>CM046882.1:9489663-10159846 GCA_025667525.1 Glebionis coronaria
AGAAAAACTAAGAAGGAGCTAGAAAATAAAAAATAATACGATTAGGATATTGAAACCAACGATCCTAAAAAAATGAAAATTTACTTTTAGCTTTACACCAAGAAAAAGAATGCGAAATTATGTCGTAGAGAATAACATCTTTCTTAAGCTTAACGGCAGCAAAAAGCAACTGATTCCTGTCGATAAGTTTGAAAATAAGCAAAAACAAAACTGTGCAATACAAACCAAAAACTCAGAAATAAAGAAATATTTAATTGATAAATTATTTAAACATCTACTATGAAAAAGTGACGCGAATAACAATACCGAGAATGACCAAAAATATGCTCCTTTTTTATTATAAAATTATAGCAGACAGATTTTGACAATAAGAAAACACTTTAACACATTAAAGTAATGATATAAAATTGTTCACGTGTTTGCATTTGACTCATCTAGACTCGCCAAACAATAACGCATTCAACGTTTGTAGCATTTTATTATTACAGTCATATCCCCCTTTTCTTTTTCTCCCCACTGTATATATACTTCAAAAAAAAAAAAAAAAACTCACAATCACAACTCGAAAATTCACAAATAATAATGGACGTGGAAAAGAAACAAGAACAACCTCTCCGAGCCATCGCAGTTCCTGACGAACTCAAGCAACGCAAACGTCGTAGATGTACAATCATATGGTCATCAATACTCGCAACTTTTTTCACTATTGCTCTGGTCTTACTAATCTTAGGTTTAACAGTTTTCAAAGCCAAAAAACCTGTTTTAACAGTCGACAACGTATCATTACAAGATTTTGATATCTCTATTAACCAGCTTGCACTACAAGTTTATTTAAATATCTCACTTGGACTTGATATCTCTATCCAAAACCCTAACAAAGTTGGTGTCAAGTACAAAAACACTTCTGCTTTTGTACGGTACAAAGGTGAAGATATCGGTAATGTTCCTGTTCCAGCTGGCAAGATTGGGTCTGATGATAACAAACACTTGAATCTTACTTTAACTGTTTATGCGGATCGGTTGGCTAGTAATTCCGAGATATATACAGAGGTTTTGAGTGGTAACTTGATGTTTACTACATATACCAGGATAAAGGCTAAAGTTCGGGTTCTTTTTCTTCATATTCATGTCACGTCTACTTCAACGTGTGATGTGAATATTGACATAACAAATAGAAGGATCGCCAATCAAACTTGTCAGTATAAGAACAAGTTATAGGTGTATGAGCTAGCTTGCTTAGCTTCTATGTTATTGTGATTCATTACACGGATAGCCGATTTTCTAGCGAGTGTATTTTTTCCAGGATGCATATTGTTTTTCTTCTTGTTGTTGTTGGTATGCTATTTTCGCATGGCTTTCTGTTGTTTATGATATAATATTCTTTTGTTTTTATGGATTATCGTGCTTTTGTAATGAACCTTTGCCTTCATATTTGCTCCTTTTTTGACCTTCATGTGAATTTTATTTCTCAGATAAAGATTTTAGTTTCTGATAATAGACGTTTTAGTGGTTCTACTTTTGGGAGTTCAGATTTCTAAAAGATCTAGATGAGCGTGGGCTGGTCATAAGGAAGAATCTCCTGGTAATCGTGTGAAGATTTATTTGTCCACTGATGTATTTACATCGCAATTGGTTGTGTGAACCTGTTTAATATGTCAATAAGATCTCCCGTACTTTCGGGGACTTTTTAGTTAGAATAAGGAAATTTTGATTCAGAGCTCATACGTGATTTGCCATGTCTTTTCGTCTAGAAGTTTTGATATTTTAGTCAACACAATCTTTAGTATTCATGACATGTTTCCTCTTTTGTATACGCACAAAAACGTTCAAATGTTTCATCTAGTTTTAGTCAATATTAAATTGTAGTAGTTAACTAAAGTAAAGAGGTTTATTTAAAAGGTGTTTCGTTAAGCTTATTTGATAAACTTATAAGAGAGAAGGATAAGGTAGAGAGGAAACTTTTTTTCAGTGTGTCACTACTGTTGTTATATCATCACTAGAGATGGCAAAAAACTCTGAATCCGACGGAAAATTCCGATATCCGAATCTGATTTGATCGGGGATTTAATGAGTTGATCAGATATGGGGATGGGGTGGGAATTCCAGATAATAAAAAAGCGGGTATGTAGGCGTGGATGGTAATACCGTTGGTTCCCCAAACCCGTCCCCGAATATATTTATTCTACATATACATTTATATATCTTGTATGTTTCAAATAGCTATTAGTTATATGAAACACTATCAATGGATGGTTAATATTTCTTTTGACACTATGTATACCGAGCATGATAGCATGAATGTTAATCTCGTTAATGTTGTTTGATATTATCATATTTTGTTATTCGTAATGGTTGCGTCATTTGAAAGATGTTTATATGTTAATTATGTAACGGGGAAAAATCTCCGATTCCCCATTTGGGATCCCCGTTTCGCGCTGGGGATGGGGATGGTATGTAGTTTGTAATCCTCGATGGGGATGGGAACGGGGATGTGGATAAATATTTAACTTTGGAGATGGGATGGTAGCAACCATTTCTCGCAAATCCGACCCCGTTGTCATCTCTTTACAAGTAATATCCTCGTTAAATATTTAACTTTTGAGAGTTTGGTTATCAGTACCCTCCTTTTTCCAAGTAATATCCTCGTTAGATATTTATTTAATTTTTTTATATAATTTGTTGGTATTATAAAAGCGTGAAATAAAAAAAATAATAATAATCTTTGAAAAGTAAAAAATAGTAAAACATGAAAATATGGAGCCGTTGTATTCTTTTGTTAATAAAGTGAGTATAAGTGATAAAAAAATGCTGAACGGAGATTAAAAAGTTTTATAGTTTAAAAATTATGAGATGTAAAAAATAAAAAATATACATAAAATTTTTTTTCTTATAAGTATATCGAGTATTAAATATATATTGATGGTAGAAAAACATTAAAGGTAACAATAACATCAACTTTTTTTATACTATGTCAAGTCAAATATTTAGGCAGCGTTTAGTTGGAAAACATTTTCTATCATTTTCTATATTTTGTTTTGTAGAAATAGAGAAGGGATTTTCATCTCCACAAAACACTTGAAAATTTACAAAACGCGTTTAGTTAGAGAAATATGTGTTTGTGTTTTCTATTTATCAAAACTAGAAAACATGTTCAAGTGTTTTTGTTTTAGGTTTTCGTCAGTAAATTTACGTTTTCTTCGGTAAATTCACGTTTTCGTCATTAAATTTACGTTTTCGTCAGTAATTTTACGTTTTCATCAGTAATATTACGTTTTCGTCAGCAATTTTACGTTCTCGACAGTAAATTTACATTTTCGTCAGTAAATTCACGTTTGGGTCAGAAAATTTCGGTTTCCGTCAGTATTTTTACGTTTTTGTCAGTAAATTTACGTTTTTGTCAGTAAATTTACGTTTTCGTACGTAAATTTACGTTTTCATTATTTTAACGTTTACCTCAGTAAATTTAATTTTTGTCAGTAAATTTAAATTTTCGTCAGTGAATTTACGTTTTCGTAAGTAAATTTACGTTTTCGTCAGTAAACTTTACGTTTTCGTCAGAAATTTTACGTTTTTGTCAGTAAATTTACGCTTTCGTCAGTAAATTTATGTTTTCGCCAGTACTTTTACGTTTTCGTCAGTAAATTTACGTTTTCGTTAGTAAATTTACGTTTTTGTCACTAAATTTACGTTTGCATCAGTAAATTTACGTTTTCGTCAGTGAATTTACGTTTCCGTTTGCAATTTTACGTTTTCGTTTGCAAACGTAAAAATTTTATTGACGAAAAAGTAAATGTACCGACAAAAAGGTAAATTTGCTGACGAAAACGTAAATTTACTGACGTAAACGTTAAAATAATGACAAAAACGTAAATTTACTGACGAAAACGTAAAAATACCGACAAAAACGTAAATTTACTGACGAAAACGTAAATTTACTGATGTAAACGTTAAAATAATGACAAAACCGTAAATTTACTGACGAAAACCTAAATTTACTGACAAAAACGTAAAATTTCTGACGAAAACGTAAAATTTACTGACGAAAACGTTAAAGTAATGACAAAAACGTAAATTTACTGACGAAAACTTATGTTTACTGATGAAAACGTAAATTTTCTGACGTAGACATTAAAATAATTATGAAAACGTAAATTTACTGACAAAAACGTAAATTACTTACGAAAACGTAATTTTACTAACGAAAATGTAAAATTTCTGACGAAAACGTAAATTTACTGACGAAAATGTAAAATATTTGCGAAAATGTAAAATATTTGCGAAAACGTAAAATACTGATGAAAAAGCAAAATTTTCAATGCAAACATAAAAATAAAGAGAAAATTAGATATTTTGTGTTAAAAGGAAAACATGGAAAACAAAAAAAATTTGTTTTCTTGTTTTGTGTATAAAAGGGGAAAATAAGAATTTTGTATTTTGTAGAGATATTTTATGGAAAATGATAATTTGAACGCGTTTTCTATTTTCCTTGTTTTCTAGAAAACATTTTGTGGAAAACAAGGTGTCTTCCATCCAACTAAACGCACCCTTAATATTTTTGTATCTTGTAACATTTATATAGATTCAAATATTTAATGTTGTTTGGTAGGTAAAAGTTATATGTAACATTCATATAGATTCAAAAGCTCAAACATGTTTGTCATGTCTTGAGTTCATCTAGAAGTTTTGATATTTTAGTCAACACGCTTTTAGTACTCATGTTTCTTTTTCTTTAAACACGCCGTTCCATCTAGTTTGTCAATATTAAATTCTAGTTAACTAAAGTAATGAGGTTTATTTAGAGGGTGTTTGGTTAAACTTTGATGATGGACTTATTAGTTTATTATACTGTTGTTTATCTTCTCAAATTAATAGTCTATTTTCAAAAACATATAGAAATGTAAAAGTAAATTTACGATATCACTCTCATTTGAAAATATTATTACAAATAATAAAATAGTTTCAAATTAATTGATTAAATGTAAAATTGGCATTGTGTAAAAAGTAAGATAGAGTTAAAATAGTGATGTTTGTATAACTGTGTATTTTTTGTCGGTTAACTATAATTATGGGACGGAAATAGTATCTATCAAATAAGTTCTAACAAATATTTCACTAAGCTTATTTAGCTCGGCTTATAAGAATATATAAGAGGGTTTTGATAAACAAAAATTGTATGATTTATATAAAGAAGGATGAGCTTATATACAAATATTATAAAAAACTTTTATACTCTCATTTAATATTATATAAATTTTTTTATTTTTATGTACTTTTTGCAATTTACCATATTAATTGTATAAGTTAAACCAAACATTTAATAAATGCTTATGAGCTCACAATATATATGAGCCATAAGTGACTTATATAACATAAGTGTAAGTCAAATTCATAAGCTTAACTAAATACCCCATTATTAAATCGTTTATACATTATATGTAAAGCAAAATCAAAAGTTGACACTTTTTTAAAAGAATATTTCCTTAATATAAAATATTTTTTTTGATTTATTCATTTTTATTATGATGTTTTTTTAAAATATCTATAAATTTCTTTATTTGGTAAAAGTTTTTGTAAAAAATTGATGATGAAATTAGATGGAGAAAAAAAGAAATAAAATTATATGTGTCAAAGTTGTGAAAAAAATTATAAAAAAAGATAATGTCATAAATAAAATATTAGTAGTTAAATTTTGAATAAATTATATGGTATTAAGTGAAAATTACAAGTTTTTATATTTTTTAATAAGTTTAAAAAATTAACACATACCCTTAATATTTTATAACTTAAAAATATTAAACACATTTTTTTTATATATCTCTATATTAAATTAAATTATTAAGTTAAACTTGATTTATTTTTAACTCGTTTTAAATGTCAAGTACCGAAAATAAGAAAAGTTTATTAAGTTATCATGGTTGTAAATAAGCAAAAATAAAACTATGCAATACAAAAAAAAACTCAGCAATAATTAATTGACAAATTATATAAGAATTAAGTTCATTTGGATATCAAACTTATCTAAGATATGGGGGACTCATCATCACCTTTCATATCTTTTCCATTCAATGGCTGAGATTAAATCCCTATTTTACACTACAAGGGTATTTCAGTCATTTCACCGCTTACTATATAAGCTTTTTTTCTCCTTTCTCATAAAAAACACACACACCGTCTCATTCTCTCTCTCTCTCTCTCTCTCTCTCTCTCCCTCTCTCTCTCTCTCTCTACCCCCGATCTAGCTTGTCTCTCTACAAATTTATCATCATGAATCCATAAATATATCACGAATCCACTATCACGAATCCATCATGAATGCATTACGAATCGATCATCATGAATCCATCACGAATTGATCACCACGGATCGATTGATCTATCACGGGTTAGATTAATTACATCTATTCTTATTTTAGCTTATTTCATTTGAATAAGCTTATTAATTAATCATCATTTGAACTTATAAGCTTTTAGCTAACTTATTTTGAATGAACTATATGAATTTATTGTTCTTAATTATAAGCTAGCTTATTAGTTGATTTTTGTGAATAATTATAGGAGAGTTATAAATAAGCTAGCTTATTAGCTTATTTTAGTTAATTATCAGATTTTATAAGTATGAGAGGTATGAATAAGCTTATATTAGTGTAAATTATTAGGTTTTTAATTAAGTTGTTGATGTAAGCTGTAAGTTTGAGGTATCATATACGATACTTCATTTATCATATGATATGTTATATATGATAGATTTATCATATGTGATATATGAAGTATCATATATGATGTATCTAACAAATCACAGAAAAATCAGACTTTGTAACTAATTTTGCACAAAATCTCTTTAAGCTCTTCACACCTACCTTATAACATATATGATTCAGTTGCTAATATCATGGTGCCTAATATGTTCTCTCATTGCTTTATAATTGCATACCGTGTTAAAAAAACAACAAAGAGATGTTGCAGTTGTCCGAGTTGAATCAAAAACGAGAGAACGTGCACGTGTATGTGTGGAGGTACGATTAATAACATGTAGGAATAAAGAAGCATCTAATTGTTTTATTGAAGAAGTTTTGTAATTTATGTTTTTTAGAAACTGTTTTAATGATTTAACATATATGATATTCATAGATATATGTTGTACAAATCAAATATGATGAATCATGTACTTGCTACATGTATATATGACATATGTTTTAATTATTTATCAGATAATATTTCACTGATTGATCATATATGATACTTGTGGTTTTCATTTTTTACGTGGTGTATCATATTTGATATGTTGTACATATCATTTATGATGTTTAATAAATGATAATCCATGAAACTTTCTTTTTGAGTATCATATATGATAACGCATTATTATATATGATAATGCAATATCATATATGGCAGAATTTAATAGTTACACGGTTCGGTTTGGGTCGGTTTTTGGCTAAAACCAAAACTGAACCGACATATTCGGTTTTTAAAAAATCAAAAACCGAAACCGTTCGGTTATGACGGTTCGGTTTTTCGGTTTGTAATCGGTTTCGGTTCGGGTTTTCGGTTTTTAAAACCGTTTATATTTGGGTACGTCATATTTAGATTAAAAAACTTGTTTTGCGTGAAAAATAGTTTTTTTCTTTATTTTTTTGTCAATCTAAGCCTAATAATGTTTATCTCAAATTTCTATAACTATAGACATATTAATAAGATAAACACACATGCAAGTAAACATACATATAAATGATTATCGTCACATATGTAATGATATATTGTGAAGTAAGCACATGTACATAGCAAACGCGCGTATAAACAATAAGATAAATATATTAGTTCTATTTCTCTAAAGAACTGAATATTTTTTATAATTTTTATATATTACTTATTTATATATTATATTATATTTATATTTTTTATATAATAGAATAGTTCAGTTCTGTTCGGTTTTTACGGTTCGGTTTTTGAATGAAAATCGAAACGGATCCGGAACTTTTCGGTTTTTGAAAACATAAAAACCGAACTATCGGTTTTTATATTCGGTCGGAATTTTTTGTTCGGCTTTTTCGATTTTCGGTTCGGTTTCGATTTTTTCGGTTTTTTTTTCTCACCCCTAGATTATCATATATGATATTTCATTAACATATATGATACTAATAAAAGGTAAAAAAAAACTATGCTTCAAATGATAAAAACTTTAATAAAATAGGCATTTTATCCAAAATGTACATCCATATATGTTTCATCATGTTCATATTCAACAAAAAAACTCAATGATTAGTAGCATTACAAAGTTAAAGCATTACAACGTCATACACAAATTACTAAAAAACAAGTCAAATGGCTAAAACAATGTCTTGATTTCATGCATCTACACTATGTTTGCAAACTCGACACTTGTATTGTCATCTCATGCAGATGTCGTCGTTCGTTCTTTTGACAATTGTCTTATGTTCGCTTCTTTTGCCCTTGATATGCTTGAGTTCTTCAAAATGTATCAAAAACAGCCTTTACTACACAAATAAAAAGATTTGATTTTAGTTCAAATAGATTATCAAATATGATATCTTACATAAGTTGAACTCAACCAGATTATCAAATATGATATCTTACATAAGTTGAATTTTAACCTGATTATCAAATATGATATATTATAGAAGCTGAATTTCAACTAGATTATCAAACATGATAGCGTACACACAACTAACTTTTAATTACCAACAAGAGATCACAGACTTGCTTATATGGTTTTCAAACACATTATCATATTACCATATATGATACACGTATATATCATATATGATATATTTATCATATATGATGTATGGATGTATCATATATGATACATTTGTTAAGTGTATCCTACAATTTTAGCGTAACTCTTCTAATAAGCTTATTCACATAACTCACCTTATTCTTATCATATAGTTTCAATAAACTATATCTATAAGCTTATTCACATAACTCTATTCTAGTGCATATGCGTATTCATATAACTCTCATAATAAGCGGATTCACATAAAGCTTAATTATAATATATCAAATAAGCTAACACATCCATAATCACATCAAAATAAGCTGAAAAATAATAAATTTATAAGCTAAAAAAAGCTATCATCTTATTAACATCGAAGCTAAACTAGTATATAAATGCATGTCAAATAAGCTTAAAAGTAAGCTTATTTACATCAAATAAGAAAAAAGAATATACATCTTGATGATATGACCTGATATTAATAAATTATAGATGGAGATGATTCAATTACGAAAAAGACGATGATATAATAGATCGAGGATAGATCGATTCGTGATTTAGATCGGGAATTTGATCGAGTGTGTGTTTTGTGTGTGTATGTGTGTGCGTTTATGTGTGTGTTTTAGAGATAAAATAAAAATACAATTTATAGATCTGATATGGGGGTGGAAGGTGGTGTTAGGTTAGACGGGTGAAATTACCATAATAACTCTCCGTTTTTTTTATTAACAAAAATAAGAATTAATCTCAGCTTTTAATTTATATTAGATGGAAGATGGTGATTAATCCCATTATAACCATAAGATACAAGGTATTTAAATCTATTGTTAAAAAGTTATGCGAATAACGATACCGAATGTCCAAAAATAATTCTCCGTTTTATTATAAAATTATAGCAGTCACATTTTGACGATAAGAAAACACTTTTAGCACATTGAAGTAATTAATCATTTTTATTATAAAATTGTTCACGTGTTTGCATTTGACTCATCTAGACTCGCCAAACCTATTCCGCGTTTATAGCATTTAATAATTACTGTCATATCCCCCCTTTTCTTTTTCTCCCCACTTTATATACTTAAAAAAAAACCTCACAATCACAACTCCAAATTCACAAAGGCAAGTAATAATGGACGTCGAAAAGAAACAAGAACAACCTCTCCGAGCCATCGCAGTTCCTGACGAACTCAAGCAACGCAAACGTCGTAGATGTACAATCATATGGTCATCAATACTCGCAACTTTTTTCACTATTGCTCTAGTCTTACTAATCTTAGGTTTAACAGTTTTCAAACCCAAAAAACCTGTTTTAACTGTGGACAACGTATCATTACAAGATTTTGATATCTCTATTAACCCTCTTGCACTACAAGTTTCTTTAAATATCTCACTTGGACTTGATATCTCTATCCAAAACCCTAACAAAGTTGGTGTCAAGTACAAAAACACTTCTGCTTTTGTACGGTACAAAGGTGAAGATATCGGTAATGTTCCTGTTCCAGCTGGCAAGATTGGGTCTGATGATAACAAACACTTGAATCTTACTTTAACTGTTTATGCGGATCGGTTGGCTAGTAATTCCGAGATATATACAGAGGTTTTGAGTGGTAACTTGATGTTTACTACATATACCAGGATAAAGGCTAAAGTTCGGGTTCTTTTTCTTCATATTCATGTCACGTCTACTTCAACGTGTGATGTGAATATTGACATAACAAATAGAAGGATCGCCAATCAAACTTGTCAGTATAAGAACAAGTTGTAGGTGTATGAGCTAGCTTGCTTAGCTTCTATGTTATTGTGATTCATTACACGGGTAACCGATTTTCTAGCGAGTGTATTTTTTCCAGGATGCATATTGTTTTTCTTCTTGTTGTTGTTGGTATGCTATTTTCGCATGGCTTTCTGTTGTTTATGAAATAATATTCTTTTGTTTTTATTGATTTATTGTTATTCTTGCATCATTTGATTTATTATTATCGTGCTTTTGTAATGAACCTTTGCCTTCATATTTTCTCCTTGTTTGACCATGTGAATTTTATTTCTCAGATAAAGATTTTAGTTTCTGATAATAGACATTTTAGTGGTTCTACTTTTGGGAGTGGGCTGGTCATGAGAAAGGAAGAATCTCCTGGTATTCGTGTGAAGATTTATTTTGTCCACTGATGTATTTACATCGCAATTGGTTGTGTGAACCTGTTTATAATGTCAATAAGATATCCCACTTTCGGGGACTTTTTTGTTAGAATAAGGAAATTTTGATTCAGAGCTCATACGTGATTTGTCATGTCTTTTCGTCTAGAAGTTTTGATATTTTAGTCAACACAATCTTAGTATTCATGACATGTTTTCTTTTTTGTTTACGCACAAAAACGTTCAATGTTTCATCTAGTTTTAGTCAATATTAAATTGTAGTAGTTAACTAAAGTAAAGAGGTTTATTTAAAAGGTGTTTATAAGAGAAGGATAAGGTGGAGAGGAAACTTTTTTTTGAGTGTGTCACCACTGTTGTGATATCATCACTAGAGATGACAAAAAAAACTTCGAATCCGACGAAGAATCTGATATCTGAATCTGATTTGACCGGGGATTTCATGAGTTGGTCAGGTATGGGGATGGGGGTGGGAATTCCCGATAATAAAAAAGCAGGTATGTTGGCGTGGATGGTAATACCGTTGGTTCCCCAAATTAAACCCGTCCCCAAACCCACCCCGAATATCTTTATTCTACATATACATTTATATAATTTGTATGTTTCAAATAGGTATTAGATATTTGAAACAATATCAATGGATGGTTAATATTTCTTTTGACAATAACCTTCTAGATCAGCTCTTGCGGGTTAATTTTGTTATTATTAGTACCGAGCATGGTCGCATAAAAGTTAATCTCGTTAATGTTGTTTGATATTATCATATTTTGTTATTCGTAATGGTTGCGTCATATGAAACATGTTTAAATGTTAATTGTGTAACAGTAGAAAAATCCCCGATTACCCATTGGGGATCCCCGTTCCTCGCTGGGGATGGAGATGGTATGTATCTTGTAATCCCTGATGGGAATGGGAACGGGATGTGGATAAATATTTAACTTTAGAGATGGGATGGTAGCAACCATTTTGCCGCAAATCCAGCCCCGTTGCCATCTCTTTACAAGTAATATCCTCCTTAAATATTTAACTTTTGAGAGTTTGGTTATCAATATCCTGCTTTTTCCAAGTAATATCCTCGTTAGATATTTATTTAATTTTTTTTATATAATTTTGTTGGTATTATAATAGTGTGAAATAAAAAAAATAATAATAAACTTTGAAAAGTAAAAAATAATAAAACATGAAAATAAGGAGCCGTTGTATTCTCTTGTTAATAAAGTGAGTAAAAGTGATAAAAAATGTTGAACGGAGATTACAAAGTTATACTTTAAAAATTATGAAATGTAAAAAATAAAAAATATATATAAAAAAATTATTTTTTTCTTATCAGTATATTGAGTATTAATAATGTATTGATGGTAGAAAAACATTAAGAGTAACAATAACATCAACTTTTTTTATACTATGTCAGGTCAAATATTTAATATTATTGTATCTTGTAACATTCCTATAGATTCAAATATTTAATATTGTTTAGTAGGTAAAAGTTATATGTAACATACATATAGATTCAAAAGCTCAAACATGTTTGTCATGTCTTGAGTTCGTCTAGAAGTTTTGATATTTTAGTCAACACGCTCTTAGTACTCATGTTTCGTTTCTTTTTTCAACACGCTTCCATCTAGTTTGTCAATATTAAATTCTAGTTAACTAAAGTAATGAGGTTTATTTAGAGGGTGTTTGGTTAAGCTTTGATGATAGACTTATTAGTTTATTATACTGTTTTTGATCGTCTCAAATTAATAATGAATTTTCAAAAACATATAGAAATATAAAAGTAAATTTACAATACCACTGTCATTTGAAACTATTATTACAAATAATAAAAAAGTTTTAAATTAATTGATTAAATGTAAAATTGGCATTGTGTAAAAAGTAAGATAGAGTTAAAATAGTGATGTTTGTATAACTGCGTATTTTTTGTCCGGTTAACTATAATTATAGGACGGAAAGAGTATGTATCAAATAAGTTCTAACAAATATTTCACTAAGCTTATTTAATTCGGCTTATCTATTTACTCTATTAAAACAAGGTTTATGCACATGTTATCTTTGACTATGTATAACTTTTTTTATCGGATATTTACATTAAATAATATCAATGATGATGTCATCATAAAGACAAATAAAAAATTACTAAATTTAATTATATAAGACTATTTTTTAATTTGAAAGATTAGATAACTTATACTCAGTAGTATTTGAATTTGTATCTGTCATGCAATTAGTTCTACTTCTTTCATTGGTCCAGGCGTTTGATGCTTTAAAAAAAGTAAAAACTCTTCGCAAATTTGTTTTTTAATGTAAAAGAAAGACATATATTTTAAAATTTATTTTTAAGATAAAAAGACTACGTGATTATATGATTGGTGAATTTTGAGGTGGTGTAATTTACCAAGCTTTATCTTTTTATCTTTCTAGAAATTGGAAATTGGAAATTGAAATTTGAAAATTTGAGTCTTCAAATTCTCCTATATTCAAAATTTTAAACCCAAAAACTACCAAAAGCCACCGAGACCATTTTCTTCTTCAGGTGATTTGATCTATATATGTTTTTCGAGTTTCTTTTTGTTACTATGAACTATGAAGTATGAATACTTGATTAAACAAATTTGGGGTTTTGTTTTCATCTGTTACAAGATCACATACAATCAAAATTGAAGCAGACCTGATATGTGCATCTCAATTCCTCATAAGCAGGTTTGTTTCATCACTCTCTCATGTAAAAAGTAAAAACTTGATTTCATAAAGTCTCTAATTTTGGGTTTTTTGTTTTTTATTGATTATCCGACGGTTTTTCATATTCTTAGGTGTTTCATCTGCTGGGTAGAAGTATGGAATTGAAGGTGGGTTCTCTATTTTCAATTTTTTCCATAGTTTGTAGGAACCTACATTATCATTCGTATTTGAACATATAAAATTGTGGCTTCAACTCCACTTTGTATAGCTTTTCTTACTCAAGGTGATTCATTCATCGTCAAATTTGTAATGACTTTCCATAAATCCACAAGAATATAGGTAAAAGTTTAATTGATTAACTGCAACCGATTGATGTACAACAATAGTATGTTGAAATGATTGAATTAGATTATTCTTAATGATATGATTATTCATAAGAAAAGCAATATGAACTTATGAAGAATTTATTGACAATAATTCCACTTTAAATTGGCGCAGGTCAACGTATTCGTATTGGTGAGAGTATACTCTGAGAATCCTTCAGATGGCCCTATGAGGTATGTTATTTTCATTTTAGTTTCTTTTATTCTGAGTTTATATTGTTTCTTTTCTAAAGAAGAACTGATTCAGCTGACTATTTGGTTAGAGCTAAAACACTATTTGGTCAAGGGTTTTATTAACGACACTTTCAATCATACTTTAGAATAGGTAGGGAGAACATAGTTATGTCCGCAAACCAACTATGCATATGGAAAATGTTTTTTAGTATACTATATATTTCAAGAACATCTTTCTTTCTTTCATGTTTAAGATTGTGACATCTTTTCGTTCTATCAGTAGATAGGGGCATGCAAACTGGAGCAAACTTCAAGCTGATCTAAACATGTAAACCTTACATCAAAGGCTTGATGTTTCTTGCTCATTCTGTGAGGATTTTACTGGCCTTCTTTGTGTATGTGCCAAAGAATTATGAAGATGTGGAAAAACCAAAGGCATGACACTATATGCCCCAAGAGTGAGTATTATTATAGCTTTTTTCAGCAGCAGCAATTTTGGCCTCTTGGCATATTATTAGGCTATGTTTGCATAACATACTTGCAGCACCCATTTCAGCATCTTTATTAGGGGTTCTTTGGATAACATATTTCAGTAGCAATTTGGCATCTTTAACATGTTTTAGGGGTTGTTTAGATAACACATTTCAGCAGTAATTTTGGCCCCTTTGACATATTATTAGGGTCTGTTTGCATAGCATATTTTCAGAAGCCATTTCGGTTTCTTTAACATGTCACATGGATGTTTCGATTGCATATTGCAGCAGCCATTTTGGTGCATTGACATGTTATTATTAGGGGTTGTTTTGATGGCTTATGTCAATAGATGATTAATTAACCTTGACCTAATGAGCCATGACTTGCTGTCTTAGAAGGCAAAAGTCACTCCAAAGGTAAGTAGAAACGTTTTGCAACCTAAATCACTGTGTAGTTTATCCTAATGAAATGTGAATGTAAGTTTGGTGCACTTTTATAAAATGGAAAGTGTTGAAGTGAATGTTACATGAACATAATTTGATTAAGGTTACAAGTTGTCTAATACGAACTCTTGTGATAAAAACAAAACGTACTTGCAGTTTCGAGGGTTGAATTCAGGTAAAATGTTTTTTTTCTCAATAAAACGTATCTTTTTGTTCAATCTGGTCCGTATTGTACCTTTAACTTGTGAGACGACCTTTTGTTCCTCATTTTTGTTGTTAAGATAGTTTATGAGAGGTTAATAGTTGATTTGTTTTGAGTTTTATATGTGTTTTGAGTATTGTACCTTTAACGTGTGAGACGACCTTTTGGTCCTCATTTTTGTTGTTAAGATAGTTTATGAGAGGTTAATAGTTGATTTGTTTTGAGTTTTATATGTGTTTTCTAATAGTAGTATTGATGAAACTATAAAAAAAAGTTTGTTGGTAATTAGCCATGTGAAAAGGAAGACTAATGCCTGAATTTTTAGAGAAAATGGTGGAGCTTTCTAAATTTCTGATCGAGAAGGTTAGTTTTCGTACTTTGGGTCAAGCTGCATATACGATCTTTTAATAACTTAGGTCGTTTGAAGCTTATTACAATATGTATGTTAATGATAGGCATTTTTTTCTTAAATAGTCATTTACTTGATTTTGGAGGGATCCTACACGAGAAGATGTTGAACTCAGAATAGGTTGAGCAATCTCTCTATGACCATCCTGTTTAAAACGACAAGTCTTCATCTTTCTGAAAAGGAAGTTACATTTGGTATGGTTTTTAAGTGAGTGAACTAAGTTGCACCTAATTTTTGGTGTTGATAAATTTAGCTATTAATGAGGTGTTTATTAAAAATATATTGTGATTAAATACTTCATTAAGCATGTTATAAAAAATTCATTAACGGCAAGTTTTATGTGTAGTGAAATTTGAAAATAACTATCTGGTGGTGATTTTCTATGAAGACACTATATGGTAGAACATAGAAAGCCAATATGATTTTTTTTAATAAAAGAAAGCCAATATGATATACACAGTGCTTTATGAACATTCAAGTATGAAACTTGGAGAAGTGGACAAGGGAAATGACTTTAACCTTATCCACTCAATTATGTTACAATCTTATCAACCCAATTAATCCTAAATTGAAATTCTATATGTAATTAGTTAGTATATGACTAGATTGGCTCATTCTCATTCTAAGCTCTGTATATGCTATATTTGATCAATAATTTTGTCTTTTTATAAGGAATTGAAGAAGTTCAAAAGGCACAGTCTTCAATCATTCAATCAATTTAGCTAAATGACATCTGTTGCCAATTTGTTTAGCCTCGGTTGCCATCGGAAAGTAGTGTATTTCGACCACATCGTCATCATGTTAACCTCATCTATGTGATTCATGACTAATAAATTTCAAAGATTTTATATTGAAGTAACGATTATGATACTTTTAGTTTAGAAAAAACATTGTCATTTCTAAGTTTTAAAACACAAAACGTATGTAAGAAATTATAATATTAATGTGTTTTAATGTTAAGAATCATGAATCTCTTATTTTTGGTAAGTCATAATTCAGTTTCATGAAATTAAACGTAAGTCAGTAACTTCTCCCAAAAGATTCAAAACTCTCCCTAAAAATGGCAACTTTGAAATTATCTCAATGATTATTAGCTGTAATTTTTTTCTTTTTCAATCTTCCTATATACGCTCCCTTCAAAATCCATATTAATATTCAATCTCAATTCGCCAATCACTTGATATTTTTTATTTTTTATTTTGGATAATTTCAGTTCAACAAACTAATACTTTTCATTCTTCATTATGCAGGTTGAAAACAATCACCATCTAAACATCTGTAAGTATATTGTTATGCGAATTTAACATGTTTAAAATTTGTGATTTTTATATCGGTAGAAGTATTACTTATAAAAGCTGAGTAGCTTTGTCAACATATTACTTATTTGTGTGTTTATTTATGCAGTTTGAAGAAAGCTATTTTCCTTTCTGTTAAGTATGAAGGCAAACTTTACCCGGAGAAGCTGAGGAGATTGGATTCATGGAAGGTATATCTTTTACCTTAAAAATATTCAGTTTTATAAAATATGAAATTTGAAAAAAAAAAGTACCTTGATTTGAACCTACAAACACATATAAAGATTTTTATTTGCAATAGCAGAAGATGTTAATTTGGCCCAAGTAAACCTTTAGTTTGGCTCTTTAGTGTATCTTATTCTAAGGCCCTACAATCAATGAATATACTCCGGCTACCTCTTATACATTGGTTGGAATAACGAGCTTTCAAAATAAAACGGGTATAAGAACAAGCTTTGTAAAGAAAACGGATCACAATTTCCTCAATGTGTATTCTAATGCATACAACATAATGAATATCTTGAAACACATAATCTACAAAAATAAATTATCATCGGAGAAAAAGTTGTTTCAGGTAACCCGTTCCTCCCCGAACATTTTAGCCACCATTTTAGCAATTTATAGTTGCATGTTAATTGCACAATCCGTAACTAGAAAACTGTATAGCATATATTCTTTGTTAAGTAATGTGTTTGAATATCTTTTTCTTTATTTTTAAAATTAGTTTTATGTGTTAGAACGGGAATGTTAGTGTTCTTACGGGTCTTTTCAATGTTTATATGTTGCACACGATCAACCACTTTCTAATCTCATGAAGGATTCCCTTATATACTGTCATTCTACATGTGATCCAAATTTTAGTTAGTTTAAAACCAATAATTTAGCTAAGCTATAATTCGGTTCATCTTTGGTTTAGTTTGTTACTAAGAAAACAGATTTTTAGTAGAGCTATAGTCATATTGCTACTGATTTATAGTAAAAAAGACACTATAAGTTTTATTTTGTTGGATCATCAATAAGGTACACTATGAGCTATTTGTAGATGGTTACCCAAGATTGTTGATCGTAAGATCCACTAAAGACAAATAATGCTTCTCAGTTTACTAAAAATATGGTTTTAAACAATTCGTGAGCATTCATGTGGCCGTAATTTCAGATGGGATACATGGGATGTAAAAAAAAGTATCATCTTTTGTTGTTTGATGGTTTGGCTCATGGCCTTTATTATAGTGGTTGTGATTGCGTATTTTGACGAAGACACGGTCATCGATAATTTCAGTTTAAGAGAAGAAGCTTCAAAAAATGGGCTGATATGATTGGAAATAAAGTTATACATGTGATTATCTATCAACCAAGCCAAAACATGTATATCAATTTTTCTTATCTCATTTTATATTTCTCTTCCTTAAAAATTCTTTGAGATTATGTACTTTATTCCGAATTTATAACATGGATTTCTGATTATATAGAATTGTCAATTGTAGATATTTTATGCTTAACTTAATATTATGAAAGTGTATGATATCTATTGATTTTACACATTCATGTGATTTTTTATGCAATCTTCATTATGAGACAATCATTCCAAAGTGATTGGGTTGAGATGTTCCAGTACCATGTGCATCAAAGTCCTTTGAACCATGACACTTTTACATAGGCTAAGTGTTTAGCAACTAAATAATCTTTTTTTGTTGTCTTTTCTATCATACACTCTCATTAGATTCAGACGTAATCATTTTATCTAATCTTTAGTATTATCTCTTTTTCATAATACAGAATACCAAAAGGTCATGTTTCTTTTTTCTGTTAGCAGATATACATTAGAGTTAATACTTTCTTTTATATTAATAATTTAAAGTTATTGACACCATCTAATACAATATTTTTTATGCGTAAAACTCAAATTTTACGTGCATTGATTTTATCATTAGGTTTCTCAATTCAAAATTAAACACAAACGCGAGTTGTTGAGAAAGTTTTTCCTGTATCACAGCAAGAGAAATGAATAATACTACATGAATCTATCATAATTTGTGAAATCTTTGAAATGTATAGTTTTGTAATCAAATTCTCCTTGATTATAGAACTAAGGTGGTTTTTTTTCATATTACAACAACATGATGTTACTTAAAACTTTGATCAGGTTTCTCATGTTTGTATGTGAAACCCTATATATTAAGTGTCTATATAAGCACTAGATAAGATGGTGTATGTGAGTAAAGTTCAACCAACCCTATATCAAATGATGACCCACTGTAACATGTTACTAACCATCCTTTTTTTCTGTCTTATTTTTATACTTTTAGGTTATCTTATCGTTATATTTGTTATGCTATGACATGTCTAAGAAAGGAGGTCTTGCACTTGATGTTGGACCAACAATGAAAAGCCTGTAGAAGATATTTGCATGTCACAATGCAAAATTACAGTAAACTTCTTGGACGACATAGGTTATCAATAATTATAATCGAGTGTTCTTCGTAATGCAATTCATCATACTTGATACGAATGTCTATTTCTTTAACTTATTTCAATTATCAACAGAACATGTTTGCATTCATTGTTTTTTTTACTTTATTCACAATGTTGATATTTCTTTAAAACATCCCGTAATTCTACGGGTCTTTAAGCTAGTGACTAATAAATTTCAAAGATTTTATATTGAAGTCAAAGTTCTAATAGGATGTTGAGTGATCAAAAGATCTTTTACTTATTAGTATTTACTTATAACATTTGTATTACAAACTTGATTAAGTATCATTGTAGAATATATAGAATATTGAAACAAAGTTAATTAATACAGCCCGTGATGGTTTATATAGTTCATAACAATTATTTAAAACCCTATTATGGATCAAAGAACGCATAGCGGAAGCAATTAACAAGATTATTAATTTAACACAATTATATTAATCAAGATTAGGGTTACATACCTTTATCCTAGCAAGATCCACAAGACGACGGAACGAACGACAACTAGGGTTTATCACGAACACCACCAAGAATATAATCTAAAGGAGGATTATATCACGCTCTTGTACACACGTAATACGGCGAGTTAACCGTAAGTCTTGCACGAACAAACCGAGCTTCAACGCTTATGGATTATCTACCTAATAACCCTAGAGAGGGATTAGGACTAGATAATTAGCTAAATCGAAAACCAACCGAAACCTTAAGATGGTGTGTGGGTGGCGATCGTAGGAAGCAAGAGAAAAGGGAGAGACAAAAATTATGAAGGCCTTAGGGTTGTTTATATAGCCTTGGCAACCCTTGGGCTCCAAGTAAATAAACAAGAATTAGGAAACAAAAGTTTCCCTTTGCCCCCTCCTTTCTTTGGCCGACGGACGCAAGCCCCCAAGGGGGTGTTTGCGTAATTTTTGTTTTCCTTCTTTTCACATCTATTAGTTTCCATAACGGTCGTTTATAACTTAACTATTATTTATTAACGATCGTTAGTTAAGCTTTGGTTTGATTTAATAAATATACATAAAATATATTTAATAAATAAATTAACCCTTTACGTTATGTGTGCAATCCCGTGATCCCGAGTTCGATCCTATCTAACGACTATTAGTTTTAAGTCCATAAACTTTCAGCTCCCACTTGGACAAAATTCTAATATCGTGATCACATTGACTAGCGTCTAGTTACACTAACAATGTCACTAGTACAAACCGGGTAAGGCCTCCTGGACAAGAACTTTTTAATGATTACATCATTATTTTTATTCTTTCATTTCAAATACATTGTTAATAAGGTTATGGATCTCAGACATTCCTTCATTAACTATTCTGTTTCTCGTTTACGGATATAGCAAGATTACCAAAACAAATTTGAGTGTGGCCACACAAACATCTTACTACTCCCCCGAGGGGCCCAGTTGTATTTATACTTCAAAATGATTTGAAGGAAACAAATCCCATTTTGACTACAAGCAAAACACATGAACTTCGCAACACTTCTGAAAATAACCCTTATTACTACCAGTTACGTTTAGCGTTAGGTTATTTCACAGAAATGCACTACATTCAATGCAGTTTTCTGGTATCTCAGGTCTAAGGATAACTATTTATGATTTACTTAATGACAAAGATCCATAAAGTAAAATCACATAGTTGGGATAAGTCCAATATTTGATCCATCAAATATCATCCAAAATTGACCAATATACTTCCAAGTATACTCTGTCACTATTTTGAATTGTCTTGATTTAATAATACTCCTATATTATTAATCGACAACGGACATTTAGAAACATCATAATGCTCATGGATTAAAACATGTAAAATAGGATACAAAATCAAATAAAAGAAAAATAAACGAAATCCAATCTTTATTTCATCAATTCAATAATGTCTTACATCCTTTATTCGTCAACAGATTTATTGCATGAATTCGCTAGCTAGTTGCAGCCCAATTGCTTTGGCGTGCTTAACTACCTTTGTCCTAGATAAAGCCTTAGTAAAAGGATCAGCTACATTATCATCTGTGTGAACTTTTATTAATTTTATTTCTCGAGCTTCCACTTGTTCTCGAACGTAGTGATATCTACGTTTAAAGTGTCTGGCGCCTTTCATAACTCCAGGGTCATTGGCGAATATTATTGTCGCAGAATTGTCGCAATATATATCAATAGGTTCTTTAATTGAAGGCATCACTCCAAGATCTCCAATAAACTTCCTAATCCAAACAGCTTCCATTGCGGCTTCTGAAGCGGCCATGTACTCAGATTGAGTCGCATGCATAGCAATGGTTTTCTTCTTATTGCTCTTCCAGTCAACTACTCCTCCATTGATGACAAACACGTAACCCGTCTGAGACTTCGTATCATCTTTATCACATTGCCAGGACGCATCACAGAATCCTGTTACATTCAGTTCTGTGTCTGGTTTACCCCCGAATACCAAAAACATATCTTTCGTACTCCTCAAATACTTTAGAATATGCTTAACAGCAGTCCAGTGGAACTTTCCTGGATTCTTTTGGTATCTACTGACCAAGTTCTGAGCAAACGCCACATCAGGCATGTGCATCTCACAGCATACATAATAGATCCTACAGCCGAAGCATAAGGCACCTTCCGCATGTAAGCCACCTCTTCAGGTGATGATGCATCTTTCTCATGACTTAACTCATGCTTAACATCCATCGGTAGAAAACCTTTCTTAGAGTTATGCATGTTATACTTTTTCAATATCTTATCAATATAAGCATCTTGGCTAAGACCAATTAACCGTCTACTCCTATCTCGATAGATTTTATTTCCCAGAATATACGTAGCATCTCCCAAATCCTTCATAAAAAAACATTTACCAAGATAATCCTTAACTTCCTTAAGTCTTGGAATGTTACTTCCCATGATCAATATGTCATCGACATATAGAATTAGGAATACTACATTACTCCCACTAGCTTTGCAGTATACACATGGCTCATCGCGATTTTGAATAAATCCGAACTTTTTGATTTCTTCATCAAATCGCTTATTCCATTGTCGTGATGCTTGCTTCAAACCATAAATAGATCTTTGAAGTTTGCACACGCGCTTTGGATATTTAGGATCAACATACCTTTCTGGCTATTGCATATAGATGTCTTCATCTAAGCGACCGTTCAAGAATGCAGTTTTAACATCCATTTGCCATATCTCATAGTCATAGTATGCTGCTATAGCTATGAGAATCCTAATAGCTCGTAAGTCTGCTACAGGAGAAAATGTCTCCTCGTAATCTATGCCAAAAGTTTGAGTAAAACCTTTAGCCACTAAACGTGCTTTATAGGATTGTACATCACCATCCATGTCGGTTTTCTTCTTATAGATCCACCTATTTTTCACTACTTTAGCATTTTTAGGTGCGTCTACAAGAATCCAAACATCATTGATTTCCATGGATTTCATTTCCTCATTCATCGCAACTATCCATTTTGACTTTTCTAGATCAGACATTGCGGATCGATAGTTAGCAGGTTCACCAAGATCCCCTACTTCCTCCTCATCATCCTCTATGTATAGACATAGTTTGTCCGGCGCACGTATAGTCCTTTGAGACCTACGTGGAGGGAATTAATTCCGGTGGAACACTCAGACTTTCTGGTTCTACAGGAATTTCTTCGCTAGTATTTTCAGAAGGCAATGTATCTTCTTGAATTTCTTCAAGATCATAATTTCTCCCACTGAATTCTTGATTTACAAGATCATTTTCAAGGAAGTCTCCATACCGAGCCACAACTATTTTGTTTTCAGCCGGATAATAAAAGTAGTAACCCATAGTTTCCTTAGGGTAACCTACAAAGATACATTTTACTGAGCGTTGTTGGAGTTTATCTCCAGAGTCACGTTTCACATACGCCTCACAACCCCAGACTTTCAAATAAGACAAATATGGCTTCTTGCCATGCCATAGTTCATATGGTGTCTTATCACCCTTCTTTATGGGAACCATATTTAGAATACGAACAGCAGATTCAAGAGCATAATCCCAAAAGGATAATGGTAAAGTTGTAAGATTAAACATAGATCGTACCATATCCAATAATGTACGATTTCTCCTTTTAGATACACCCTTTTGTTGTGAAGTATATGGAGAAGTAAGTTTCTGAACAATTCCATTCTCACTTAAATAATCTTTAAACTCTTGACTTAAATATTCACCACCACGATCAGAACGAATAGCTTTAATCTTCTTTCCTAGTTGTAACTCTACTTCCGCTTTAAACGTTTTGAATGTTTCAAATACCTCATGTTTATGCTTAAGTAAATAAACATAACCATAACGGCTATAATCATCCGTAAACGTCAAGAAGTAGCTAGCACCTTTCCTTGACACATGTCTAAGTGGTCCACACACATCAGTATGTATCAAACCAAGTAGTTCAGTAGCCCTTTCAATATTGCTATTAAAAGGTTTCTTGGTCATCTTTCCAGAGATACAAGATTCACATTTATCAAATGATTCATCATTGATACTTTCTAAAAGCCCATCACGTTGAAGCTTTTGTATGCGAGTCTTCCCAATATGGGCAAGCCTACAATGCCAAAGATAAGAAGAGTTCTTGTCTAACTTACTCTTCTTATTCATGCTAAAAACAGAATTATTTTTCCTCTTGGAATTTTTATCATGCATGTTAATTTCAAAAACACCATTCACAGAAATTGCATCAAAATAGAATAAACCATCTTTGAAAACAGAAATTCTATTATTATCAATCGTGTGAGTAAATCTAGGATCCAACATACAAGAAAAGGAAATGACACCCTTAACAATTGTAGGTGCATAATGATAATTATTTAAAAATAGTACTAAACCCGAAGGTAAAACTAATTTAAATATTCCTATAGCTTCAACCGCTGCTTGTGCGCCATTGCCCACTTGCAGAAATTGTTCCCCATAGGTAAGCCTCCTTTTCAACTCAAATCCCTGCAGGGTATTACAAATATTAATACCACATCCCGTATCATATACCCAGGAGTTTGATTTGTATGAAAGATTAAATAACTCTATCATAAATAAGTTACCAGAAGATGGTGCTGCAGCAGCTTGCTCAGCCTTCTTCTTATGTTCTGCCATTTCATGGAGATAGAGAGAGCAATTCCTCTTCCAGTGTCCAGTCATCTTGCAGTAGTGACAAGTCTCATCTTTCAGAGATTTCTTAGCAAAGTTCTGCTTCGGTTTTGATGTAGTCGCAACTTGCTTGCTCTTATCAACCTTGCCTTTGCCTTTCTGCTTCTTATTCACTTGCGGTTTTGGTATCGACACTCTACCCTTTTGTACATGAAGTACTTGAGGAGTAGCAGTGGATGCCTTATCTTTCAAACCCTTTTCGAAGTCAATGAGCATTGCATGCAAATCATTAACTGTCTTCCCCGTGCAATGCATATTATAGTTACGAACGAAATCATTGAAGTCCTTATTAAGGGACCTATTGATCAAGTTAATAGCCATATTATGATCAAAGGGTTGTCCTAGTGCGATGAGTTGCTCCATATAACCCCTCATCTCCATATAATGAGTACTTACGGACTTTCCAGGAGCTTGCTTGCAACTATGTCGAGCATCAACCAGATCATAGATCTCTACAGCTTGCGGCGTTTCATACACAGCCTTGAGTTCATCAAGCATTTGCTGAGGTGAAGCTAGCTCATACTTCCTTTGAAATGATGGAGCCATTCTCCCTAACATTACAGCAGCCACCTCATGGTGCTTCTTAACGTTAGCAGCGTGTTGAAGCCTTTCCGCATCAGTTGCTCCTTCAGCAAGATCCTCTGGAAAAGGAGTTTCCAAGATATTGATAGTACCCGCTGCTCTCAGAACAATTCTAAGTGAGCGGTACCAATCATTGAAATTAGGGCCAGTAAGTTCAGGTCGTTCAAAGAAAGCTTTGAACGCCGAGCTTATTGTCAGATTGTTTTCGGGTTGAGCCATTTCTACAAAAATAAGTTCAAACATTAGTATTTTCGATAATACAATTCAAGAAAATAAAATTACCCCGGTAATAAAACCATAGTATTTTCCTTGAAACTAGAACCCATATTGACATAGATTCATCACATCAGTTGATCTGCTAGTGACAAATGTGTTCAACATAGTAACTTGTCGAACAATAATTGACAAACAAATTTGCAATTTCTAGATAGGTCAGGGATTTACATTGCCAAAATTATTTGCATTGTAAACATGTTGTATCCCTTCTTTATGCCTTAAGTTTCCAGTTCTCACTAAGTAACTCAATTAAGTCGACTAATCTAAAGAACGTAAAACCTTCATGTGCAATCTTATTCAGTCATGAAGTTTTCTCTCCATTACAACATCGTCCGATATCTTATATGACGACAATTGTAACTTCAAGTGTTCGTCAATTAGAGGGCATATGACTTATATTTTTAGGGTATAGATTTTTGTGTCAAAATCATGTATGGAGAAGCATGCATACATCTCCATAACATAAGTTTAATAAAACGTTTAGTAAACTTTTGGGTGAGACTAAAAATTCATCATATACTTGCAAGTTGAGGTATTGGTTAAACCAATTAAAGATTTTACACACAACTAAATTCACACCGTACTTTTTCTAGAACTTTAGTTATAGCACAAAGCAATAACCTTATTCATTGTGTTTCGGATGTGAATTAATGTAGTTAAATCAACCTTAAAGAATTGTACCAATAACAACCGTAGGTAATACCAATTTGACGCACAGGCGAGCCGGAAATTTGGTCAGCGCTGAAGCATAACACATTCTTCCTTAACCGGGTACATGACCAGCGGTGCGTTATACCCACTTTATAGTTTGCCAAAATTGAGTAGCCGTTAAGTTGCTATTGCAATTCTAATCAACGCAAATCATATGTAATTTACATCTCAAAGCAATTCATTAATTTTGATAAGATTTAGTCCATATTATTTTTCATGGAAAAAATTACCCTTGTTTACAACATACAATAAAAAAAACGTATGAAAACAAGTAGTACAAAAAAACTAAATCAAATAGCCACATGCATAACAATTTATTCAAAGAACATCAAATCTAGGGTTCTTATGAACATAAAAAGTCTTCCCTAATTTTAAAACTTTGAATTAAATAAAGCAAATAGCAATCAAAATTATATGATCCGTAAGAAACATGCATGTTTATTACGGATCTCCCACATTCTCTTAACAATTAAAAAACTACGGATCGTAATCACGCATGACATAACAATTAATTCATACAAAACATCTAAAGTTAATTACCATGTAATTTTAGGGTTTACAAAAAAAAATTATAAAAAATTTGACAATAGCCGATTTTTAAAAACAATAAAAAACAAAACCCTAATTTTTATAATACCTAAAAAACAACATGTAATTTTTTAACACAAATCAATATTAGTTAAAAAAAACTTTAGATCTTGATAATTATAATCATGTTAAAACGGCTCTCGATGCCACTGATGGTTTATATAGTTCATAACAATTATTTAAAGCCTTAATATGGATCAAAGAACGCATAGCGGAAGCAATTAACAAGATCATTAATTTAACACAATTATATTAATCAAGATTAGGGTTACATACCTTTATCCTAGCAAGATCCACAAGACGACGGAATGAACGGCAACTAGGGTTTATCACGAACACCACCAAGAATATAATCTAAAGGAAGATTATATCACGCTCTTGTACACACGTAATACGGCGAGTTAACCGTGAGTCTAGCACGAACAAACTGAGCTTCAACGCTTATGGATTATCTACCTAATAAACCTAGAGAGGGATTAGGACTAGATAATTAGCTAAATCGAAAACCAACCGAAACCCTAAGATGGTTTGTGGGTGGCGATCGCAGGAAGCTAGAGAAAAGGGAGAGACCAAAATTATGAAGGTCTTGGGGTTGCTTATATAGCCTTGGCAACCCTTGGGCTCCAAGTAAATAAACAAGAATTAGGAAACAAAACTTTCCCTTTGCCCCATCCTTTCTTTGGCCGACGGACGCAAGCCCCCAAGGGGATGTTTGCGTAATTTTTGTTTTCCTTCTTTTCACTTCTATTAGTTTCCATAACGGTCGTTTATAACATAACTATTATTTATTAACGATCGTTAGTTAAGCTTTGGTTTGATTTAATAAATATACATAAAATATATTTAATAAATAAATTAACCCTTTACGTTATGTGTGCAATCCCGTGATCCCGAGTTCGATCCTATCTAACGACTATTAATTTTAAGTCCATAAACTTTCAGCCCGTGATTGTTTATGAGAAACATTTCATATTATAACTTTGAATTTTGATGAGATATTTTAAAAGTATTTTTTTTTCTAAAACTGCCCGTGACTTGTATAATTTAGTTATACGGAATATTATTCGGCAATAAAAACACCTATTATGTATACATAAGAATAGGAATAACGTAATAATGGTGGGAATGAATGAAAAAAAAGAAGACATAAAGATAAACACTTTTGATGATAATTGTCATTAGTAAAGAAAATATACTTTCGAAATAATATTTTGACTACCCGTGTAGTACACGGGTCTTAAGCTAGTAAGATTATATAAGAGGGTTTTAATAAAAAAATTTGTATGATTTATATAAAGAAGGATGAGCTTATATACAAATATTATAAAAAAATACTTATATACTCTCATTTAATAATTATATAATTTTTTTATTTTTATGTACTGTTTTGCAATTTACAATATTAATTGTATAATTTAAACCAAACATTTAATAAATGCTTATGAGCTCACAATATATATGAGCCATAAGTTACATATATAACACAAGTGTAAGTCCAATTCATAAGCTTACCTAAACACCCCATTATTAAATCGTTTATACATTATATGTAAAGCAAAATCAAAAGTTGACACTTTTTTAAAAGAATATTTTCTTAATATGAAATATATTTTTTTTATTTATTCATTTTTATTTTTATGGTTTTTTAAAAAATCTATAATTCTTTTTTTTGGTAAAAGTTTTTTAAAAAATTGATGATGAAATTAGATGGAGAAAAAAAATACATGAAATTATATGTGTCAAAATTATGAAAAAAAAATTAAAAAAAGATAATGTCATAAATAAAACTTTAGTAGTTAAATTATATATAAATTAGATGGTATTAAGTGAAAATTACAAGTTTTTATATTTTTTAATAAGTTTAAAAAATTAACACATACCCTTTATATTTTATAACTTAATAATATTAAACACAATTTTTTTATATACCTTTATATTAAATTAAATTATTAAATTAAACTTGATTTATTTTTAACCCGTTTTAAATGTCAAGTACCAAAAATAACAAAAGTGTATTAAGTTATCATGGTTGTAAATAAGCAAAAATAAAACTGTGCTATACAAAAAAAAACTCAGCAATAATTAATTCACAAATTGTTTAAGAATTAAGTTCATTTGGATATCAAACTTAACTAAGATATATGGGACTCATCCTCACCTTTCACCACTTTTCCATCCAATGGCTGATATTAAATCTCTATTTTACACTGCAAGGGTATTTCAGTCATTTCACCGCTTACTATATAAGCATTTTTTTTCGCTTCTCATAAAAAACACACAAACACCGTCTCATTCTCTATCTCTCTCTCTCTCTACCCCCGATCTAGTTTCTCTCTCTACAAATCTATCATCAAGAATCCATAAACATATCACGAATCCGCCATCACGAATGCACTACCAATCGATGATCATGAATCTATCACGAATTGATCACCACGAATCGATTGATCTATCACATGTTAGATTAATTACATCTATTCTTATTTTAGCTTATTTTATTTGAATAAGCTTATTAATTAATCGTCATTCGAACTTATAAGCTTTTAGCTAGCTTATTTTGAATGAACTATATGAATTTATTGTTCTTACTTATAAGCTAGCTTATTAGTTGATTTTTGTGAATAATTATAGGAGATTATAAATAAGCTAGCTTACTAGCTTATTTTAGTAAATTATCAGGTTTTATAAGTATGAGAGGTATGAATAAGCTTATGTTAGTGTAAATTATCAGGTTTTTTAATTAAGTTGCTGATACAAGCTGTAAGTTTGAGGTATCATATATGATACTTCATTTATCATATGATATGTGATATATGATCGATTTATCATATATGATATATGAAGTATCATATATGATGTATCTAACAAATCACAGAAAAATCAGACTTTGTAACTAATTTTGCACAAAATCTCTTTAAGCTCTTCAAACATGCCTTATAACATATATGATTCAGTTGCTAATATCATGGTGCCTAATATGTTCTCTCATTGCTTTATAATTGCAGACTGTGTTAACAAAACAACAATGAGATGTTGCGATTGTCCGAGTTGAAGCAAAAACAAGAGAACGTGCACGTGTATGTGTGGAGGTGATGTTAATAACATGTAGGAATGAAGAAGCAACAGATTGTTTTATTGAAGAAGTTTTGTAATTTATGTTTTTTAGAAACCATGTATGTTTTAGTGATTTACCATATATGATATTCATAGATATATGTTGTACAAATCAAATATGATGTATCATGTACTTGCTACATGTATATATGACATATGTTTTAATTATTTATCACATAATATTTCATTGATTTATCATATATGATACTTGTGGTTTTCATTTTTTACGTGGTGTATCATGATAACGCATTATCATATATGATAATGCAATATCATATATAGCTTCAACAAACTCTATCTATAAGCTTATTCACATAATTCTATTCTAGTACATATGCGTCTTCATATAACTCTCATAATAAGCGGATTCACATAAAGCTTAATTATAATATATAAAATAAGCTAACACATCCATAATCACATCAAATTAAGTTGAAAAATAATAAATTTATAAGCTAAAAAAGCTATCATCGTATTAACATCAAAGCTAAACTAGTATATAAATTCATGTCAAATAAGCTTAAAAATAAGCTTATTTACGTCAATTAAGCAAAAAAGAATATAAATTTATACTCTTATCACTATCGCTCTAGTCTTACTAATCTTAGGTTTTACAGTTTTCAAAGCCAAAAAACCTGTTTTAACTGTGGACGACGTATCATTACAAGATTTTGATATCTCCATTAACCCTCTTGTACTACAAGTTTCTTTAAACATTTCACTTGGACTTGATATCTCTATCCAAAACCCTAACAAAATTGGTGTCAAGTACGAAAACACTTCTGCTTTTGTAAGGTACAAAGGTGAAGATATTGGTAATGTTCCTGTTCCTGCTGGCAAGATTGGGTCTGATGATAACAAACACTTGAATCTTACCTTAACTGTTTATGCGGATCGATTGGCTAGTAATGTCGAGATATATAGAGAGGTTTTGAGTGGTAACTTGATGTTTACTACATATACCGGGATAAAGGCTAAAGTTCAGGTTATTTTTCTCCATATTCATGTCACATCTACTTCCACGTGTGATGTGAATATTGATATAACAAATAGAAGGGTCACCAATCAAACTTGTCAGTATAAGAACAAGTTGTAGGTGTATGAGCTTGCTTAGCTTCTATGTCATTGTGATTCATTACACGGATAGAGTATATTCATTCCAGGATGCACATTGTTTTTCTTCTTGTTGAGTTATTGGTATGCTATTTTCGCTTGGCTTTCTGTTCTTTATGAAATAATATTCTTTTGTTTTTATTGATTTATTGTTATTCAGTTCGGCATCCATTGGTTTATTATTATCGTGCTTTTGTAATGAACCTTTGCCTTCATATTTGCTCCTTGTTTGACCTTCATGTGAATTTTAATTCTCAAAAAAGATGTTAGTTTCTGATAATAGACGTTTTAGTGGTTGTACCTTTGTCATTGAATATTCGTGTATAAGGCCGCTTAGGACAAATCCGAATATCGACTTAAGTTCGAAGGACTCATCCCGTCCGGATAGCAAAGGCCCAAAATTCATAATAAGGCCCAAGAACAACTACTCCATATTTTAAGAGGTTGTCTCCTAAGACACCTACAACCTCCACACAAAAGTCCTTGGGCCTAGCGGTCTTTTAAGAACTCAGAGCAGTATAAATACCCCACTATTCAAGGTGTTAGTAACGTATTCCACATTATTATATTCCATAATCATGCTTTATCTATTCTGTCTTTCGCCACATATCACATAGTTACTCTCACGTCAAAGGTTGATCTAGGACGAGGCTAATGCGTTTACATTGGTTTCAGGATATCCGAAGACAAGCCCATCTGAAGTCCAAAAGATTCTCTTATCTGGACCAAAGCAACAAGTTACCTAAACAAATATTTAATCTTCTCTTCATTTTAATTCTTTCAAGAAATATGTTCAGGACTTTTATCTAAAACTTATTTGAAATCAAGTAAAATTGTTTGATGTTGATACGTTTCAAATATTTCTGTTGTAGTACGTTATTAGACGACCAAGCCTTCATAATATATTATCTCTCATCATTGTTCATTGTGTTTTTCTTAGAACGGCAACTTTTATTAAAAAGCTAGCAAAGAGCTAGAAATCAAAAATCATTGTTCATTGTGTTGAATTATAATTTAAACTCTTTTGCATATCAACTCATACTCTCTATGCATCTTAAAACAGATTTTCTATTGCTATTTTATGTTGTCTTAGGAGTCCTACTCTTGCTACATCGTGTGCAGTTTGGAAGTGAATGTAACTTAGAGGGAATGAGTAGTGATTAACATGCTCAAGTTAAAACTCAGTTACTAGTATTTGACAATGCTTTATTTAAGTGTACTACTCCCTTCGTCCCAAAATTATTTTCTCCCGACAGAAAACACACAATTTTAGAAAAGTACCATTTTCAGCTTTCTTTCTCTTACTTTTTGCAGAAAGACAGTTTTACCCTTGATCAATTAATTTAAAACATTTTTAAAGTTTGTTATTATGATTTCAATTAAAGGTTATCTAGTAATCTCGATCTAAAATTCATACCTATTTATAGAAGTTTTAGAAGAGGACAATTAATTTGGGACAACCCGAAAAGAAAACGTGGACTATAATTTTAGGACGGAGGGAGTATTTTTTATCCGAAGTAATGTATCGTGTATTTCTCCAAGTATCACGAACTCAAGTGCTATGTGTTACATATAGGAAATATGTATAGTAATGACTATAATTATGTTAGATAATTCTAAATTGGAAAATTATCTTCCTTGATTTCATAGTTGTTAACTCGTGACTCGACTCATGACTCGAACTCATAAATTTTAACTCGCGACTCATCTCAGGACTAGACTCGTAATAGTCAAGATGTAAGTATGTGACTATAGTTTATACGTTACAAAATTTCCTATAAAATAAGTGAACACGTGACTATAGGGTTGCATCTCTCGTACTCCTGATAACCAGTTATTTTCTCATAGCAAAACCCAATATATCTATATTTTGCTTTATAGTGTACCATTTGTTTATAATCTATATAGTCTTATACCATGTGAATTTACCTTTATTAGCCATCTTTCATTTCTCGTATCGTTGCATACAGGTGCTCGAATCTATTGCAAGAAGATGTTCTTAAATATAAAATTGCAAATGTAGTTGTTTTCTGTCCAAAATGTGACGTTGGTCAGTTTTTTTATATGTTTCATTTAATGTTTCCTTTGGGGTGATATTGGTGTTTGTCTTGAGTTAATGGTGGTTCCTAGCAATATCCAGATAGACCAAAGATGCAAGTGATAAGGTTTTGTATGAAAATGGGGCTGGTTTTTGATGTCATAACGTCGTTTCTCTTTATTTCTCCCTTCCTCATTTAAATCTATCTAGCAATGTTAGTTGGCATACTAAATGCTATTGTATGATACTAGTTTTAAAGCCAACTCTTATGAGAACAAAGCTATCATAGAAATTAACAAAAGCTGTTTAATTGATGAATGATTCATATTGAAAAATAAGATCTTCTAACGTAAGTGCCTGTATATCAAATTTAGTGAGATAATTTATCTTAACAAGTCATCCAATTTGGTCTAATGTTTGTGTGACATGATTGTCAATAATGTATATTACATATGTTCTGATGTAATGCTAAATCTTTGCACCACAAATAAGAAAAAAAATATTATATACAGTTAAACTAATTTAAAATGATCTTTCTATTAGTGGTTTCTAATTTAATTTGCGCCATTGACTATCCAAACTAATCACAGTAAGAATAATATACTTTTCAAAAAGGTTCGTTGGTAATTTTTTGGGGTGATGCCGTTTATACTTTTGTCTAAACATACATATAACAGCTAGTTAAGCTTCTTTTTATTTTAAGATTTTTAGGAAACATGCTTAGGACTTTTATAAACTTATTTGAAATCAGGTATAGTACTTCGTATTTATATAATCTTTTATTTAGTGAGTATTCTTTTCATTAAATGAAGTTTACATTCAAAGTTTCTCCCATTTCTTCTTGGTGTATTTACATTTACAAATAGACTCTCCACCATGTTTCCTCTCTTCCTAAGCATGTTTGTTTTGTCCCAACAGATTTCTACACCCCCAACAAATTCTATTAATTTTTTTTATAAAATCTCGATAAACTCTAGCATCTTCATTTTAACTTCATTTTATCAATCTTGAACTTGTATAAACTCTTAGCATCATAATTAACATTGCCATAAAACATATACAAACTAAGGTTTGATTCTGTATATGAAATGTATCTTCTTTTGTCCTTGTTTATCATTTTATTTGGCATTATTAGAGTGAATGTGGCTTAATTAACTTTAAAACTGTTAAAAATCTCAGGCATTAGTTGATGCTTTAAAAGCTATTAAAAATAGTGGTATATATATATAAGTGTACTAATTTATAACTATTTTTTGGAAGTTTTTATAGTTCATAAAATTATGTGTATTTAGATATGTTATTGTTTGTCGTGGATTAGATAGTCAATGTGCCGGTAACCATGGTTACCTAAAAGGATATGTTATTGCTGAATTTTAGGTTTTACTTTGATTTTTTAGTATACCGAGGGAGGATATGTATGTTAGGTGATCAATGCATTGTTTATAGGTTTATGCAATAAAAAATGTTTAATCACAAATTTTTGTTACATGTAACCTTGTATTTTTATCGTGAGACATTAAACGTGAATGGAGTTGATCTCTAAAACATGATCTGTTGATCTCTATTCACGTTTCACGCCTCACAATCAAAATACAACCTTACATATAACAAAAATTTGCGATTAAACATTTTTTATTCCATAAATCTATAAACAACGCATTGATTTGAAACACCTAACATGCATATCCTCCCTTGAAAAATATCAAAGTAAAACCTAAAAGTCAGGAATAACATATCTTTTTAGGTAACGATGGTTTCCGATACATTGACCATCTAATCCACAACCAGCAATAACATATCAAAATACACATACTCGGAACTATAAAAACTTTGAAAAATAGTTATAAATCAGTACACTTATATGTATACTACTATTTTTAATAGCTATCAAAGTATCAACTAATACCTGGTTTTTTAACATTTTTAAAGCTAGGTACGCCACATTCACTCTAATAATGCCAAAAAAAATGATAAACTAGGACAAAAAAGATACATTTCATATAAAGAATCAAAAACCTTAGCTTGCATATGTTCTTTTTGTAACGTTTATGAAGATGCTAAGAGTTTATGCGAGTTTAAGTTTGATAAAATGAAGTTAAAATGAAGATGCTAAGATTTGATTGAGATTTTTATAAAAAAATTAACAAAATTTGTTGGGGGTGTAAGAATCTCTTGGGGACAAAATAGACATGCTTACAGGAAGAGAGGAAAGATGGTGGAGAGTCTATTTCATTAAATGAAGTTTACATTCAAAGTTCTAAAGCTAAAACTTCGTCTCAAATAAGCCTTAACTCGTACCAAACGAAACGCTTAAAGTTGTTGAAGAACAGGCCAGTTGAGATTCTATTGCGTGCAAGCCTTTTCATGAACCGTGAGAATCCGAATATAGCCATAAATATTGAATCGTTTGATGGAATGTATTATGAGAAGTTTTGTGAGCAAGTTGACACAAACTCCTTAATAGGATGGATGACAAATGATTGGATTGACGTGCCAATAATTCATTGGTTGTGCATGTAAGTTTTTTATTTTATGTTTATCATAAACTCATACTTAGTTTAGGCATTTATAATTGTTCGGTGAACAAAATACTAGGTTATCCTTAGACAACTGTATTTTCTTACTTTAAGTAATTAACTTCTATTACATTCATTACTTTTATTTAGGCATTTGTACGGGACTCATAACGAGAGCGGTAGAATTGCATTTCTGAATCTGGAACATCTTCAATCAGGCTTATGTTTAGAAGATCGGGGGCTTGCCGTGACTCGTACATGCAACACATTACTTATACACCAAAATAAATCATTTTTCCTCTTACCTTGTCATCAAGAGTATGTAAACTTTATTTTCTTACATTTTATGGACTTGATTATAAGTGCATTGTTTAAAGGGATTATTTTGTGTAGGGGTCATTGGACGTTACTTAAAATTGACCGTTCCATGCAAAATCAAATGGGATACATCTTGGATCCGTATAAGAAAAGGAAAAAGAAGAAGACCCCTGGTGATTTCTTGGTGGTAAACGTGTTGAATGAGTAACATATTTTAATATTGAAATTCAATTCACATTTCATTCTTTATTTCTTCATTTGTTTAAACTTAAAACACTTGTTTTCTTAGGCCATTTGAAGTGGATTTAGATTGGACTTTCCCTAAGGTAAATCATTGATACCGATCTGAACTACCATGTATATTTCTTTTTTTTATATGTGAAAATGCCTTCTGTTTTATTGCAGTGTTTCCAACAAACATGTAATTGGGAATGTGGTTACTATGTCATGCATTTGATGATCGATTTCGTCATGACCATACAACACGGGTTTCCTGATAATATAAGTATTGCTTGTTTAGCGCAATAGATCATCTCTTTGTTTAAATAAGTAACTCTTTTTCTTACTACTAGTTGTCAAAATTCTACACGTCAACAAAGGCAAGATCCATTGCAGACCTGGACAAGTTAATAGATTATACGAGCCAGGTATTTTACAAAGAGCGCTGCCGACCATGCAAAGAAAGAATTTAGTTATATGTTTCGTTTCTGTATGAAGTTTATGTGTTTAGCACATTGATCTATTTCTTAGTTAATTAGTTTTAGGGAAAACATTAGTTGTAATGGATGAATATCGAAACTTTTAGACTATTAGCTGTAATGGATGAATGGTATTTTGGATTTTTGGTTACATGTAATGTTTATTATCCTTTTGATTTGGTTGAAATGGTTACAGAACAAAATTAGTTTACATGAATGTAGGATCATTCTTTTCAAAGGATTAGGCATTGTTGGATTATCTATTGATATGGATGGGAAATGGAGGAACTTAGAGAGAGAAAGAAGAGAGAGAAAGGAGAGAATGAAAAGAAAGATGGAATGTTATCAAATGGAAGTGTTCAACCCCTCCTAACATGCTAGGAGGGGGGTTTATATAGCCCACCCTACATGTGGGCTATATGGGCTATACCTTAATACAATGGATCACGAGCCCAATACTTGTATCTATATTTGGAGTGACTGATCCTTTCTAAATACGTAAAAACGTATTTCCAACAATCTCCCCCAAAGGGAGGTCACTCCAAGTTACAATGTCCTAAATAGTCTATAGCTTGTGATCTATGCTAATAATGATGTGACCGAGACTTTCCTTGGAAAAACGTATTTCCAACAATCTCCCCCAAAGGGAGGTCACACCATTTTACAAAATCTTAAACCTAGCATACTATGCTTGAGTCTTCGATCTTGTTCTTGTGAATATGCTTGATGTGATCTTTGACTTTAGCCTTGAGCATGTTTCCTTGCCTTGACCTTGTGTATTCATCACTTGTGATATTCGCCTCTTCGTGACTTCATGTTCCACATACTTATACCTTTATAATTCTTGAAAGCTTCAGAGTTTGATACAGCGGAAGACTTGACCTTCAGACTTTCTTGAATTCGTTGAAGTACTGAGTGTATGCAGTATAAGCATGTGGTGACGACTTCTTCTAGATTGTACACCGCAATGCCACCTTCTTGTTACGCTGCATAAGACAGTTAGCAACAAACCATATACACGGATGAAATGGCCTTGAACATTTCATTCTAATTCGGTAGCATTTTACCTCCGGTCGGTGAAGACCGTTGGACGATATTAACTATCGTACTTGTGGCAGGTAGTTTCAATAAAGAACCTCCTTGACAAGATTTCGCGGGTAAACCCGTTCTCTTTACTCGACTGTCCAAAGCTGACTGCGAACGTAAAGAGTGAATCATTTGGATAATAATATCCGCATGATTTGAAGCCGTCAATTCATGTTCCTGTAACAAGTGAAATTCAATTAAGAACCGCACCATCGTTGCTTTCCAGTTGTCACGAACTTGATTCGTATAGAATCTTGCAAGTTACCTACCAAGTGCTGTTTGAGGTTAACACTAGAAGGATTTCCACTCATCACTATGAACACTAAGGTATCACTCTGAATGTTCTGGCAAGATCACTAAGATATTGCGTAGAGGCCTGGAACGTGTTTAAATTCATTTAAGAATTTAACCACTGTTGCTTTCCAGTTATCACAAGTTTGATTCATAAAGAATCGCACAAGTCACCTACCATGAGCTTTTTGATATTCGCCCAATAAGGATTTCCATCTTCATTGTAAATACTTTCGTATTACTCGGATGTTCAGGCAAGATCATGAAGATTTTACGTAGGACTCTTAAGATCTTTCTTACTTTTCACAGTGTGTGAAGAAGCAAGGAAATATGAAAGTGTGTCCTAATGAAATATTTGATGATCTCAAATGGCTCTATACTCAATCGTGCATTTTGGATTTTTAGTGATCGGAGGCTGGAGAGGAGTGCCACCATTTCAATACCAATTTATTCGGAGTGAATAAATCAATAGATAATGTGTTGTCTCCGTGTGATTAAAACAAATATCTTTTAAGAGATATCTGAGTTAGCTGGGATGGGTTGTGCCTTGCATCACTGGGTCCATGATGTCTGTCTTCAATATCAAGAATCATTAAACAATGATCTTAATAGCATATGTATTGACCCGGTTTCTGCCTAAGGTTGTAAGGAGGGCTTCTTTCTTTACACCCTTTATCTTTACAATTCTTTTTCATTCTTCAACCCCTTCAATGCTTACCAATACGTCATCACTAGCACCTTGTTGTGATTGTTCCAGTGCTAACTTAAGTACTTGGTCGACATTCATTTACGTTCATAATCTTTCTCCATCTTTCCTAAGGACTACTATTTTTCAAACTATGAAATGTCCTTGGGAAGATTCCTCCGGTTCTAGAGGAATCGTTGGACTTTAACCTATCCTACCATCCTTATGTCACCACAATCTTCACCGTCGTGAATAGAGATGTTTTGGGTAAGTATATGTCACCATGAAATCCATTCTGAAGTGTAAATCCATTTTTCTCCCCCTTAACATATGCCACGATATCCGAAAACATTTCGCACATGTCGGGATGAGCTATCACGTTAAGTCAAACCATTTATGATTAATCATATCCCATATTAAATCACATTTTCTCCCCCATATTAAAAATATTAACCCAATCGATGTTTTTAATATTAATTAATTTAATAGCATTTTAAGAAAATTTGGGAAGAAAAATGCAAATCTAATTATCTTCATGAATTACACAAGCTCCCCCTCAAATTAATGAGGGTGCGCTGAAACATAAATTAAATACCTTTTAAACACAAGTGTAAGGTATTTATCACGTGCAAAGATCATATATGATAATGTAATCACAAGATTAGCGATTTATGAGGTTGGACCTGAATGATGGAGAACATCATATGAAAGAAGCACATGGTTCTTGTTCACGAATGTTGGTCGCCTCATCACGTCTGAAGTTATCGCTTGACTCCATTTGATTGATATCGTTGTCTTGACACCAACATGTGAACTTGGCACTTTCGGCGTCAAAGATTCTTAATGCTGGACAATTGCTCCCCCTCAATTGTTGACCCGTGTTCTATTGAAAGAGCTGTAGTCGCCGTTTGAGTAGTCGCATCGTCGAGTATGTAGATATCAATTGTAAATTGCTACGGTTGGTGGAGATGATAACTTCATAAAAAACAAGACTTCTTTTGTTTTAACAAATAAATGCACTGAATCGTACATATATTCGTGTTAGATTGTGTTATAACGTAAACACAATCCCTTACATGGTTATAAAGTAAACCATGCCCGAGAAAATTAATTCCCGTTGTTGAGTCAAAGCTTTCTGGTGAAATGCTTGACTTGAGTATGAAAAGCGGGTTACTATCTGAAATAATAGCAAACCATTTTGAGCATGTTTTAAAACATTTGAACTTCTGCTCGAACTTTATTTACAATCCCGTGTCATTATTGAATGATATTTCTAGTATCGTAAATATTATCGATTCCAGAAGACATGCTCTTTTTATCAAAACATTTTTTGAACACACAATTTTGAAAGATTTAGAAAACCTTTTTGAGAAATTCTCGAAAAATTGTGTTCAACGTTTTGAAAACCAATTACTTGAGCTTAAGATGTTGAATATCTTGCAAAACGAGCTCAAGTCCGAGAAGTTGTAAACTTCCCGTTGTTAAGGATAAGTTTATCATCGGCGATAAACTTTCCTTTTAACTGAAGAACGAGTCCTAAGTTGACATTTACTTAGAAGTCATTTTCATGAGCTTGAAAAACTTTGAATGTTTTAACGTAAAGCTCATGACCGAGAAAGGCGAATTTCTCGTTATGAGGAAAAGTTCTCTTATTTAAAAGATTCACTTTCCTTTCTGAGCTTAAAACTTGGAATGTTTTAATACAAGCTCATGACCGAGAAAATTTAATTTCCCGTTACAAGGATAATCTATCTTTAAAGATAAGCTTTCCTAAAATTAAGGTCCGAGTTACAGTCTGATATTTAACTGTAAGTCTTTGTGCATGAGCTTAAAAACTTCGAATGTTTTTAACATACGCTCATACCCGAGAAAAATTAATTTCTCGTTGTGAGGATAAGTTTATCATCGGCGATAAACTTTCCTTTATTTGAAAATCGGGTCATCATCTGATATTTAATGAGGAGCCTTATACACGAGCTTAAAACCTTTGAATGGTTTTAGGATAAGCTCGTGTCCAAGAAAACTTAATTTCTCGTTAAGAGGGTAAGTTATCGTTGCGTAGATAAACTTCTCTGTCTCTGAAGTCTGGGTCATCGTCTGTCATTTAACGAGGAGCCATATACACGAGCTGAAAACCTTTGAATGGTTCTAAGATAAGCTCGTGTCCGAGAAAACTTAATTTCTCGTTTTGAATGTAAGTTATCGTTGCGTAGATAAACTTCCCTTTCTCTAAAGGTCGGGTCATCGTCTGTCATTTAACGAGGAGCCATATACACGAGCTTAAAACTTTTGAATAGTTTTAAATTTAGCTCGTGTCCGAGAAAACGTAATTTCTCGTTTTGAGGGTAAGTTATCGTTGCGTAGATGAACTTCCCTTTCTCTGAGGAACGGGTCATAGACTGTGATTTGAATGTGATCCATTGTGCATGAGCTTAAGAACTTGGAATGTTTTTGATATAAGCTCATGCCCGAGAAAAATTAATTTCTCGTTGTTAGGATAAGTTTATCATCGGTGATAAACTTTCCTTTCTTTGAAGATCGAGTTATAGTCTGTGATGTGACTATAAGTCCTAGATACACTGTAAGTTTAACTGCAAATCCCTTGAGACACTTGTTTCTTAGATATCAGCTTTTTCAGCAACCAAACTCTGAGAGTGACCTTAATTGAATGGTATACAATGATTGGAACGCTGTGTGCTTGTTGAATGTTAACTTTGGTACATGCATTCTCATTAGAAAGTTGGATAATTGTATGTGGATTAGCGATATCTATTTTAGAACCATGTGGGGGTTCACAGTTGGCCTTACTTGTGCCTGAGGTGACTTGAGGAGATGATTCACATGTCTTAGCTGGCAAACGTTTCCTTTTATAGAAAACGTTAAGTTCAGGCTTAAGTGATGTGTCATCCTCTTCAATTTCCTCCCTAGTAGTCTTAGTAGAATCGGAGACTATCCTAGTTAAAGGGCACTCGTTTGCTACAAGAGTGAAAGTTCTACCAGTGGGGCGCCACATTTTACCAATGGGTTTGATTTTAGCAACCCACTGGGATTTAAGTCTAGCACGGGAGTTCACCTCATTAAGTAATTTCTTGATACAAGAATCATGATTGGCTTTAAAGACACATTTCCTACATGTTTTACAAGTAGCATATTTAATGTCCGAGTAAGATCTAGAATTCCTAGATGATTGATTGATGCTCCTAGGAAGTGACATGTTATAGTTAGCAGTGTTGGGTAAACTATAAGGCATCTGACTAGGTTTGAAGTTCTTATCTCTTACATGTGTCTTTTGCTTAGCTTCCCTTAGACCAGATTTAAGGCAAACGTCATTTGAACTAGTTCTAGACGTGGTCTTGGTATTTTTAGAGAAACTAGAGGCAATCATCTGATTAGATCTTGTTAACGCTCTTTTGATCACATTGGGCCTAGTTGTTGGAGTGATTGGTCTAGGAAAATGAACCAAATCAACTTGGGAGGCAAACCGCGGTCTCGAGGATTGAGGTCGCTCGGATCTAAATGCAGTAGGTTGTCTGACAGACGGTTGTCTGACAAACTGATTTGTAGGCGGTTTCCCCAAGATTGATGGTCTTTCAATCTTAGTGTCCACACTAGGTCCTTTGGTTTTCCTCAATTCGTTTTTCAACGCAGCTATAGCAAAGACCTTTTCCTGTACGTGAGCTTTTAATGTCTCATTCTCTTTGAGCAATTCATCTTGGGATGCCAACTTAGATTCAAGCAACTTAATTTGTTTACAAAGATTATCCTTTTCAGCTTTAGAATCTAGAACAGTTTGATCCAATTTTCGTTCAAGAATAACGTTTGACTTTTCAAGTTTTTCAAAATACTTTTCGAATTTGTCCGTTTTCTTTGAAAATTCAATTTTGGCATCCTCAAGCTCTTTTGATTGTTGAGCTACAATCGTTTCGAGCTCACTAATCTTGGAATCAGAAGCAGTCAAAGAAGCAACTATAAGACAATTATCATGATATTTAGCATTTTGAACACGTTCTCCCCCATTATGACTCACATCGGATGAATCAGAAGTGCTATTTCTATCACTCTTTTCCATCCCATGTTTGTCATAGTTAGATTCAGAATGCTCAATATGCAGTATTTTATCAGCATTACATTGTACCATGTACGCAGGCTCTTCGTCATTAACGGGTAAGGTGTCATCAAAAGAGATCTCGTGAACATAGCCTGACGTGCCACTGGTATCATGTTGTCCTTCTGATTTTGTGCTCTTGCCATCGTTAGGCGCCAATTTGTCAACCGTATGACCAATCTCCTCTTGCATCGGCATCATAGATTCTTGCACTTCATTTTCATACGCTTGCTAAATTCGGGATTTTTCATAAATCAAAGACGAGACCGATGACAAAAGTTTCAATAGTGTACCACGGAAAACTTGAAGCTCGGTTTGTGTGTCTCGAAAAAATGACCGGCATATCCCTGAATTGTCAGACTTGATGATATTGAACTGGAGGAAATGCGTGAGTTGTGTCACAAGAGCCTGATATGTTGTTTCTGATGCAGAGTGATTAAAGTCTACATTGTGGAGTTGGTCTGGTAGTTTGTTCAAGATGATGAACATCGATTCCATGAATATTTGACGATCTTGACCAAAGAGTGTCACAAATTCGCTCCCTCCTTGAATCCGTGAAAGAGTAACTAGATGATACTGAAGCATTTGAAATGAAGTGATGCCATTATCACTAACTTTGTCTTGCATTTTATGCGCTTCTCCCTTTTGACATGTCGAATCGAACGAATCCATTGAATAGTTGGATGACAAATAATTGTGGTCGTTATTGATCTCGGGATTTTACAGTTCGCGAAGAAACTCAGATATTGAAATTCACGAGATATGACAAAACCAACGAAAGATCCGTAAATAACTTTTTTTTTTTTAAATCCTCGATTGATGATATAACTGTTTTATCGGCTCAATAATTTTTGTCAGCTCAAACGTTGATAAAATTAACCGGTTCAAAAAACCGTAGCCACTAAAAATAAAAGCCCGTCACTTTGACTCGTCACTTTTGTCTTCAAATCCGGCCACCAAAGTTTTCTACACGCCAAATATATTATCACTCGATTTTTTTCAAAATACCCGCCTCAATCCAATAACACCCTACTTAAATCACAAAACCAAACAATTTTCCTAAAAACTTTATATGTCACGTAAAAAATATGTGAAATATGTGAAATATGTGAAATATGTGAAAGAAAACGAGTGAATAATGTCAAACGTGGCTAAATTACATCAAAAGTCACCACACACGTGGCTGGTAAACGTGCCATTGTTTTGTTTCTTGTATACTCCGCCCAATTTATTATCTGTGTTGACTTAACCCTCCGTCTGTTTCTTTTTTCTTATATCTCTCTCTCAATTGATTAACTTCTCCCAATTTATTAGCACTCTTGTTTCTTTTTCTCAAATTAGATATCAATTTTTTCTTTCAATACAAACTCAAACAGATTAAATAATCACCATATCCCAATCTCACTCAAAATTATCTCCTAACAGGTCTCCTTGTTTCCTCCGTTACTGTGCTACCAAACCTGATAACAATCAATAGGAATCCCACGTATGAATCCCACGTATGAATCCCACGTATGAAGAAAAACCAAAGTTTTTTGACTTCTAGATCTTGTAAAACAAGATCTCGGGTAGGTTTAATTGACTGCAAATTTTTGATTTTTATTGTCAACGAATTAAAGGTTGGATTGAACAGATTTGTTATAATCCACTCTTTTCATTCGAATATTAAAAGAAGGATTACCTTCGATATAGAAATCGATGATGATTTTGCTTTCGAATGATGAAGATCTTGTGGTTCTTCGAATGGTCTTATATCAACGAAAGAAAAAAAACAAACTGAGATTTAGTTGTTTTTGTTTAAGTCGAAGGGATGTCGTTTGTGGTAGAGTCGAGTCTAGGGTGAGGGTGTGGTGTTGATTGGGTTTTGTTGAACGAGAGTGTTGGATTTGTTGAGTCTTTGAGTTTTTCAGTCGAGTGAGGGTTGTGATGATTTTGTCGAGGGTCTGATCTGTAAACGAGGGTTAAGAGACGAGGGTGAGTTGTTGTTTCTGTGTCCGAGTTTGGGTTCTGAGTTGAGAGGTGAGAGTTGTGTGCTTCGATGCTGAGTCGAGAGTTGAGAGTTGAGAGTCTATTTGGTTTTGTTTGAGTGTCTGTTGATTGTGTGTTGATGGTGTGTCGAGGTATCTGACGAGAGAGTGGGTTTGTTGTCGAGAGGTAAGGGTGAGTCCGATCGAGGGTCCTTTTGAGTCCGATCGTAAGTCTGATCGTAAGTCCTTTAGATTCAAAAGTTGGTCAATCGTAGTCTAAAATTTTAAGTCCATCGCAGTCTTGCATCGCACCCAGATCGTAACTAGGATCGTACTCAGATCGCACCACGATCGCAGTCAGATCGTAGCTTCGATCGCACTCGTGATCGCAGCTTCGATCGCAGCTTCGATCGTAGTGGAGATCGCAGTGGAGATCGTAGTGGTGATCGTAACTTTGGATCGCAAGTTGAAACCCCCGGGGTTTATGCGATCACAAAAGATCCCGATCGTAGCCAAAGTATGTAGTTGGATCGCAACGAGTAAACTATGCCCAGAAAAAGTTGAAATGAGACAAAATTAGATAAAGAAAAAGTTGAAACGGAAAAAGATTATAGATGAGACAAAAGATTATAGAAACCAAAAAAAAATAAAAGAAAAATGATATTAAAATTTGAGAAACTGAAAAAAACATGCAACACAGTGATTAAAAAAGAATGATATCGTTCTTAAAATCACTAAACCGGAAAAAGTCTTCTCGTATATTTGTTCTTCTAAAAACAATGACTATAGCTCTTTAAATAAAAACCGGGTCTATGTTTAAGGGGGAGCAAATATTATATTGCTTTTGGAATTAAAATTCATCTTCAAAAAGGATTTTCAGAAATTATAAACCGTCCATTATCATCTCTATATGCTTTGTTATTTTATGTGGCTTGAGGTATTTCCTGTTTGAAATTAAGCTTTAGGAGTTTGTTGTCGTGTTTGCTTTCTAAGATAAGACGTTACAGGTTTAGGTGTTAGCTATTTCACGTGTTGTTACATGTGTTGGTTAAACATCTTACACCTTGGGGGAACACAATTGCACACTTGCAACTAAGGGGGGACCAAATTGCAATTTATTGCAACATGGTTTGACCACAGTAAAATAAATACCCCCCCTCGTTTGTCTGTCTTCACAGAAACTCAAAACACATACTTCCGCCATTGTTATAGCTTCATACCCCATCTTATCGTGCCTTTTGTTTATCTCTGATCCAGGTATAACTATATTCATCTGTGCTTATGTTTTTTAGATGTTTATATCTCATGCTCATATCATTAACTCAAACAAATATCCATACGAATCTAAACCAATTTAGGGTTTCTTGATTATTGATAAAAATGAGTTTTTTAGAGCTGGGATGTGTTCATATTGCCTAGATATACATTGGTTATTAACAGGTTGGCTTATAACATCGTCCTTGTCCCGTAATCGCTCACTTAATATTTACCTCGGTTCTATCACCAAGAATGCGATCTATGGCTACGATCCATTCTCATCGCATTGATTGCGATGGCTTTACTACGATCCACTCGCTGCGATGCATCATTACGATGGGCCTGTTGCGATGGTCCATTGCGATGGATCGTTGCGATGGTCCGTTGCGATAGATCGTTGCGATGGTCCGTTGCGATGGTCCGTTGCGATGGATCGATGCGATAGGTCTGTTATGATGGCACCAATGCGATGGTTCAGTACGATCTCTCCAATGCGATGGGTAGGATGCGATGGGTAGGATGCGACGGGTAGGGTGCGATGGGTAGGATGCGATGGGTAGGATGCGATGGGTAGGATGCGATGGGTAGAGTGCGATGGGTTGGCACGATGGATCTAGTTCGATGGATATAATACAATGAGTTCACTACGATAGGTACAATACGATGCATTGTTTCAATGGACAAAATTTGAAGTTTGTTAAAACATGTTAAGCACTATAGTGACTTTAGTTTTGCAATGCATCTGCTTTGAATATCTTTTAGCTTGCGATATAGGTCTATATTGTTGTTACACTTGTTACGCTGGTTATGGACTTTAAGAGTTGTGCATATGCCTAAGACTTTCTTATGATATCTGCCTAGTCTTCACTCCCACTTTATTAGGCTTTAAGTAAATTAGGGCCTTTAAAACGAGACCAAGTCATATTGAAATTGAATAATTTTTATCTCATAAGAATACTTGAACGGTTTCTTATTACAGAAGGTCATCTTATTTAATAAGTTGACTATTCTGTAAATAAAAGAGATACAAATTACTTATTCAATGTCTTGTGTTTTGCATCCAGGCCATGAAAGACAATGTTTCATCGTTGTCTAACCCTGTGTTCAAGCCTACTGAAATATGGGTTGAAGTTACTCTTAAAATTACTGAAGTAGTGGTTGAAAGTGAACCAAAGCCTACTGAAGTTGTGGTTGAAATCACACCAAGACTAATTGAGGTTGTGGTTGAAACCAAACCTAAACCTACTGAAGTTCTGGTTATGACAACCAAGAAATCCAAATATTTCAAGTAACTTATGCTAGGTTGTGACTTCATTAGAATAAATTATCTTTGGCATATCTCTCTATTTTAGATGCATGTATGCACTTTGTCCTTATGAACAATGCTTGTATTTTGTTACTCAAACATGTATGGTGACATTTGTTGTGATTTATTTCCAATGTTTAGGATTTACATAGTTTATGATATATATATATATATATATATATATATATATATATATATATATATATATATATATATATATATATATATATATATATATATATATATATATATATATATATATATATATATATATATATATATATATATATATATATATATATATATATATATATATATATATCAAGTGTTCTCGTGTTAATCTAAAAGCAGGAAAATGTCGATAACCGAAGAAGAACAAAAACAATTAGATCTTATCCTTGTTCCACTTAATGCTCGAATGCAACATGCACCAAACAATTTTCGTCTGAGAGACGATTTTGATCCTTCTTTGGCGGCATTCAAAATCGCAACAGACATCCTAGATTGTTCACCAATAAAGGATGCATTACGTGTCACTGCATCGGTTCCTGAAGTATACATGCATGAATTTTGGGCAACTGCCTCAGTCACACAAGCAAAGCAATTGTCAAAGAAGATAATCTCCTTTACTCTGAACAACAAAGCCTTGACATTTGACCTGCGTCAGTTTAGGCAACTATTTAAGCTTCCAAAGCTTGCAAAAGGTGAACACTTTGTGCCTGATCCAGATGCAGAAGAACTACTTAGAGTAATCCGAGAATTGAACTATGAGGGTCAAATTGGTTTTCTTTCTAAGTTTAACACGTCACATATTGGACAACCTTGGAAAGCAATTGTCATCACTTTAGTAAAGTGCCTTACTTCCAAGATTCGCGAATCAGACGCAATACGACCCGCTCAGGCAGTTATCTTTTGGGGTCTCTACACCGGATCTAAAGTGGATTATGCTTTACAACTTTGGGAAGAATTTTGTCATCAATTCACAAGTTCCAAGAGAAAAGTGGTGCATCTTCCATTTCCAAGGTTCACAAAACTCATTATCAATCACTTCATGAAGAGTGACCCAGATATTGATCATCGCGGGAACTTCTTTTATCATACTCAAGATGATGATGATGTGTTAGACACTATGACTGCGGATAATCTATTCACAAAATATAAACTCAGACCAGCTCCAGTGCCAACAATCATGATGAATGACGGTATAAGGGAAAGTGATCACTACAAAGAGATGCTTAAAGATATTGAAGCACAGTTTATACGAGCAAATGCAGATCCTTCCGAAAAACAAGCAGAAACCCAAAAAGGAAAACGAAAGAAAAGAATTTCCAAGCGCCAATCGACTGTTTCATCACAAGACAAAGGCACAGGGAAAGAGCATTTAGTTGATGAAGATGTTGAAGATGCTAAAATGACCCAAACAGAGGAAGAACAGGAAGAAATACCACTTCGAAAGCCAAAGAAAGCAAAGCAGACTAAGGGTAAAGAAGCAAGTGTTGCTTCAGAAAAACCTGCTCAACAACAAATTTCTAAAGCCAAACGACTGCGTATCGTTCTTCAACAAAGCAGACATGAAGCTTTTTCCACAGGATCAGGTTCAAGAATGTTTAAGGACTTAGCAGAATTCGGCAATCCTGATGCTGACATGGCATTTTATGAAGATCCTATCGAGGAAGATGCTTATGAAGATGCTGAAAACTACCATTTTGAAAGTCGTGAGCCGAGTGAAGAACGTGAGAGCAGTGCAGACACAGATACAAGTATGATGTATCGAGACGCCAATATTACCACCTCTTTACCAGAACCAACTCACATGGTGTTAAACGATAATGCTCATGCCACACTCATACCAGAGACTCAACTTTAAAGTAAGTCTACTTCTGGCTCTGATGACATTTTAAAATATCTTAATTTAGAAGGGGAGGGTGTTGAGGTCACAAACACTGATCCGTCAACAAACGAAGCAATGGTGGATGTTCCCATAACTACTGTTACATCCACCACCACTCCACCATTATCCACCCCGGTCATCAGTGAGGTCATTACACCAGTTATCACCCCGGCACCTGCTGCACAACCAGTATCAACCACCATCATAACCACTAAATCTACACCGTCATCCACAGTTGAACAACTTGTATCAACCACTGCCCCAATCACTGTATCTACATCAACACCTATCCTTCAACAACCAGTATCATCCACCACCACTTTAACAGTTATGGTTACACCTCCACCAGCAGAACCACAAGTATCATCCACATCCAATCCCTTACTCACAGTCAATGATCCACTAATCCAGTCTCTTCAACAACAGTTGGAGGCTCAAGCTACACAAATAGCTACATTGACTGAAAGGTTCACCACTCCTCCCAAGGAACCACAACCTAATGAGCCTACACTTTAGAAACTAACAGACAGAGTGTCTAGACTTAAAGCAAAACACAAATCATTTCTTAAAGAGAAGAAAACCAATGACAAAGAAAATGCTGCTTTTCCTGGGTCAATTGACGAGCAGATGACCACGATCATTCGACGAGAAGTCAAGTCCTATGTTGATCAACAGCTACCAAATCTTCTCGGTAATGGTTTATCTACACTTCAACTCATGACAATGTTACAGACACGTCTGCTAGATATGAAAGCTCATAAATCGAAACACAAACGAAAAGTTCTGCAATATCTCAACAAAGTAATCATTGAAGAGACACCTGCAGACACTACCGGCTCTGATACCAATTGTAGGATCATTCTTTTCTAAGGATTAGGCATTGTTGGATTATCTATTGATATGGATGGGAAATGGAGGAACTTAGAGAGAGAAAGAAGAGAGAGAAAGGAGAGAATGAAAAGAAAGATGGAATGTTATCAAATAGAAGTGTTCAACCCCTCCTAACATGCTAGGAGGGGGGTTTATATAGCCCACCCTACATGTGGGCTATATAGGCTATACCTTAATACAATGGATCACGAGCCCAATACTTGTATCTATATTTGGAGTGACCGATCCTTTCTAAATACGTAAAAACGTATTTCCAACAATCTCCCCCAAAGGAAGGTCACTCCAAGTTACAATGTCCTATATAGTCTATAGCTCGTGATCTATGCTAATAATGATGTGACCGAGACTTTCCTTGGAAAAACGTATTTCCAACAATGAAGTAGCAAGGCACATTTGGGTGGCTGCAGCAATGGTTCAGTGCAGAATTTGGTTAATTTGGTTGCTGCAAATTTATGCAGAATTTGGTCGCTGGAAATTTATGTAAAAATAGGAATAATTTTTTTTGGCGGGTAATATATTTGGAACGTTTATTATATAAGCGTTACAAAAAATTACTATTACTTTATTGGAACACTGAGTGAAAAACGTTCCAAATATTCTAAACATATTAAATTTGTGAATTAGTTTAATTAGTTTCTGGAACACTTTAGAGGGAAGTGTTCCAAAAAAAATTGATTTTCTGGAACGCTTATTAAAATGTTCCAAAAGGTTTTTATTTTTTGTAACAATCGCATACGGAACGTTATGTAAAACGTTCCAAATAACCTTTTAAAATGTTCCAAAATATGTTTTTGTGTACTAGTGTAATATGCTCCATCTTGTTCCTATCCCAATCACGCGATAAATAATATAAATTTGAGAAAGGTTTGTTGGAAGTTTTACAAATTTGAGAAAGGTTTGTTGGATTAGTCGGCCAATGAGTTGGAAATCGCGGTTACCATAAAAAAAAACAAAAGAAAAAAAAATTATAGCCGCTTCATTTGTTCATTTGTGTTGTCACAGCATACAGGTGCTCAAATGTCTAGTAAGATTATATTCTTAAACTAGTACATAGAAACGCTAAATTCATATATAACATTTTATACAAAGTATTTCTATCATATAGAGTTACAACTGTAGTTTCTATTCAGTCTATTTTAGGACTAGCTTCTCACCGAGGCACAATGATTATGTACAAGAACTAGTTCAACTTTTTTTAGTTACACGCAGCAATTCAATTACGAAGAACATTATTATAAGCATTCTTATTATTGTAGGACTTTCAAGGAACATTTAAGGACTTTTATCCTAAATTTATTTGAAATCAAGTATTGTGTGTTTGAGGTAGATATGGTTCAACGGTTTTCTTAGTGAGATATTATATTGCATGGTTTATTATTGTTGTAGTGCATAACAGATTGGTGACAATATATTGATTTTTTACAACACTTTTATAATAATCTTGATTTTTTACTACAAAATCGGTCAATCCCTTTATGACCATTGCACCAATCCCTCTTGTGTTTGGTTTGAGGGTTTGGAGTGAAAGAATGACATTCGTTCTATATATTAATGACCAAATCTTATTCACATGCTCGAAATCATACACTTGTTTTGTTTATTATTTTATGTTGTCTTGAAATAGTCATCCTAATTTTGTTATCACGGTTGCATTTTAAAAGTGAATTTAACACAATAAGTTTGTAGGTCATAGTGTGAATGTAAAGATGGATGATTAACGAGTAGAACTATTAGTTTCAACTTGGACAAAAGATACTATGACTTGCTGGAGCTAAAACTCAATTATTTGAAGATGTTTTATCTATGTGTATTTCGTTAGAACATGTGTACCATTATCCTACATTGTTTTCTTCTTTGTATGTATGATGGGACACACGAGCTCGGGTTCCACCTCGCATGGTATAATGTGATATATTAGCTCGGGCTCGAACTATAAATTAAGCATCAATTTAAACTTCAATGACCAAGCTTTAATTCCCAGTTTTAATACATCAACCAAAAACATAAGATGTCGATTCAAACTACAATGACCAAGCTTCAATTGCCAAGCTTCAAAAACCAATTTAAATAAATCAACGAAACACACAGTTCATAATTGATAGGTTCCGTATCTTTCACACCTATTGAACATCTCATGGTTATTTTTATATGTTAGAATGAATATACATGAAACTGAAAGCTTCAGCTACTGAAGAATATATGGTGGCTCATTGTTTCAAGTTAATACGTATGACTTGGGTAATAGGAAAAAGACAATTTTTAAGTTGTATGTTATATAAAAGTTATAAAGCAAACATTAACACAGCAAGAAATAACTTTACTATAACTGTATAATTCCACGAGTCCACGACACAATCGAACTCAATCGTTCTATAGCTTTCATTTAATAAGGCATCCGGATACTAGCCGAAATTGTGTGAACTTAATAGGTGCACTATAAATTTTATTTAGTTTATACATTACAAAATTACCTATAAAATAAGTGAACACGTGACTATAGTTGCATCTCTCGTCCTGATAACCAGTTATTTTCTCATAGCAAAACCCAATATATCTATAATTTGGTTTATAGTGTACCATCTGTTTATAGTCTATATAGTCTTATATCATGTGAATTTACCTTTATTAGCCATCTTTCATTTCTCGTGTCGTTGCATACCGGTGCTCGAATCTACTGCAAGAAGATGTTCTTAAATATAAAATTACAAATGTAGTTTGTTTTCTGTCCAAAATGTGATGTTGGTCAGTTTTTTATGCGTTTCATTTAATGTTTCCTTTGGGGTGATATTGGTTGTTGTCTTGTGTTAATGGTGGTTCCTAGCAATATCCAGATAGACCAAAGATGCAAGTGATAAGGTTTTGTATGAAAATGGGGCTGGTTTTTGATGTCATAACGTCGTTTCTCTTTATTTCTCCCTTCCTCATTTAAATCTATCTAGCAATGTTAGTTGGCATACTAAATGCTACTGTATGATACTAGTTTTAAAGCTAACTCTTATGAGAACAAAGCTATCATAGAAATTAACAAAAAGATGTTTAATTGATGAATGATTCATATTGAAAAATAAGATCTTCTAATGTAAGTGCCTGTATATCAAATTTAGTGACATAATTTATCTTATCAAGTCATCGAATTTGGTCTAATATTTGTGTGACATGATTGTCATGAATTAATGTATTTTACATCAAATAGGATGTAATTCTATATCTTTGCACCACAAATAGAAGAAAAACACCTTATCTGCAGTTAAACTAATCTAAAAATAATCTATCTATAAATGGTTTCTCATTTGATATGTGCCATTGAGTATCCTAGCCAGAAGAAGAATATACTTTTCAGAAAGGTTCGTTGGTAATTTTTTTGAACGGCAATATATTAAAACTAGCAAGGAGCTAGAGAAAAATTACAAAGAAAGTAAATGAGGGTTTTTCAACCAATCTATCCAAGAAAAACGCCTATTACAGCGATTAAAACACCATTGATAAGCAAGTAAAACAATATCATCGAAAATAGTGGAATAAGTTGGAGGGGATTCGTCATGGATTACTTTATTCCTGAAGCGCCAAATGAACCACCATGTCACGTAAAATACACCTTCCAGCATAACTTTAATCTTGGCCGGGAGACGACTAGAGGATAACCAAATCTGCCAATCATCAAACGAAGACCAAGTATGATTATCCAATTCCAACCATTGCAAAATACGCCTGTAAAGCTGAACCGTAATATTGCAGTTAAACAAGAGATGCTGAATATCTTCGACTATTATGACACAACGGATAATCTGCTGTATCAACGTCGACCCCACGAAGAACCAGATTGGACCTAGTAGGCAAACTATCCCTGCGAGCCCTCCAAACAAAAAGGTTTACCTTTATTGGGACATATCTAACCCAGCGAGTCGGTTCACTATGAAAAGGTAAATATATTGTATCAATAAAGTTGCGAACATCCTTAACTTTGAACTCACCGTCCCCGTTTAAATCGCAAATCCATCGATCACTAAACGAGGAGAGAACAACCGAATTCAAGAAAGTACGAATCTCATCCAACTGAGATTGCTCAGCACCACCCCGAATCGTTCTACGAAGAGTTTGAGTAAACCCTACCTGCGTTTTCTCAGCCACCGTAGCTTCCTTGTTCAGCTCCAGAGCAAACAGTCTAGGAAATTTAGATGACAAAGGAATTTCGCCCATCCAATGATCAAGCCAGAACCGCGTAACACATCCATTGCCAACACGAATTCTACAATGTGACCAAGTATCACATTCGTTGGTAACTTTTTGTCGTCACACCGTTTATATTTTGCTCTAAGCATATCTATAGAAGCTAGTTTAAGCTTCTTTTTATTTTAGGACTTTCAAGAAACATGTTCAAGACTGTTATCCAAAACTTATTTGAAATCAGGTATAGTTGTTTGATGTAGATACATTTCAACTATTTTTGTTGTAGTGCATTATGTGACGCCACTAAATTTTACGCGGACATAACTATCTCGAAATCATACACCTGTTTTGTTTGCCCTGTTCTAATTCATAATTCAAGCCTTCATAATATATTATCATCTCTCATTGTTATATTAACTCATACTCTCTCTGTATCTTAAAATAGATGTTGTATTGCTCTTTTATGTTGTCTTGAAATAGGCGTCCTACTCTTGCTACATCGTGTGCAATTAGGAAGTGAATTCTTAACTTGGAGGGAATGAGTACTAATTAACGGGAAAATGATACTCAAAAACTAAGATCAAACAAAGCGATCAAGTTACTACGTAACGAAGCGTGTTAATTTGTTTGTTTATAGAGTCGTGGCTTGTCGTGGTATTTTGGTGTTTAGGATTTCAAGTGTGTCTCTTTAGGTTTAGTATATTTCTATGTGTTTTCAATCATATGAGGCGGTTGTTTTTGGATGTTTTTAGGCTTTTTAGGAGATTTCCTCGGTTGTTGCTATTGGATTTTGTATCTCTTAGTTTCTTGCTAGTCTATATTGTAAATTTTCGTCAAAAAATAAATAAATGATTTCAGTTATTTCACCGTATCACTTGTTGAAATTTAAGAGTTTGGTACGAGTTAACATCATCCCCTACTTGGGTGTTATGGGATATACTATTTTTCAAGTTATGTGTTATAAGAAAGTTATATAACTTTACTATAACTCGACCACACAATCAGACTCATTCAATAGATTTTGTTTGATATGATATTTGGATCCTAGTTAAAAATTTGTGAACTTAACAGGGAAAGAATATTTTTTATTTAATTTATACAGTACAAAAATTCCGTATAAATGAGTGAGTGACATTATCGTATCATGTTTCTCGTCATATTAACCAATTAATCTCCCATAATAAAAAAGAGAACCTTAGTTGAGTGTGAAAAACACGTTCCATTTTCTTTGACATTAATGTTGAGCCTTTTTAATATTTTGGTTGGTGAGGTTCTTGGTTGTATATTTATTGTGTTTCTTATCTTCCTTATATATATCTTACACACCAATATTCTTAGTAGATCATTCCTTTCACAAACACATACAAAGCAACAACACGATCCTCTTAACAAACCACTAGTTGTCTCTCTAATGAATAATTTCAAACACAAGCCCGACGGAAACTCACAACACACATGCTCCAAACCTTTTATACATTTTCTTTTGTTTTATGATGCACAACCAGTCAACCTTTCTATTATTGTTGAAATAGGCGGTCTCGAAATATATTACAGATTATAAAGGTAAATATATCTGCGTAACAGCTCCCTGAGGAATGTGTACCTTGTGAGGTTTGAATACACGAAATATATTATAGATTATAAAGGTAAATATATCCCCCAAGATGAGCAGTGTGTACCTTGTGAGGTTTGAATCTCATACCTCTTTTGAAGATAAGTTCTTCACCACTAGGACATATTGGTAACTCTCTGCTGATTGTTAGATTTAAAGAGAAAGAGATTGTCAATCATCCCTTGATTTAAATCACATTCGACAAAGTCTAGACTAGATATAGCATAACACTGTAGGTGTTAGAGTTCGAGAAGTAGTTATGAGCTTATGCCAAATTGTATATAAATAGTATATTCTAAATGTGAAATTCTTTAATTTATGATTTTGTAGTGAGCTGGATGGCTAAATTTCTATTATGCTTAAAAACTGTTCGACCATCATAAATTGTTTAGTGAATTTTTAAGCATATGTGCCATATAATCAGAGTAGCAAATTTCAGCTAAGAAAATGTCAAATGGGTCAACTGAATCTGATCTTGGTGTTTTCACCCGTACTAAAATTTGACCTATTTTAACAAACCTCTTTGACCTCTTATCTAACCCGCCCATCTTTAGACTTTCATGATCTCGTCTTCTTGTAATTCTGCCAAATAATTCTAAATTCTGAATTTGTCTTTCTTGATTTCATTCAGTGGTTGACTCGCGACTCAACCCATGACTCGCACTCATGAGTTTTAACTCGCGACTCGTCTCGTGTCTTGATTTATAAGGTTCAAGATATAAAACAAGTCACTCATAATAAATTCTTTTATTCTCTTTTGTTTTTGTAACTGTGTGGTTGACACTTTCGGTAACAACTTAACTCACCAGTCTCGACCATTAACCCTCTTTCCAAGTTTCTTTGATCACAACTTATCTTAAGCTCTCTTATTTTTCTATAGAACTTAAAGGTAGAAAATAATCGTCTCAAGTTTTTGTGATTAAAAGGAAATGATTAACAATGAGGGTTAATTGTGAACATTCAAACTAGTCATTTTTGTTATAAGAAAAAAACCTAGAACTATGCATATGCATAATTCTGATATGGAAGAGTCACGAGTCAAATCGACTCCGAATAGTCAAGGTAAATTAAGAGTCAAAGATCGGGTTGCTAGTTTCAAGTGTAATATGAGTCGACTTATAAGAGTTTGACTATAATGCTTGGTAAGTCGATCCTTAGAAATTGAAATAAACTATGTGTGCTCCTAATTGCAATAGGGGGCCTTTACCTTTAATAAACACTATTTATGATCCTAATTGCAATAGGGGGCCTTTACCTTTAAAAAAACATAATGAGGAGACCCATATTGGGGTATTGGCCACCATCAAGTATAGGTAGCACGATTCTGCCTTCAGGTTGTGCCATTGACAAGCCTGAAAATATTAACACTAGTTTAGAATCACAAAAACATTAGAGTAATTGAGTATCTCAATAGACATTTGAGGAGTTCAAGCCTTTGAAGTATACCATTTTCCTTTTAAGTTTTGATTATCAACAAGTTCCCACATCACTCTCATTATGTTCATATATATTTGTTCATAAACTTTACCATTCTCCATAGTCTATATACTCTATACCATTTGAATTTATGTTTTTTTTATCATTCTTTAATTTCTCAACTTGCTGAACCAGTTAAAAAATTCTTTATACAAAATTGAAAATGTAGTTTGTTTTTTGTGTTTTTATTTAATGTTTGCTTTGGCGTGATATATTGTGTGTCTAGTGTTAATGGTGGCACAATAACTTTGGTGTGTGTCTAGTGTTAATGGTGGCAAAATGGTACCTAGCAATATACACGATAGATGCCAGTGTAATAAGCTAGCTTTTGTATGAAAATGGGACTGGTTTCTTGATATCATAATTTAGTGTCTTTTTATTTTCCCCTTCCAGGACATAATAAATGCTATGAAGCCTGTTTTGTTTGCTCATTTATATTTATACAACAATGATAGTTGCCATATTAAATGATATGAAGCGCGTTGAAATAAATCCTAACCAAGTGATAATGTTGATCCACATCTCATACATAAAATTAGCATCTCGTGATTGGCATGGGTACGGATGGAGAAAAGACAAGGTTTCGGTTTTTCAATTCTTCCTTAAATACACAACCGGTTAATATGCTCCATCTCGTTCCAACTCTAACCACGGAATGAATGATATAATTTTCGGAAAGGTTTGTTGGCGGTGTTTTAGCCTTCATTCATTTGTTCATTTGTGTTGTCACATCATATGGGTGCTCGAATGCGTAGTAAGAATATACTCTTAAACTAGTTTAGAGAAAAGCTAAATTCATAATTAACATTTTAGACAAAGTATGTCTATCATATAGAAGTGCAACTGTAATTTCTTTAGACTAGGTTCTTACAAGGAACGACAGTTACGTACAAGAACTGGTTCAAACATTTTTGGTTACACGCAACTGATAATTAAGAAACACATTATTTGAAGTATTGTTATTATATGTGGGCTTATGGCTTATTTGGTTTTCGGTTTATGTCTCATTAGCTCATTTTTGCATCTTATTTTCGAAGTTTTGTCTGATTATTTAAGTTTAAGATTAAGTAATAAACTTATATAAGCCGAAAATTCTAATTAAAAGCCACAAAAAATGAGCTTATAAAACATAAGCCGAAAACCGAATAAGCCCTATATATGCTTAAACAAACAGTACCCCTTACTTCTGATTTTTCTATGATTGCACTAAAACGGAAAACATAATCGTCGGAAGTTTTTGTTTTAAAAAGGAACTAATTATGCGAGATGGTTAACCACTCAAGGGTGGCATATTGGCAAAAAGATTTGTGGCTATCACTCCAAAGAGTGTGAGGTCTCAAGTTCAATTCCCACTAGGTGCAGACAACCTTGAAGTGGCCACGCCAACCTCCTGAAAAGGGAGGGCTTTACCTGGTTTGGGTCTGTGTGGCGGTGGGCTCAAACCCCGTGGATTAGTCGGCCAATGAGTCGGAAATCACGGTAACCAAAAAAAAAATAATTATGCGAGATGATTTATGGTGGACAACAAGCACAATTCCTCAAATTAGAAAAAAAATTGTCATTTTTTAAAGTACACTAAAAGCGTGCATCATTATGATTTCTAAGTCATGAGTCAACTCGACTAGGAAGAGCCGAAGAGTCAATGATAACTCGTAAGAGTCAAGGTCAAGTAAGAGTCAATGATAGACCTGAATCGTTGGAAGGGTAGCATGAGTCATTTCGTAAGAGTCTGACAACTATTCTTGATAATATTGATCCCTTCTGTTGAAATAAACGGTTTGCGCTCCTTATTGCAATAGATAAATCTAGCTTCAAAAACCATAATTGGGAGATTAGTATTGCGGTATTGGACACCATAAAGGATTAGTAGCACGATTCTGCTATCCAGTTGTGCCATTGAGTAGACAAAGATTTTTTTTTACAACCACAAAAAGATTCAAGCACTTTAGCATCTCAAGTGACATTTGCGGGATTTGAGCCTTTAGGGTATACTTTGTTCCTTTTAAGTTTTGATTGTCAACTGGTTCTCCATCACTTGTTAAGTTCATATATCTTTGAACTTACATGTTTTAACCTTCCTTCATTGCTAGCGTCTGAGGGTATACGTGTGCTAGAATCTCAGTTAAGGTTTTCTTAAACAAGGTTAGAGTAAAGCGAAATACAAATTTTTAATTGTGGTTTATTTTCCGGCCAATATGTAATGCTAGTTAGTTTTTGTAGACAGATTGTGATTCATTTAATGTTTCCTTTGGCGTGAGCTATTGGCTTTGGTGTCACTTTTGTGTTAATAGCGAAGAGCATTGATGCAAGTCATATAAATGTTGGTCTGTTGTTGTATGAAAATAGGACTTTGTTGTCATTACTTGCTTTCTTTATGTTTAACCACATCCATATCCTTCAGTAGTGGGTGGTTGGAACTACACCCAATGCTTTGACATTAGTTCTAAAGTTCACCTTTGAGAATAAAATCTATCAAACAAAGAAATTATAAATGACTATTGGATGGCTTACGTTTAAAAATAATAACTTTATCTCAAAGTTATTGAGTGCAAGCAAAAAAATTTATATTACAACAAAACACCATATGTGCTAATAAAAACTTTTGTACTTGGTTTTGTTTTATCGACAACAATTGTTTGGAAACATAAGACAATCTTTAGCGTAGGCACCAATCTTCAAATTTGACGTTTTGGTTTGGTAGTCTATCTTCAACTACAACATCAAATTTAGTCTTAAAAATGATTGAAAGGTAAATCTTTACACCGATATCTTTGAACTATAAAAAAGATACAAAAACTATATAAAACTTGTCTACAACTACATGTGCCCTATCATATCATCTAAAAATACTTCGTTTCTTAAGGAATTTTGAGAAAAAGTTTATGACCCTATCCTTATTACACCTTCATCATCAACAAAATATAGCACACTCATACACAAATATACCTCACATAAACAAGTTAAACACCTTACACATCTCACACAACCGAGTTCACAACTCGGTCTAGGAGACGACCAAGTTTTGCCTTTTTTTCTTTTTGGGTAAAGAGTTTTCCATTTTTTTCCCTTCACAATGCACTGTATGGTGTCGAGGTAATAGCGAGGACACATCTAAGAGAGCTTGAAGATGAGTGCATATGTCGTTTTATCACTAGCGATATAATGTATTTGTTAACATATATACCAGTGTAATAGTTAATCTCGATATAACACCTTAGAATTGTAATGTGAAAACAATGGTGAGAAATGGTAGAAGTGATCAAACGGAAGCTTTTCAAGGTTTAGGCTATTTCTATCTTAGATTAGGAGTATTTTGTCATGAATCAAATTTTGAAGGTTGGGTTCTGCTTGGAAGTCGTACATGAATGAGAGGATTTGGTTTATTCATGAAGGTCTTGTTGGAGTACCGCACCGATAATGGTGTAGTACGTGCCACGAGTAGTGGCTCGATATGGCACTACATTGGTCAGGAGTTGGGGTCGCTCCCCTGATGAGTCCATGGCAGGACGAACCCAGTGAACCTCTATTATATGCGGGATGGATGGCTGGTATTTAGCGGTCTATCAAAAACCTATTTTCGTACAACTTATTATTGGACTTATTTTCCAATATCACATAATCAATCACTTTGAAAACATAACCTCAACGTATACGTGGGGTTGGGCTTTTGATGCTTGGTTTTTGATGGGCACCACAAATTTACGACCCTGTCGTGTAAGCCTCGTGTAAGCCTGTTTAAATCATCAACCCACCCCGTCCATTTTGCTGAGTGATAGTGGACCTTCAATATTTATTTTCGATGAAACAAATCAAGTTGATATCAATTATCTTTCTTAGTTCAGAACTTTCATTTCTTGATGTTTCTCTCGTGCTATCAAGTTGCAGACAACAAAATCAACTAATCGGTGATATTTATAACGAAGTACAATATGTTTTCGTCATGTTCTGTAAAATTACACGAGATGCAAGCGAAAAGAGTAGTTGTTAGCCTCTTATCCCAACTTATTAAGAAACGAAGAAATGTATATAAAAAGGCAAACTTGCTAGAAATGTTCATAAAGTAAAACGTAGCCGCGCTAATACTAAATATTGATTTGCACTTTAACTATACTAGAAAGAACTCTCCTTAAAATTGACGAATTTGTTGTTCTGAGAGTCCATTTCCATGATGCAAAACACTTTGCGTCGATGTTTTGTCTTCACCAACCGCCCTACCAAGTTGGCTTGCGAGTAGATCTTAAATGTCAAGTTAACTAGGACACGACCATTGTTGTTTGATATAACCAAAACACCTGGCTCCATAAAGAGGAACTTGATGACCTTCCACATTTACAAACATTGTCCTTTGGCTTTTCTTAGGTGGATAGTAGTTCAAAAACTATTAGAAACAACAACAAATTAGCTAAATGCACACATTTTGCTATCATTTTTACATATGTAAAAGTGAAAGTGAAAGATTGTGGATGAAACAAACTGTTCTCACCAAAAATTTCGACAAATTTTTTTCCTCTTTTAGTCACACTCAAAGTATAAAACTGAATTTTTTTGTCGATTCTTTTTGTGATTTAGTTAGTTTTGGCGAGGACATGATGTCCTCACCAAAATCCTCGTCGCGCTTTCTACTTCTAATTTCTTGTAGTCATATTTTTCATACTTACAACTTTATAAGTGTGAGAATATACCACATTTATTAGTGTAACCAACTGGACTAAAACTTATATTTTCGCTAAGGTTCTTATAAATCTTGTGCTTGATTTACATATATCTTGATTTGAGCTTTTAAGGTATACCATCTTCTTTTTAAGTTTTGATTGTCATCAAGTCCATATATGTTCATCTAATATTGATTTAAATGTGCCGTTTGTCTATACCATTTGAATATACATGTTTGAGCCTTCCTTCATTTATCGCGTCTCAGCATAGGCGTACTCGAATATTAATTAAGGTGTTCTTAAACTATGTTAAAGAAAAGCTAAATACAAATTTGTAAATGTGGTTTGCTTTGTGTCCAATATGTAATGTTGGTTAGTTTATGTAGTTCTAATCAAGGCTGTTAAGATCGCGATTTTACACGTAAGATCGTATGTTCTTACGTGTTCGCAATATAAAATCGTGTAGGACCGGATCGCATCCGTGTAGGATCGCATGTGGGATCGTAGGATCGTACGTAAGATCGTAAGATCGCGTGTCGATCCGAATTTACAAAATCAGGTTTATTACTTGATTATTAATAGCCCATTAGGCCTAATAAAAGAAAAAAGAGGTATACTCCAGGTTGTTTCATATCAAGTAAATACATATTCTACAATCATTCTAGCTCGAGATGAGGAATTTGAAGAATCGGATTTAATTTACATGATAAAAATGAAGTTGATGCACGACACCATATAGTAGATTTTTCAATGATGGTTTAGCCAAATAAGACTCAAATGTTATGTTATTTTATTTCGCTAAATCGTTATTGTGGGAAACTTAGAAGTTTTTTTTCTACTTTTACTTTAGTGTTTCATCTGAAGTTTGACATTTTTAAGAGTATATATGAATTTATATTTGAAGTTGAGTAGAAATAAAAAATAGTTTCGCTCATATATCATTTGTTTACAAAATATGACATGATAGGATCTTACGATCTTGATACGATTTTACCATCTCGATCTCAGGTAAGATCGCGATCTTGACAGTCTTGGGTTTAATGTTTGCTTCGGCTTGAGCTATTGGCTTTGGTGTTTGTCATGTATTAATGGTGGTCTAACAACCTACATAGATAGCCATTGATGCAAGTGTAAATGTTGAGATGTTGTATGAAAATGGGACTTTATTGTCATTAGTTGCTTTCTTTCTCTTTAACTTTATTCATATTCTTGAGCAGTGGGTTTTTGAAACCATACCAAAGGCTTTGATATGACCCTATTGTTAATATCTTGTTATAAAACGTTTGTCATATAAGTTATTATGGCTATGCTTTATGTTTCGTTTTAAACGTGACTTATGATAATAGTATAGTGACAAACATCACCACAAAAATATACATCATTTATACAGAAATATACCCCTCTTATTCAAAGTAAACAACTCACACAACCAACTTCACAAATCGGTCTCGGGGACAACCGAGTTCTGCCTCTATTCTCTTCAGGAGGTGGCATAAGGGGGTTGAGCTAATCGCGAGGACGCTGTTTTACGACTAGTGATATAATGTATTTGTTAATCTATATACCACCGTAATAATTTATCTCGATACAGCACTTTAAAATTGTAATGACACAACAAATGTAAGAAGTGGTAGCAGTGATCAAACGGAAAATTTTCAAGGTTTCGGTTATTTCTATCTTTGATTAGGACCATTATTACACACAACAAGCACCATACTAACACACAATCCATACCACAACAAACATTTTGTTGATTAAGCAGCCACTAGTATCTCCCATGCGTATTTTCATGCGCAAGTCCGAACGAAACTCCCACCGCACATGCTCCAAGTCGTTAATATTTTTGCTTTTGTTTTACGACACACACTCAATCAAACCTTTCTATTATGTTGAAATATGTGGTCTCGGAATATATCACAAATTACGAAGGTAAATATATCTTAGTATTTGATAACTATTACTATTAATTAGCTATTTCAAAGTTAGACAACCGAACGGTGAAGAAAATATTGTTTATGTTTCATGTTTCAGCAAACGTCAAGCGCAGGCATGCAGAAAAAAGGCGAAGGGTTTTCAAGTGGTTCCATCTTCTGCTTCTTGATCTCGGCACATCTTCTTCACACACATACGGCTCCGCATATCTTTAGCCAACTGCTCCACATCTAGCAAAATCATGTCACCATGGGTGTGATTGGATCTGTATTTCATCAGTACTTAATGTTTGTGATATCTCAGGACAACATATGGTTACCTATTTGGAAATTTATCTATAAATTTTTTAAATAATCAGTATCTAACAAATACATAAACCAATATCACATAATCACTTTCAGAAACCAGTTCTGTTGCAACTTATTATTGGACTTTTTTCCAATATTACCTAATCACTTTGGAAAAAACCTCACAAGATGGGCTGGGCTGGGTTGGTCTTTTGGTGCTTGGTTATGTTTAACATGACCAAACCAGACTGTTTCAATATGAACCAAAATTTTACGACCCCTGTCGTGTGAAACTGTTTAAATCATTAACCTACCCCGTCCATGTTGCTGTGTGACAGTGGACCTTCATTATTCATTTTCGATGAAAGTACGCAAGTTGATATCAATACTCATTCTTGGTTCAGAACTTTCAATTCTTGATGTCTCTTTCGTGCTATCACGGTATTTTTGCAGCCAACAGAATGAACTAACCGGTGAAATTTAATAACCAAGCACAATAAGTTCGCATCATGTTCTGAAAGATTACACCAGATGCAAGCGAAAAGAGTAGTTATTATTATCTTATTGAACCCAAATTAAGAAACGAAAAAATGTATCTAAAAAGGAAAACGAAGAAATGAACTAACCGGTAATACTAGAGCTAATACTAGATATTGATTTGCACTTCAACTATACGAGCACGAATTCTCCATTAAATTGTTGAATTTTTTGTTCTAGAGTCCATTTCCATGATGCAAAAGACTTTCCGTTGATGCTTTTGTCTTCACCAACCGCACTTGCGAGTAGATCTCAATTGTAAATTTAACTGGGACACGGCCATTGCTGTTTGACATAACCAAGCCCCACCCGGCTCCATAAAGAGGAACTTGACGACCTTCCACGTTTACTAATATCGTCCTTTGGCTTTTCTTAGGTTGATAGTAGCTCAAAAACTATTAGAAACAATAACAAATTAGCTAAATGCACACATTTTGCTATCATTTTTACATATGTAAAAGTGAAAGATTGTTGATTTTTTTTTATCATTTAGTGAGTTTTGGCGAGAACATTATGTCATCGACATGATGTCCTCGCCAAATCCTCGTAGCTTGTTCTACTTTTAATTTCGTGTAGTGATATTTTTCACACTTGCAACTTTACAAATGTGAGCATGTTATACCATTTTTGTAAGTGTAAACAACTGGACGAAAAGTTATATTTTCCCAAGGTTCCTAATAATCTTGTGCTTGAATTGCATATATCTTGATTTGAGCTTTTAAGGTATACCATCTTCCTTTTAAGTTTTGATTGTCATTAATTAAGTCCATATACGCTCATCTAATTTCGCTTTAAAATGCACCATTTGTCTATCGTTGAATTTACATGTTTTAGCCTTTCTTCATTTCTCGCGTCTCAGCATAGGCGTGCTCAAATCTGAATTAAGGTCTTCTTAAACCATGTTAGAGAAAAGCTAGATACAAATTTGTAAATGTGGTTAGTTTCTGACCAATATGTAATGCTTGTTAGTTTGTGTAGGTTTGATGTTTGGCCTTCCCCTTTCTTTGGTGAAATATGAAGTGTTAAAGAACAAGGCTGTGAAAAGGAGCGTGTGGCAAGCTGAAACTCTTACGAAAGCTCAGATTGACTACGCAGAGATTGAAGCTTCCATTTCTTTCAAGATTAGAGAGTTTTATTCTAGTTCAGGACTTATTTAGTTATTGGCTCCTAATCATTTCGACTTAGTTATGAACCCTTTGTACATTTTGGTTTCAATGTTTGTTTTCGTTTATTAATTGTAAGCTTATTGTTTCATCAATCAATCAAGGGGTTGGATTTGTATTTTATCAGTAACTAGTGATATCTAAGGACAACATATAGTTACCTATTTGGAAATTTATCTATAAATTTTCTAAATAAACCATTTTTTTTTATCTAATACAACTACAAAAACCAAAAGAACATACAAATACTACACAACTTATTATTGGACTTATTTTCCAATATCACATAATCACTTGGGAAAAAACAACCTCACCAGATGGGTTGGGTTGGGCTTTTTGACCTGCACCAAAAATTTACGACCCATTTCATATGAAGCTGTTATAACCATTTACCCCACCCGTCGATCGACATAAAGTACAGAAGTTGACATCGATTATCATTCTTGGTTCAGAACTGTCCATTTCTGATGTATCTGTCGGTCAAATTTAATAACAAAGCACAATATGTCCGCGTCACCATATGCAAGCTATAGCGAAAAGATTAATTTCTATCGTCTTATTGAATCCAAAATATCCAGATGCGAATAAATGTATATAGAAAGACAAACTTGCTAGAAATGTTTATAAAGTAAAACTGGAGCAATTACTAGATAGATTTGCACTTTAACTATATGAACACGAATTCTCCTTAAAATTGACGAATTTGTTGTTCTCAGAGTCCATTTCCATGATGCAAGAGACTCGACGTCGATGCTTTGTCTTCACCAACCGCCCTACCAAGTTGGCTTGTGAGTGGATCTCAAACGACAAGTTAACCGGGACACGACCATTGGTGTTTGACATAACCAAGCCCCATCCGGCTCCATAAAGAGGAACTTGACGACCTTCCACGTTTACTAACATCGTCCTTTGGCTTTTCTTAGGTTGATAGTAGTTCAAAAACTATTATAAACAACAACAAATTAGCTAAATGTACACATTTCGCTAGCATTTCTATACATATAAAAGTGAAAGATTGTGCATGAAGCAACAAGGTTCTCATGGATTAATCTTTACATATTTTTCACACTTACAAGTGCGAGCATTTTATACCAAAGTGTAAACAACTCGATGAAAAGTTATATTTTCACTAAGTTCTTAGTAATCTTGTGCTTGAATTGCAATCTTTATATATGAAAGCAAATAGAATGAAACATTATAAAAAGAAGTTTTAAGATTTAAATCGCATAAACAAAAATCTAAGAGTTCGAAGAGCTTACCTGACCTCTTCCAACGACGATTTGTGAATAAATTAGATCCAACGAAGTTGAAGAGACGTGTATGCCAAAGAACGTAGCAGGGTTGTGTATGTTCATCTTCACCGTACAGTTAACTGTCATCAACTTAGTCGAAACTCCTGTGTTATCTAATCCTTCGCCGTAATAGAAATTGTTCACTTTCCAGCTCTACAAAAGGGAAAAACGAGGTAACTTGTGTACATCGGACTAGTTAAACAACGTAATATTCCACATTATCAATAACTTGTCAAGGTTTACTTGTTCCGAAATTTACTTCAAAAACATCATTATGTTCATACAAAAGTCATAGAAATTGTTCACTTTTGCAAGGGCTTGTGCTTTTGTAACCAAAATTTTGTGCTTTTATATCATAAAGTAGATTAAAAGATCATTAGCATGGTTTCTTTTTAACTAACTATATAAAGATAAACATGATTTAATTTTTTGATTATACTTTTTAGTAACATACATATTAGTTACACGAATTCATGAATTTATAATTTAATCAAGTTACTAGTTTTGTTTGTAAGTTCATGTCAGAAATTATTTATCAACTTCCCATTTTTGCATATAATAAATAGACTAAAAATGATACAAAAAGGCATTAAATGTACATTTTCATACAAAGTAAAAGTTACATTCATTCAATTATAACTTATCAATACAGCGTTCCTAAACTAGCAATGCATTTTCTGGTAATAATTAGTTTGAGACAAATATAATTCACCATACAATAGAGAACATATATTTAACTTTAAGTAAAATAGAGGTTTTACCTTCATATGGACTTGAAATTTGTAAGGCCTACTTGCACCCCAAATGATCATACAAACAATCGTAAAGACCATCACAAACCCAATCAAAAGCATCAGAAACCGGAATTGTCGCATAAACTGTTTATCCGGTTCTAAATCATCATCACCATAACCCGCGTCTTCTTCATCAATCACACTAAACAAAGGTGGCCACCCTTTCTTTTTCCTCAAAATATTAGGATGATGTTTTCCGACAAGTGAAAACCTATATGGCCCGGATACACGGCTTGAAGAGGACATCCTTGAGTGTGAAGAATGTGATGGTGACTCAATAGGAGTCGAATGGCGACTATTTGTTGATGATTTATCATCGTGTGAATCACGTGATGGACTTTGAACATAGTAGCCATGTTTAGGAGATGACGACGAAGGTGATACGCTATCACCCAAGCTAGAGTCGTCGATTTCTGATTTTTCGTGCATCATTTTTTCGTTTAGATGAAGTAAGATCAGATCATATCAAATCGAGATATCTGGATTCCGCGGGTATTGAAACTCTAATACGACCTTGAATGTGAGATTAGTTATTGGTGGATATGGAAAGAGACCGTTTCATGTGGAGAGTCAAATGTATGTGTTTTGAAACCTTAAAACATCAAAAAAGTTGTACGACATTGTATGCATGTAAGTGAGTGATATTACGGCTGAAATATATTAGTGGGCCCGGGCCCAGAGGACTATAATACAAATTAAAAAAAAAAAGTTATAATGCGTTATTAATTTTGTGTTAGTGTTTATGTAACATCCTTTTTGTAAAGTATTTAATGTAATATGTAACTTCTTTAGTAACATAACTATAACTACTATAGTCCACAATTGAAAATACATAATTCTATATTTCTAATTAATGCATTATTTAGTAATATGCAGACATGCAGTTAATGCGAAAATTTGTTTCTACCATTCTTAGGATAAGTGGAGAAATTTGGGCAATAATATTATAGCATGATGCATGAAGAATAATACAGTATGTTGCATTCAGTGTCATATAAATGTTAATGACTCGTATAAAATGTAAGAAAAATGAAAACATAGTCCAAAAAACGTTTTTATCGGCAATTTCATATATTACACTACTTTTATAATTAATATCAACATGCTAAAAAATCGTTGTGCATTATGTATTTAATAATTTAATTTTTAGTATATATAAAATTGATTTTAAATATAAAGTAATAAAAAAACTATTAATAAAAAATATTTTTTAATAAGAAATGGTAAATAATCACTTCTAACCATGACCTCGTTATTAGAGGCGGACCTAGGCATGTTTCAGCCCCGAGAAACTGCCACCTTGAACGTAAAAAAAAAACCTTTAAACGCAATATTGAAGTATTTATAGGACTTGTCTCGAAAATTATATGAAAACCACCTTATAAGTAATTACATAATATCAAAAAGGGAATATAAATGAAAAAATAAGAGGCTATGTGATCGAATATTAGTGTCTGTCGAAGAATATACTCGATATAATCATTAAATAACATTATAAACAACGTGATGCATCCAAAAAAAATTGTTTACTTACTTGTGTTATACGGTACGACACAAAATATAATTAAACCATGGTTAACTTGTTTATCTTGTCGTTTTGACTTGGTACGCCGCTACCCATTAGTAGTGTTTTAAACACCTTATTAAAATTTTTATATTAGAGTGTTAATCTGAATAAATAATTAAGCAAAGATGATATGTTTACTATGAATTTAAAATAAGGTAATTTATAGTTTTATCTAATTTTACACATAAAAAAGTTTAGATTTGCGGATAACTGTTACTTTATGTGTGTTATTATCAAACACCAAACTCCCAACAATAATGACTATATGTATGACTTTTAGTCACACTCCTTCTGGCATCCCCCGACTTTGAGTTCTATTTCCACTTTCACTACAAATGGAACTAGAAATGTAATTGTTACTAGAATTAGTTTACAACTCAGATTTTTAGTTTTTTGTTTGTACACTTGTACAACATTGCATTGGGACAAAGAGTAACCAATTGCATAAAAGGACATTTACATATATATCCTTACAAAACTTAACAATTACATCAATATCCTTACAAATTTTCTAATTACTCCAATCTTCTTCTAAACCTTTATAATTCACATGTGTATCCAAAGACACATTTTCATCATATTTAATTAGATTTATTTATCAAACTGTTTAAATAAACACATATTAACATGTAATATTACCTTTTTACCCTTATTAAACACTTAGCGTTAAAAAAAATTTGTTGGAGATCGGATCTTAAATAAAAAACCATCCATGTTTGAACAATTAAAACTTTAATGGCGTAAATCAACGATAAGTCTTATAAAATAATTATCAAGAAAAATACAAAGAACATAAAAAGTGAAACCCATAATGCACATGCGATATAAAACGGACTGTGTTTTATATGGTAAGCGCAGATGATAAAAAAAAGAAATAATCAATTAATAGCAACTTTTTTAATTTGAAGAATGAAGATATATTTTTTTTTCTCTTCATAACAGTGGAGCGTCACCATTCAAACAAAACATTTGTAAAGAAGTTGATAAACTATTAGAGTTGCTGAAATGAGAGTAAAAATGTAACTTAAGATGATAAATAAATTTGATAGAAATTCTTTAATATTAGATGTATTTAATGTGAAAAAAAAACATGAATTTGGATATATTTGTGTGTTTTTAATTTTGCAAAGGATATTGAAGTAAATATGAAACTTGGAAGGATATTGACGTAATTATAAAAATTTGCAAAGATATACATGTAAATAACCATTCATACTTCAAACTCATGAGTCAACATAAGTGCACATACACTATGTAAGGGACCAAAATTTGAGTTTATTAGTAACTACTAAAGCGTCCATAACATGGAACGTTTTTTATGAACAAGTAACTTTTTAAAAGGTATCATACTAATAGGGTATTCGCACAATGTAGCAACAGGTATAATGTGGTTTAATTTTGTAACGAGCGAATGCTTTTCACTTATATATTTTTTCTAACTATAAATTTACATATTTTAATCTCCGATGAGCTATATATTTTGAGTTATTTTATTTTTTACAATAAATGTAAGGAAATTCAGGTCGAAACAATTTTAACTCTTAAGGAACAATGTTTTCCATTTCACAATGTATGATAATTTATATTCAGCTTATCAATGGTTTTTTGTTAGTTCACAATGACTAGAGTTAAGCTAGATAAAATTATTGCATATATAATTTAATCTTTGTAAAAAATAATAAAAATATAATGTTAATCTAGTCCGTATGTGATCTTTTGAGTTGTCTATCATATTTTTAGGAGAATAAAAAATTGTAAGACGATTGACATTTAGTCGTTATTTTTGCCGTAGTTAAATAACGTGAATTAAATAGAAGGTATTCAGATAATATACGGGGCGGGCAGTTGAATAACGGGTCAAAATAGGTTCGTTTTGTCAGGGGTAAAAATGGGTCAAATCGGTTGACACCCAAACATATCTTGTCATGTTTTATCTTTTTACGAAAACTAAAATATTAATATGATCCTGAAAACCATATTATTATCACTAATAACCAAAATGTATATAAAAAATACTCCTAAGGTGCGTTTGGTATGTATTTTTATATTACTGTCAGTTTAAGAATGATAACCGAGTGAAATGAAAGTAAGATTCTCATATCTAATATTGTTGTTTGATTTGGTATTTTTATTATCAATTTTATAAGGTGGGTTCATTTTAATAATAAAATTGAGTAAAACAAATAAAATGCAAAAAAGAAGTTAAATATAATAAATTTTGCTCATAAAAATTAAAAAAAAAATAAAAAAAGAGAAAAAAAAACACATTTCTTAAGAAAAAATAATTATTTGAATTTCATATGATATTAGCTTTCAATAGCAATATGTCAAACAACATTAATCATTCTTAGAGTCATTTTCTCATTCCCATTAACCCATATTAAACTCAATCTTAGGATACGTTTGATATGTTGTTATGAATCACAATGAGTATGGATTACAGAATGATATGAAATGACAATCGATAATGTATTACTCTCACTAATTTTGTTTGGTTTGATAAATATGAGTTTAATTAAGAGAGGGGGAATGAATCATGTCATAGATAACTAGTAAGAATGGTACTCCATAGGAGTATGGAGTATAGATATCTTTGAATTCCAAATGTGAAAGTTACACATACTAACCAAACACTTGCTAGTTACAAAATTTAACCAAACACATCCTTAGTGTAATATTACTCTCTTCGTTCCAATATTATTTTTCATGTTTTCGTTTGAAATATCTTAATTTAATAGGCCACTACTAATAATGAAAGAAAAAAAGAGTAAAATGCATAAATGCTCCCTGTAGTTTGCCAAAAAATGCAGATTTACTCCCCAACTTCCAAAAAGTGCAGGCGGCCTGCCGGAGGACGAAGGTAAGTAGCAAAGAACCTCCCTGGACCTAACCTGTGTTGATTTTTTCTCGTTAACTTTGTTTTGTTTAAGGGTATTTACGTCTTTTCTTATTTTCTTAGGAGTATAGTTTATGTTTATTGCATAAATGCTCCCTGGCTAACACTCATATACCCAATCTTCGCTAACACTTTTGCACATATCCATCCATCTCCTTTGGTACATTGGGTTTGCAATGGATATGCTATATGAGTGTAACACCCCATTTTGATAAATGGAATGTCACGCGTGATTATGGCGTGTCATCAAAGCATGCAAGGTGATATGTAGTAAAACATACATGACCATAGGGAAAACCGGAATCAAACATCGGTCCCCAAACATAAGCCCAAAACATAAATAAAGGAAATGAACTGAATAAAGACTAAACAAGCATAACTATATGAAGGCAAAAAGGAAAAGAAGTCTCTGGCAGCTTCCATCCTATGCGCGTCCTCCAAATGCTCGAGTCGTGGGTACCTGCCGTTTTGGGACATGGAAAGGAAAGTAACGGCTGAGCAAGACGCTCAGTGAACGGATGTACAATAAAGCATGAAATAGGATAAGCATGTAACATATAACAGCGGAAGACTAAGTTCTGAGTAACTGGTTAAGTATCAAGAAAACTGGTTTTATAGTTTGAAAAGCCTTATGTTTAACCTGTGAAAACTGTTTTAACATATATATACCATAGCCCATATAGGTCATGAAAAGGTCACGTGCATGAATACTTGGAGGGGTGACCTCATCATGCTGATTAGAGGGGATGCCTCTAATCAATATACTGATTTGGGTAGGAGGGATCAACTCCTTGTGAAGGGTGCAAGGCACACACCACATTCACCATGATAAACTGAATAAAACATGTAACTAGGATGCACCCATACGCCCCACCTGATATAATAATATGGCCAAACTGAAAAGGGACGCCACGAGCAATCACTCCGCCGTGGGGAAGTCATAACATCGGTGCCTCCAATGCTATGGTTATGGTACCTCCATAACTAGGTGAAACTGGTCATGCTTGTATATGGCTATAGTTTATGCTAAATTAACATAAGCAGTTCAAAACAATAAAAAACAAATGCTGGGGAAAACAGTTGGCTGCATACGGGGAAATCCTAATAAGGAAAGAATGTCCATACTGAAAGGACGGGAATCCGTACCTCAAGTCCAGTGAAATGAACGGAAGAAAGACTCCTACTTCTGGATCACTAATGCTACATGAATACACACGTGTATAAGTATCGATTCACTGATTACGTATTGGGTTCTGTGTCTCATTATAGCTGATTTGGTATGTTTTAGGTCATGGTTCACTGTTTAAAGCCTTAAACTGTGTTTATCTTGTATTCTGATTACTCTGATTAAGTATTACTGGTGTTTCATGTATTAATATACTTACTGTATAATAATAAGTAACTTTCCAAAAATAGCAGGTTTCCAAAAATAGAAAGTTTCCAAAAATAGAAAGTTTCCAAAAATAGAAAGTTTCCAAAAATAGAAAGTTATCAAAAATAGAAAGTTTCCAAAAATAGAAAGTTTTCAAAAATAGAAAGTTTCCAAAAATAGAATTTACTGCTTAAAATAGATTAGTTTCTAAAAATAGAAAGTTTCCAAAAATAGATCAGCTGCCTTAATTAAATAAGTTTCCATAATTAAATTAGCTGCCTGAAATAGATATATTTCCATATATAGAAGGTTTCCATAATTAGATTAGTTGCCTTATTTAATTAAGTTTCTATAAATAGAAGTTTCCATATTTAGAATTAAGCTGGTTAAATAAGCTAACATATAAGTCTAAGTGTTTATAAGCTGATTTCTTAAGCCATATGATATAGTGTATAGTTTAATTATTATTTCATGTATTTTAATTAAACTATAGGTTAAGCATTTTAATTAAAGTATAACATGTTTTAATTAAAATGAAATGAAATACTTAGGTTAAAATGTGCATTATTATTAATAATAATATAACCTAAGTCATGTCTAAATTAATTAATTATAAGCATGTTTTAATAATTAATTAATTATAACTTATAACATAAAATACTTAGGTTAAATTAATGTCATGATAAACTAATAATTAAAATAACCTAAGTCATGATTTAATTAATATTTCATGTTATTAATTAATTATATCCTAAGTTCATAATTCATAAAATTAACATGTAGCATGAATCATGATTTAACCAACGAACCATGAATCGGGCATGAATTCGACACCGTACCCCGAGCCAAACCCGGGGCACACGTGTCCCCTTGCTGCCGTGGGTCCCACATGAGCCAACCAAGACCAAAAGTGGTCTTGGTGGTGGCGGCAATAGCAAACCAAACCCCCCTCGGGTTTGTTTTGCTAGGCGGCTAAAAACAAACATCCTTATAAATCCTTCCTTGATTTTAATTAATACCAAAACATGTTAGATCAATGATTAATTACCTTGTTTTAATAAGAAAAATAATAACATGTTCATGAAAATAATCAAAGATCAAAAGAATTAAAAAGAATTAAAAGAAGGGTTAGAAAGGTATACCACTATGTAGCTTGGAAAAAGGATGAACAAACACGGTTTCTAACACTTGTTTTTAAGATCAAAATCAAACAAATCACCCTCCTATGATGGTGTAAGGTGGCGGCACAAAGAGGAGAAAAAGGAGGAGGAGAAAACTCTTTTTAGGGTTTTTATGTTTATTTCTTGAAAATGAAAATGAAAACATGTTTTTACTTTTACCCCCCTTTACTTGTAAAGTCCATGGGCTAAGCCCATATCTTGTTGTGTGCCGTGGGTATGGGGGCCCCACATGGGGTACCCGTACCTTTCTCGTGTCCCGATGTTTCGTGTTCGTTCGTGGTTAAACGTGCTCGTGTTTAAAGTGTTTCTGTTTAATCTAACGTGTCGTTTATCATAAACTTAACGCTCGTAAATATATTATAAGTATTTACGTAATTATTTTAGTTAGTATATTAAATGGTGATCATGATTTAATTATGTTCACGTGACATATTATTAACTGTTTAGGATGAGTTCGTACGTAATCGATACTTGTCATGTCATACACGTATGCACTTGCTTGATTATTAGCACATGAATGTGATCAATACTGAATAAGGTAAGTTTTAATCTAGGACGTACAATCTTAAGGTTACTGTTCATGGTAAAAGCATGCGGGTTTTACAATTCTTCCCCCCTAAAAAGAATAATTCGTCCCCGAATTATAGATAAAGTAACTGAAAGCGAAACATACCCGAATCAAACTGGAATGGTATGCAAAATAACGGAAATGAAGGTGACATGGTAGAAGGGAACGTGGAACATGACATGTCTTGAAAAGACATGGAACGTGACGTGACTGAAAGGACATATCTAATCGATAAGAGAAAAATAGATAAGAAGTCCGGATGAACTTGTCCGTTTCCAAGTGGCCTCCCTCTTGGAACGGTTCCTTCAGAAGATCCCGACACTAATGATAAATCTTGGTCCTCCTGACCTTGACTTGGAATACGAAGAAATCCTTGGTTATCAACGGAAGGTAGATCCCCGAAATTCGATCGAGGAAAAATAAGAGTTAACGTGCAAGGGTAACTGAAACGTTACGATGCAAGACCATCTGACTTAACTGATAATTTGAAACGATGCGCGAGACATAAAGAAACGTAGTACGTGAAACATTTTGAACGTGATACGTGAAAAATTTTGAACGTGCTACGTGGAGATATGGCGAGTGTAGTATGAGTAAACATATCGTGATCCATGATACGTGTAACATATTTTGATCATGATATGAGGAACGTGGAATGAACATGACATGTGAGACATATCGTGATCATAGAATATAATGGCGGTAACGCCAAACGCTACAAGGTGAGACGTGGAATATGACGTGAAACGTCTATCTGATGATGGAGGGTTATACTAAACTTGGGTCTGGTCTCACAAGTTCTTGCAACCTTCCCAGAAAGAGAAAAGAAATGAACGTAAAATCGTAAACCAAAATACGATTATGAACGTGAATAGTGTCATGAACGTGAGCGCGAAAGCAAGTCGTAGAATTAGAATGAAGACGTAAAATAAGTTAGGAGTACAATTATGAATCTTTGTCTGACCGATAGCTGAGGGATTGCCAAGTGATCGGACGAGCCTTGGCTGGAACATGTTTGTTCAATCTGTTGGTTCTGAAATCCGTACGGATGTAAGGATTCTGCAGACTTGATCAAACTGTTGACAATAACCCAGATAGCATCATGCTTCTTCTGAGTTTGCTGAAATCTGGTAACTAGAATCCATGGAGATCTTTTACCTTTTCGATTCACAATTTCATATGATGAAAACATACCCGTCTGTTGGTGTCCTATCTTAGCCTGTTTGTATAACAGGTATGAAGATATGAACGTAACTGTATCCTGTTCGTAGAAACTTGATACATGGAAGGTTGCGAAACTCTGAGTCTCTGAATCTAGACTTCTCCTAGCGTAGGATTTTATAGAACACCTAATGTAGTGTCGGGTTCTCTTCTTTACTCATAAGCTGAGTCATGGTAAGATTAACCGTAGAATGCCATGTGATTCAGCGTGTCACTGAAATCAAACAGAATTGATATCGGAAAGAATTCCAGGGTAAAATTTCTCTTGTCATAGAATTTGCAACGTAGTGCAGATATGGTCTTCCTGTTCTTCTTTAGGCTTAGAGGAAATCAGGTTATCCTCAATGAAAACGCTGATGAATTTGTTTAGGAGTTCATGGAAACTCAATTTATTAAGTTCATAATGCGGTTGGAGTATTGGTGAGACTAATTCAAAATCATAAATCTGGCATGACCGAGTCGTGCACGAATAGCAGTCATGGACATGTCCTGCTTTTTCACTCGTCATTGTTGGCAGCATGATTGCGAGTTCGATCTTGGAAAAGTGATTAACACTATACGGTTGATTGAACATGTCGTCAATACGTGGAGGAGAATAACGGTCATGAATGGTGATTTGTTTAAGTCAACGGTAGTCGACACATAATCTCATGGTACCATCCTTCTCCTTGTAGGTTCTGCTGAAATGTATAGGAAGACTTTGGAATAATCAACTGGCTGTGCGTAAAAGAGTTAAGTGGTTGTGTCTTACTGACGGCTAGAAAATTTTAGCGACCATGGCTAACAATGCACATGCTTGTAAGCGTAGAAAATTTGCACAAATATTCCGATGGAAAATCAAGCTGAAGTATTCAGGAGCCTGAATATTACTGTACATAATTATGAATCGTAGCATGGTGTGCTGTTCATAGTCCGTAATTAAGATAAAAAAAAATTCATCTCGTGTTTGTCCGAGGAAAATGCGTTAGCAGCTTGGATCTCATCATTAAGCTGACGGAAAATCTTCGTATACGTGGGAATACGAACGGCGTCCTTCATGGTCAGGAATATATGAACTATGGTGAAAGAAATGAAAGTGACATCGGCAACATGACAGTTCTCACTGATGCGCTGATAATGGTATTGAAATTCTTGTGGCCTGATTTATACATGGCACAACAAATAGATGTACCCTTGGAGGGTATCCTGAATTTCTTAGAAATGTTCCATAAATAGACCTGAGTCATGTGTCTTGACTCGTGTCTTGAGAAAAGTAAGCGTGACATATGCCTTGACTGGTATCTTGACATGTGTCCTCAGAAAGTATACGTGAGACATGTGTCTTGACTGATGTCTTGACATGTGTCTCGAGATGTGAAACAATTAGAACTACAAATATTAGGTTAATATGTCAGAATTGGCGGATCGGTTGGACTACTGATCATTTGTATGTCTGATCACGTCCGCGGCCAGAGCCTCGGTTGCGATTTCTAGGATATTTTCTGTCATGGTAGTGGTTACTATCGTCTTGTCTGTAGGTTCCATGACGGTCATTCTCATGACCGTGACTCATGTAACTATTTAGCTGAGTGGCTGGCTGGTACTGGTTTGCACTCATATGGCTGAAATGACAGCCGAACGACGTGTGACATGTAACTATGAATTTAGGACAATGATTGATGGGAATTGTCTGATGGTGAAGCATCTTCTCGTCCAATTGCTTTGCTCCGACGCCTTTGTCTTCGTTTTTTTAGAATCTCCAGGTTGTGAACAGCATCAGCATCAGCATCTCGTAGCGTCTCCCAACATTAGCAGCATCAACCTTCAGTGACATCTCCAAGCTATGAGCGGCATCGACAATCTTGTAGAATATCAGTAAGTGAACATACGCCTGAGATGATTTAGAATCGACTAGCGAATACTCGTGAAGTATTGCAAGTGGAATACACATGGATTAAGGTACATGTAATACACATGAAATACGGTACGTGGAGTACACATGGAATACACATGAAATGATCGGTATGGGCTCGATCATTTGTCCTGATTTAAGGAAAGTAAACCGGTTAAACGGTTAGGAAAACCATCATGATAACCTGGCAGTATTAGCATAGACATCATTCTGGTTGCATAGAGAAACGCTAAAGTGTGGTTACACAAAATTCAACGATGATTTGCCTGACAGCATGATCAATGAAAACCAACCATGACTATCATGAAAGCATGATTAGAGAAATCTAACAATGTCTTGCAGGACAACGTAAATAACAAAAGAGGCATGAAACATAATCAACATGAAGATGGAATTATCATGAGGAAACATGAAACCATCTATTACGAGGAAGTGTATAACATAATCAGCATGAAACTGAAGTTAACCATGACAGTATGAAGGCATACTTGACATAAAAACATAATAACTTATGATGGGACATGAAAAGAAAAATTTTTATGCCAATTTAAATCATGAGAAAAATTTTATGCAAGAAAACAGTGCATGAATGCGTAATGTAGTTTATAAATCCTTTATATGTGCGAGGGAACGCCTATGGGTCGGTTCCAAAACAAAAGACATGGCGAGGGGACGCCTATGGGTCGGTCCCAAAGTTAAAAGTTTCGATACAAGCACATGCGACTAAATAGGGCCAGTCCTGTACCAACCATTACTTAGTCAAAATTCCTGCAACAGATGACATATGATATAAATGCATGAATGCATGGAACATAATAATTAAAAGTCATTGTCAAAACTTAACAGAAAATTTTTTATGTGAAAATTATGAACTACTGGGGTTCAGTTCACATAATCACAGTTCACTAGGAACATCATGCATAGACACTGACACATAACTAAGTATGGATGACGGTTGTTCATTCCATATTAGTAAGACGATACTGGTGAAAACATCATGGTGAAAACAACAAGGTGCTGAAAACGTCATGGCTAAAACAAAAAGGTGCTGAAAACATAATGGTTAAAACAACAACGCGCTGAAACATCAATACGTGGAATAAAAATCGTTGGCTTAGGAAGCTCCTGGTGACTACCCACTAGTCACAGGTCGAGTTTTAGAGCCTACAGGTCGAAGCCTTGGCTCTGATACCATAATTGTAACACCCCATTTTGATAAATGGAATGTCACGCGTGATTATGGCGTGTCATCAAAGCATGCAAGGTGATATGTAGTAAAACATACATGACCATAGGGAAAACCGGAATCAAACATCGGTCCCCAAACATAAGCCCAAAACATAAATAAAGGAAATGAACTGAATAAAGACTAAACAAGCATAACTATATGAAGGCAAAAAGGAAAAGAAGTCTCTGGCAGCTTCCATCCTATGCGCGTCCTCCAAATGCTCGAGTCGTGGGTACCTGCCGTTTTGGGACATGGAAAGGAAAGTAACGGCTGAGCAAGACGCTCAGTGCACAGATGTACAATAAAGCATGAAATAGGATAAGCATGTAACATATAACAGCGGAAGACTAAGTTCTGAGTAACTGGTTAAGTATCAAGAAAACTGGTTTTATAGTTTGAAAAGCCTTATGTTTAACCTGTGAAAACTGTTTTAACATATATATACCATAGCCCATATAGGTCATGAAAAGGTCACGTGCATGAATACTTGGAGGGGTGACCTCATCATGCTGATTAGAGGGGATGCCTCTAATCAATATACTGATTTGGGTAGGAGGGATCAACTCCTTGTGAAGGGTGCAAGGCACACACCACATTCACGATGATAAATTGAATAAAACATGTAACTAGGATGCACCCATACGCCCCACCTGATATAATAATATGGCCAAACTGAAAAGGGACGCCACGAGCAATCACTCCGCAGTGGGGAAGTCATAACATCGGTGCCTCCAATGCTATGGTTATGGTACCTCCATAACTAGGTGAAACTGGTCATGCTTGTATATGGCTATAGTTTATGCTAAATTAACATAAGCAGTTCAAAACAATAAAAAACAAATGCTGGGGAAAACAGTTGGCTGCATACGGGGAAATCCTAATAAGGAAAGAATGTCCATACTGAAAGGACGGGAATCCGTACCTCAAGTCCAGTGAAATGAACGGAAGAAAGACTCCTACTTCTGGATCACTAATGCTACATGAATACACACGTGTATAAGTATCGATTCACTGATTACGTACTGGGTTCTGTGTCTCATTATAGCTGATTTGGTATGTTTTAGGTCATGGTTCACTGTTTAAAGCCTTAAACTGTGTTTATCTTGTATTCTGATTACTCTGATTAAGTATTACTGGTGTTTCATGTATTAATATACTTACTGTATAATAATAAGTAACTTTCCAAAAATAGCAGGTTTCCAAAAATAGAAAGTTTCCAAAAATAGAAAGTTTCCAAAAATAGAAAGTTTCCAAAAATAGAAAGTTACCAAAAATAGAAAGTTTCCAAAAATAGAAAGTTTCCAAAAATAGAAAGTTTCCAAAAATAGAAAGTTACCAAAAATAGAAAGTTTCCAAAAATAGAAAGTTTCCAAAAATAGAAAGTTTCCAAAAATAGAATTTACTGCTTAAAATAGATTAGTTTCTAAAAATAGAAAGTTTCCAAAAATAGATCAGCTGCCTTAATTAAATAAGTTTCCATAATTAAATTAGCTGCCTGAAATAGATATATTTCCATATATAGAAGGTTTCCATAATTAGATTAGTTGCCTTATTTAATTAAGTTTCTATAAATAGAAGTTTCCATATTTAGAATTAAGCTGGTTACATAAGCTAACATATAAGTCTAAGTGTTTATAAGCTGATTTCTTAAGCCATATGATATAGTGTATAGTTTAATTATTATTTCATGTATTTTAATTAAACTATAGGTTAAGCATTTTAATTAAAGTATAACATGTTTTAATTAAAATGAAATGAAATACTTAGGTTAAAATGTGCATTATTATTAATAATAATATAACCTAAGTCGTGTCTAAATTAATTAATTATAAGCATGTTTTAATAATTAATTAATTATAACTTATAACATAAAATACTTAGGTTAAATTAATGTCATGATAAACTAATAATTAAAATAACCTAAGTCATGATTTAATTAATATTTCATGTTATTAATTAATTATATCCTAAGTTCATAATTCATAAAAATTAACATGTAGCATGAATCATGATTTAACCAACGAACCATGAATCGGGCATGAATTCGACACCGTACCCCGAGCCAAACCCGGGGCACACGTGTCCCCTTGCTGCCGTGGGTCCCACATGAGCCAACCAAGACCAAAAGTGGTCTTGGTGGTGGCGGCAATAGCAAACCAAACCCCCCTCGGGTTTGTTTTGCTAGGCGGCTAAAAACAAACATCCTTATAAATCCTTCCTTGATTTTAATTAATACCAAAACATGTTAGATCAATGATTAATTACCTTGTTTTAATAAGAAAAATAATAACATGTTCATGAAAATAATCAAAGATCAAAAGAATTAAAAAGAATTAAAAGAAGGGTTAGAAAAGTATACCACTATGTAGCTTGGAAAAAGGATGAACAAACACGGTTTCTAACACTTGTTTTTAAGATCAAAATCAAACAAATCACCCTCCTATGATGGTGTAAGGTGGCGGCACAAAGAGGAGAAAAAGGAGGAGGAGAAAACTCTTTTTAGGGTTTTTATGTTTATTTCTTGAAAATGAAAATGAAAACATGTTTTTACTTTTACCCCCCTTTACTTGTAAAGTCCATGGGCTAAGCCCATATCTTGTTGTGTGTCGTGGGTATGGGGGCCCCACATGGGGTACCCGTACCTTTCTCGTGTCCCGATGTTTCGTGTTCGTTCGTGGTTAAACGTGCTCGTGTTTAAAGTGTTTCTATTTAATCTAACATGTCGTTTATCATAAACTTAACGCTCGTAAATATATTATAAGTATTTACGTAATTATTTTAGTTAGTATATTAAATGGTGATCATGATTTAATTATGTTCACATGACATATTATTAACTGTTTAGGATGAGTTCGTACGTAATCGATACTTGTCATGTCATACACGTATGCACTTGCTTGATTATTAGCACATGAATGTGATCAATACTGAATAAGGTAAGTTTTAATCTAGGACGTACAATCTTAAGGTTACTGTTCATGGTAAAAGCATGCGGGTTTTACAATGAGTAAGTCGATGAATCCAGTTAATCAATTTCTAGTCTAATCATTAACTTGATTCTCAATAAAAATTTCACATTTGTGTTTCAATCTCCTGATTTAAGTATCTAATACATTGAACGAATCATTTGGAGGTTGGAATGTATACTTTATCCTCAATTACATCTTTGTATGTGCTAAAATGATTCATGATAACGATATAATCTAGTAATTAATATACTTGATAAGTTTATCTGAGAAAATACAATATATACTTTATTGGGGCGACATAGAGATTATTATGGTTTGAGTTGGGAACAATGTACGGCTATATATATGCGTAGGTGTTAGGCGCGCATTGGACTATCTACACACTCGCACTGGAATTAATCGAATGCTTTTAAATGCAGATTAGTAAACTAAATTATCAGATTTTGCCCTTTTCGGTTTGTGTAAAAAGTATAACAGCAACCAACCGGTCTGATATTGCAATAATGCTAGCTTGAAAGGCACTTCTGGGTATATAGATCCACACTTTCGCGAGACACGTGAATTGTCAACCAAGACTGATATGTGTGTGTGTTTGGGGTAGTGTTGTTGGAGGTGCTATGTGGGAGGCGATCGTTTGATAAACAGGTGGCGGTTAGGCAAAAGTGGTTGCTGTTATAGGCTCCACAATGTATCAGACAAAGAGTTGTGCATAGGGTAATTGACCCTGGTCTCATAGGGAGAATAGCTGATGACGGGTAACGCTGTAGGTTTAATCCCTACAACCTGATTACTAGATGCGAAATTATACGATCGAAAAACACACACAGACGAATCAACAAAAAAGTAGAAGCGACGCCCACAAGGTAAACCCTAACCGAATATCGATTAGTTATTGAAAGAATGACGTACTTGTTCTTTTCCCCTCACCTCCTTTTATAGAGATGAGGGGGAACCGACTCTTACAATGACTCCAGGTCGGGTTGGGCTTATACATTGCCAACTGACCTTTATTCTTGCTAATTAGGAAACTAGACTCTTATTACCCTAGACATCGATTTAGGCGAATATCATGACTAAACATAACAATTTCCACCTTAGGCATATATTAGCCTATCCCAACACTCAGCAATTCCAGGTAGTGTTGTAACTTGTGTCCAGGTACCACCTTCGTCAAGGCATTTGCAGCATTGTGTTCAGTACCCACCTTCAGAACTTCAACCGTCTTTGCTTCCAAGACTTCTCTGATAAAGTGATAACGCACATTGATGTGCTTAGTCCTTTCATGAAAAATATGATTTCGCGATAAATGAATCGCGCCCAGATTATCACAATTAACTGCAACAGTGTTGAGCTTCACGCCCAACTCTTCCAAGAGTCCTCTTAGCCAAATAGCTTCCTTCACAGCCTCCGTAAGGGCCATATACTCTGCCTCTGTAGTTGAAAGAGCCACCACGTGTTGTAGTGTTGCCTTCCAGCTTACAACACATCCATGTACTAAAAATGCGTAACCAGTGAGAGACCTACCCTTATCCGAATCCTTAGCGTAGTCTGAATCAACAAAACCTGTTACGTCCACATGGTTGCCACGATTTTCCCCATACACCAAATCCACGTTTACAGTGCCCTGCAAATATTTCATAATCCTCTTCACTGCTTTCCAATGGAGTTTACCCGGATTCGCCAAATATCTGCTAACTACACTTACTGCATACGATATGTCTGGCCTCGTGCAACCCATCAAGTACATTAAGCTCCCAACCGCATTTGAATATGACACCCTACTCATTCTTTCAACATCACAATCCCTAACTGGGCAATCTTTCAACGAAAGCTTGAATTGCCCATCCAATGGTGTCTGAACCGACTTCCCATTGTCCATTCTAAACCTTTTTAAAACTTTAGAAACGTACCCGAATTGTGACACCCTCAGAATCTTGCGACTCCGATCCCTGACGATCTCCATACCAAGAATCTTCTTTGCTTCCCTGAGCTCTTTCATGTCGAACTCCCTTTTAAGCAAAGACTTGGTAGCCGCGATCTCAGCCTTGCTTTTATAAGCAATCAGCATATCGTCTACATATAACAATAGATAGATATACACCCCTGGTGCATAACTCCTGTAATATACGCAGCTGTCGTAACTGCTACGCTTAAACCCATTGCTCAGCATATACTCATCGAACCTCTTGTACCATTGCCTAGGTGACTGCTTCAAACCATAAAGAGATTTCTTTAACAAACATACCTTGTTACCTTGTTCAAATCCCGGTGGTTGCCTCATGTAGATCACTTCTTCAAGATTTCCATGTAAAAACGTCGTCTTTACATCAAGCTGCTGCAGCTCATAATCTTTACACGCAGTCAATGCAAGTATAACCCGAATAGATGTGTGTCGAACTACCGGCGAAAATACTTCATTGTAATCAATACCTGCCCTTTGTGTGAATCCACGAGCTACCAACCTTGCCTTGTACCTAGGCTTTTGAACACCTTCAATCCCTTCCTTTATTTTGAACAGCCATTTGTAACTCACCAACTTTTGCCCAGCTGGATGATCTACTAACACCTATGTCTTGTTCTTCTTCAGAGAATCCATCTCTTCTTTCATAGCAGCTTTCACTTAGAACTGTCTTCACAAGCAACTGCTTCCTGGTATGTCAATGGTTCATGAGTATCTTCTTCCTCTGCTGCAGCAAACGCGTAAGCAACCATATTACTCTCATCCCGAAACCTTGCCGGTTTCGTTCTTGTCCTTGGTTCTCTATCCCAAACCAATTGATAATCTGTGAGATCCGGTGGATGATCAATTTCTTGAACCCCTGCACCTTCATCATAGCCATCTTCCTGATCCGTCTGGTCTTCCTGGTATGTCTGATCTTCCTGACCTGTTTGATCTTCCTGACCTGTCTGGTCTTCCTCAGGCGTATGATTATTTAACCTCTGCAGTTTCACCTCAACCTGTAATTCCTCAACAGACTTATCTTTTCCTGCACCAGAATCCTTCAACGTGTCTTTGTACATGACACTTTCATTGAAGACCACGTTCCTGCTTGTGACTATTCTAGGTGATTCATTATCAAGTCTATATAGTCTATATCCCTTCACACCTTCAGGATACCCCAAAAGAACGCATTTTACCGCTCTCGGCTCGAGCTTACCTTGTTTAACGTGAGAATATGCGACACAGCCGAAAACCCTCAACGTCCCATAATCACTAGGATGTCCCGACCACATCTCCATAGGTGTCTTCTTCTCAATCGCTGTCGATGGTGACCTATTTATAAGATATGCGGCCGTACATGTCGCTTCCGCCCAGAAGGTCTTGGGCAATCCAGACTGTATTAATAAACAGCGTACCTTGTTCATGAGAGTTCTGTTCATCTGTTCTGCTAATCCATTCTGCTTCGGCGTCCCGGAAACTATCAAATGTCTAGCAATCCCACTCTCAGTGCATAGCTGATTAAACTCCCGGTTACAGAACTGAAGACCATTATCCGTCCTAAGCTTCTTGACCGTCCTCCCAGTCTGATTCTCTACTAACTGCTTCCACTCTTTGAACTTTTCAAATGCTTCGTGTTTGAACCTGAGAACATAAACATATACCCTCCTGGAATAATCATCAACTATAGATAAGAAATACCTCTTACCTCCCAATGATTCCACCTGAGACGGACCCCATAAGTCTGAATGAACATAGTCTATCACTCCCTGAGTAGTGTGCCTTCCTACACCGAAACGGACTCGATGTGACTTTCCCAGAACACAATTCTCACAAAAATCGAGCTTACCTAGACTCTTCTTGCCAAACAAACCCTGCTTTTCCAGCACGTGTAGTCCCGCCTCACTGATATGTCCCAGTCTTTTATGTCAAACCTGCACAAGACTGTCTTTTTCTTCAACACTAGCATTACGCTCACCGGCCAATGCATGGCCATCCAATGAGTACACACAGTTCTCCCTTCGGGTTCCAGATATAATAACCCTAGAACCATTAATCACCTTGATTGTGCCTGACTGCAATTTGACGGTATATCCCTCTTTTTCAAGATTTCCCAGCGATATCAAGTTTCTTTTCAATTCAGGAATGTACCTGACATTGTGTAACACAAAACTTGACTCATCTTTCAGTTGTACCTTTACCTTGCCAATACCCCTGATCTTGCACTCCCTGTTGTCGCCCAACAGTACGCTGCCCCCATCGCATTCCAGAAAATCAAAAAATACATCAAACCTGGGTGACATGTGATATGAACCTCCTGAATCCATGATCTAATCTTGCAGTCTTTCTGCACTCATCGGCATCATCACCTCATAATCGTCGTAAATCGAACCACTGGAGCTTGGTTGATCATCTTTCTTGACGTAACCTTTTGACTTCTTGCGATTATTCTTCGGACAGTCTCTTCTCAAGTGCTCCTCAGATTGGCAAATAAAGCATTTAAGTCTTCCACCTCGAGACTTCGATCTTGACTTTCCCTTTGACTGATGCGAATTCCTGCGATCAGTTCTTCCCCTCACATATAACCCTTCACCATCATCCCCCTTCGCCTTGAACCTTTCTTTGATTTCCTTTGAATTTAGTGTGGCCATCACGTCCTCCAAAGTCAAATCTTCCCGTCCATAAAGCAAGGTATCCACAAAGTGTTCGTATGATGCTGGCAAAGACGTGAGTAACAATAAAGCAAGATCTTCATCCTCGAATTTTACCTCAATATTTGCTAAATCAAGAACGATTTTGTTGAACTCATCTATATGCTCGGAAATCTTTCGTCCAGTCGGCATGTAGAATGTATACAACTTCTTCTTCGGGTACAACTTGTTGGCCAATGACTTTGTCATGTACAAAGACTCGAGCTTTGACCAAACCCCCGCTGCAGTCGTCTCCCCGGTAACCTCTTTCAGGACCTTGTTACCTAAACACAAAATCATGGCATTGTGAGCTTTCTTGTCAAGCTTAGATTTCTCTTCAGCTTCCATATTCGCGGGTAAAACCTCGAGAGCTGCTTCACATCCGTTTTGGATTAATAAAGCACGCATCTTGATTCTCCATAACCCGAAATCACCAGTTCCATCGAATTTTTCTTTGTCAAACTTGGCTCCCGTCATTCTTTATCCCTTTATTAGTTTGCTAAACCTTGTGAAAAACCTCACAATCACAAACGAATAAAGTCCCTTCGATAACTAGTTAAACCTTGTGATACGTTAAACCTCACAATCACGAATTACGAAGTCCCCTTGTGTAAAAATACCTTTAAAAGTAATACTATCTTTTAATTTTATATACAAAAATAGTCACTTTTAAAAACTTTGGTCCAATAGAGTCCGACTAAGTTAGTATTTGGCCCAAAACCAAACTAACTTACCTTGGCCCAACTTTGTTTACCCTACGTTACTTAAGTTTCACTTTAATAAACAAAAGTCACCAAGTACTGTTGATCTTCCTCCTCCTTCTCTCTATCACGAATGAGAAAAAAAACAGCTGAAAATCTTCGATCTTCACTAACCGTACAAGACCAACAACCCCTTTAATGTCGATCGACCTGCTACCTTGACGATCTAAACACGATCACCAATCCTTCTCGATCGATCCTAGATAATCAGCGAGACCAGCGACACCTGAGCTCTGATACCACTTGTAGGTTTAATCCCTACAACCTGATTACTAGATGCGGAATAATACGATCGAAGAACACACACAAACGAATCAACAGAAAAGTAGAAGCGACGCCCACAAGGTAAACCCTAACCGAATATCGATTAGTTATTGAAAGAATGACGTACTTGTTCTTTTCCCCCTCACCTCCTTTTATAGAGATAAGGGGGAACCGACTCTTACAATGACTCTGGGTCGGGTTGGGCTTAGACATTGCCAACCGACCTTTATTCTTACTAATTAGGAAACTAGACTCTTATTACCCTAGACATCGATTTAGGCGAATATCATGACTAAACATAACAGACGCTTATTTCAAGATATCACTCTTCAATGCTTGTGCATGAAATTTGAATAAGAGACCTAGTATGCTCATTATGCTGGAAGTGGTGACGAAGCTAGAATCTATAATACAATTAATATCTCTTTAATTTGCTTATGTTCGTGAATATATATGATCAATCTTCATTTCCCACCTTAAAAGCATAAACTTGCATATATTGCTTTGTTAAGTTTGTCTCGTAACAAGAGTTTGTTTATTTCCTTTCTAGGTTATCTGAATCTTCAATTTATTTACATATCATCCTCGATCTCTATAGACGTGCAGTTGAGACCAGCCATCTCTAAAAGCGAATGCATCAAACTGGCATGTCTTTCCTATCATAAAACTTGTGTGCTTCCACTTTTCTTAGTTACCCGACCTTTATTTCCTTTTTATATTAATTAAACGATTCCGTAAAGGATCCTGATATACAAGTGATGAAGTGTTAACCAAGTGAATCGGGTAAGACCATGGACCCAAACTGGTTATATTATATTAATATATATATTAAATCTTGCAGGATGCGACGGCGTTTTGGTTTGTATCATGTCGTTTTGAACATGGGTTATGTCGTTTTGAAACCAGCCTAAATTTGAAGCAATATGTTAATTTAAAAATAAATTTGCGTATCGCACCTTTGTACCATATAAGATATTAAAAAACTAACCTCAAATTTGAACCATTTACAATTCTTATTATATAATTTACTTAGTAAATATGAAAAGTTATAAATTCACTAAGGAAAAAATACCATGAAAAAATCGTCAAATTACGAATCAAATAAGCAAAATATTGCAATACCTTTGATATAAATATGCTTTTATAAAAAAATGTTACAGTAAAACTTAATAGATATTTTAAAAATTCTTATTGAAATAGTCTTTTATGTTTTTTGTTCCTTGCAAGATCAGTCATTGACGCGGACATTCCTTTGTATTATCAGTCCATTGCAGCTCACATCTACATCTTTTTACTATAACAAACTTTATTTATCAAATTTGTGACAGAAAACTAACGATTCATTAAAAAATATATCGCTAAAAACGTTTTTGAGTTGCGAACAAAACAATCCCAATACTGCAATACTTTTGACATACATAAGTAGGATTTTATAAAAAAATGTCGAAAGTTAATATATACCATATTTTTTAAAAATTCTTATGTATATAGTCTTTGAGGTTATTTCTTTCTTCCAAAGCAACCATTGAAGAAAACAACCGTATGCATTATCGGTCTATTGCATCGTTAGTCTTGCATAATTCGTCGCAACGCGCGGGCTCTAGACCTCGTTTAATACAAGAATTGACAAATTTACCCCCACATAAAAATTGCCTTTTAATGATGGTTAGGTCCAGGGAGGTTGTTTGCTACTTACTTTCGTCATCCGAGATTTTTTGGAAGTTGGGAGTCAATCTGCAATTTTGGTAAACCATAAGGAGCGTTTATGCATTTTACTCAAGAAAAAATTTGATCAAATTTAATATATTACTCTTACATAAAATTATTATTATTATTAAACTTAGAAAGGACTTAAATTAAATAGTTAAGTAATCAGGACAATAATTTAGAAAATGTTAAGGAATGATGTTTGTCAGTATTTGATGAAGAACAATTAAACTCGTACCCTAGTCAAACCAGCAGTACACAACTTAAATTTTTTGATATTTGTTATTGCGCAGATCACTAAACGTCTTATACTTTCATTTATGAATGGGAAGCGATATGCACAACAAAATCACATGTGAGATGTATATGATACATCATCACATATGAAATTTTTATGGTGTGCGCGTCAAATAGTTAAGTGATCAGGACAATAATATAGAAAAAACACGAAGATAATATTTTTGTCAAAAAATTCAAAATTTTAAAAAATCGGACGGATTGACTAATATCAATAGTGATATTTCACTAATGAAAAAACAATAAAATATCACCGGTAATAAAATAATTTTATCACTGGTGATATTTTATTTTATCACTGATAATATTTATTTGTTTTTTTCACTAGTGAAATATTACCGTTGATAAAAATCAATTCTGAAAATTTATAATTTTAGTCCTACGGTCGTTTTTTTTGCATTTTTTTGACATTTGGACAAAAATGATCCCTCCGTGTTTTTTCTATAGAATTTAGTCTTAAGTAATGAATTACAAAATAAAAATAAAAAGAAGGTTGCAAAATAACTCAACTCATACTTATAACATTTTGTATCGAACCGTATGAGCAACAGTCACATGACATGCATTCAGGGGCGGATGTATGTGTTAGGTATGGGGTGGCGGCGCCCCCATAACTCGAACAAAAAAACGAGATTTCAATGTAATTTTTCTTTAATTTTGACAGTTTTTTTAAAATGCACCCCACTAAAAACACAAAATGCCCCCCACTCACACATTGAATTTCGACATTTAACCCTTTAAAACCTTAAAATCTTCCATTTTTAAGTTAAAATACTCAATTTTTTATTTAGATTTTAGTTTTTTTTGCCTTTCTATTTTCAATTTTTTTTTTTTGCCCCCCATTGCCTAATATCCTGCGTCCGCCACTGCATGCATTGCATCTAATTATGATCCTTTAGGCTGGGCACAACCGGGGTCGATTGAGTTGGTCGCGACCTGCTCACAGTTGATCAGCCCGTTGCATCGACCGATTCGTAGGTTTCGATCGCGTCAAATCGGCCTTAGGCTCGATCGAGTGTGTGCTATGTTTGTTTGCTACTTTTTTTTGTTTGCTCTTTTTTTTCTGTTTTTTTTTTTTTATTATTTGTAGAGCTGCTTTTGCTCTGTGTTTGTGAATTAATGGAAGAAGAAGACATGCTAATCAACTTGTCACTGCCACATAATCTTTCCTTTATTTCTTTTTGGATTAAATTTAATTAGTTTTAATTACTTTATCCGTCGCAAAATTATTATCAACCGACAAAAAACACACATTTTAAGAAAAGTACCGCATTTACAGCTTTCTCTGTCATACTTTTTGCATAAAGACAATTTCACCCTTAACAAACATCTTTAAAATTTGTAATTATAATTTCAACTAAAGTAATATATTAATCTCGATCTAAACTTTCTACCTCAATTAATTTAGGACAACAAAAAATGCAAAGGTGAACTAATAATTTTCGAACAGAGGTAGTATGTTTTAATTATATAAAATTTCTAAAAAAATTCCAAATTTTAATATATTGAACTTTTTAAATTCCTCACAACATATATTAATTTGACCATTTTTTGAGTATGTTTTAGTTAATGCATTTTACCATCTTTATTTCCAATTAAGTTTTTTTAATCAATTTTTTAACAATATCTAAGTATAAATATTATTGTAACGTTTTTTATTTTATTTAGGTAATTATTTGTAAAAAAATTATATTAAAAACTTAAACTAAGGCGTCTTGTTGGGGCAAATAGGTCGTTGGAGAAAAAAAGATGACGTGTCACAAAAAAATCAAGGTCGCACTAGACCTCCGTTGTGCCCAGCCTTAAGAAGTTTTGGTTTCAAGTCTCAGTTGCGCTATAGCCTATAGATGTGCTACAGCTAGAGGTGCAAATACAAAATCGGATTTTTGAAAATCCGGTAAAAAAAATCGAAACCGGTTTTTCAAAAAACCAGTTTTTTATTATCCGGTCCGGTTTTTTAGATCCGAACCGGTTAAACCGGATTTTACAATTTTTGAAAAATCGGATAAAATCCGGATAATATATCGGATTTATCCGGTTTTCAAAAAAACCGGATTTTAAATTTTGAATAATTTTTTTTTTATTTTTTTTTTATTACTAATATTTGATATAGAGACCGGTTATAACCGGTTAAAACCGGTTAAAAGAACCGGTCTTTATAAAGTTGGGCTTTTCTTTTTGGTTTCTTTGGGCTTTTGTGAATTTTTTTGGATTTTTTTCAACTTTTTATAAATATAAAAGCATTATGTGTATAATTTGTTTGAGCTTCTAAATGAAAACATTAAATATAATAGTTTTAAAAAAATAGTTTTATTATTATTAACAAGTTTATTTAATAAATTGCGAGGTTTTAAATTTCAAAAAAAAAGATGACGTAAAAAATTGAAAACGAACAACCGAAAATCCCCCGATCCGAAGTTTTTTTAACCGAAAAAACTTACCCGAAAAAAAATCCGATAACGAAAATTTTTATCCGAAAAAAATCCGATACGAACATTTTTATCCGAAAAAAACCGATTCCGAAAAATCCGAATCCGGATTTTTGAAAATCCGATTTTTTCAAATCCGGATTTTAAAAATACGAATCCGGTTTTATCCGATTTATTTGCACCTCTAGCTACAGCAACGGGGTCTTTAAAGTTAAAAAAAAAAAGTAATTGAAATCCAGTTCCTACAAGTTTCACTACATTACAGGTGACTCGGCTACATGAAACTTGAAAAAAATTACGGTAAAATTCAAAAAGGAAGCTTTAGAATCACAAATAAATCAAAATCCATAAAAAAAAAAATTAACTAGTAAAACACACAAGGAGACCTTTTCAAACAGTAAATTCTAGCTTTTATCTACATAATTCACCTGGTCTCGTCAGTTCCGAGTCCATTCAAACATAAAAATCATAACCCACCTATCACCATAAACCACTACTCCTCTACGTCGTATAAGCTGATGCAATCAGATTCTGTAGCTAAAAACCAATAACTGACTCGTAGATCGGACTCAACATACATCTACAATCTTCCGGTATCCTCAACTTCTGTTGTTTCTAGGTCTCTCCACATTAACACTTGTATCCAGAGTTGATAGCATTTGTGGCATCGACATGCCACCAGAGACCACAATTTCTGCAGCAAAAGAACACAATAATTGTCAGACTGGTGAGATCCACTCATCGTCTCATCCTACTTTAACAAAAAGAATGTAACCGTAGAGACACAATATAGGCGGTCCCGCGGATGGCTAATTAGTAGAAACAAGTCATTAAGTTTTAATCTTACGATATAAATGGCAATAAACATTTAAATACACTTAGGGTCAATTTAGTTTTATTGCTTTGACCCATTTCATTATTAGTTACAGTTAGATTTTATCGATTTGACCCAACTATGTAAATAATAATTATTGGATATCTACTCTTTTTTAAATAAATAAAAATTGCCCGGATAACAAATTTTTGAAATAGTTAGAAAAACCTAAATGTAGCAACTTTTGTGCATCAGGGAGTAATCAACAGTTTTCAGTGTGACTTCACAAAACGATGAAGTCCAAAAATGACGAGTAAGTCAGCATGCAACGAAATCCAAAAAGGGAAAAAGAATCGGTCACTTACCAATTCCTTCACGAACAGATAAGTTCGGTCTAATGACATCCTTTGAATTGACCAAGAAGATATCACCAATGTAAAGATGGTTTGTTGGGACATATACGGAATACAGCTCTTCATTGCCTGAATAAGTCTGCATTCCAGAAAAACAAAGCATAATTTTTTTGCATTAACTGATATGTGAAATCATCACAAAACACTATACGTGAAATCTGAAATCATTACAAGATTGGGTTTGAGGATGAACCTGGAGAATGACAGATGAAGTAATAAACCCAAATGCGTATTCACCAATACGAGGATGCCTAATGATAGCGACTTCCTTGAACGCTTGTGTGTTTTGATCTGCGTCATTAACAAACAATGGTGGTTCTTATAGTTAGTAAAACCCGTCGGTTGGGCAGATCTGTTATTTGGTCAACCAGTTCGTGTAAAGAAATTAACTACCACCAACCTGGGGATATGGCCGAACTAATTTGCTTAGAGGCATTGTAGATATGTCGAACAAATGGCATTCTTTTGATGAACCATTCTCCAAGGCTCAAAACGGATGCACCCAACCATGACGACATAAACACCCCAACCAAAAATATAAACATGATGGAAGTTATAAACCCAAGACCTGCACAAATTCAGAAGTTATGGAGGTTATAAACTTGTGCTTTAAAATTCAAGCACGATAAAAAAATGAACACTTGCCGAAAACTTGGTTTGTCTATTTTTACTTTTAACGGCCGATGGTATAACATAACCCTATAATATGAAGGAATACAAACTGAGATCCCAACTATGCAAGACGCAGAGACGCGTGAGACTGCTGTAGTATTGTTATACATCAGTCGTTTAAGTGAAAAGGCGATTTTGTTAGCATGATATTCAATTATGGTATAATGTAAATGTAAATCTTTAACCTCGGGATTTACGTATTTCGTTGTTGGTTAAAAAGTAATTGTACTCCATTATATGAAATGTTAAGTGTATTATGAGACGATCCATAAATTCCAAAGCACCGAAATAAGGAAGTCGATTATAGCGTAGATATTGAAATTAAAACCGACTACCAAGAAATTGACACAAACGGAAAAAATACAGCATATATGAATAAAATGTTTAATAACCGAAAACAATACAAGCATGTGCTCACCAAATAGATCTATGCCGAGTTGAGCATAGATTGGAGAGAAAAACCCATCCACAAAATGTATAAACCAAAACGTAATGTAGAAAGTAATAGCTATTGGCAATAGGATGACACTGCAAAAAGAAGCAAAAGCAAGACAAAAGTGAGAATCTGAAATAGCTTAGCAAAACCGGACCAGTATCTTAAAATATAAAAAAAAAACTCGATGTCAATAATGAACTTAAGCATCAAACGGATTGGGATTAATAGCTAATAGAAACACCAAAATAACCTAATTACAGTGAATGAAAGAGCTTTGATGGTTCTGATTGGTATATATTGAATCCTCAGTTGATTCGTAAGGTTCTGCCTCGTATAACACTTAATGTTCTAAGGTTCTGGCTTTTATAACTGATTTCCAATGTAAGGTTCTCTTTTCACTGATGTCAACAATCTTAGATTTGCAAATCCGATCTAATTGGCAGTCAGAATTAGTATATTCTAACTTGATTTTCTTAAAACATAAATCGTGGGATATGAATAATGAAATATTTTCTATGTAAAAGTGTAAAACTGTAGAGATGATAAATCGCACCAATAAATGCAGACATAAACTCGGTATAAGCCAGCTACACGTTAAGTTTTTATTGACCTAGATATTTCATATACAATTTTTGACATCTTTCCTATACTCTAGCTTAGTCTAGCATACACTGTAGCCTTCAGGATGTCTCACAGTGTAAAAGCTTAAAACAACAAGAACAAGCCAGTATTCATCAAAAGTCACGAGCTTTTCCTTTTCATATTTTCTACAGCTAGCCTGCTTTCTAGCCTTATACTATTACATCAGATCAGTAGATACAATCAAATTTGTCGTGAACTCGTGGTAAGCTTTTCAAAATGAACATGCTCCGATGGACATTCCCTCTCCTAAAGACTACACTATCTAAAACCCGAATAGAGACAACTTTAGTGGCTGCATCAACTTACTCATACTCTTAACTTCTTTACGAGTGCAATTGTGAGAACTGGCCATATGACTTAAGAAAACAAGATGGTATGATAACACTAGACAATTGTGTGTTGGCCTGTTAGCTGATGACGTACGTCAAACAATGAGAAAAAGTTTCGCATCATCAGGTGTGGTTTCCGGGAGATCCTAAACTTAGTAACACTTTGCCAATACAAACATTGTTTTCATCAGCAACTAAAATGGGACCAATATGTTGAATTTAGATTTCTAGGATACCAACGTATAAAGAAGATTGATAATAAAAAAGTGAGCATACCATCCCGTCATGAACTTTTTAGAAGCCCAACTCCTGACAACTTTGGAAAACGTCTACATGAAAACAATGAAATGAGGAACATTGTCAACATAGAGTAATACCGAAATCCATTCTCAAAACAAAAGCAACGGCTAAGATGTTTCACACACCCATGATCAATAATCACACATATACACACACATTAACTATTACATCAAACAAAAAGTCGAGCACAATAGCTAATAAATTATAGCATAGTATCGCGGTTTCCACATTTTGTCGATGAGTTGTAGATTTTAATACCATTTCACTTCAATATATGGCTGAGTTTGTGTTAGTTTATTTACCAGGCTTATAAGCTTATGCAAATTCAGAAACACTCATACGACGAGCTTTACTAGCTTATCAAGTTAACCTTATGGCTTATTTAAAGCCATGAGCTCAACTTAATAAATAAAGTGGGCTTATGAGCTTTACTAAATTTACTTATTTACATAAGCTCATAAGTCATGTAACTAAGCTAACACAAACACCCGCGTAATCCACAAGAGCTAGGAGTGTTTTCTTAAGCTTATTTTGGGACTTATTAGCTTATTTGATAAACTTTCCGGCGTATTGTGAGACTTATTAAATCATATTAGACTTATATAAGCTCACAAGCTCTAATCATAAGCCGGAAAATTTCAGCTTAAAAAAAAGCCAAAATCAAAAGCTAATAAGGGGGTGTTTATTTAGGCTTATAAGTGGGCTTATGAGCTTATATGATTTCGGAATTATACTTCATAAGCTCAAATTATCCGGCTTATTATGAAACTTATATATGCTTATTATGTCATAATAAGCTTATATAATCACATAATTCTCAAAATAAGCCGGAAATTTGTGGCTGATGATATATAAGCCGAAAACAAATGAGCTGATAAGTCCACAAATAAGCTCCTAATCACGGTAACATCATTACCAAAACAAACTTCTCCCCTTATATAATTGATCTATCAAAGCAACAATAGATCACTTTAAAAAAATTATTATCAGTTGAAAGTTGAAAGTAGCCTGACTAACAATATCTATTAAAACCCCTAACTAACTATATGACCCACAAGAGCTACGGGGTGTTTGTTTAAGCTTATTTGTGGGCATACGAGCTTATTTGATTACGGCTGATGGGCATGTTTGCTTGTTTTAGAAAAAAAATAAGCTACTAAAAATATAAGCTTTGTTTACAAGACACAACTTATCAAATGCCACATTATGTAGCTTATAAGAATAATCTCAATCTTTAATCTCCCGCTCCATCTGTATCTACACCTACATCTCCATTTGAGTTACTTTAGCAAAACATGCCCTATATTTCATAAGCTTGATATTTTCCGGCTTATTTTGAGACTTATGAGCTTATATAAGCTTATAAAATCATATTATAAGCCCATAAATCCTAAATATAAAGCAGACGATTTCGGCTAATAAAAAAGGGCAAAATTGACTAAGCTAATAGTCGACAAATAAGCTCCTAAACGTGCTAACCTGACTACCAAAACAAAATTTCCCTGTTATATAAATACACTAATTCATCAATCAGAGTAGCAATTTAAACAAATTAAAAATCTAGAAAAAGTTAGAACCCTAACTAACTATAGATAAGCTTACTTTATTTTCATAACTTAGTAAAGCTCGTCTTGTGAATTCTGAATTTAAGTAAGCTCATAAGGCAGGTAAACAAGCTAACACAAACCACCCCCTAAATCCACAAGAGCTATGGGATGTTTGTTTAAGCTTATTTCATTTTGGCTTAGATTGCATAAGCTCAAATTTCCAGCTTATTTTGAGACCTACTATATCATACAGTAATAAACTTATATAAGTCCATAAATACTTAATATAAGCCAGAAGATTTCGGCTTATAAGAAAAACTGGAAGTCAAATAACATTCCTTTGTTTTGGCTTATATAGCGGGATTAAGGCTTATGTATCTTCTGGCTTATAAGAAAAAAGTGGAAGTCAAATAACCTTCCTTTGTTTTGGCTTATCTAGCGGGATTAAGGCTTATGTAGTTTTGGACTTATGTTTCATAAGCTCACTTTTTGTGGGTTATTTTAAAATTTTGTGCCTTATATAAGCTTGTGATGTCGTAATAAGCTTATATAAGCCGAAAGGTTTCAAAATAAGCCACAAAAAGTGAGCTTATGAAACATAATCCCAAAACTAAATAAGCCACAAGCCGACAATATAATCCGAAAGAAACACTCCCTAAACTTATATAAACCCATAAGTCCTAAATATAAGACTGGAAAATCTCAGCTTATAAGAAAAAAGCCAAAATCAAGTAAGTTAATAAGTCCACAAATGAACACCCCCTAATCTCGGTCACCTCCATACCAAAGTTTTCGGCTTGTATTTCATAAGCTCAAATTGTCATGCTTACTTTGAAACTTAGGAGCTTATATAAGTTTATGTTATATAAGACAAAATGGTGAGTTTACGTTATATAAGCCAAAGCAAACAAACACCACATTATATAAGTTTATTATATGATATTAAACTTATATAAGTCCTAAATATAAGGCAGAAGTTTATCGCGAAATCAAATAAGCCCTAATCGCGCTAATTTCCCCCTTATAAGCTATGGGGTGTTTGTTTAAGCTTATTTAATTTCGTCTTATATTTCATAAGCTCAAATTGCCGTGCTTACTCTGTGCTTACTCTGAGACTTATACAAGTTTATTATATCATATTAAACAACTTATATAAGTGATAAGTCCTAAATATAAGTCAGAAGTTTATCGCTCATAAAAAAAGAAACAAAATCAAATAATAGCCCTACTCGCGCTAATTTCCCCCTTATAAAAATACAAAAATTGATCAGATCAGCCAGAGTAACAATAAACAGTTTAAAGTAGCCTAATTAACAATTAATCTATTAAAACCCTGACTAACTAACTAAGTCACTAAAAAATATAAGCCGAAAAACATATAACCTCATAAGGCCGCATATAAGCTAAAACAAGCACCCTAAACTATATAAGCCACAATCATATAAGCATAAACAAACACCCTAACCTAATAGCTAGTAAGTGAACAAATAATCATATAAGCTTAAACAAACACCCTAAACTATATAAGCCACTAATAGCTAGTAAGTGAACAAATAATCTCCTAATCGCGCTAACGTGACTACGAAAACATAATTTCTACCTCATATAAATACGCTAATTCATCAATCAATCAATCAAAGTAGCCTAATTAACAATAAATCTAATAAAACCCTAACTAACTAATAAAAAAAAGTATATAAACCTCACGGCCGGAAGAAGATGCTGACGTGGCAGACGGCGATGGTTTAGGAGAGGCGCCGCCGTCATCTCCGGCGACCGGAATAAGAAGCTCCCGATCTCTTCCGTTCACTGTTTTGTCATCGCCCATTGTTTTTTTCTCTCTCTAGAACTATAACCACTTTCTCTCTCTAGAATTCTGATTTAATTTATTTTTTTTATTTAATAAATAAATAAAATAAATAAAAGTTGGACTTTTTATAGGTGGTTTTTTGTTTTTATTAATTGCTGGCGGAAATTTCAATGATACTTTCTTTCCTCTCTTTATTTTTGAGATTTTTTATTTTTTTAGTTCGGTTCAGTTTCAGAAACAAATACCCGATAATTATAAAAACACTAGCATGGATCTGCGCAATGCGGCGGCGAGTACTTATAATTATTTTTTAGGCTAACAAATATTAATTTCTTATCCATTAAGTTTGTATTGTTAAAATTGTAAAAAAATCGAAAAAAACCTTTAAATTTTAAAAAAATTAACAGTAAATAAAAATATAACAAAATGGATATTGAATTAAAGAGAATAAAATTTTGGAAAATATGGTGAAATTAGATTATAAAAAAAACAAATTAATAAAAAGATTTTTCAATTTAAAAGAAAAAATGTTATTTGGTTATTACAAAAGTTTGTTACAAGCTGTTAGAAAAAGTTATATTATACTAGCATAGACCCGCGCAATGCGGCGGCGAGTACTCATATTCATTTTTTATGCTAACAAATATTAATTTCTTATCAATTAAGTTTGTATTGTTAAAATTGTAAAAAAATCGAAAAAAACCTTTAAATTTTAAAAAAATTAACAGTAAATAAAAATATAACAAAATGGATATTGAATTAAAGAGAATAAAATTTTGGAAAATATGGTGAAATTAGATTATAAAAAAAACAAATTAATAAAAAGATTTTTCAATTTAAAAGAAAAAATGTTATTTGGTTATTACAAAAGTTTGTTACAAGCTGTTAGAAAAAGTTATATTATACTAGCATAGACCCGCGCAATGCGGCGGCGAGTACTCATATTCATTTTTTATGCTAACAAATATTAATTTCTTATCCATTAAGTTTGTATTGTTAAAGTTGTAAAAAAATCGAAAAAAACCTTTAAATTTTAAAAAAATTAACAGTTTATAAAAATATAGCAAAATGGATATTGAATTAAAGAGCATAAAATTTTAGTAAATATGATGAAATTAGATTATAAAAAAAACAAATTAATAAAAAGATTTTTCAATTTAAAAGAAAAAATGTTATTTGGTTATTACAAAAGTTTGTTACAAGCTGTTAGAAAAAGTTATATTATACTAGCATAGACCCGCGCAATGCGGCGGCGAGTACTCATATTCATTTTTTATGCTAACAAATATTAATTTCTTATCCATTAAGTTTGTATTGTTAAAGTTGTAAAAAAATCGAAAAAAACCTTTAAATTTTAAAAAAATTAACAGTTTATAAAAATATAGCAAAATGGATATTGAATTAAAGAGCATAAAATTTTAGTAAATATGATGAAATTAGATTATAAAAATAACAAATTAATAAAAAGATTTTTCAATTTAAAAGAAAAAATGTTATTTAAGTAAGTTGTTACAAAAGTTTGTTACAAGGTTGTTAGAAAAAGTTATATTATATAATTTTGATGAAAATATCAACTTGCCTTATTTAGTAGGAAAAAAGGCTGAATTTTCAACCTTACTATTTTAAGAAGGTCCCAAATGCTTTATATAGTAGTATAGATTGTAGTTTTTTATTTACGTGACTCAAAAGCTAATATCATAAGTAATATTAAAAACACGACTAGTCTAATTTTAAAAAAACAAACCAAACGCACTAAACCTTAATCTTAATTCGTTGAAATATAAAAAAACTATTTTATTATCAAATCAAAGGATTTACAATAAAACGGATACATTCCAATAATACTAAAGGTTCACAGGAAAAAGGTTTTTTACTCTTAGATCACCAAGCAAGTTAGTGATCCAGATAACTTCACAAGTAGCACTTGCCATACATCTATACTCAGCCTCATCTGAGGATCTGGACACTTTGGGCTGCTTCTTGCTCTTCCAAGAGACAAGAGACCTCCCTAAAAAAACACAGTATCCAGAAACAGATTTCCTGGTCTTAAGACATTTGACCTAATCAGCATCAGTGAAGCAAGACACCCTTAAAGAGGTATCCTTATAGAACTGGATACCAATCCCAAGAGAGTTCTTGAGGTATCTAATAACCCTTAAGGCTATTTTAAGATGAGATTGAAGGGGTGCATGCATGTGTTGGCTAAGGCAATGGACAGCATAAGATATATCAGGTCTGGTATGAGTTAGATAAATAAGTCTCCCAAGTAATCTTTGATACTAAAAAACATTTAAGATAAATTTATCATCTTTGCTTTCATCAACAGCCAAAACACAATTTTCAGGTAATGGGGTTGCTACTGGTTTAGCAGCAAGCAAACCAAACTCATGTATGAGTTCAAGACAATACTTCCTTTGGGTCATGCAGATCCCATTGGAGTTTTCAAGAACCTCAATACCTAAAAAATATCTCATAATGCCAAGGTCTTTAATCATAAATTTGGTTTTCAGAAAGCATTTAAATGATTCAATTTCCTCAATGCAGTTACCAGTAATGATAAAATCATCAACATAGACAAGAAAGGCAATAAACATGTTACCATTCTGTTTAGTGTAAAGAGAGTAATCAAACTTACTTTGGCAAAAGCCATGCTCAACCAAGACAGTGGTAAGTTTTGCATTCCACTGCCTTGGGGCTTGCTTGAGACCATACAAAGCTTTATTAAGCTTACACACCTTACCTTTATCCTTGCACTGAAGCCCAGAGGAAGAGTCATGTAAATGTCCTCATCAAGATCACCATACAAGAAAGCATTGTTAACATCAAGTTGAAAGAGAGGCCAATCATTAGAGACAGAAGCTTCTAATTAACTTCGTAGAGAAGTTCCTGGGTATAGTCCGATTCGGAAATGATCAATTTGCACCGATCCTAGGATATGGAGATTTGGTTCAGGGGAATATCACGATCAAACGGGTATACTACGTCGAAGGGCTCAATCACAATCTTTTCTCGGTTGGTCAATTCTGTGATGCAAATTTGGAGGTTGCATTTAGAAAGAAGACATGTTTTGTTCGTGATTATGATGGGAATGATTTACTCACTAGTTCACGGGGTACAGATCTTTACACAATCTCACTTCAAGACACAACTTCTACAACTCCAATTTGCTTCATGGCTAAAGCTTCAACGACTCAGGCATGGTTATGGCATCAACGTTTATTTCATCTCAATTTTGATACCATCAACTTTCTTTCCAAGAAAGATATTGTGAGAGGCCTTCCAAGTTTGAAATTCATCAAAGATCATCTTTGTTCTTCTTGTGAGGTTTGTAAAGCTAAACGAACGAGTTTCAAGACAAAGACTACACCGAGCTCTAAAGGACGGTTAGATCTTCTTCATATCGATTTATGTAGTCCCATGTGTGTTTAAAGTATAAATGGAAAGAAATACATTATGGTAATTATAGATGACTACTCAAGGTACACATGGACTCACTTCTTGAGATCCAAGGATGAAAGACCCGAGTTTCTCATCAACTTCCTTAAGCAGATACAACGTGGTCTTCAAGCTCAAGTAAAAGTGGTTAGTACTGACAGAGGCACAAAATTTTTGAATTCAACTCTGAAGAAATATTTTGAAGTAGAAGGGATTGAACATGAAACATCTATTGCTCGAACACCCGAACAAAATGACGTTGTTGAAAGACGAAACCGTACTTTAGTTAAGGCTCCTCAAACATTATTATCCGCTTCAAAACTTCCACTATTCTTTTGGGTCGAAGCCGTGTCAACCGCATGCTAACACAAAACCGATCCTTAATTATTCCAAGACACGAAAAGACACCATACCACATAATTCATGATCGAAAACCTTCACTCAAACACCTTCACGTTTTTTGATGTACTTGTTACATAATACGAGATGGTGAAAATTTGGATAAGATGAAAGAGAAAGGTGATGCATGTATTCTAGTGGGATATGCAACTCAGTCTAACGGATATAGAGTTTACAACAAGAGAACAAAATTGATAGTCGAGACTATTCATATCAGATTTGATGAATTACAAGAAATGGCACTTGAACAAAACAATTTAAGTCCCGATCCACAACGACAAACGACTTCCGTTCACAAACGCACGAAACTCGGAACTCAAGACCACAACAATGAACCGTCAAGTTCAAAGTTGGTTCAAGGAAATGTTCCAAGAGCAGATATGATAGTCAACACGACAATTGAAGAGTTGGAAATGTTATATGGACCAATGTATGATGAATATTTCACGGGGAGAAACATGTTGTATCGAAGTCTTCTGCTGTCACTCATGATAAGAATGATGATACCGATCATTGTCAACAAAAGGATACAACTTCATCTACTTCAACACGGGTTGCTGCAGATTTACCTCCTCAGAATCTCACATCAACAACTGCTCCTACAACATCCACAACTATTGTCATTGCTCCAGAGAACACAAATCAAGCAGAACATGCATTATATGACGAAGACGAATTTCTCAACCCATTCGGTACACCGGTACACGAAACTGGAGAGTCTTCTACTCGCCATGTTGATCCGTCAAATATGCATACCTTTTATCAACGACATCCTTCAACACATCATTAGACCCGAGATCATCCTTTGGTTCAAGTAATTGGAAATCCTTCATAGCCAGTTCGTACAAGACGACAACTTGAAACCGATGGTGATGTTTGTATGTTCGCACTCGCCGTGAGTACAGCTGAACCAACAAATATCAAAGAAGCCTTGGCAGATCACACTTGGATTCAATCGATGACGGGTGAACTTCAACAATTTGAAAGACTTAAAGTTTGGGAACTTGTTGACAGACCATACGATGTAACACCCTTAAATCTTCGATGGATCTGGAAAAACAAGATGGATGAAGAAAACACGATCATCAAGAATAAATCTAGGCTAGTGGCTAAAGGGTATGGCCAGAAAGAGGGTATTGATTTTGAAGAATCATTTGCACCAGTAGCTCGTATGGAAGCGGTCATGATTTTCCTTGCTTATGCTACACATAAAGGATTCATCGTTTATCAAATGGACGTAAAGACGGCGTTTCTTAACGGTCCTTTGAAGGAAGAAGTCTATGTCACACAACCGGAAGGATTCGTCAATCCTCATTATCTTAACAAGGTGTATCTTCTCCACAAAGCACTTTATGGACTCAAGCAAGCTCCAAGGGCGTGACACGATGAGCTCTCGAAATTTCTGGCCTCCAAAGGTTTCTCATAAGGTTCCATTGATCTAACTCTGTTCACTTATAAATATGGGGATGACATTTTGCTTGTGCAGATTTATGTTGATGACATTATTTTCGGGTCTACAAACCAAAAACTTTCAAAATGGTTTGAAAAAGTAATGCACAACAAATTTGAAATGTCAATGATGGGCGAACTAAAATTCTTTCTATGAATTCAAGTTCACCAATTTCCAAGTGGTATCTTTATTAACCAAGCTAAGTATTGTCAAGAGATAGTCAAAAAGCATGGTATGACCTCATGTGACCCTGTTGGGACACCATTATCAACCACATCCCTAGATGCTGATTTGGAAGGAGATGCCATATATCAAACGAGATATCGTTCCATGATCGGCTCCCTCATGTACTTAATAGCAAGCCGACCATATATATCACATGCTACGTGTTATTGTGCACGATATCAAGCACGACCAACTGAAAAGCACCTCAATTAGGTTAAACGAATCTTTCGGTACCTTAAGAATACCATTCACATGGGACTCTGGTATCCGAGGGAAACCAGTTTCTTTCTAACGGCCTATTCAGATTCTGATCATGCAGGGTGTCTTGATACACGAAAAAGTACTTCTGGTGGTGCACAATTTCTAGGTCATGATAAGCTCGTGGGATGGTCTTCCAAGAAGAAGGATTGCACGTCACTATCATCAGCCGAAGCTGAGTATGTGTCTCTATCTGCGTGTTGTTCTCAAGTTCTTTGGATGAGAACACAACTCGCGACTTATGGCTTCCACTTTGATAAAGTACCTATGTAATGTGAATCAAAGTCCGCCATAGCCATCTCCTGCAATCCGGTACAACATTCCGGCACGAAGCACATTGATGTCAGATATCACTTCATTAAGGAACAAGTTGAAAAGGGTATCGATGAACTATACTTTGTTGGAGCTGATTACCAATTAGCTGACTTGTTTACAAAAGTTCTTTCGAAAGAGAGGTTTGCGTATCTAGTTAGGCAAATTGGTATGAGATGTTTGACTCCAGCAGAACTGGAGATTCTGGCAAAGAAGCCTACTTGATTTATCTATCAAACATCTACATGTAAATATTAATGAAAAAGCAAAATACAAAACTAAAATCTTTGAAAATCCAAAAATATTCTTCTCGACATGTCTTTCAGTATCGTTAATATGGACGTACCTAGAAATGTCGCTCAATAACGACACGGGTGTGTACATAAAGCTCTAATGAAAGTTGTACATATTTTTCAAAACATGTCATTTCTACTTTTAATAAAGTAAAATGTCTATTTTGGATAATTTTTCAAACAACGGGTAGAGCAATCTATCTTGGGTTGAGCTTGTCACAAAACATTCAACGTTTTGAGCTCAACACTATAGCTTGTAATCACTTTCAGATTGCAACCCGGATCTATATTCACGGGGGAGTGTACGCTTTAGTGCCCTTACCCTCAACAAAAGAATAGGAATCTTCTTACACTTGAGAGAGGAATCTTCTTACACTTGAGTGGATTCGTCAAGACATTCAAAGTGTATGAACTCAAGTTTATGCTTTTAAAAATCCTTTCTTTTCAAAAAAATTTGGAATTTTGAGATTTTTCAAAAAGCGTTGAACACAATTTTTTCAAGAGTTTTTCAATGATCTTTCAAAATCTTTCAAAAATTGTGTGTTCAACAACTCCTATCCTCAAAAGTTTAATGTGTATCATATCCTCGTAATGACAATTCAATTGGATAAATTTTTGAGGGGGTGCTTTCCAAATACATGCTAAGTTTGACATATTTTTCTCCCGAAAGTTTTCAAGACTATTTTTCAAAATATATTTTAATCAAATTTAGTATCTCTAATATCAAACGATTTTATATATTAAAGATAGGGGAGTAAGTGTGATTAAAATATGATCTAAAGACTCAAGCACTCATGGTTACGATCAAATACCCACAACATCTTTAATTCACGACGTTATTGGTGTCAAAAGGGTGGTTAGGTTTAAGTCCTATGATCCAACCAGAACCGGGGGGTCTTCCCAGGGACAATACAATAGATTATTAGAAGTCCTTAGGAAAGATGGAGTAGAATGTGAACGAAGTTGAATGCCGACTAAGTACTGATGCTAGCACTGGAACAATCACAACAAGGTGCTAGTAATGATGTCTTGGTAAGCATTGAAGGGGTTTAAGAATGAAAAAGAAATGTAAGGATAAATGGTGTAAATAAATTAGCCCTCCATACAACTTAGGCAGAAACCGGGTCAACACATCATAAAGACAACACATCATGGACCCAGTGATGTAATGCACAACCCCTCCCCAACTGACTCAGGCTTCTCTCAAAAGAAGTTTGTTTTATTGTCACGGAGTTCAATACGACTTTTATTGACTTTCTTACTCCGAAATAGTTGATATTGAATAGGTGGCATCTGCTCCAGCCTCCGACCACTAAAAGTGCACAAATCGAGTCTAGAGCCAAGAGATCAATCAAATCTCGTTAGGACACATGGATGACGATCAAGAGAGTCCTACGCTATATCCTTGCGATATTGCTAGAACACTCAGAGTGATACTACCTAGTATTCAAAATGATGAGTGGAAATCCTTCCAGTGTTAACATCAAACAGCACTGCGGTAGGTCATGTGTAAGACTCTTTATGAATTGAACATATGTAAAACTGAAAAGCAACAGTGGTTTGTTTCTTTATCGATTCAAACTCGTTTCAGGTTTCTACGCAATATCTTTATGGTCTTGCCAAAACATTCAGAGTGATATTTATTAATATTCATAGTGACGAATGGAAATCCTTCTAGCGTCAACATTAAACAGCGCTACGGTAGGTAACTTGTGAGATTCTTATGAATCAAGCTTGTGTCAACTGGAAAGCAACAATGGTAAGATTCTTATAAATCAAACTTGTTCGAGAAATTTGAATTGACGACTCTAATCAAGCGGATATTTATCCAATTGATTCACTCTTTATGTTCGCAGTCTTGCTTTGAGATGGTCGAGTAAAGAGAACGGCTAGTACTGCCGCGAAACCCTTTCAAGGAGATTCTTAATTGAATCTACCTAATCACAGGTACGATATTTAATATCGTGTAAGGGTCTTCACCGACTGGAGGTAAAACGCTACCGATTTAGGACGAATGTCAAAACCATTCAGTTCGTGTCTATGTTTTGTCTCAAGAAGGTGGCGTTACGGTATACTCAGCAAAGTCAAAGATTCAAAACCACATACTCATGCCCAAAGACATTCAACAATCAAGAAAGCTAAACACTTCCGCAACTCTGATGACCAAAATCTTCCTTAACAATTAATGTAGAGCAATGACCTCTATTCAAAGGAGATTGTTAGCAAGCTTTCAAGATGGTGCGAAGTATGAGCATGTGGATGAAGACACAAGATCTCAAGATGGCAAAGACAAGTCAAGGATAATTTGAAGATCTCAAGATAAAAGACAAAGTCGAAAGACAATGACAAAGGCTCAAAGATCACAGCATGAAGGAACAAGAATACTATTACACGTTCAATACTCATTTATGACGAGATTCGTAATCTCCAAATATCGACGAGGAATGACCTCATATTGGGGGAGATTGTTAGCCTCAAAATGTTGAGTCAAACAAGAATGTTCGGTCATAGGTTTATATTGTAACATTTATTATAACGTTGTAATAGTTAGTTAAAATAGTCGTGACATTACCGGCTTGATGGCTAGCTTAAAAGGCCTCCTTCAAGGTACTAAGCATTTATTCAAGCCCGACCCAAAACAAATATAGTCCAATAGAAAGCCCGCATGTGGGTGGACTATATAAGCACCCTCCTAGCATGTTAGGAGGGTTGGTAGTTCTTATTTTCTCAGTCTAATATTCACATAGTTAATCAACTTTCTCTCTACTTTCTCTCTCTAGAAATTCATATCTTTTCCCTCTCATTTCTTTAGTCTATCATTATATAATTAGGGACAACATATCGTTTTTATGTCTAAACAATCACGAAAACGTATAAATTAATTTTATCAACTTCAAACTAATAAAATTAATTTGTAAACTTCATAATTAATCAAAGGAGTTTAATTAAATTATTAAATGACTAGAAATAAGCTCGTAATTAATTTTAAAAGCCCGTAAGTAATTTTAAAGGTCCGTAAACCTTAAATAAATCCAATTAATTATTCCTAAACCCAAGTTAGCCCATAATTAACATTACTTGATATAAATTCCATGGGTTTGAGCCTATGAAGTAATTAAGCCGATTAAATTAAGTTAGAAATTTGGAAATAGTTAGATTTATCACTAGTTTAAGTTATTTACAAGATATCTACTTGCCTAAATTGGTTATCCTTGTTTCTAGACAAAATAAAACGTCCCATATCTCTCCCCTATACTCTACCCACGTTCATAATACAATCTATAGCTATTCCATCCCTAAAAATCCTCAAAAACAATTGGTTTCTATCCAAAAGTTACTGTTTCTGCATCTCTAGCAATAGTTTTTTTATTCTCAGCCATGTCTCTTGATTCTCTCTAATCATAATTGAATTCCTAAGGGCAGATTACAAGTTAGTATATAACAAGAACCCTAGTACCAAGCTTTATTCATCATCAAGAATCCCAAAAATCAAATAAAACCTTTGTTCCTTCTTGTTTTCTGCCGTGACCTAAGAAACACCATAAACCATCATCATCATCATTGTTACTACTGCCCAAGAACGCCTAAACACCTACCCTTAACACCCTCTAAACAACCCTTGAAAATCAAGCCTTGAATCTCTTTAAAAACCAAAATCGTAAGCTTGAAAACTAGGGTTTTCCTAAAACCCTAGCTTTGATTTTCTTGCTTGTTGTTTCTCCTAGTGATCGTACACTCTCCAGCAGCAAGAAGCCTTAATTCTAGTTTCCTAGGTGGTCACAAGGTTTATTTTTCAGTACCAAGAGGGTTCGGGTTCTAGCTTTGCAGTTATAGTGAAACCGAGACCAAATTAGGGCATGAACTTGATCAAACCACCAATACATTGTAAATAATGTGTTACCTAGTGTTAAACAACTTAGTATTCTTGTTAAACCTCAACTTAGAGGTGCTTAGAGTTTAGGAATATTTCGTAAGCAATAAAAGTCGTTAAAAAGCCTTATTCGGTAGATTAAAGCTTTGCACGTTTCCCAAGGTAGACACCTCCCCATGAATTTCTGTCATACAGTAAAATACTAGACCTTATTACGATTTCATAGCCTCGAATAACTTAAAACGGAGTTATAACGAACCGGGAAACTTAAAATGAAAATTTAAATAAAAACATTAAAATTTGTCAAAGTTGTGATATATTATGTCTGGAAACTGTTTAGTCGGGGGAGTCATGTTTGGACGTCATTTCGAGCCTCTAAGATGCCGAATTGGTAAAACTTTCTCAGGGACAATATTAATATTCATCTGGCCTAGTTTCTAAAACAGTAAGCCGTTTTACCTAATAGTTAAGGAGCTGTAAGATACACATCTTAAAAGTTTCTGAAAAACCATGCTGTCTAGTGTTAAACTGGCCGAAACTACGTTTTTGTAAGCTAAATTTGACCAACTTAAAGTCCAAATCACGACTAGCTCATAAAGAACATTATCGTAGCCTACCAAGTGGGCCATGCACAGGAACTTCGTTTGCGCCATAACTCTAAAGTAAGCATAAGTTACAAGCTCTCAAAGTATGCTCGTTGAATACTTTTCAAATTTTGCAAAACGTTAAAATTACCATTTTATGTAAAAAAAATAAACTAGTAACACGAAATGTAAGACGCCTAGTTAAATTACGACTATGTAAACTTGATCGTAAAATAATACACGTAAAATTGAGGTTATTGTAGAAAACCTAATTATGCTAAAACCTAATTATGTTAATACTCTTCTAGAAGTTGTAAGCACAACAAAAAATGTTAAATTTCAAATAACATGAATCATGTTAGTATAATGAAAGTGACACACTATAGTAGCTCTCAAAATAATAAAGAAAATGATTTTAATTGTAAAACACTAGATTCTCATATTCGTACTCTTATAAGAGTTAAATAAAATATATCGTAATAATTTTATCTTCAAACTCGCATAATTAATTTTAGTTGAATTCATATAAACCTATCAATAATTTTATAATGCTTAACATAAATATACGAAATAGCTTCAATTGATGAAAACCTAGTTTAAAAAGATAAAACTCGACTTTAAATAAATAAAATTGATTAATAGCCGTAAGCGTTTATAAAAAAAAAAACTTAATTCGTTATTATTCCGGCCTAAGCACCAACTAAGGAACGGGTTCGTACATGCATGTCATAATCATCAAGCATATAGTTAATATGTTTTATCTTGTTTAGGTTATCACTAAAGTTTTACTTTGTTTCCGCAACTACTTTCCGTCAACATGGTGAGTTTCTAGCCCCTCTCTAAAATTATTTTATCAAATTGTGAGTTTTCTAACCTTTCCTTAAATTGCTTTATCAAACTGTGAGTTACTAGCCCCTATCTCTTTCAAAATGTTTTATCATCTTTTGGGGTGGGAACATTGCTTGATTTATAACGCGTGAACACAAGTGAACTATTCTTTACTAGTTGATCTATGTCCCGAAACAACTCAGATAAGAATTTCCCACTAATCATGAACCGTTAGTCACCTAGCTGAGTTACAGCAAAGTGAGCGCGAATGTTATGGATAGATCTATTGGAGTTGACACTCCTATTTACTTTGAATCAGTCCGTTCAAGTAAATACAGTTTCATTTGAAAACAATGGGTGACTTGGGTTAGTCACCTTCACGGGCACACACTCGAAGTCAGTTATACTCGTTAACGCATCGGTGTCATGAGCTTAGATAGTAGTAAAGATAAACTATGTGACTTTGTATGTGTTATATTGTCACAGGTGGATACGAATTTTGTGGTTCATTGAAATGATTTTTATTGTTTACTTAAACTCAAACCTAAGAACTCACCAACTTTGTGTAGATACTTTAGCAATGTTTTTCTCAGGTATGCTACTATGTGGATTATGTGGAGTCTGCATTGTTGTTTTGGCATGTAGAGGTCGTTCTCTCGCATCAAGTCCTCTTCACGCCATGAAGTCACAACCCAAATCCAGTCTTCCGATGCAATGAAATTTGGGGATGTGACATATGAGGTACTGCGATATGCACTCATTATAGGTGGCTCGATAAAGAGTAAAGACATTTTAAGAATGTCATTATAACGGTTCACAAAGCTCGTTCGAATCCTTGTCAACCACATCCTTAGATAGTCCACTAATGAAAATATTCGATCCATGAGGCGAAAGTGTAATAAGTTCAGCATGCTCCCCATTACTATCATCTCTTGAACCAACATCTGACGACTTCTCTTGAACACCATTCTGTGAAGCAGCTACACATGTATCCATTTGAACCACGCCACCCCTGAGTGTACATGTTTCACAGCGCACAAACATAACCACAAACCGGAACAAAATGGTTACATAATCTTTTGTCGTTAAAGCGTCACACCTTCCCAACAATATGTTTAGTATTCAACATGATGACCTATATAATGGTAGGAAATCACCCAGCTAATAAACCACCCACCCAAGGCACCCAACATCACCAGCCGACCGTCGGCGCTACACATCATGTACGGCGGCAACGAAGAGGCCCACGAAATCGAAGGGTTCGATGGTATAGATCTGGATCAAATGATTTTGATCTAGAGAAGTGATGTAACATGGGTTTTCATATGAATGATGGATTAAATCTGGAAACCCAACTTATATGAGTGTGTGAAAGAAGAATCCAGAGAAAATAATAATATGTAGTTGGTATGTCAGAGAAATCAATGGTGTTGGAAGGTTCTTCATCAATGGCTGGGAAAGGATTTGTTTCACACAACACACAATTGCAAAAAAGTAATACAAATGGACGAAGGGGATGAAAGATTTGCTTTGTGGCTAGTCATAGTAGTGATGACAAGAATAGTTAAATCAGAAGAAGAAAGTGATGTTTGTGTGGTTTGTAGCTTACTACCCAACTCAGGTCAAGCAAAAGACGATAATGTGAAAGTGGTGACATGGCAATAAAATTACTTGATCAACCGGTAGCTCTTCGTGGGAGTAATATTTGTGTAGTTATTTAAACGTTTAGTAACTCATGCAATAGACCCGTATTCTTGAGTAACCTATCTGTTAGGTTTTAAACTATAGTAATCAAATCGTATTTTTTGGCAAACTTTAGTAACTTTTGTGTATATTAACCCCATATTAAAATACCAATCCTCACAATCCATTTGCTTTTGATCTAATGATTAAGATTAATCTAAAATTAAAAAAAACACGGAAGGATCATTCTTGTCAAAATGTCCAAAAAGAAAATGGCACAGGGATTAAAGTTGTAAATATGACGAAATACTTAATAGTGATATTTTATTGTTTTTATCACTAGTGATAACCATTTCGTCATATTTACAACTTTTGTCCCACCGTCGTTTTCTACGAATTTTATACATTTTGACAAAAATGATTCTTCCATTTTTTTAATCTTAGGTAACCCAATATAGTAAAAAACAAGGATGCAAAATAACTTTTGTCAACTTTTATAGTAGTAACCAATAAACAACATCCACATCCATTTAGGCATAAAATTAGTCACACATTTAGGTCTCGTAATCATTTTGCTAACTAAATTGGTGAATTTATCTAAAATTGCATTTTAAAGTCGGGCGAATCGCACAAAAATGTACCCAAAATGTACCAATTTATGTCGAATTTCTTTCCCAATTTAGTGTACCAAACTTTTTTAAGTTGCAATATTAGACGATTTGTAGGTTACTAAGTTATCATCATCATACGTCCAACTAGCTTTTTTAATCACATTTTTTCAGTTTTAGAGCACCAGGAGCGGTTGGCACCAAAAGTGGTGCCATGGGGAAAAAGTGGTGGTAGGCTATGACACCAGAACCTCTATAGCACCATATTTTCTGGTGCCAAAGGACTAAAAATTGATATAATGGGTCTACAAATTCCGCATTTTATTAATTAAAAAAAATTCGTAACGCAACAAAGGATGGCCTGATCCTCACGGCGCCACAACTTAGGCACCATAGCCGGGAGTGGTGTCGCTCAACATACTCTTAATGTTTACAACACGAAGTTGGTTAGATTCTAATATAGTCGAACCAGGCGTGATCCATCTCTTATAAATGACTATATTAGTGTGTTAGTTATCAACTTATCACTGTTTGAAAGAAATAAAAGAAAGAAAATAAGAACAATAAGAACAATTTAGATAAAACTCACCGTTTGAAAGAAATAAAAGAAAGAAAATAATACATGGATGATGGATCCTATCGCAATACTCAGGAGTATTTGTTTCGGCTTATATGTGGGGTTATGATCTTATTTGATTTCGGCTTATATTTCATATAAGCACCAATTCTGTGGCTTCTAATCCCACATATAAACCGAAACAAACACCCCCTCAGGATGGGATTCATCCTAGATTATCTGTGCTACAGCAATTATCTCCTTGGGCGAATTGTTATTGTTATCACTATTCAAAATCATTTTCTGTTTAGATGTCTCGTCAATGTTCGGTGTTGGAAATGTTAGTCGGTAGTATTTATTATGGGCCTAGCCCATTGTCTAGAATCTTCTGTTGTAAACTATATATACTCTTTTGGTTGTTTAATAAAAACACAGAATTCACAATAACTTACATGGTATCGAGCCTAAATCACCGATCCAAATCAAAACCCTAAAATCGGTTCACTGATCCAAATCAAAACCCTAAATCGTTTTTTGTTTTTTTCCCATCGTCGAATCTAAGGTTTTATCCCTGAGACGACTCGTCTTCTCAATAATTATCAACACTTACGTTTCGTAACTAGGGTTTCGATCCCCAAAGACGAACGTTGTTGCTTGTTGCATTGTTTTCGTTTTTCTTTTCAAGTTGTTTTGTTCGGGTTCATATTCTGCAAAGCCTAACCCGTGATCATCATGACCGGATCAACACCCCCTTCCGTTACTCTCTCGGTTTCGGATAAACTCATGGCCATCACCAATCTCCATATCCTTGTTCCTGTTACATTGGATGTGGACGAGATGAATTATTCATCTTGGACGTATTTTTTTGAACACCTTTGCAAAGGTCATAACCTCTTAGATCATATTCAAACCAAACCCCCTGATGCCGCAGGCCCTAGTGACGTCCCTCCTCCGGATGCAGAGTGGTTAAAGATTGATAACATTGTATTGTCTTGGATCTTTACTACAATTTCCAAGTCTCTTCAAGGTCGTATGGTCGATGAACGTCCGGAATCTGCCAAAGCAGCGTGGACTATTCTGGAAAACATATTCCAGGACAATAAGAGAGCTCGCTCTCTTGCTTTGGAGGCTGAACTTCATTCTTTAAAGCTAGGTGATTTATCAATTGACGGTTACTTCAAGAAGATTGAATCTATCACATCGATTCTCAAAGGGCTTGGTTCCTCTATTACCAATGAGACTGTGGTTAACATAGTCTTGGCGGGTTTGCCACCAAAATATGCTACGGTTTATGGTATTATTGTGCACCGGGAAGTCTTTCCAGATCTCAAGACCGTCCGATCTATGCTTACCACGGAGGAGATGCGTCTCAAGTCACTTGCTCCTGATCCATATGTTGACTCCTCTTCATCTTCACCTACAGTTTTGTTGGCTAATAATGCTGCTAATCCTCGCCGTCCTCAAAATTCTACGGAGAAGGTTTTTCGACCGTGCAAAAATTTTCTTCGCGATATGTGTTGTTGGGGAGAAAATTGTATGTATTTGCACAACGACGTACATGGTTCCGGTTCACCTTCTCGAGGTCCTCAACATTCTAGTGGTGCTCTCTCTACCGACATGGACACTTTGAAGGCACTAATGGCGAAACTTGGTTTTGATGAAAAGGTTTTGTGCATAGGCACCAAGTCTCGTGGTCTTACTGTACATGAGACTCCTTCACCTGTTGCGTATGCCACCTATAATTCTCCACCTGGTTTCTCCACTCCAGTGACATCACAATATGTTCCGCCAACCCAGAATTATGCACCTCAGCCGGCCCAACATTATGTTCCTTACCCGCTTCCACCAGTTGCTGTTCAGCCTGCCTATTTCTCTCCTCAGCCGAGCTACTATTCGGTTTCATTAGCACCGCAGGTTCACCAACCTCAACAGGTTCAACATGTTTCTACCATGAGCTCCCAGGTTGCTTCTGGTTCAAGTGGTCATATGGGTTCCTCTGCTGGTCCAGTTCTTTAGGGGCACGCAACTACTTTACCTGCTGCTTTTAATACAACTACAATTTAGGAACCTGGTTCAGGCAATTGGAACATGGACACAGGTGCGAGTTCTCATCTTAATAGTTCGGTATTTAATTTAAATGATATTTTTAATTCTTGTATTTATTCATCTGTCTCTGTTGGGGATGGTCACTCTATTCCAGTTATCAACTCTGGTCGTAGCGTTATATCCACTCCGTATCGCCCACTTCATTTAAATAATGTCATGATTACTCCTAATATTGTCAAAAACATAATTTTTGTGCGTCAGTTTGTCTGTGATAATAATTGTACTGTCGAGTTTGACCCTTTTGGCTTTTCTGTTAAGGACTTCCAAACTCGTCGGGTGCTGCTCCGCTGTGATTGCATTGGCGATCTTTATCCTGTCACGAAGCCCTCCACCATTCCTCATGCTTTTCTTACAAGTCAGTACACGTGGCATCAACGTCTTGGACATCCCGGAAGTGAAGTGTTACGTCGTGTTTTATCTAGTAATTCAATTTCATGTAATAGAGAGAAACTTCCCGTGCTATGTCATGCCTGTCAGCTTGGCAAGCACGTGAAGCTTCCATTTGTTAGTTCCAGTACTTTGGTTTCTTCTGCTTTTGACATTATTCACTCCTATTTATGGACGTCTCTAGTTCCGAGCTTGCCTGGTTTGAAATACTATGTTTTGTTTCTGGATCATTATACACAATATGTATGGGTTTATCCTTTGGTTCGCAAGTCTGATGTTCTGTCTAAATTTTTGTTGTTTCGTTCGTTTGATCGCACTTAATTTAAGTGTGACATCAAGTCTTTTTAGTGTGATCATGGTGGTGAGTTTGATAACCAAGTCTTTCATAAGCTGTTTGCTACCAATGGCATTCAGTTTCGTTTTTCCTGTCCACGTACTTAACAACAAAACAGAAAATCTGAGCGCATGATACGAACCATCAATAATTTAATCCGAACCCTATTATTTCAAGCACACCTTCCTCCTAACTATTGGGCTGAAGCACTTAACATGGCTGTCTACTTACTAAACATTTTGCCTTCTCGTGCCATAGATAATGAGGTCCCTTTTACCCGCCTTTTTGGTGCTACACCCGACTACACTATCTTACGTACGTTTGGGTGCCTTTGTTACCCTCACCGTGATGCTAATCACAAGCTTGAACCTCGGGCTACCCCGTCCATTTTCTTAGGACATGCCACCAATCACCGTGGATACCGTTGTCTGGATCTTCATCACAACACTATTATCATTTCTCGTCATGTCACGTTTGATGAAACGGTTTTCCCGTTTGGTTCCATGCCGCCAACTGCTAACCCATCGTATGACTTTTTGGACTCTCCCTCTAACCTTATTACTGATTTAATCCGTCTGTCCCCTTTACCCACCTCTTCCACGGTTCCCCCCCACTACCACCGAACCTACAACGCCTACTCCTCCTACTACTATGCCTACCACTGAACCTACGACGCCTACTGCTACTCCTCTCGGCCCTCCTCTTGGATTTGGTTCGCCAACTCCTCCTATTCTTCCTCCAACCGTAACACTTGCTCCTCCTGACCCAACCCCTATCATTGCTCCAATTGTGACCCATGCACCACCTTCACCCACACCTGACATTAACCCAAATCCTACCTCCGTTCACCCCATGGTCACTCGGTTTCGTGTTGGGACAAATCGTCCTAATCCAAAGTATAATTGTCTTGTTTCCAAAATATCACCGTTACCTAAGTCATATAATGATGCGTTTCGTGATCCCCATTGGCATTCAGCTATGACAGATGAATATAATGCACTTATTAAAAATAACACTTGGATTTTGGTACCTCGACCGGCAGATGTTAATGTTGTTCGTTGTTTATGGTTATATCGTCACAAGTATTTAGTTGATAGATCTCTGAGTCGGTATAAGGCTCGCCTTGTGGCGAATGGTAGTACGCAGGTTGACGGTATTGATGTGGATGAGACTTTTAGTCCGGTTATTAAACCAGGTACTATACGGACTGTTCTGAGTTTAGCTATTTCACGGCATTGGCCCGTTCATCAGCTTGATGTTAAGAATGCTTTTCTTCATGGTGATTTGACGGAGACTGTTTATATGCATCAACCTCCTGGGTTTCGTGATTCTGTACACCCTAATTATGTATGTTTGTTATAGCGATCTCTGTATGGTCTTAAGCAGGCACCTCAGGCAAGGTTTCAGCGGTTTGCTACTTATATTACTCGTGTTGGATTTGGTCAAAGTCGGTGTGATTCCTCCCTTTTTATTTATCGGAAAGGGAATGACACAGCTTTTCTTCTCCTATATGTCGATAATATTATTCTCACTGCTTCTTCTGAGGATCTTTTGCGCAAGATTATTGATTCTTTATACTTGGAGTTTGATATGACAGATTTGGGATCTCTAAATTATTTCTAGGTGTTTCTGTTACTCGGGATTCTTCTGGTATGTTTTTATGTCAGAAGAAATGCTCTTGAGGTCCTTGAAAGGGCTGATATGGTTAACTGTAACTCCAGTCGGACGCCGGTTGATACTGAGTCCAAATTGGGTGTGGATGGTGCTCTTATCGCTGATCCAACTTTATACAGAAGTCTTGCGGGTTCATTACAGTATCTTACTTTTACTCGTCCTGACATCTCTTATGCAGTTCAGCAGGTGTGTTTACATATGCATGATCCTCGGGAGCCTCACTTCTCGGCTCTCAAACGGATTTTGCGGTATATTAGTGGTACTTTGGATTATGGGTTGCAGTTCTTTGCATCCACTACTACCTCCTTAGTGGCATATTCGGATGCTGATTGGGCTGGCTGCCCTAGTACTCGTCGTTCCACGTCAGGTTATTGTGTTTCTTTGGGAATAATCTGCTTTCATGGTCCTCTAAGCATCAGGCAACTCTTTCTCGTTCCAGTGCTGAAGCAGAATATCGTGGAGTTGCTAATGCAGTTGCTGAGACGTGTTGGTTACGTAATCTTCTACGTGAGCTACACACACCATTGTCTTTCGCTACTCTTGTTTATTGTGATAATGTGAGTGCTGTTTATTTATCTTCAAATCCGGTTCAGCATCAACGTATAAAGCACATTGAGATTGATATTCATTTCGTTCGTGATTTGGTTGCTGCTGGGGATATTCGTGTTCTTCATGTGCCTTCTCGGTATCAATATGCGGATATTTTTACTAAAGGTTTACCATCGGCATTATTTGAGGAGTTTCGTACCAATTTGAGTGTTAGGTGTCCTCCCGCTCCAACTACGGGAGAGTGTTAGTCGGTAGTATTTATTATGGGCCCTAGCCCATTGTCTAGAATCTTCTATTGTAAACTATATATACTCTTTTGGTTGTTTAATAAAAATACATAATTCACAATAACTTACAGAAAAGTGTGTCTAACTCTCTGGGTATGGTCAGTATTGTAGCAACAACCCTTGGGACATATTCTTGGTACCGATATAAGACGGACATTGGTGTCCGAAATGAAGTTGAAAAATTTATTGTGGAACGAGTTGTTGAGTTCCATAGAAGATACATGTGATGGACATTGCACATCACACAGTCAAGCGGTCGCTGAGGCCAACTGTTTTTGTGTTTAGTTTCTGTAAGGACGGATTTTGTTTCAAAGGTTGTAGTTGGAGAAGGATAATTTATCTTTGTTGTAAATTACCTTGTTTGTTTATTGGCGATATCCATGTTTTTTCTTTACCGCTATGTTGTGTGTCAATATTTCATAAGTTAAACATTGGTTCATCTTCATTAACATTTGGCGTCTTTCAGGGCCGGATTTGGGCATGTGCAAGGTTGGCACTTGGCAACCACACAGGGTTTCCGATTTTATGAGGGCACCATGACTTTAGACGAGATATTATGAATATAAACACTAATGCTTGTTTTACGGCCAATGATTTTTATAAATTCCTCGACAGGAACCCTTTCAGCATCTGATCAAACAACAATAACATAATTATGCTGGAGTTTAATATAGGTCAAACGTGCTACTGCAAAAAAAAGAAGTGAATGTTGTACCAAAGATACCCTTCCACTGATCACTAGTTCCTAATTTCCTATGATGAGCCTGTCAGCAACATCTCGAACACCACCGTTGTCCAAAGCATACGGGGTTATAAAGGTCACAACACGGAACTCCTGCTATTCCCTTGGCCACTAGTTCCTGTGATGGGCTTATTATCACCACCGCGAACCATACGACTTGTCTTGCAATATAGCCCAAAATCTTCACAGTTGTTATCAATGAGGTCATACTTTCCAAACCCTTCTTCTAGGAGCACGCACGCTCTTCTGATCACTTCGTTAGGTGGGTGTCTGAAACTGCCATGGTGCATGTGCCACCAAGGAGTTTAAAAATGTGCTCAAATGTTCCCACTTCATGGACAACAAATAAAGATGATAAAAGAACAGATGGTTACGAATCTCAGAACAAGAAGACCATAGCGGCTCAATTCGATTTGCTGTACTGCGGTGGCTAAGATGTTGGACTTATTCTATTATTGCAGTAGGTATGTAAATGGTGAAGATGACGAAGGAGTCAGTCATGCATGTGCCAAGTAAAAGTTAAGAGTTTAATAATCCACGAGTCCCAAGTTGAGATTATTCCCTGTTAGTTGCAGGTTAGCGACTTCATGAACTCATGATAAAGGCTTTGTTCTGCCTTTCGAAATTACATGATAAAATGTTTACGACCTACACCTCAAGTTGAGATTATTTCCTGTATGGAAGCTATAAGGATATCTAAGCAAAGAGCACACATGAAGTCAGCTTGCACTTGACGAAGATGGACTTGATGACGATTAGCTTCAATCTTCATTATGGAATACTGATTCATTATGTCTTGTTTCCATCAGCAATTTCATCTTCCACACATGACTTCTTCACCCTTTTCAGCTACGAAACAATGCCATGTGCTCCACATTGACCTAAACAACATCCTTTCTAACACCGATATCAGTCGCATATCGACTCAAACAATGCATCCCAGTTCCTACAACTGCAGCCAGAGGTGTGCTACATGTAAACATTTTAACCGCACAAGAAACAGCGACATCCAATGGTGACATCGCCCAACCAAACACTTGACAACTGTGTGCCCCATCAGCCCGATCACAGCACAAAAGGCTCGTCTTGGAGTACAAAGCAAAATCCTCACAGTTGTTCACCACCAAGCTATAGTTTCCAAATCTATTTTGTAGCAGATACATGGCTCTGTGGATTACCTCTTGAGGTGGGTCTGACACTTAACTACTTGACGGGTTAACACGAGATGCCTAGACACATAACTACTTGACGGGTGTTTGGGATTGTAATTCTAAAACAGCTTATGCTTATTGAAAAGTGCTTTTAAACCTTTACAATAAGCATATGCCTTTTGTATGAAAATGTTACAAGTTTTTAAACCTTTACAATAAGCATAAGTCTCTTAATTCAATACTCCGTTAGGTGCAAACACAAAAGTGGCCACGCCAATCTTCCCAAAAAGGGGAGGGCTCAAAACCCGTAGATCAATCTGAAAAATGGTCATAAAAAAACTAAATAAGCCGATTAAATTCCCGATTTTTTTATAACAAATCATCAAAATGACAGAGTTTATTGAGGAGTTTCATTACATACATAGAACCATATTGCAAGTTGTAAATGTGTTCAAAAAGAGAAGAAATGGCTTCGCCCGAGTTCGAACCGGAGACCTTCAGTGTGTTAGACTGACGTGATAACCAACTACACCACAAAACCATTTGATGCTTTCTATTTTAGTAACATATACTATAAACTTATGATATTAAAGTTAAATGGAGAAAAACAAGCACCTTTTATCTTACACTAGACGAGTACCCGCGCATAGCGGCGGAAATTTCCTGGTGACAAATAATTAACGATACCGTATAGTAAGATAAATCTATAATCTCGTAATTGGTTTCTGGTTCCGAAAAAGTTTCGTCAGCGAATAATTGTTTTTTGATGAACTGTATTTGTAGTGCTAAATTTTTTTTTTAATATTGCTTTTCTAATAATACCTAATAGCTTAAAACCCGTGAAATATTTTCAATTTGACATATGTCATATTTTAGTTTGCTCTCGATCTTGTTTTTAGTCATATTTTTGTCATGCAATTTGAAAATGTAAATCATTTTCCCTTTTTGATGCATAAACTTGATTCATGTATTATATATAAGGAGCATTGTGGCCACTAAACAAAGAGTCGAGAATCCAAACAATATAAAGAAGTTATAAAAGTATCTTTAAATAGTTATGTCTAACAAAATTAAGCACAACTCAATCAAAATGAAAATAAGGTATCGAACACTATGATAATCATATATGCACGGGGTTTAAACAATCTTGCTACGTATCAGTGAAGCATCACACTTGTATCAATATTAATAGTAAAATTAAAAATCCTAGATAAAAACTTGAAAACAACTAAAAATTTTAAGAAATCTTTGAAAAAACAAAATGTTTATCTCTAGCTTCTCTAACTTAATGATACGTGAATAGAGTAAAGATTTCCATCATACATCTAATAAACATAATGTTCAAACAGAATCTATACTTGAAAGCCTACACCTTAACAGGTATAAACTCAAATGTATCTTGTCATGTTAATATACATTTTAATCATATCGAGATATGCACCATTTAGGCTCTCTTGCTTTTGTATATTAAAGGTGTCACTTTAAATTCTATAATTAACAAGTTTCGGGACAATTATGAGCACTAAATAGCAAACAAGGATTTAAAATAGATATTACAAACTATAAAACTATCACAAAAACCTTTTCATAAGGTTATATAAAATAAAATCACCCCATAAATTGCCAATACAAATCCTAACCTTCATATGTCCCAGTCACCAACATCAAAGAGCAATGCCACATAGTTAATATTCACATGAAAAGAATTTAAACTCTACTGGCAGGGACGGAGCTACGTTGTCTTTGGGGTGGGCCAAAACCAACCCTTACTTTCTAATTTATACTTCTAGCGAAGATGTGTTGCAATGTATTTTCAACATAAAAATTCAATTGGCCCACCCTAAATAAAAAAGTTAGCCTAACTAAATAGTTTAAAAGGATTGTCAAATAACTGACATTGATACCTTCAAAAATTTTATGGTCAATCGTTAAACAAGTTCATTGAAAACTGATATAACCATTTACCATTTACTGCCAAGTTAACATCCAATACAATCAAGATGATGAGTCTCATTCGCCAAAATAAGACTATAAATCTTCAATTTCGTTGTATTAATTTATTTTCAAATGATCAGGTGTGCAACTCTTTCACTTTTCTTTTTGAATTATTTTGCTTTATTAGTCTTATATATATATAACTGGTTAGGATACTCGATCTTTTTAACGTTTAACGTCGATCTTCAACAACATTATTAAGATTTACAATTTTTTCACAAAGAGTGTGTTTGATATATGTGATTTTTTTGTGTGAATTTGCATAAACCTTTAGCTTAGATAGCGTTTTAGACGATTTTAATGCTAAAAAGCGTCGTGTGCGTTAAAATGAAAAAAATCTCGTACAACCACTTTTATTGTTTCTTTCGTCGGTATTTTTTTCAACTTCTATTTTTGGCCTACCCGACTCAACAATCCTGGCTCCGTCACTGTCTACTGGTAAAGAGATCATACACACACAATCATTACTTACAAAGTTGAATTACCCTTTCATTATAATTTATAAATACCTTCGTTTATGTTTCAATTAACATGTAAGATGATGGCCACATCGAGTTATGTTTCCTTTAATATATCTGAAGCAACAAAATAACCAATATTCATTAGATCAATCCAAAAGTACCTTGGATTTAAGATAAATAACATTAGGCAAACCAAAGTTATCAAAACAACTCAAAACCACCATAAACGCACCCAAACCACCAAGCACACTAAAATCACCTACTCTACCAAAACCGTGATCATTGGCTTGGCAGGCGGCAGCAAAAATGGCGGCGACAGTGGGTGTGTGGCTAAGAGAGAGTGATTTTCGATATCCTACTTGTTTTATGAAATGAACGCTCGAAGGGAGGGGTTGTTTATGTAGGCAATTATTTCATATAATTTCTTTATTTAGCTTCATAAGTTTCAACTTATAAAATAAAGTTGCCAGCAATATATTTGAAAAGCTGCAAAAAAAATGCATGACGAATTAAAGACTTTCCATTTCTAAGATTACTTCAAACCTTCTGCATATATTCTATTTGAAACATTCCGTCTATATCACACGTTTTCACCAATTCCATTTTCAACACTTCCAAAATTGGTGTGATTTTGCTATTTTAAGTAAGCAATTTCATTGCTATGACTTGATTCTTGGCCAATATTCAACACTTCCTAATGTTCACTTCATACGTTGGTTTAAAGCAAATGGCACCTTTTATAAATTCAACATAAATATACGGTTTGTAAAAAATCTATATAATGAATTGTTGAAAAATTTAAGTTTTTCAACAATTGAGATGAACTCTTTATAATGTAGTATAGATCAAGGTTATAAATAGCGTGAAGCGTGGCGTGGCGGCATGTCCAAGCTACATGCTTTAGCGGCTAAGGCGAAGCTTTAGCGTTTCTAAAGCGTGACTTATAGCGGCACAACATATAAAAATATTTATTTATTTTATTTATTTCAGTATTATATTTATATCATGTTCATAATTAGTCTTGTACATGATCATTAAAGCTATAAAAATCTCCTTACATGTGACAATATTCTTTTTTTAGAGTTGAATTCAAAAAATTACCGCACCTCAAGGCGTAGCGCGCCTTGACCTATTGCGTTGCGTGGAAGCCACGCCTCAAGCTTTAGCGTGCCTTAAGGCGGGCTATAGCGAGCTATTTAGAACTATGGTATAGATAGATAGGTAATTGGATATTACATTTTAATGATAAAACCATTTTCATAGATATATAGTTTTGAAAGTCAACATTTACTAAAAAATTAAGTTTCATGCATGCGTATACTTGCCAAAGTTTCATGCATATTAACTTTGCAAAGTCCATTAATGCGTGTTTTCAGTACTTGTCATATTCATTTTTCAAAATTTATGCAAAAGTCAGAGAAAAAGAAATGCTTAGTAACTTTGCACAGCTAAAGAACCAAAACATTAAATTAACCTCATATTTCCATAAATAGCCAAATGCTTAATTTCCTTCATTTTCAACAATTTTATTGCTCTTTTATAAGGAGTATAGATAATTTCATACCAGTATAAATTGTGGAAAAACTTGATTTCCTGGTACCGGTATCGATAATAATATTTGAAACTCGTTCCATACGGTACAGTACCACTAGTTTATGCTCGGGAAAAAATCGGTACACCAATTTGGTACGAGATCCGTACGAGATCGGTATGAGATCGGTATCGTGCTCATCCTTGCACAAGCCGATATTCGAGCCAATGACCCTTTTGTTCACAAAAAAAAATCCCAATTGGCCCATACCTTATATCCAGCCAAAACCGTATGGTAAATTTCATGTTTTTAGGCTTATTTAGAAACTTTTGCATGTTCATTATATCATAATAAACATATGTAAGCTTGAATAAAATGAAGTTAAGAAACCAGATTAGTTTTTCAATTTAGGAAAATGTTGTGATTCCACACCTTTTTAATAAGTTGATGCCGAATGTGGGACGTTATTAGTTGAATAGCCAAAAGGAACTAGTTCGATTATCTGTATTTACTGGACTAGTTCGACTTACGGGTAGTTTGAATTAGTTTATTATTTGAGGTTATAGGATTATTTGTGAAAGGATGCTAACACATATTGTTCTTGCAAAGTAATTATTGCATTTCAGCACGGGCGACATGATAGTTTCATGACCACCAGATGCATATGAGCAGCAGGAAAATAACCTCATGAACACCATATGCAAATGCGCGTTCAACATGAGCTCAAAATGCATTAAACGCTCATATATGCAAATGGCCATTTGTAAGATGGAGAAGAAACTGAAACACCAAGTAAGAAGAAAAAAGTAGACTTGGAAGATTTTTGATATCATTGAAGCAAATTTGGTGTCGACATTTGTAAGGGGCTGTTTGTTTTAGCTTATATAATGTAAGCTCATTTCGGCTCATATAACATAAGCTTCAATTTTGTGGCTCATTCGGAGACTCATGGGATTATATAAGTTTATTATGATATAGTAAACTTATATAAGCCCATAAGTCTCCAAATAAGCTTAGAAAATTAGGGTTTATGAAGTATAAGCCGTAATATAGTTTATTTTCGGCTTATATAACATAAGCCCCAATTTTGTGGCTTATTTTGAGACTTAGGGGCTTATATAAGTTTATCATGATAAAATAAACTTGTATAAGCCCACAAGTCTTCAAATAAGCCACAAAATTGGGGCTTATGTTATATAAGCCGAAATGGGCTGACGTTATATAAGCCAACCCAAACACCCCCTAAAAAAAACATATGGACTATGAAACATGTGAAACCCGACAAACCATGTAAGAAATTAACTCTGTTAATTATCATGTCAAACAATAAAAAAGACAAATGGTGTACAAGCTAGCTTTCGATCTGAAGTGTAGAAGCAGTAGAACTACAATATTATTCCCTTTTGATCATAGTAATAGATTACAATATCAGATTCTGTAACAAGACATGAATAGGGTAATTAAGCCTAACATTAAGAGAAAAGACTTCGGCTGCAATTGCAGAAAGCCTGTTTGCAGCATCCATAGCCATACTCGTAAGACCAGAGTACTACTTATTCATACATATGATATAATCAATCATATTCATATATCGTTTGATTGAATTAGAAAAATCATGCAAAACTAAATTGTCAATATGCTGCCAATTGAGCAAAGTTAACCGGGGTCACAAATTCTGGTCCACCGTAGAATAAGGTTTTTGCTGCAAGCTCGGAAGCATACTGTGTTGGATGAAACAAGTCCCAGAAGAGGTAGTTTTGCCTATTTGAGCATAAATTTGCTTTCCGAGTACATTCTTTTTCTGCATTTAGCCACCCTTCGCCGCAACATGCTCTATCAACATACGTAAAATCTGAAGAAAAGAAAGAGTTTTTGTCACATGTACAAGTACAAACTGTTGGTAAAAGACTAGAGCACGTCATAGATTTTTTTTTTTTTTTATCTCATGTTGGACTTACTGAATAGTTGTGGATAGTTAATGACAATAATGGTCATCTCGTATGAGTTTCCAAGTGAGTACTTCATTCCTGTTAGCTTACACGAGAGTTTCTTCAGGAGGGCAACGAGTGATGAGTGAAAAGCTTGAGCAAAAGTGTTTTGGATCTCAAAACATCCCCCGGTAATATTGTGAAGTCTTTGTGATGGGCAACAACCGATTGGAGGTACGCTTATGATCCCAAACTTCCTTGCTCCAAGGTTGTATAGAGACTTGAAATATTCCAACATATTTGTTTTGTTAGATTATAGAGTAAACGTTAGTTTATACATGACGATGTTACAATAGATGGTATAAGTATGTACGGAGGTTAATAGATATCCTCATATAAACCGGTAAATTATGTGTGGTATAATCGGTATATCCCCAGGACCCGGGGCCATCTCAAAATGTGCGTGCATAGTGAAGTTTGCCTTTGTGAGGACGACATCACATTCTGACCATTAGAGACACCTTGGTGATGGTTAATTAAAATCCTCATATACGTCGTTTATTCAGAATTGTAATGGGGATTTAATCAAAGAAACAAATAAAATTTGTTCCGATTTGGAACTTTTACTTCTCAATTGTTGCTAAATATTTCATGTTTGTAGTTATATATGATGTGCATCTTATGTATATGTACCTTAATGTGACACTCGTATGCTGTCATTAATGAACCAATGTATATAGCAGGATCAATAGTTGTGCTTTGGTTCCCAAAATATCCAAAAATGTCGTTGCTCCCGACACTAATAGCAAACATAGATTTTGCTATTATGTTCTTAGCCGCTCCTCGACCCTTCACCAAAGTTAGATTGCTAATAACCGTCTCAAATTGCTTGATTTGCTCCGACATTGGTACAACATTCTGCTCATATATTGTATATGCATGTATTAGGGATGCTCATGACTAATTAAAGAATATATGATCACTTACGAGTTGTTTCCCCGTCGCATCAAGAAGACCAGATCCTCCAGAAGCAAAGTTTACACCTCTAAACATCCGCTTTCTAAGGCCTGCTTTGAGGAGAAACAAGTATGGTTGGGGGCTTCTCTTTTGTCCAATTAGTTTCGCTGAAAGTAATCCAACACGACGAAAATATTAAACCTATTAGGAAACACTACCATTGATAACCAAATTAATCATTAATCATACTAACATAAGAAATCAGCACTGTTGAGGCCGTTGCTGAAACGCCCTGTAGGCCTAGAATGGGGAAAATCTATCCCATTGTGAGGAAAATCTGCTTTTATTTTGGTTTTCGGCAAAAAGGAGTTTGTGCCCACATCCGCTGTGGAGTCACCAAATATGAAAAGGGCGGGTGTAGTCTTATTAAACACCGTTATGGCATCAGAACTTTCTGAAATCGATAAAAAAGTCCCCACCAAAAGATAGATAAACACCTGGTACATTTTCTTTACTGAAAGAAATATATCCCAAGTGTTATGAATATAATTAACCAGCAGAAACATTTATAGGAGCCCATTTTACACAGAAGGCCGAATGCGAGTCAGTCAGGCGAATTATAATAATCCATGAAGTTCTACAAGAAGTCTGTGTTGCATAATAGACGGATCGTTCGAACAATATTTGGATTTATGTTTCCTCGATCAAGTATCTTTCACTACGGCTATTTTGTCTTCTTCGAAAATAGATATACTCTGCGAACCCAAAAGAGTAATATAGTCAATTTTCTTTGGTATATGCCGTCCATGTCACAAAGTTAGCAATGCTTCTTACTTTTGCATAGGGCCTGTATTGGTATCACTAACATAAAAATTTAACAAAAAAGTAACATATAATGTAAAACATAACTAATACATCAAACTGAACTTGTCTAATTAGTCCATACCTTACCATATAAAGTAACACATTTTCTTCTCAATTATCGACGTGAGATAAAAGCACAAGAGGTAATTGAGGTTGTGAGACAGAAGACGTTGTACACGCATGGGCCGCGCTGGCTAAAGAAAACTTATTCTCTGCACTCAGAGGGTATTTTGCTCCATTGCTATCCTAATTTTAGGCAGGAATTAGGTGGTGATCTTGGACGACTAATTCAGGTTCTCGTGGTGTGACTGTATCGAGAATTCGGATTAGATTTTCTGCTCAACGAAGACTTCTCGAGTGGTGTGTCTGTAGCTCGCAGAAATCCGTTGTTATTCTGAATCCTATTGTCGTCGGGTATATTTACAAAACTTATACTACTTCAAATGATGGAGTACATAATGTTCTTATTTTACATCCTTTGACAAGATATTTATAGATGAATGACCAAAGGGCTTTGCTTAGAACATGTGAGATAATTTATGATATAAATAGTGTGACATAGTTAAAATTGTCGTTCTAAAAAAGTTCATAAATAAGTGTATGACATTAGAATTGTAAAAAATTTATACTCCTCGTGAGGCCAAGGTTTTTTTTTATAAGCTTTTAGTTTCGGAGGCAGCAAAAGGTCATCTTAATAAGTCATTTTCACAGCATGCAACCTCAAAGGTAACATGCTCTATAAAATGTATATATTTTATATGTTAACTTAGTTTTCGTCATTGACAAGTGACTAATGTTACAAATCTTAGATGAAAAGGAAAAAAGTTAGCAATGTGTGTTACTCATTGAGTACAATTTCATATGATAGATGTGTCTATGATATTTATACTCCACGAGGAATATAATGCACCAAACTCAACTTGAATAACTATTGCATACTTTAGCATATATAGTAACACATCTATTTTCTTAATCATCGATGTGTGTTAAAAGCTAAAAGATAACTCTTCTTCTTAAATAAAATAGTGATACAAGTTAACGGAAATGCGAGCATACAACTTAACGACGTAAGGGCATCACCACATTTGAAGCATGGAGACGGCCGACGGGTGGAATAGTGAATCTACCACGACCTTGATACTAAAACCTGCCCAAAACTTCAAATCAAACAGTTTCAATCACACAAACAAATTATGTGGTGACACGATAATACGTAGAAGTAGTTAAGTTAGGGAACACATATAATTGCAAGACCACCACATGTTAAAACAACTCATGACCTTGAAAAGTCCGACCGTTTCTTGGCAACACAAATGATCTCGACCACTTGAGTACGTAACCGTGAAAATATCAACTACGACCCATGTGAGTACATCCACGCAATCGATCGACAAACCCAATATGAAACCACGACACGTGCATGAACAACAAACCAATCTGAACCGCTTCGAACCACAACTCGAGTTCACCCATATGACGTAACATAACATAAAAGATGTAATGTAATATAAAAGTAACCTGAGCGACATTAACATGACAACAACCTCGTCTAAACTATATAACTCGACACGAATTACAAACAAGTTTGTGCCCCCTCAACCGACAACCTTAAAACTATGCCCCGCACGCTCAAACCTAGAACAACAACATTTGAACCTGTAGTTATCCACGTACACAACTTTCTGCAACAGCCATTCCCAGGTTGCAACCACAACGTCTCTTTGTTTGCTTCACAACAAAAAAGATCTGTTTATAATTTTGAATGTCCTTTCGGGTCCGTCATAAACTTTTACGAAGTACAATATAATTAAGTTTTTAATGACAATATACTTTATAAGCTTATTAATGGTCTAGCATATTAGAACGCCATAATATAATATTCTTTATAAAATTTGTGGCTTTAATGAAGTCTCAATTTGAAAATTTATCTAAAATATCCCAAGGTTCGACTACCAAGCCAAATGTATTTTCAGACCATCCCCGTAGCGGTACACCTTCAATGTTAACTGCCAATGACTCCTGTACATATCGATCCTCATCTCGTAACCCTGTTGACCGTAGTCACCTCTTCATAGTATCATGAAAACGCTCTCTTTTATTTCCTTCTTGTAACCGTAGTCTATCCAGAGCTCTCCTCCATTTGGGTGTTTATGTAAGTAGGGTAAAATGTCTATATCTCATTAATCATCAAATCAGTACAATATATAGATAACATGGATTATTATAGACTCGGGTTTGAGCTCATTACATAAACATCATGAATATACGGGATAACACTCCCCGCAGTTAGAGCGGAAGGACACCGGACGCTCAAACTGGTTCGAAACTCCTCAACAATGCGAAAGGCAAGCCTTTAGTGAATATATCTGCATACTCATAACGAGAAGAAACATGAAGAACTCGAACCTGACCAACAACAACTAGATCACGAAGAAAATGGATGTCAATCTCAATGTTTCGTAAGCTGTTGAACCGGATTACATGATAAATAAACAACACTAACATTATCACAATAGACGAGCGTAGCGGAAGATAAAGGTATATGTAACTCACGGAGTAAATTCCGTAATCAACAAGTCTCAGCAACAGCATTGGCAACCCCACGATACTCTGCCTCTGCACTATAACAAGAAAGCGTCGGTTGACGCTTAGAGGACCAGGAGAGTAAGTTGTTGCCAAGAAAAACACAATAACCTGAAGTAGATGGTCGAGTAGTGGGGCATCCCGTCCAATCTGCATCTGAATAAGCAACTAAAGAGGTAGTGGACGGTGCAAACAACTGAAGTCCATAATCCAAAGTTCCCTTAACATACCTCAAGATCCTTTTAAGAGTTGAGAAATGAGGCTCTCTAGGATCAAGCATATTAAGGTAAACCTACTGCACGCCATAAGAAATATCCGGGCGAGTAAAAGTCAAATATTGAAGAGAACCCGTAAGACTCCGATATAAAGTAGAATTAGATACCAAATCACCGTCTGCCCCTAGCTTAGACTCAGTATCAACGAGAGTCCGACTAGGATTGCAATTAACCATATTGGCGCGCTCAAGAATCTCAACAACATATTTCTTTTGAGATAAGAATAACCCAGAAGAATTTCGTGTAACAGAAATACCCAGAAAATAAGTAAGAGGTCCCAAATCTGTCATTGCAAACTCTTGATGTAAGGAAGTAATAATCGGTTGTAACAAAGTCTGAGAAGAAGCGGCGAGCATAATATCATCAACATATAATAATAAATAAGTAGTATAGTGCCATGCCTGTAGATAAATAAAGATGTGTCACAACGACTATGAGAGAACCCAGTACGAGTAATGTAAGATGCAAAACGCTGAAACCAAGCACTGAAACCAAGCACGAGGTGCCTGTTTAAGCCCATAAAGAGACCGCTGTAATAAGCACACATAATCAGGGTGCGTAGAATCATAAAAACCTGGAGGCTGGTGCATGTAAATAGTCTCAGATAAGTCACCATGTAAAAATACATTCTTGACATCGAGCTGATGAATTGGCCAATGTCGAGAAGCAACTAAGCTAAATACAGTACGAATAGTACCCGGTATAACCACCAGACAAAAATTCTCATCAACATCAACTCCCTCTATCTGTGTACTGCTATTTACCACAAGACGAGCCTTGTAGTGACTAAGGGTGCCATCTGCCAAATACTTATGACGAAAAAGACACATACAACGAACAATGTTGGTATCCGCAGGTCGAGGTACTAAAGTCCAAGTGCTATTTTTAATAAGTGCATTATATTCATCACACATAGCATTTTGCCAATTTGGATCATTAAACGCATCTCGATAAGACATTGGTAACAGTGAGATAGTGGACACATGACAATTATACTTTGGATTAGGATGATTAGTCCCGACACGGAAACGTGTGACCATAGGATGAATTAAGACAGGGTTTGGGTTTTGAGGTGGATCCAGAATAATATGCGGGTGAGTAACAGTTTAGTTTTGGGTCATGGGTATAATTGGAGGCGTAGGTGGAGAAATGGCTGGTGATTGGTGTTGGGTTGAGGCAGGATGGTGGGTCGTGTTGTGTGGTGTTGGATCGTGGAGTGGTATTTGTGGTGTTTGATCTTGGGATGCTCGAGAGTAGGTAGAGGTAACGGGTGAGTTGAGATTTTCATTAAGTGGTGTAGTGGTATGATGTATGTTAGAATTAATTGGTGTAGCATGTTGAACGATAGTTGGTAGAGTAACTGGAATGGTGGGAGGGTTTATATCAGGTGAATCATCCAAAAATCCATAAGTAGGTGCCGAGGTGGGTGGATTTGAGCCATATGGAAAAACGGTTTCATCAAATGTAACATGACGGGAGATAATTATTTTATTTGTGCTTAGTTCAAGAAAACGATATCCACGATGGTTGGAAGCTTGTCCCAAAAAAATTGAAGGTGTGGCGCGTGGTTCAAGTTTGTGACTAGTATGAAGGTGAGGGTAGCATAAGCACCCAAAGGTACGTAAAAGGCTATAGTCTGGGTTTGTTCCAAATAAATGAGTGTAGGGTATATCATTGTTAATAGCGGTGGATGGTAAAAAGTTTAATAGATGAACGACCATATTGAGGGCTTCTACCCAAAATGTAGGTGGAAGATTAGCTTGAAAAAGTAAGGCACGTATGGGATTGTTAATGGTGCGAATTAGTCTCTTGAACTTGCCATTTTGTGAGGAGGTTTTAGGACAAGAAAACCATAAATGAACACCTTTTGTCGCAAATAATGTATGTAAGGCTCGGTTGTCGAATTCACCACCATGATCACACTGAAACGACTTAATTTCACATTTAAACTGAGTATTAACATAAGTACGGAACAACATAAACTTTGACAAGACATCCAATTTATTAACCAACGGATAAATCCAAACAAAATGCGAATAATGATCCAAAAATAAAACATAGTATTTAAATCATAAGAGACTCGAAATGGGTGAAGTCCACACATCCGAGTGAACAATATCAAAACGAGATGTAACCGAAGTGTTAGAACTCACAAAAGGAAGCTTCACGTGTTTGCCAAGCTGACAAGCATGACAAAGAGCGGGAGGTTTCTCTTTACTACACAAAATAAGATTACGAGAAACAAGACAACGTAACACGTCACTTCCTGGATGTTCAAGTCGTTGGTGCCACGTATGTTGACTAGTAAGAAAAACATGAGGAATTTGAGAGGGTTGTGTGACAGGGTAAAGATCTCTCGTGCTATCGGATCGGAGAAGCACCCGACGAGTCATGAAGTCTTTTATGGAAAAACCAAACGCATCAAATTCAACAGTACAATTATTGTCACGAACAAAGTGACGTACGGAAATTAAAATTTTTACAATATGAGGGGTGATTAGAATGTTATTAAGGTGAAGTGGTCTAACAGGAGTTAGCAATATACTATGTCCAGCATTTGTGACGGGTGCCGTCACCAACCGAAACGGATGGATAAATGCAAATATTAAAAACATCACTAAGACTAGTAACCGAATTATTAAGATGTGAACTCACACTTGTATCCATATTCCAAGCACTAGCATAATCCTGAAGAGTCATGGTACTAAAAGCATGCGGCACGATCGTCTCTTGCGCCGGTGTTGCATATAGTTTCCTATCTAGTTAGCTTATCGATTAGGGTAAAGTGTGTCGTGTGGGCTCGGCCCGAGTTTGTAACCGACCCCCTCACCCTATAAAAGGAGGTGAGGGGGTGATGCACAAAACACACCGTAGCTATTCTTTCCGATGTAATCAATCGATCGAGATAATAAAACATAGTCGTTTGGTTACCTTTGTAGTTTCGTTCTTCTGGGTTGTCGTTATTGTAGCTCTGCGATCTTCTTTACAGCAATCTAGGGTTCCGCAAATCGATCTTCAGGGTTGTTGGAGGTGTCGATTCCAACAAGTGGTATCAGAGCTGCGGGTTTTGTGGTCATTGAAGATCGTTGCTAGATCAAGAAGGTGTCGTGAAGAAAAGGGTGTCGAATTTTTCGGAGTATCTTTTCTTGAGTTGCAGGTTTTGAAGACGGAGAAGACGAAGTACTGTGATTGTTGCTTTTAAAAATAAAGAAAAGAGGTTTTAGTACTTCTTTGATCACGGGTACCACAAAGCGACAAAAGCCAATTGGGTGTTTGGTTTATTAGTCACGTGGGTGGTAACTAGTACACAAAAAGAAATTGATTTTCTTAAAACTATTTTTTTTAATAGTTTTTGTTAATACTTTGTTATTAGTTGCTCAATTGTTCGTGGGATTTCGGTTTATATTATTAAACCGACTTTGGGTATCGTCTTTTAAGGTTTCTTTAAAAGTTGATTAAATCGAAGGTTCTTGTTGCGGGTTTCTTGTGGTTCAAGTTTGATCGTGGTTTGCTTGGGTTTTCAAGTTTACGATCGGGTTTACTTGTACGTGATCGAGGTTTAGGGTTTTCTAATTAATTCGATTTGCAAGAAGGTATTTTTATGCAACAAGGAGAAAGAATATGTCGTCAATAGCGAAGTTTGACGTCGAAAAATTCGACGGGTCTAATGACTTCGGGTTGTGGCGTGTGAAGATGCGGTGTCTATTAATACAACATGGTTGGGAGGCTGCGTTAGACCCATTCCCGGATACCATGACGGACGCTCAAAAGACTGCGGCGTTGAAGACGGATGTCTATATAAAAGCACACAGTGCCTTACTCTTGTGCTTGGATAACAAGGTGTTGAGGGAAGTCAACAAAAAAAATTCTGCTGCGGGGGTTTGGTTAAAGTTAGAAACTTTGTATATGACAAAGTCTTTAGCCAATAAATTGTACTTGAAGAAGAAGCTGTTCACTTTCTACATGCATTCAGGTAAGAAATTATCTGAACATATAGATGAGTTTAATAAGTTGATCGGTGACTTGGCGAACATAGACGTTGATATTGATGACGAAGATCAGGCACTCATGTTACTTACATCATTACCATCTTCATATGATAACTTTGTGGAGACATTGCTTTATGGAAAGGAGTCGCTCACTTTGGAAGATGTCTTGTCTACCCTCAATTCACGGGAGTTGAAGAAGAGGACAGATGCAAAGGATGATGGTGATGGGTTATTTGTAAGGGGAAGGCCGGAGCATCGGGGTAATCAAGGACGTGGTAGTTCGCGATCAAAGTCAAAGGGTAAAGGAACTTATAAACAGAAGTGTTACATATGCTATTCTGAGGATCACCTTAAGAAAGACTGTCCAAAATGGAACAAGAAGAAATCAACTGGCTTTGTCAACAAGAATGCAAAACAGGACGCTGGGACGTATTCTAAGGGTTATGACAATGGTGATTTGTTGATGGCGGTGAGTGAGGAAAGGTTCTTAGAGTGGATCATGGACTCTGGTGGTTCCTATCACATGACACCTAGGAGGGACTTCTTGTTTGATTTTAAGGAGCTTGATGGAGGTATGGTTTTGCTCGGTGATAATAGAGCATGTGCCATCAAGGGGATAGGGAAGGTGAGAGTACAAATGAAAGATGGTTCAAGTTTTGTGCTTGAGAATGTGCGTTACATTCCCGAGTTGAAAAGAAATTTGTTATCTTTGGGCACTCTGGATCGAGAGGGCTACACCGTGAAGTTGCAGAATGGAAGAGTAAAGGTGATCAAGGGTTCTTTGATGGTTTTGTCAGGAACTTTGAAGGAAAATTGTGTGTACTCCTTGGATGGTTGGGCTGAATCAAGCGAAGCTAGTGTCGGTATAGAAGAAAAGGAAAGTCTTGCGCAAGTGTGGCATAAACGCCTGGGTCACATTAGTGAAGCAGGCTTGAATGAACTCAAAAGAAGAGAGGTGCTGGGGAAGGAAGGTCTAGGTAAGCTCGAATTCTGTGAAAATTGTGTTCTTGGAAAATCGACCAGGGTGAGTTTTGGTCGAGGTCAGCACACAACAGAGGGAGTTATAGACTATGTCCATGCGGATCTCTGGGGTCCTTCTTGGGTGGAATCGATGAGTGGTTGTCGTTACTTCTTATCGATTGTTGATGATTATTCGAGGAGGGTTTGGGTTTATTTTCTTAGACACAAGAGTGAGGCGTTCAGCAAGTTCAAGGAGTGGAAGCAGTTGGTAGAAAACCAGACAGGTAGAAGACTGAAGAAACTTCGAATGGATAATGGTTTGGAGTTTTGTAATCAGGAGTTTAATAACTTGTGCAAGGAGAGCGGGGTAGCAAGACATTTGACGGTTGCTGGAACTCCGCAACAGAATGGTATAGCTGAACGAATGAACAGGACGCTCTTGGACAAGGTTAGGTGTTTACTGATTCAGTCTGGTTTGCCAGAGTCATTCTGGGCAGAAGCAACGGTGACGGCAGCATATCTGATCAATAGGTCTCCATCTACAGCATTGGAGAAGAAGACACCTATGGATTTATGGTCAGGACATCCGGCGAATTACGAGATGTTGAAGATATTTGGTTGCGTTGCTTATTCACACGTGAATCAGGGGAAGCTCAAGCCTAGAGCTATAAAATGCATATTCCTGGGGTATCCTGAAGGTGTGAAGGGATACAGATTATGGAGATTGGATGATGTTAAACCGAAGATAATCATAAGCAGGGATGTGGTCTTTAATGAGAGCCTTATGTATAAGGATACTCTCAAGGGTGCTGGTGCTGCAGATTCTGGGAAGGAAATTAAGTTTGAGGTGGAACTTCAAGGTAGTCGGGTCGAACCAACTGTGGATCCTCATACTGGGGTAAATCCAGGGAATGAATATGAGGATCAAGTTGAAGATGCAGTAGATGCAATGCCTCAACAACAGAATCTGGACAACTATGTTCTGGTGCGTGATAGAGCTAAGAGAACAACTACTAAACCTGCAAGGTATAGGAATGAAGGTAATGTATCATTGTCTAGATCATCAGGGTCTAGGGAAGAAGATGATATTACGGCTTATGCGTTTGCTATTGCTGAGGAAGAAGATACACATGAACCAATCACATTCCAGGAGGCGATTAATTCATCTGATAAGGATGAGTGGGTTCGTGCTATGGAGGAAGAGATGAGTTCTTTAAAAAAGAATCATACTTGGGAGCTGGTCGATCAACCACGTGGTCAGAAGCTGGTAAGCTGCAAGTGGTTGTATAAGATTAAAGAAGGGATTGAAGGCGTTCAGAAACCAAAGTATAAAGCAAGGCTGGTAGCTCGGGGTTTCACACAACGAGCAGGGATTGACTATAATGAGGTATTCTCACCCGTGGTTCGACATACATCTATTAGGGTGATTCTCTCATTAACTGCTTGTGAAGATTACGAGTTGGAACAACTTGATGTGAAGACGGCGTTTTTGCATGGTAATCTTGAAGAAACCATTTATATGAGGCAGCCGCTTGGTTTTGAAGAAGGAACGGGCAACAAGGTATGTTTGTTGAAGAAATCCCTTTATGGTCTTAAGCAGTCTCCAAGGCAGTGGTACAAACGGTTTGATGTGTATATGGTCAGCAATGGGTTTAGCCGTAGCAACTATGATAGTTGTGTTTACTTCAAGGAGTTTGCACCAGGTATGTACATATATCTATTGTTGTATGTAGATGATATGTTGATTGCTTGTAAAAGCAAGTCTGAGATCGAATATACCAAGGGACTGCTGCGGAAAGAGTTTGATATGAAGGAACTTGGTCCAGCTAGGAAGATACTTGGTATGGAGATTGTCAGGGATAGGGGTAACCGAACCCTAAAGGTGTCTCAGTCGGGATATGTGCGGAAAATTCTGAATAACTACAGAGTGGATAATGGCAGGTCGGTCTCTGTGCCATTGGGAGCACACTTCAAGGTATCTTTGAAGGATTGTCCGTCGAGTGACTGGGATGTGGAAAGAATGAGTAAGGTCCCATATGCGAATGTTGTAGGTAGTTTAATGTACTTGATGGTTTGCACTAGACCGGATATTGCGTACGCGGTTAGCATTGTGAGCAGGTATTTGGCGAATCCAGGTAAAAATCACTGGGAAGCGGTGAAGTGGATTTTGAAGTACTTGAAGGGCACTGCTGATGTAGGTCTAGTGTATGGTAGAGATCAAGGGAAGCACGTGGATGTTGACGGTTTCGTGGATAGCGATTATGCTAAAGACCCTGACAAGGGTAGGTCGATAACCGGGTACGTGTTTATGGTACATGGCTGTGTTGTGAGTTGGAAAGCAACTCTGCAGCATGTTGTTGCATTGTCTACTACAGAAGCGGAGTATATGGCGCTTACGGAAGCTGTTAAGGAAAGCATTTGGCTTAAAGGTCTACTAATCGAGCTGGGAATAAACCTAAGGTCAGTGGTTGTGAATTGTGATAATCAAGGGGCAATTCATCTCTCAAGAAATGCAATGTTTCATGAGAGGACGAAGCATATCAACGTGAGGTATCACTTCATCAGGGAGATCGTAGAATCTAAAGAGATTGAAGTGGAAAAGATAGGCACGGAGGATAATGCAGCTGACGCGTTTACAAAGGTGGTTCCAGGTCCGAAGTTCAAGTATTGCATGGAGATACTTGGTGTCGGGGCTAACTAGTCTTGTCACTAAGGTGGAAATTGTTGCATATAGTTTCCTATCTAGTTAGCTTATCGATTAGGGTAAAGTGTGTCGTGTGGGCTCGGCCCGAGTTTGTAACCGACCCCCTCACCCTATAAAAGGAGGTGAGGGGGTGATGCACAAAACACACCGTAGCTTCTTATTCTTTCCGATGTAATCAATCGATCGAGATAATAAAACATAGTCGTTTGGTTACCTTTGTAGTTTCGTTCTTCTGGGTTGTCGTTATTGTAGCCGGGATACTAGCCGAACTGGACTATCCAAATTGAGTACCAATATAACTGAATACCTGTTGGGCCGGCTGAGTTAGGGTTGTCCATAATAAGAGCTGTGAACAAACTCTGGGAAGCCTGGTGGGCCATTGAAAACGGTACAAATTCATCGTTTAAGCTAATAATATGAGTGGTATAACATAAGAATCCAATCTTCAATTTCACAACACCAAACTCAACATGTTTTCTTATTAAAATAGTGATACAATCACATACATAAGACGGAGTAAATGTTAGACAATATAAAACCCCATGGTCATGATTTATTATTGATCCATTATAAATAGTGGTGAAACCCTAATAACCCAACCCACATACCGGGCTTGGGCTATTTATCTCCTAATAGTAAATAAGTACTCATACATATTTTTCCCTTACATTAAAAGTACAATGATTATTAAAGAATGTATGAGATCTTTCAAATATCATAAAAGAAATTGCTAAACAGCTTCATCTGTTGAGCTTGCAGGGAAGTGCTAATCAACATGCTCCCGTCGTCAACTGGGCTTGGTAAAATTAAAACCGTACCTTCAACTGGTCGAAATGCATTCACCATGGGTATTGGCCTGCCCCAACCAAAATCATCCTCGTGCATGTGGAGCTTACTCAAGTTATTTATCACAACATGAGAATATCCAAATCTCGTGTTCCTACCAGATTTGTTTTTTAGATCTAGTTCCAAGTAGTCGATTGCTGACATTAGATAATCATTATTCATATGTTTTAGAGCATCATGTATTTTACGGGCAACATACCAAATAGGGTGAGATAGAAGCTCGCCTGATTAACCAACTGCTCTAGAGCAGTTGGCCACCCAAGTCCCTCCTAAAGCTTGGGGAGGGGGTTTGGTCATGGGTTCAAGTCTTGCAAGAGACAAAAACCCATGATTTTCCTCCTTAGTGCGATGCCGTGAGTTCTAGGGGTTTCCCCTTGTGGTTCGGGTCCCGGGGCCTGCCCGTTATGGATGGTATAACTCGGGGGTCGGATTTCAGTGAGATTGAGGTGCCGTTCTAAAAAAAAAAGTGGTCAGAAAGACAACATTCCCAAAATAGCCTGATGGTAAAGTGGGTTGAAGGCGAGTCCGTCCATTGGTGGGGATACGGAGCATAGTTTCCTCATCATCTGGCAACCCACGGGCTTTACACATGGACATCCAAATATGAGCAGCAAGCAGCTCGTATGAGCTAAAGTTGATTGTGTTCCCATCTTCTTTTGATTTTTTTCTAAGTACGTTCACCTGGTCTCGTGTAATCTTGAACACGGTGGTGGTGGTTTTATCTGAAGAGGAGGATTCGAGAGGTGGAAACTTCATAGATGGAAAGGGTCTCGGTATTCAACGTGGTCGAAAACAGGCGTAGGTGGGTCTCGTGCACGGAGGAGGGTACGGTCCGTGAAAGGCGGGAGAGTATGTAATATCAAGACCACGAGCCATTTCACCCCATGAGTTAAGAAAGTGATTCAAAGATAATCCATCGGCAACAAAATGGTGCATTCCAACTCCAAGCGAAACTCCCCCACATTTGAAGTAAGTTACCTATTTATACAAGATATCACAGTCAATGAATCAAATATAACCTGCAAGACTACCTATGTTTTATTATTATTTGGGCTTGCCGGCTTGGTACGTACCTGCAAGACGAGTAGAGGATATGATTCAATTTCTGACGAGTAATGATCAACCGTTGGGATAAGTTTCAGATACTCCACTCGTGATTCGAAATCACCAAAATCATCAATTACACCATCAGATTCAGCTTCCAGAAAGAAGTTGTTAACAGAGCAGCCTTCATCACTTTGGGATCAAAGAAGTTGTTAACAGAACTAGCGGGCTTGTAAAAATGCACTATTTTCTGGTGATAAATTGATTGAACCAGATCAAGGTTAGAGAGCCATAGCTTTATGTTCGGTCCCTCCTGCGCTGGTTTCACCGTCTGCGACTCCCTTAACTCGATCTTCATAACCAAAACCAACTTACCAACTGCAAAATGTAATGGAAAGTTAGCAATAGTAACTAGACTAAAACAAAATTTTTATTTTCCCATCTCTTAAAAGAACCGTATTGAATTCCAAATGACCTTGTGAGTAACTTGTCGTATGTTTTAAGAAGATATAGCAATAGACCGATATGGCGTTAGGGTACATTAAGATTTTGTCACGCATTAAATCTATTGATAATGACTAGCATGGCACCCAGGGACGGACCTAGGAGGTTTCCGCAGGTGTCCGTGACTCTATCAATTTTTCTACGTAGTGTTAATTTGTGAAGAAAACATCGATTTTTTCTAAATACATCTTAAATGCACTCAGTCAATTTGAACATAATTTTACCCTTCCTTTTAATTCACGTTTTACATCTGTTATATTACGGTTCAAAAACATTTGCGCACCCGGTCATATTTCGTCCTGGCTTCGTCCCTGATGGCACCCGCGCAATGCGACAGCGGGTGCTCGACGACGATTTTTGAGATGACAAATGTTATTACTTTTACCCGTTAAATTTTTATTCAAAAATTGAATTTGCAAAAAAACTTAAATCAACAAAAAATAAACCCTAAAAAAGTGAGAAAACTAAAAATTAATTATAATTTATCGAAATGGATATTTAATCAAAAAGTATAAAATTTTAAAAAATATGGTAAAATTATATTATGAAAAAAATAATTAGATAAAAATATATTTTAATTTTAAAATAAATATAGTTTTTAATAGATTGTTATAAAAGTTCGTTACAAAAGAGATGAATGACTAATTATAAAATGAATGTTTCCATAAAAATCAATTGTGAATATTTTAATTTTTAGACTTTTTAAAAAATGCTTTATAATATAGTATGATAAGATAAGATAAAATGATGAACTTTTTTTTTTTTTTAACAGAAGAACTTTTTTCACTATAATGTTTTTTTAACGGGAACAAATCATTGTTTTTATTACTATAATGTTCTTTTTGCCTGAGTGCGCTGAACCGGGTAAAATTAACGTGTTTGATTATAAAATGATATATTAATGATTTGATATTGAGTGATTCCACTAATTTGTTCATTTTAAGTTGTTCTTATCCTCGTTTTAAGTATATAATTGTATAGCTGACATATACTATTTTAAACTTAGCTTGGTTTTTATATATTATATTTTCGATCATGTGTTGCTAAATGAAACGAAAACAAAAGTATATTCATATAATAACTATAAAAAATATTTTTCATATCCAAGCTAATTAACGCAATATTGTCATTCGGAATGCGGTTGAGACCAAATATCAAACAACCAAAGCAAAATCACATGAAGCTTTTGAGTCATTTAGTAAAGAAAATCACTCAGCATTAAATCAGTTTATTTTATCAAACTTCCCCTTTATGTTTATTCAGTTTTTTATCCAATTCAAATTCTCGCGATTTTGCCGCTCGGATTACGCCCGATGTGGGGTTAGGTCCATTAAAGTTTTGTCATGCCTTGCAATTTGTAAAGTGTAAAGTATGATGAATGAAACTAAGAACTCATGGGTTTACATTATCTAACATATATAGCAGTAAATTTGTATGGAATGGCGGATGGAAAACTCAACTTTATCTCAGCTTTCTCTAACACTCAACTCGCCTTTTAACTGTACTGGTGACTATGCAACTTTTAAGCAACTTGTTCAATAACTTCAATGTTCTTCCGTTTTGGTGACATCATTGTTTCGGCAAACTTGTAGTTCCTGTTGCATCATCTTTTCACCAGGCTTGTAGTTTCCGTTTTGGTGACATAATGTTTCGGCAGACTTGTAATTCCCGTGGCATCATCTTTTCACCAGGCTTGTAGTTTCCGTTTTGGTGGCGTCATCATTTTAGGCCAAGGTTTTTAACAAGCTTGTAGTTTTCGAGGCAACAAAAGGTCATCTTAATGTGTTTTTCTTCACAGCATGCAACCTCAAAGGTAACATATACTCGATAAAATGTATGTATGTTATATGCTATCTTATTTGCTTTTGAATATTGTAAACAAAAAATATATATTTTTTCACTCCCAAGAATTTCTAATAGATGTCTTAGCTCATCTATCGCACTTCTTTGCAAAATCTTCTTTCTTTTACAAATCATATAGAAACTAACAGGGGACACAAAGTTAGCAATTTGTACAATTTACTTGTGAAAACCAAAAAAGATTTGTACAAATTGCTCGTGATGAGAAAAGTTTAATGACTAATTAGACATCTAAACTTTATAAAGCACGAGGAACATAGTGCACATTAACAAACTTGAATAATTATTGAATACCTTAGTATATAAAGTGATGCATTTTCCTCTAAATTATCGATGTGGGACAAAGACTAACTCTCCTTTTTCAATAAAAAACGATGCAATCCCAATACAACCAAATAATAAAAAAGATTAGATCTGAAGACGCCATTATAAAGGGTGTATCCCTTTGGTTGAAAGTTGAAAATGTTGAATGGTTGAAAAATGTGGGTCCCACTAATTTATATCTATACTACATTATAAAGGGTGTATCCCTTTGGTTGAAAGTTGAAAATATTGAATGGTTAAAAAATGTGGGTCCCACTAATCTATATCTATACTACATTATAAAGGGTGTATCCCTTTGGTTGAAAGTTGAAAATGTTGAATGGTTGAAAAATGTGGGTCCCACTAATCTATATTTATACTACATTATAAAGGGTGTATCCATTTGGTTGAAAGTTGAAAATGTTGAATGGTTGAAAAATGTGGGTCCCACTAATCTATATCTATACTACATTATAAATGGTGTATCCTTTTGGTTGAAAGTTGAAAATGTTGAATGCTTGAAAAATGTGGGTCTCACTAAAAACTACTACATGCAAATCTTATTCATTAAAAAAGATATAAACTTTGGTTAATTAAACAAATGACACCCTTTCATCCAATTGTAACATACTTATAAGATATTTTGAATTATAACATGTTACAACGCTTTGCAATAAAAGTTTAATCTTTTGACGTTATATTTTGAACGTCACCGAAATATCACATCGTGTTAATTATCTGTTGCTAGACAATTTCCGCCGCTATGCGCGGGTACTCGTCTAGTATGTAAAATAATATATTTGTTTTCAATAACAACATAAAATTTGATAGTTCAAGCTCTTTCTTCAATTGTTTTTTTTAACGACAAACTTTTATTAATAAAATAGGAAGATGCTAGAGAGAAGAGAGTTACAAAGAAATCAAATAAGGATTCTTCGATTGTGGCACAATGTATACAATGGTGACTATTGTACACAACAAGGTGTTTGAAGTTACAACAATCTATCCGATGCTATCCGTTAACCAAACGACCCTAAACAGCTACGACACTAAACAACTTCTCTTATCCAATCGATGGTATATGACAATAACCACATAAGAGCGTCTCTCAAATTGGAGCATGGAAACGGCCGGGTGGAGAACCTACCACGACCTTGACACAAAGAAACCAAAAATCCAACAAGCGGTGATTCCCGGTGACACAAAGAAAGCAAGTAGGGATGCGATAATAGGTCGAAGTAGTTAACTTAGGAGCACATATAATTGTAAGAACACTGCATGTCGAAACTAGTCATGACCTTCAACAGACAAACATATATCGATATGACAAAAAATGAACTTGACCACATATGAGTACATCGGCACAATCCATATCCCAATAAGAAACCACAAGTCCCGCTCGCATGCATAACAAACCAAACTGAACCGCAACGAACCACAAATCGAGCTGATTCATATGACGTGAAACACTCACTTAATACCACGAAGAAAATTTTTAAGAGAGTATGGTGGTTCAAAATTATTTTCGATATATACACCGCACTAAACTTATTAATCAATGCATACCTCACTATATATAAAGGACCGCATTTTCTTCTCATATTTGGGATAAAACATAACTTTTCTTCTATTCCTCAAGAACCTATGGTTTTAACAAACTTATAGTTTCCGAGGAACGAATAGGTCATCTTAATGTGTTTTCTTCATATCATTCAACCTCAAAGGTAACATACTCAATAGAATGTATATATCTTATGTGTTATTCAGTCATATACTTCATGCTCAACTTAGTTTTCGTCACTCAAAGGTGCTTGCCATTACTGATATTGAACAGAGCCGAGAGCTATAAAGAAAGTTGTCGTCATTGGTGGAGGCTTAATGGGTTCTCGGATAGTGACATTCTTTATCACGCGTACGTATGCCTTTTAAAATTGTGAATCAAGAAACTAATTATTTTCACCACCAAGTGGAGACGACGGCTTACCACTAGATCACAATCTTTGCAAATATATTTTTTTCTTTTGATAAAAAGGAAAGACGATATAAAAAGTTAGTGAATTACAAATTTTCTACAGTAGAAAAGCCAGAGACAGAAAAACAAAAAGGAATACCAAAAGCTAGCAATGTGTACAAATTCATCATAGAATCAACGACTTTGATGATACGAGAATCATCTAAGCATTAAATTCCACGAGGAACATAATATACACTCCATAGACACTTCATACGCCTTCATCATGTTTCTTTATAACATAATGTTCTTATTTTGCCTCTTTTGACTCGTTAAAGTTTAACTATTCATTGATAAGTGCTTTGTTGACATTAAATTATAACAGGCTCGTTGTTTCCATGGCAATGAGGCGCTCAACTTAGTGTTCATCACCCATGAGTGACTAAGGTATTTTTGTTTTTGAACATTAGTGCCTAAGGTTACTAATATTAAACTCAAGCTGAGAAAGTTGTGTGTCATTAGTGAAGGTTTAATGGGTTCTACCAAGAACCATTATCTTGTGTACATATGCCTTTTAACATTGTGAATAAAAGAAAAGTGTAATTATTTTCAATCACATTTCTTTGCAAAAACTTCCTTTTTAATAATTAAAAAAAATACAAAATGTGTACAAATTAGTCATGATTTTTGTATAGAGATGATATGCCTCTATCATCATACATATTTTCTTCTAAATTGGTGCATATACTTCATTATATGAAGTAACACATTTTCTACAAAATTATCGATGTGGGATTAGAACTAACTTTCTTCTCTAAAAAAATAGATATAGAAGCTAGTATATGCTTTAACAATTGTTGTAACTTGTAACGCGAATACAATCAAATTTATTAAAGATGGGCTAACATATGAGCATTCCATAAATATACTCCAAACCTCTTTCTTCGATTCTGGCACAAACATATGACGGTGTACTAATGCACATATAGCAAGTTGATAGGAGTTACATCAATTTAGCCAATGCTTTTGACGAACCAAACGAGCTTAAAAAACTACCACGACTCTAAACAACTTCTCTGATCTGCAACATCAAGCAAGACCCATAACATTTTCCACTAGACATTTGCCGCACAATAAAAATATCCGTTTATAATTTTGAGGAGAGTTTAGTGGTACAAAAACTACAGTTTCATACTAGTCAAGACAAAAGGTTATTGTAGAGTTAAAAATTAACCAGGCTATTCAGACTTCTGATTAAACTCCCATTCTATACGAGTGATTTATTATATGGCCGTTATATTTATAGATTTTGTAAGCAACTACAACATGCCAAACACTCTTAAAATGAATGTCCTTTCTGGCCGTTATACACTCTTAAGTTTTTAATGACGATAAAAAGTTAACAGTAGGATATTAGTGAAGACCATGGCAACCGATTGATTCGTGTATCGATCCATCATCATATACCCCGAGCAACATAATACACGAAATACAACTTGAATATTTAGTGCATATCTCACGATATAAAGTCACGTATATTCTTCTCAGTTATCGATGTGGGATAAAGCCTCTTCCTAGTCTGATGAAAACACTCGCTTATTTAACTCTTCGTATCGATCAACTCACCTCTTCCTCGTCTCATGAGGAAAGTTAAGAAAGTGTACATTCAGATCAACCCGGACTATAATGACTAGATTGAATTAGACATTTCTGAAGAACCGTAAACCATGGTGGATCCGGTCCCTTCATAGAACAGACAAGATTTCCATTTCTTTGTATTCAAGGATGAACCTTAGCGGAGACCTGGAAGGGCCACGACCCTCCTAAAACTTTGAGTTTATTCTTATATATGGTTAAGGAAATACTAGTACAATTTTGGCTCGCAAAAGTTAAATAATATATCACTCTGCCCTCTCAATAATTTTATTCAAGTTCCGTTTATGTTTGTATTTTACCACTTTTGACACGTTAAAGACAAAATATTCATAAATAGGTGATCGGCATGACATTAGAACTGAACAAAATATCCATTCCTTAGGGGGTATGGTTTTATAAAAAGCTTGTAATTTCGAATTCTTTTTCTTTTATGTGCTTTTTATTAGGTGTGAGCATTAATATGTATTTCCCTATTTGGAAAATTTGTGTGTATTTATGTTTATCATTAGAAATGAGCTATAAATGGATAGGTATTGGGCTCAAGGATTGAGTTTGAGCCCAATACTTATCCATTTACAACTCACTTCTAATGATAAACATGAATACACACAAATCTTCCAAATTAGGAAATACATATTAATGCTAACAACTAATACTTTTATGGGTCTCCAATATTTTTTCTTGCCTGAAACTCTTCTTTTTTTAGTCTCTTGACAATAAGATTACCAATTTACCCTTTTAAGCAAATTATAAAAATGCTCTATAACAAGGGTAAAAATGCCACAAGAGCCTAGAAAAGCCCAAAAAATAGTTTAAGATACACAAAAGAAAAAACAAATTCGAAACACATAAAAGCACGAGGTAACAAGTATAATAATTTTTGGTGTCATTATCCCTTTATACTAAGGGATCAATACTAACCATTCATTATTAAGATTAAAAAAACACGAAAAGATATTTTTGTCAAAATATCCAAAAGTTATAAAAACAATAGAGGGAATAAAGTTTTAATATGACGAATAATAATTGTCACTAGTAATATTTTACTAGTGATAAAAGAAATGAAATATCACTAGTAATAAAGTGAAATGCTTTTTTTTTACAACTTTTAAACATTTTGACAGGAACGATTTTTCCGTGTTTTTTTTAAATTAAGTTAACCCCCATCATTAGATTAATAACAAATGAAAGGTTGGAATTTAACTCTTGATATTCAGTAAAAAATAATGATGCAAAATGAATCATTTCTATGTTAACTTACGCTCTGTTCTCGAGTTTTTTTTTTAAAAGAATGGAAGGGGACATGGTGGGAAGAGGAAGGGACAGGGTGGGAAGAGGAAGAAAGAAAATGTAGTAATTCATGTTCTTGAGTTTATGTTTCAGTTAAAAAAGAAAAGAAAGGGAACATAACATAATTACTAAATCACCCTATAAAAAAACACTATACAGTATCCTGCGACATATGATTTCAATGTGTTTTATGCATTAATAAATGACTATGTATGCGTGTAAAAGACATCTAAAGCTTATTTATAATAAAAGATAATCACATCATGTAAATTAAGCAATGAAAAAAAATTTCCTTTCACGAGATTTTGTTCAGTTCTAACATTTGTTGCCCGTATGAATGATTTGATATTAATATTGTAGTGTATATAATATTACTGTATAATAATACTGCCATATGACGACTAGTGTGTTATAAGGGCTTGTAATTTGATTATTTCCCTGCTTATCCTTGTGCTTATCTTGTGGGGTATCCCAAATCATCGTGATAACGTAAATTGAAACATCATTATCCAACTTTAACTTTATGTTTTCACAACCTAACGTGACTTTACAAACAAGGCTTATTTTTTACATCTATTTCGTGACCATCTGACTGATACCTTTGTTCATGTAATTATTTTTTACAGTTAACGTAGAAATGTAGAATGATAATTAGATTAAAATGAGAACCATAATATAAAAAACAGGAGGGTATAAATATAATTTAACAATTAATAACCTCCTTCCCTTCCTAATCATCCGAAAATGGGAGGGATCAATATTACACCTAAAAGCTCATATCTTCCCTTTCTTTCCCCTTCCTGTTCTGTTCCTTCCCTTCTTAAAAAAAACTTGAAAACACAAAAATTTTATAACTTTCTTTCCTTTCCTCTTCCATTACTTTAAAAAAAAACTCGAGAACGGAGCGTTAGTTTTCGTCACTCGCAGGTTGTGTGTCATTATAAAGCCGTGGGCTATATAGAAAGTTGTGTGTCTTGCTATTGATAGCGAGGACCTTTATTTTCATATTTCTTTGAGACCAAATAAGAAAATCATACATAAAAAGTTAACAAATGTAACGGAAACAAAAAGTTAACTTTGTGTACAAGTTAGTCAGTGGGTGGATTTTTCAACCATTCGTGTTTCATTGAACAATACATTCCATGAGTATCGTGATACAGAAAGAAACTTAAATGATTGGTGCATACCTTACTATATTAACTAACACATTTTCTACTCAAATATCGATGTGGGACATTAACAAAAGAGTAATCGAGACAGAAATTGTGCACGCACAACATCTTGGTGTTGGGAATGTATGGCTAATGGTCTTAAAAATACATCTTTCTTTGTACATGCTAACATATGTCGCGTCGCCTAAAATGCACTTATTGCCATTTTGTTTGTATTTATTATTGCGCAAAAGATATTTACCAAACTTATAATATTTCTCTTGGAAAGTGGTTAAAATTTTTGGGTATTCTATTTGGTTTGTCATACAAGTTTTGTTATTTTTTGTATGTTTAAATTTAATATGTTTTAAGTCATTAGTTTTCTATAAATATAGGATAAAGTTTTTTATATACCTTTTGATTTGAATTTTATTATTGTTACCTTTGAATTTGGCTTTTGACTTTGGTCTTGTGTTTGAATAAAACTTTCCCTACGTTTGTTTGAATTTATTTGTTTGTTTCGCTCGTTTGAATTGATCATCGGTTTGATGTTAAGTTTGTTATTTTTGGCTTGTCATATGAGTTTTGTTATTTTTTTTCCCTTTTAATGTTAATTTGAACTACTTACAATACCCGTGTATGCACAGGGTTTGATATTAAGTTTTAACTGTGTATTAATACTTGTATTAAAATGTATTAATATCAAAACGTTTAGTTTATTTGTTATCCTCTTTATAAGTATTTTGAAAGAGACCATTCGAATCAAAATGATGAAAAGTTAACTAATTTCCCTGTTAAGCTCTATATTTGCGCGTGTCATTTGAAGACATCAATGTCTTTGCATACGTTGAGTATTCAAAGAGTTAGTGAAATAAAAATGTAAACGTGTGTAATTATACTTTGTACTAATACATTCATGGATCTTTTCTTGCTTTCAGATATATAAAGAAGGGAAAAAGATAGATTTAGTCAAATCTCTTACCTTTAATCTATTATATGGTCAAGCCAAAAGATTTTAACATATCTGATAATGCACAAATGCTCAACTGCTCAACTCCACAATAATTATGACACGTGTCCTATGGCAAATGCTCGACTTACGGTGCTCAACCCCCAAGTGCTCAACTTGTCATTATTTATTTTTTTGCAGTAAATTACATTTTTGTTCCCAGGAGTTTGGAGTAAATTACATTTTCGAAAACCAAAAACAAACATGTTCACTATCACCAAGATCATCAAACATGTCCTCTCATCCAACAAAAAAATAACCCAGATTTATTAAAAGAAAAATCTAAGATCTGTTTGAAAAAATAACCAAGCTATCAATATTAGTTAGATGTCAATCTATCTAACAACTGATTCAAAAAATAATCCAGATTTGTCAACCTCATCTTCAACACAGTTGTAGTAGCCGCCACCGCTGTTGCCGCCTCCTCCCCGATCACCACCACGGCCGCCACCTCCGCCGCCTCCACCTTGAGAACAATCCCTAGCCATCTAAAAATATCCGGGAAAGCTAAAGAACTGCTTGCTAAACCAATATTTTGGGATTGCAAGTTCGATAAGTATTGCTGCTGGGCTAAAAGGTTGCTCATTACAACATAGTTTATGCGTTGAGAAGCATATGCCATAGGATTGAAAATCATGCCCGAAGACAAAGCATTATATAGGATCTATATGGAACATAGGATTTGGAGTTATCCCTTGTGCCATGTTACTCAAAACATCATTCACCTCCTGATTTTGACTTGGATTTTGATTAGTTGTAGGATTTGAAAATAATGTCTCATGGGTTCCATTCTTCAATGGTGATGACTGATTCACATTTACAGACAGACCAGCCATCACCTTCCACGGAGCATTAGTGCGAGTAGATTATTACAAAATGACCCACCTATCGAGAGCACCCTCGTAAGATCTATTTCAAGTGTTCCTAATAGCTGCAGATCCTCCCCGATGAGATCCCCAATGAGAAGCCCAGATTTAGAAGTGTATATGAGACAACAATATGGATCCAGGAAAGGTGTGTCAAGGAGTTGCAGTGTTGGGATGGCCATGAAAGTAAAACACGTCCAGATTCATCGGTAAGTTGTTGTTGGGATCACTCATGGTTGTGTTTTTTTTATGATGAAGATAATGGAAGATATTGTGAAACAACAAAAACATTGTGTTGTGTGTTGTTGAAATGATAAAGATCGAATTTGTAATTTGGCCAAACTACAGGGACCAAAATACTGAATTTCAAATAAAAAAGTACAATGCAACGTTGAGCATTTTATGGTGCAAAGTAGAGCATTTTATGGTTGAGTACCGTAAGTTGATCACTTAATGTTGAGCACTTGTGACAGCAACGTTGAGGATTTATAGAAAATTTGGCTTGATCATCCAGTGGATGTAAAGTGCTCTACTTGACCAAATCTATATAGCTTTTTCCATATAAAGAATCGGGTGAGATTATTGTGCAACTTGCTTTTATGGATCTTTTCTTTCTTTTTTTGTTGCTTAATTTACTTTATATATATATATATATATATATATATATATATATATATATATATATATATATATATATATATATATATATATATATATATATATATATATATATATAGAGAGAGAGAGAGAGAGAGTTAGGATCAAATAAGAAGATTAAGTAAAATGAGAAGAATGAGAAGAAACCACAGCCACATATTTCAGATGCACTTACAAAGTCAGATGCATTTCCCCTTAAAATTCTCCTTCCTTTGTGGAATTTGTGGTCAGGATTTCTTCTTATTCTTCTCATTTTAATTTTTCTTAGATATATATGTGAAGTTGGTTACATAATGATCAATGCTGTCAAAACCTCTTGCGTCGTTTTCAAAGGAAATAAATGAAATGGACTAAACTTACCTTAACACTGGAATGCTTCCACATCTGCAAATTTTCATGTACACATATTTAAGACCCCCTACATGAACATTCTAAACTATCATGAATGTGTTATATTTCTATTGCTTAAGAGTACTAGACGATTACCAGCGTATAGCGACGAAAATTCGTAGCGGCAAAAATTTAACGATATATTATATTGTGATGAGTGTTTCGTGTAACATTAAAAATAAAACGTGGAAAGATTAAGTTGTTTACCTTGGGTTAAAGCATAACAACATAAAAATTTTAATACACCATTCATAATCCGCTGTAAAAGTTACATGTTTTGACCCGCTAAACAAATATTTTAATAACCCGGTTTGACCCGACCGGTTCAAGTAGTTAAAAAACGGGTCAAATTAAACCCGGTCTTATATTTTCGAAAACCTGTTATACCCGATGGGCGGGTTGACCCGAAGAACGAACCAGTAACCGGGTGACTCGATCAAGTTGACCCGGTGATCGAACCGATGACCCGATGGTCGAACCCGTGACCTAGAGAACGAACCGGTAACCGGGTGAGTCGATCAAGTTGACCCCGTGATCGAACCGATGACCCGATGGTCGAACCCGTGACCCCGTAATCGGAATAAGGAGTATTGGAATTATGGAAGATGTTTGACTAATTAATGAGTGAATCTATTTATGGAATTTAAGTTTTCATATTTCACTATTTATGGAATTTAAGTTTTCACATTTTACTTTTCAAGAAATGATGGTGTTTCTTTAATGATAGTAGAGAAGAGATAGAGATACATTGACCTGAAGAGAATAAACATTTTGGACATCTTTTGACCCATTGACCCTATTAGCCTGCTCATATTTTCAAAAACTTGTTCAATATAGAATCACAAACAACCTATTTATTAGCACTTTGATATGAAATTCAAACCAGCCTCTTTATAAGTATGAGTTTCAGCAAGCAATCCCAAACAACCAATATTACAATAAGCAATCCCAATAAACCCCTATACGAGAGTGTAGCGAATCAAAATATACAAAATAACTCAAAGGGTACAATCAAGTTACCAAAAATTAAGTAATTTAGGAGATATCAATAGAGAAAAAACATTGACATGCATTTGTGAATCAGACTAATTCAGAACACTACCCAAAATTAGTAGCACAAAGTCAGAAAAACTGTACCAAACTTGTCGATTCCATCGTTGATGACGCAGAAACTTGACTAAGAATATCACTTCAGTAATTAGTCGAAACCTTTATTAGATACCTAAGAATAAATATCATGTGAAAAAGTACTTATTATACATAGATCACCACATGGAATACTTCTGAACCATCTTGTAAAGTCGCTCATTCTTACCCGTTCCATAAGTTTAGTCTTTCTGGCTTTAACTTCTAACCATTTCAGTCATTTTGCCATTAATTGCCCCAAGCTTAGAAACCACTCAAAATTTCAACAATACAATTCCAGCATCGATTATAAAAACTAGCATTAGAATACCTTCCAAGATGCAATTGTTCATGTAGTAATGGATTGTAGAATAAGGCTGCTATCATCTAAACCAAAAGACCGAATGTTGCACTGAAAACCGGACCTCTTTTATTGCCATACCATGACATCCCAATAAGTCATAAATTAGATCCTATAAACCCCTGCATGTATTTAAATTTTTGTTTACCTTCTTTTTTGTGCTATGATAAAATGGGTTTAGTGAATAACGCAAAACTACTAATTAGTGAGTCACAACATAAAGAATGCAAAAGATTTCTAGAACGAAGACCATTAAATACTCGTGATCTTCATCAAACTACAATGAAAAAAGGCTAATAGATCGTATCTTCACTCAATTATAAAAGGAAAGTGGCAAAAGAAGTCACAGGTGAAACTTGTCCATAAATATTACAAAACACAATTAAAAGAGAGAAATATTCCAGGAAACGGTTCCGGGCCTTCATTCCTTTGGCTGTTCGTTATTGACCCGAGAGCCTTGATCATTCTGGGTAGGATCTTGGGTAGAACCAACACCATTTCCTAAGGCTTGGGACGAATTGGCATTAGCAGAAGCAGAGGGGTCTTCGGAGGAAAGCACCAGAGACTTTTCAGCTGGAGTAAGCTGCATGATATCCACCACCGGGAGCCTATTGGCAGCAGCCACCTTTTTAATAAAGGGATACTCGGCCGAGAATAGGGTGGTGAAATCTTTTTTCAAGTCATTGCAGCCACCACATCCAAATTGTCTGCCGCAGCAATAGCCTCTATGATCTCCTCAGGTGTGCGTTTAAACTCCACAGCTTTCATAAATCCACCATTGAAGACGACGTTGGCTTTCAAAGACAAAGACCTGCGGTACTCATAGCTAGCAAATAGTTTACGAACAAGGATCGGAAGGCCATCTCTCACAAGGACCTGTTTGTCCACTTCGGCTTGGGCAATAAGGGAAGTCAAGTGGCGGTTATCACCTTCCAACTTCTTGATCCTATCGAAGTCCTTGATGTGAGTTTGGGTGCTCTCGACATGAAATATCTCCAGCTCCACGACCCTTTTGTCCTTAGACTCCAGCAAGTTTCAGAGGTCTTGAACATCTTTTTGCAACCTCTCAATCATACCAAGATGTTCTTGCTCTCGGCTCAAACACCCATTATAATTGTCTTCTGGCTTTTTGTGAGCAAGAGCCATTTGATCCAACATGGTCTTCCCAGATGCAAAGTGACCCTGCACGCCTTGTTGAGCAGAAGACAAATGATGGTGTTCACGACTCAAAGCCTCATACCTTTTCATCAACTCAGAGAGAGTAAGGGTAGTTCTGGCCAAAGCTTGGTAAGAATGACTTAACACGTCATAGTTCGAAAGCAATGAAAACTCAGTTTGCTCTGCCGGGGTAGCCAAGTGGAACAATAACTCACGTGACGAATAATGGGAGTCAATACGAACATCCTTGTCTAACCTCCACGGAGGAACAAACCGACGGGATGGTCCTCCTTCCTGAAAGGTAGGTCCGGAACCTCCTAAAAAGAATATAAGAGACTAAGTAAATAAAGATAAGAGGGAAGAGAAAGGAAAAGGGAGAACAGGAATAACAAAAAAGGAAACTAAAAGTAAGAATACCTGTAGCATCATCAGTGTGAGTATATTAGCAGGAGAAGACTGATCACTAAGATTGATGTACAGAGGGGTCTTCGGTTTGCTACCGCTGACCTTACTAATTTTTTCCTGAGTTGGAGAAGGATGCGAGTGATTAAGAGGAGAGGTAGAATGCACATCGGTATCTCCAGTCCCTGATTATCCATCCCCTTTCACAGTCTTCCTCTTACTTCTACGACCCGAAGCCTCACCACCTTGCGGCCTCTTCTTAGCATTCACAACAATATTCTTACCCTCGCTACGAAGACGAGCAGCTAGGATCTTGGGATCCGGAACAGTTACGGCTACCTGTTGAGGGTTTAGAGCAGGAATTTTGGCACCAACGGGTAACGGCTGCGTAACTTGAGGAGGTGGATTCGGCATCACAACATTCTCATCTAGGAAAACTTTGGCGTTATCAAAGGAAGGGAGCTTTAGAAACTCGTCCATGTTAATTTCTGCATGGAAGAAAAACAATAGTGGTTAGAGCGAGCAAAAATAGCCCGCGGAAACAAGATAAAAAAAGGCATATATAAGTACCATTTTTATCAAGATCAACAACAATATGATAGAGGGGTGGGTTCTCATAAGGATACCACAAACCAGAAAGGAACAACAAATACCTGTGAGGAGGACGGAGAACTATAGGATTATCCGCGAGAAACTTAGCGTGATGTTCATTAAAGTGAGTAGGGAAATTATCGTGAACATCTGTGTCCCTGTCTCTCCAAGGAATAGCATGGGGAATGGCCCTCCTATCAATTTAAAAAACCACTTGCGTTTCCATCCCTTCAAGCTAGAAGTTTTCTCTCTCAATCATTTACCATATTTTGCGGGCCAGCGGCTCTCGAAAGAAAACCAGTACCCTTGTTTGCACAACCTATAAAAGACCCGGAAAAGGTTTACGGTGGTAGGAATGTTTAGGCTGCGGCACCGTATTTCAAACATAACCACACGATTAACACTCATCGGTATCAACTAAAAAATATGCACGCGGAAGTACCGGATGATGGCCAAGAAAAAGCTAGAAAAGGGGATCCGCAGTCCTCCATGTTTCAGATATTCCTCATAAATGCCAATAAACCGTTCCGGAATTCGATCCATGGTCAATAAGGGATCCGGTAATTGAGGGCGAAGTTCATCAGGGATACGGTATTTCTTTATGATAAGTTTAAGATCATCCCTGGTCACAGTAGAAACCCTAATGTGCATATCACATTTTGGATCACGAAAGGCGTTGACGTCGTCCTCCTCATCAGAACCACTAACAGACATGACACGAACAAACAAGAAAAGAGCCTAGAAAAAAATCAAAAGGGGGAACGGAGCGCACACCTGTGGAATGGAATGTCTGCCAAGATGAAGAAACACAACAATGGAGAAAAGAAGAAAAGAAAACGAAATGAAAATGAGAGAAAAAGGAAGTATTTATAGTAAATGAGGGGATACTGAAGTGACGTTTCACAATTTCCAAAGGTCAATTTTCACCATAAAAGGCAAACGAGCACACGTGGCGTGGCAAAGGAAACGACAGCACAGAGGGAAGTGTTCCAAGTGGGTGCCAGAAAGATTAGGGTAGGACAAAGGAAATTAAGGAGCAATTAATGCCAAGAACTGTATTTGTTAAAGCTAACGATAAGGACAAATGACAAAACGACAAACATAATCAAGTATCACGCCATCAGCCGAGGCTAACACCGTAATACTGGGGGGACATATTCGCGTATGTCTCTGGCCAACGGCCTCCGGACTATACGCTAGGTCCCGGTTATTGGCCGCGGGATTGGAAATTAATGAACTGACAAGGGCCGCTAGCATTTAATGCCACAAGTCTGGGAGAAAGGGAAAAGAAAAAAGGAGTTAATGTATTAACCAGCATACATATATCTATCCAGCGGGTAAAGAGCTACACCGCTGCCTAGGGAACAAATCCCTTGATTTGTGGGAAAGATCTTGCCTTGGACTTGGAGCCTAATCTATTGATGTGACTAAACATCCAGGTACATTTGGTGGAGTAGTATAAATACTCCACACATTTAATACACAGGCAACTAACTTAAGATACATACTCACCATTGTTACTCTTAAATACTCCTAGTGCACTCCGGTATTCCACACCGGACACCATTCAAGAGAAAGTTACTTACTTTTACACCGGAGCTTTGTCTCAGGGTCACACCTGGGGCGAGGCTAACGTGTGTTGCTTTGTGTTCGTAGGTTCATCACCAAGACTCAAGCAACACGATCATTGTGACCGAAGCTGATTTACTCGAGACAAGCTAGCCGGGGAATTTTGCTTCAACATAATACATTAAACTCAACTTAACTAATTATACCTGATTTTCTTCTCAAAATATCGATGTGGTATAAAAGCATAAGGTAATTCAGGGACAGTGGACGCAGGACATCTTGTTGTAGTTGAAGAAGGAAAAGTGGACGCAAGACATCTTGGTGTTGGGAAGGTATGACAAAAAAGTGGGCGGGTTCGGTAACGGGATAAGGATATCTTTCTTTGTACACACTAACACGGGATGAGTCGGCTGAATGGCACTTCATGTTTCCTTATAACATACTGTAGTGTTTTTATTTTGCCTCTTTTGACCCATTAAGGGTAAAAAATTCATAGATATATGATTATGACATTAACGGATATCTTTCTTTGTACAAATTTCATATCCATTAGGAGGCCAAGGATTTGCACATGCTAGGCTTGTAGTTTTCGAGCCAGCAACAAGTCATCTTAATGTGTTATTTTTTTCACAGCGTGCATGCAAACTTGAAGGTAACGTATATCTTATAAGTTATCTAATTATATTCTTCATGCACGACTTAGTTTTCCTAAAAATACTATCTTCTGAGCTTTAATGGTTTCTTCTATTCGACCTTTTAATTAGGAATGGACAAAATGGTAACTTTCATATCTTTAATGAAATTAATGTTACCAAAGATAATTTTATATTTTAAAATCTGAGGAATATATGTCCTTTTCCATACTAGTATGGGGAGATTGTGGTTCGCTTGGCAGATGATATTTAGTATGTTTTAATTTCACCTCTTTTTACTTTTATTCCTAAGGAGGCTAAGTTTTTTAACCAGCTTGTAATTTCCGAGGCAACTTGATAGGTTCTTTTCACATCATGCTACTTTAGTTTGTAGTTTATGAGGCAGAAAAAGGTCATCTTAATGTGTTCTTTTCACAACATGCAACCTTAAAGGTAACATACTCGATAAAATATAGAAAAAATTTCAAGATTAGTCCCTATCGTTTACACCAAACATCAAGTTTGGTCCCTATCTCAAACTAAGTGCACAGATCATCCCTATCGTTTACACTTTGGATCAAAAATGGTCCCTATCTTGAATAGGTGTTTATTTTGCTCGTTATCTCTTGGTTGGGGGTATTTTGGTCTTTTTGATTTCATTAAATACATGTGTACAATGCTTAGTGTGCCTTGTTGTTGTTTAACTTTCCTAGATAAAAACACGTGTACATATATTGTTAATCAAATATAAAACATAAGCCAACATATTATGACTCATAAATAAACTAGTCACTCCATTTTCATCTTTCTGATCTCTTCTTGTCGTCCCTTTATACACTTAAAACACCACAATCTAAAAAGTTTTCTAGCAACAAAAATTGATGGGTAAGGCATGGTTTAATACTAGTGAAAGTTTGTGGTATAGAATCTTTTTCAAAACAAATTAGTGCAAGGATTATTGGTGATAGATGGGACTGCCATAAGAACCAAGATGGAGGATTTATAGCTTAGTAAATCTGTGACACGGTTCATGCTGTGATGATGGTTCAGGTTGTCAGATGGTGCAGGTTGTGGAGGTGGCGAGGTTCTGAATTGGTAGAGATGGCGAGGTTTTGAGTTGGATGGACGTCCCTATCAATTGATGAATTTAACAGATCTGTGATGATGATTTGATGAATCTATTTTTCCGGTTATTCGTTTGGATCTGGGTTTTTGTTTCTGAATTTGTGAATGATTTTTTGTGATATGGGACGGTGGCCACAAGAAATGAATCCATTTTTTTATTTGATTTTTCTATTTGGTGAATAGGGTTGACTCGTTTGAAGGATAAGCAAGATTCGGTTTAAGAAATGATTTCGTGGGATGAGTTTTATTGTAGACGAGGGATTTGTTTTTTGTGGTTTTGATATTTGTGGGTACGGATATGGATTTTGGATTTAGTGTGAGATGAGAGTGAGAAGTGAATCGAAATGAGGTCAGTGGTAAATGGATGAATGAGTGGTATGTTGATTAAATTGGTGAAGATGAGTGAGTGTAAATTGGTGAAGATGAGTGAGTGTAAAGGGTGGGTGTGTATATACAGGGACAACAGTATAAACGGCCACATAGGGTAACCATAGGCTCTCTTGTTGTATCTAAACAAATATTGCACTCGCATAATCCTGTAGCGTCTTCAGAATCTGATTTTGAGGAGTTGTTTGCAACGACGGTTGTTGATGAAGAGATGTTTTTGGGTTTGTTAGTTTGCAAGGTAATGAAAGCTTTTCCTGTGGATCCAGTGGAGATTAAACCCCGAACATATCAAGTTTAATCTTAAGAAAAATAATTAAAATAATCAGTAGATGAGCTGAGTTTTGGAAGAGATAAAATGGATTTGTTTGATGTAGGGTGGAAAATGAACGGATGTGATGATGGCGATGGCGGGATTAATGAGTGGGATTGACGTGGTGGTGTTTAGATCAGCTTATTTAGCAAAGATGTTGGAAACAATAATTTTATGGATTTTGTTTATATGCTTTATGAGGCTGCATACTAATGTATCATTACTGTTGATTTCAAAGAAAGGGTAGGTTCATGATGTACTACAGTTAACAGGTCATCCAGCCACATAACCCTCTATTTCCAAAAGTCAAATAAATGAAAGGACCAAAATACCCCTCTATTCATATCATTTAACTGGAAAATCTAACGTCCATCCAAGATAGGGACCATTTTTAATCCAAAGTGTAAACGATAGGGACGATCTGTACACTTAGTTTGAGATAGGACCAAACTTGATGTTTGGTGTAAACGATAGGGACCAAACGTGAAATTTTTTCTAAAATATATATGTTGTATAAGTTATCTTTTTTTTGAACAGATGTCGTATAAGTTATCTAATAATATTTTTCATGCTCAACTTAGTTTTAGTCGCCTATAAGTGCTTACTGGACTCAAAGTGAGGGCTATAAAGAAACTCGTGTGTCATTAGCTAGTGAAGGTTTAAAGGAATCCGCATAGCGAAAACCATTATCTAGCGTACATATACTTTTTAACATTGTGAATAAAAAATCGAAGCCTTACCAATTTATCACATTTCTTTTCAACGTCTTCTTTCTTTTGATAAATGCGAATGATGATAGAAAATATGGGTAATTACTAATTACAAATTGTTAACAATGAGAAAGCAAAAGACAAAAGAAAAACAGACATAAAAACTCAGAATTATTTACATATTCCTCGAGGAAGTGATGCAAGATGATATCCAAGTATCATCTAAGCACGTATTCCACGAGGAACATATTATATCAATCCCAAGTTGATACTTAGTGCATACCTTGCTATATAAAGTATTAGATTTTTTTCTCAATTGTCTATGTGGGATAAAAGCTAACTCTTCTTCTGATTGGTATAATATATCTTTGATCATTGTGTTAGTTATTAACAAGCTTCAGCATGTATAAGCTAAAACATGGGTTTGGGATCTTTTCCTGTGAAATATACACGTTGTTCTCACGGGATATCTCAGGTAGTTCGCATTCTTATCTATTGTTTCTTTTTTATCTTTGTAAAACGCATCCGTCTTTTACACCACCATTATATTTTACGTACAAACATTGGAAAGCTATCAAATATCATGCCACAACGGAAGGTCACACTTCACTATAAATTTACCACTGTTTTCCTGTTTTAGTCCTTGTATATTAGTGTACATTGAAACCCAAAGATGGCCTTGTGCAATGTTTGGGTCATTTTAAAAAGACTGAAAGCAATGTGTTTGTTTGAATAATTTGGTGCAGCCAATGTCTGTGGCAGACCAAGAAATAGTAGAGATTTTGTTACATCCAGTAGTGAATTGTGCTCTAGAGGAAGTAATTGTTGTTCGAGTATCTGACCTTGACATTGCATCTGTTCCTCGGATGAGTAACATCCTTTACCTTACGTAAAGTTCATTTGAAAATAAGAATCGTATCGCCGTGAAATGGTAGTTCACCCACGTTACTTCCTTGTGACCGTGTCTGATACAGGCCTCCATTTCCCAAAACACCCTAAATTTGAAATTTCCCACCCATATTTCGTTTATACTACAACCCAATCTTTCAACATCTGTGCATTCCTTGTACTGTAGGTACACCAATTTGCCTTTGTTTCTTAACCTTATGTATGCCATGTAAATCACCATGAGGTTGTCCTATCTTCTAATGACCTCCCACATCTAGTTTGTAACTTCCCACCGAACAGAAATTTTAAAAACATGAAAGACTTGGTATTACGTAATACTGTCTATATGGGATAAAAAAGCTTACTCGTCTTCTATAATATGCTTTAAACGCTATTTTTTAAAAGGCGAGTACAACCAAATATTTCAAAGACGGTATAGCACGTGAAGATGCCACTTGTTCAAAAAAACATAATAGATCATAAAATTATTCATATGAATTACTAAACTACTTATAATTGCATGTAAATTACTGATAGCTTTAGAGGCCCCAAAACTTATATCCCGTTATATATTTGAGTCTCATCCACTTTCAACAAAAAAATTTCATGCTATATAATTATTATTCGTGTAATATTCTCCTGCGAAATGATTGGTATAATATATCTTTGATCGTCGTGTCTAGTTACTATGTATTCGATCGAGGAACACAAGCCAAAGTCATGGGGGTTAACATTAAGTTTCTGGAATTTGGTTTACCAATTTTTTTAGTGTTAAGATTGGAAAACAAAATATAACCAGAAAGCTGCGGGTTAATCCATGATCGTAACGGCCCAACTGCATGACCGTAGTTCAACCAGTCAAGATTTTACCCCTCAAGACAACTTGATCATGCATGAAAGATCAGAAGTCACATGGTCCTTCAGTTATTTCACATGGTGCAGCTGGGAAACTGGACAACCTTGAACCAGTGCTCCCACCCGTAAAGTAAATCATCGCACTTATGGTCAAACTAATTAAGAGAGAATCAAAAGACTCGTTTTCGGGAGCGATGCATCATTCCCAAATGCCTCATATAATTCTCTGTAAGTTTCACATGATATATATACGTGTAGTGTATTAACACATGTATACTGCTCGCCTGTCTTTCCTTTTTTAACAGAATATCACACACTCAGTTTGTGCACATGCATCACAGTTACAAATACATACTGTATATTAAAACGACTCGTATGAACAACCAAAAACCACCAACGGTAGGAACAAGACTTACAGTTTTTAAAACCGAAAAATGTGTGCACCTTAACATATATATGTTGGGTAATGAAACAAACAAGAAACACTTGAAACAAAAGAGAAGATAAATGTTTTATTTGCTGATGATTTTATTCATAGACTCAAATCACCCCCTTAATTGGTAATTTACTCATCCCATCACAACAACGTCGGCTCCTCTGAAATTAAATTCGCTTCTTCATTTTCCGGACACTTGTTTTGATAGTGACCATAGTCTCCACACTTATAGCATTTCACGTGACTTTTATCCCGGACCCGCTCGTTACCATCTCGACCTCTCCCGGACCCACTGCCTCTTCCCCGGCCATGCCCAAAGTCATCTCGGTTCGAGCTTCCTCCGCCACAATGCTTACACCCGTGCGACTTCCCGTCACTTGCCAACAACAAACCACCTTGAATGCCTTCCATCTTCTCAGCTCCTTTGATACGTTCCTCGTACGCCTTCAACCTTCCAACGGCTTCATCGAATAACATTGAATCCAACTCAAAGCATTGCTCAATAGAAGCCACAATTTGGAGAAATGACTTAGGCATAGAATCAAGTAGCCTTTTCACCAAGTCTACTTCTTCAAGCTCATATCCAAGGCTCTTTGCCTTTGAAGCCAAGCCGGTCAACTTGGTTGCAAAATCGTCAACCGTTTCGCCCTCCTTCATACGCAAGCTTTCAAGCTCTCTCTTCAAGGTTGCAAGTCGAGCCGTCCTCACCCGATCCACACCCAAAAACCGTGTTTTCAAACCATCCCACACTTGCTTTGGGTCGGTGTAACTCGCCATTTGCAACACCATGTCCTCTGGTATTGCTTGAAACAAGAAAGCTAAAGCTTGTTTTGTCTTCTTTGCATCAGGTTCTTCACCTAACGCTCTAGGTTCAACCGTCCCCCATAAGCCATATGCATCCATAATAGACTTGACCTTCACAGACCACACCGGATAATTCACCGAGGTCAAGACCGGTATTTGATAGGACATCGAACCTCCTTCTTTTGGTAGGGTTAGTGTAGAGTTTTTCATGCAAAACAGTTGTGAATACAACTGTTTTGCATGAAAAACTCTACACTAACCCTACTTCCTAAAGAACAGGTAAATGTGACCATTCTTCCCAACGTGCAAATGCAGTAACTTAGTATTCGGTCAAATATTTTACCAATTCAAAACTTAGTTATTCTTAGTACTACTGGAACCATAACCCATGCATACATGAACTAGTAAATGGACCAATTAAATCCAACATCAAAGCCTTTATATAGGCAATACAACCAACGGATAGTAAAAGAGGTAGAAAATATTTAGCCTAAAAATACTCAACTACTTGGACTATTCTACCACCTCATTCTCTGACTAACAGGTAGTGGAGTAGACTTATTCAAAAAAGAAAAGTTTACTAAATATTAAGCATGCTAGCACGTGAGAATTAAAAACATCTCAACACTCCCCCGTCATTCGAACGTCGCAAAATCCCAATTTGGCGCTGAACTCTTCATGTTTAACACGAGGAAGACTCTTAGTCAACACATCTGCAATCTGTTCATCGCTGCGACATTCATCCAACCGCATTTCTTCTTTCGCAATCTGTTCTCTTATGAAATGGTGCTTGATTTCGATGTGCTTGGTTTGATTATAAAGTATTGGATTTCTTGCTAACATGACTGCTGACCTGTTGTCACATTTGATGCTGGTAGGATCAACTTGTTCATGGCCCAAGTCACTAAGAATTCTTCTAAGCCATACAACTTGACAACTCGCTGCAGCAGCTGCTACATATTCGGCTTCGGTGGACGATAAAGCTACTGAAGTTTGTTTCTTTGAACTCCAGGAGATGGCAGCTGTCCCCAAGATAAAAAAATTGCCAGAGGTACTTCTCATATCATCCATACAGCCCGCCCAATCGCTATCAGTGAATCCTTTTAGCTTGAAACTGTTTGTTTTACGAAACCACATTCCATACTCTTTTGTACCTGCTAAATAATGTAAAGTTCTCTTTGTTGCTCCAAAATGATGCCTCGTTGGTCGATGCATAAATCGAGATACCACACCAACTGCGTAAGATATATCTGGACGAGAATGGGTTAGATAAATCAACCTTCCAACTAGACTTCTGTACATACTTGCATCTGCCAAACCAGTCTCGTCCACAGCTTTAAATTTCTCATTTGCATTCATTGGAGTTGAAGCAATCTTGCATCCATACATATTAAAATTTTTGAGCGTGTCATTCACATATTTCTTCTGTGACATAAATATCCCTTCCTGATTTTGCCTGATTTCAAGACCTAGGAAATATTGCAGCTCTCCCAAGTCCGTCATATCAAACATTTTTTTCATATCAGCTTGAAACTCATGTATGAGTTGTAGAGACGAACCTGTGTATATCATATCATCTACATAAAGACTTACAATGAGTAAGTTGCACTTACCTTGTCTTTTTACATAAAGAGTTGGCTCGTGATGACTTCTTTCAAAACCATTCTTACAAAAAAACTCATCGATCTTGCTATACCATGCACGCGGCGCTTGCTTAAGCCCGTAGAGTGCTTTTCGCAGACGAAGTACTTTGTTTGGTTGAGAATTGCTTTCAAAGCCTGGTGGTTGACAAACATAAACTTCCTCTTTTAATTCTCCGTTCAAGAAAGCGGACTTGACATCAAACTGGTATATTTTCCATTGCTCTTGAGCCGCAACAGCAAGAATCATTCGAACAGTTTCAAATCGTGCTACTGGAGAAAACGTCTCTTCATAATCGATTCCTTGTTGTTGCGTGAAGCCTCTTACTACCAACCGTGCTTTATACTTTTGAATGCTCCCATCTGCTAAAAATTTAGTCTTGTAAATCCATTTCAAGCTAATTAAATTTTTACCTTCTGGAAGATCGACCAACTCCCATGTTTGATTTCTCTCAATTGCAGACAATTCTTCTTCCATTGCAACTTGCCATTCTTCTCTTTCCATAGCCTCTTTAAAAGTAAGTGGGTCACCTGCAAATAACACCAATGATGAAGTATCTCCTCCCTCAATCCCAAACCGACGTCGAGGAATGTGACCACGCTCACTTCTACGTGGCTGAATTAATTCTTCATCGGACGACTCGTCTGCCAGTGGGGCTGAGTTTGACCGCCGAGAAACGTCGTCTGCTGGTGGGGCTGAGCTTGACCGCCGAGAAACGTTATGATGTTCACTTCTGTGGCGTGGATCTCTATTGGTGGGAGAAGACACTTGAGATGGAGGAGTTGAAAATGATCGCGGTAAAGTGGAATTCTGTGATCTTGTACAGGCATCTACCTCACCATTTGTATCATGTATACTTGTCTCTTGCTCTTCAATTACAATGCTAGGAATAGGGTTACTTCCTTCTAAATTCCAATTCCAGCTTGATGCCTCATCAAAGACAACATCACGACTTATAGTAATATTTCCAGTCAACGGGTCATAAACCCGATAAGCTTTTGATTTTGAGCAGTAACCAATAAAAATATGTTTTTGAGATTTTGTTTCTAGTTTATGTCTTTGCGAAGTGATAAGAACGTGGCATATGCAACCAAAAATTCGCAAATGACTTACAAAGGGTTTATTTCCATTCCACGCTTCGTATGGAGTCATGTTCCATACCGCCTTTGTTGGCGATATATTCAGAATGTGAACGGCGACTGCAACTGCCTCAGCCCAAAATGAATCAGGCATTCCTTTCGTCTTTAACATCGATCGGGCCATCTCGATCACTGTGCGGTTCTTTCGTTCGGCGACGCCATTTTGCTCAGGTGTATACGGAGCCGTGAGCTGCCTCTTTATTCCATGTGCATCACAAAAAATATCAAACTCTTTAGAGGTGAACTCACCTCCACGATTACCTGCTAGCGGTTCTGTTTTCATTGGACCACACAAGTCGGCATGGACGAGTTCTAGAACATCTTCTGCTCTTTTTTATTTCTCTACTGGAAATGATTTTCTTGTCTGCTTTCTCGCCATACAACCTTCACAAACCTTCTCTGATGATTTGATAATAGGAAGATTGCTCACCATCTGCTTGCTATTGAGCAAGTGAAGTCCTTTGAAGTTTAGGTGCCCGTAAAGTTGATGCCAGAGCTCGTTGTCCGCTAAAGTTTTGCTCATCATAGCCATTTCAGGATCCTTGGTAAGATCGAAAGCAAACATACGATTTGATGACATATATGTGCAAGCAACAATTTTACCAGTATTTTTATGTTTTACTGTGCATTTTCCATCATCAAATAATATAGCATAGCCAGACTCCATCAACTGTCCTACACTTAACAAATTATGTGCAAGGGAAGGAGTAAAATTGACTTCTTTAATTACCTTCTTGTTGCTGCCAACCGTGATCTCAACCGTTCCTTTGCCTTCAACTTTTAGTTGTTTATCATCTCTAAGTCGCACATGTGACTTGGCAGATTCATCAACTGCTATAAATTGAGAACGATCTCCACTCATGTGATTTGAGCAACCGCTGTCCATGTACCAGACTTGGCTTTTCACCTCTTTTGCTGCACTCATAGTCATAAACAGCAGGTCATCTTCTTCTTCCTCGACATAATTTGCTTCCTTCGGTTTTGACCAACAAAATTTTTCAGTATGCCCAGTTTTGTTGCAGTATGAGCATTTTAACACATTGTTTCTACCTCGGCCTCTTCCTCGGTAACCTCCTTGACCTCTTCCTCTTCCATACTGAATCGATGATTCCGCTTCCCCCTTAATCTGAAAAGCCTTTTCTTCCTCTTTAATAACCGCACGATTAATGCGTGCCTCATGAGCCTGAAGAGAACCCATAAGCTCATCAAAAGAAAACGTGGACAAGTCCTTTGATTCTTTGATTGTTGCTACTATATGATCGAATTTGCATGATAAGCTCCTTAGGACTTTGGCAACCACTGTTTCATCAATAATGTGATCTCCATAAGATCTCATTTGCCCCACAACTGATGAAACTCGTGCCAAAAACTCTTGCACTGACTCGTTATTCTTCATGGAGGAAGTCTCAAATTCTCGCCTTAGTGATTGTAATTTGACAGTGATCACTTTGGAAGAGCCTTGGTACTCAGTTTTGAGAGTGGTCCAAGCTTGCTTAGCTGTATTAGCACCTGCTATCCTTGAAAAAATCGAGTCGTCTACTGCTTGCTGAATGAAAAAGAGTGCCTTGGCGTCGCGTTTCTGATGCTCTTTTCTACGAGCCTCATCTTCTTCATTTTCTTCATACCCTGCCTCGACATAATCCCAGAGATCTTGGGACCGAAACAAAGTCTTCATTTTTATGCTCCAGAATTCATACGACTCTCCTTTAAACAATGGAATTTGTGGTTGAGACACATTGAGGCTAGGATTAGTGGCCATTCTTGTTTGGGTTAAAACTCGAGAGATTCCCAGTGCTAAGGAACCTGGCTCTGATACCACTTTGTTGGGTAATGAAACAAACAAGAAACACTTGAAACAAAAGAGAAGATAAATGTTTTATTTGCTAATGATTTTATTCATAGACTCAAAGCCTTTATATAGGCAATACAACCAACGGATAGTAAAAGAGGTAGAAAATATTTAGCCTAAAAATACTCAACTACTTGGACTATTCTACCACCTCATTCTCTGACTAACAGGTAGTGGAGTAGACTTATTCAAAAAAGAAAAGTTTACTAAATATTAAGCATGCTAGCACGTGAGAATTAAAAACATCTCAACAATATATAGTATAAACGGAGTATATATATTTTATTTAATGTCTTGATCTTATTCCCTCTAACTCTGCTGCAACTTCTTTCATAGTCGGCCTCAGCTTCCCATTTAAATTTAAGCATCTTTTTGCAAGCTTAGCAACAGCTACCAGCTGCTCTTTTGGTCCATCTAACACTCGGTTATCAACGTTTTCTAAAAGCAGCCCTTCATCGGTTGACAAAATCAAAGTTGCCAAGCTTCTCGATTCCCCTGGTCCTATGGAATATATCGGCTTTTTCCCAGTCAAAAGCTCAACGACAACAATCCCAAAGCTATAAACATCGCTTTTTTCAGTGAATTGGTTGGATTGAAAGTACTCGGTATCTAAGTAGCCAAAGGTACCCTTGACTAATGTGCTTAAATGAGTTTGATCCCCTAATACGGACTTGGATATTCCAAAATCTGATAACTTCGCTCTAAATTTATCATCCAAAAGTATGTTGGAAGATTTAATGTCTCGATGATATATAGGAACAGAAGCTGCATAGTGCATATAAGCAAGAGCCCCTGCTACCTCCGTAGCAATTTGAAGCCGTATACTCCAGAAAGTAGGAAACTCATAATTCTCGTCGTGTATGAATCGGGAAAGATCTCCATTTGAAACAAATTCATAAACGAGAATTGGAACTTCTGTTTCTAAACAAAATCCAAGCAACTTCACCACATTCCTGTGACTTATTTGGGAAAGTAAAAATACCTCATTGATAAATGATTCGATTTGGCTTTCATCTACCAGCATGGACTTCTTTATGGCTACTATTTTTCCATCGGGTAACATGCCTTTGTACACTGTTCCTTGGCCTCCACGTCTGAGTATTCTATTCTCGTTATATTGGTCTGTTGCTTTCTCTAACTCTATAGCACTGAACAATCTCGTTGTCTCAGATGCGTGTTCACTGTTCGATGTTTGTTGCTGTAACAACAAACCACCATTTCTTTTGAAGAATTTCTCTTTGCGTCTCTTATCGTTCCTCTTTTGTATTAGTTTGTACACACCAATTGACAAAACTAGTATCCCTGTGCCCAATACAACACCTGCAAAGCATATGTTTTATATTTGCATCATAGATTATAGAAGATAGGAGACTTAAACAATCTCAACGTGCTTTTGTTTTATGTAAAAGGAAATATGAAGTTTACTAACTCTATTTAGGAACACAATAGCGTATAAATTCATCGTATAAAATACTATTTGGGATCATATACATCCTATATGCATCAACGAGTTACCTAAATTAATACCAAAGTTCTGCTAGATGTAAGCAAACTGTTGATACCCGTAAAATAAAATAGTGTAAGCATTTAATTCTGAAAAGCGAAGAGAATTTCATTTATAAACTGCTGTACGATATTGACAACAAACCCAAAGTTCGATCGTTGAAGTTAGATCGCTATCGAGCACAAGTAGCGAAAACGAGAGATTACAAAGAACCACAAGTATATGCACACGTTAATAAACCCACAAACACCCATTTATTAATAACCTAATAAAGTTACATTGAGAAAGAAGAATTGTGAATTAGTAGGATCTCCTGAGAGTTAAGATTTATTTACACTATTAAATTAGCATAAACTTATTCAACTAATTATAATCATCTATTTTTTTTTAAAAACCCACTTCCCACCACTATTTTAATAATTAAATATCTCACAAACGGTAAATCGTCAAACAAAAAATACACTATTGCAACGAGAATTAAATCATCTTTTTATCAAGGGGCACATGTATATACTTTCGACGAACCTTTTTTTCGAATTTTTTTCTTAAGTCACGTATGAGAGAATCATATATGATTCGTCACGAATCATATATGATTTTCAGAAAATCATATATGATTCGTGATGTGAATCATATATGATTTTCTGAAAATCATATATGTTTCATGACGAATCATATATGATTCTCTCAAACGTGACTTAAGAAAAAAAGTTAAAAAAAAGTTCGTCGAAAGTATATCCATGTGCCCTCGATAGATCGATGATTTAATTCTCGTCGCGATGATATGTTTTGTTTTACGTAACGATGAACGGTTTGTAAGATATTTAATTTTTAAAAAATGAGTTTTTTTTGTTACATAATAAAAATGGGTGGTTGTGATTAGTTAATTGAGTTTATGCTAAACTAAGAGTGTATGTTAAACTTTTTTCTTTCCTATCATCTCTATTTATAGGGATGAGGGGTAGGCACTTCCTCAAGTTAAATAAAAAAATTTCTCATAAAGCCAATTTAAAAAGGATAGCCATACACTTCCAAAATATTAGTTTATTCATAATTTATATTATAAAGTACACTTAAGTTTCTATCTTTTGTTTAATTTTATTCCTAATATATAACAATTTCCACCATATGAGTAACATTTAAACATAAGCGATACTCAACACCGTTTACCATGGTCTCTTTAACTTTCGACCATGCATTTTACTTTAGTAATTTTTTTAGATTAGCTTCCATGGTCTCTTTAACTTTCTTCTTCTTTTCAGCAACATTACCCTCTCCACCTTCTTGCCCAAGTACTCCTTTATCGTAATGTTTTCCACCACCTTATACCAAGGTGCACCTTTTTTGTTCAATTACCAAGCAACCCGTGCTTCTCTTTTCTTCAGGTTGTTTGTCCTCAACCGTCTTTGAGCCACTACAGCATGATCGTTACTAACCTGAAAAATCTCAGCTCCACCTCAAACCAAACATGTTTATCAACTTTTTACATGTTTTAACACAACAACCAACTTTCTTGAACAACATGTTTATGACCAAGTTGCTTGTACCAAACTTGATTATGACCAAGTTGTTTGAGACAACCAATTTGCTTTAATCAGACTTGTTTCGAACCTTCATGCTTTTTTACACCAAAAGTTGTCACTTTTGCTTCTGAAGTGTACATATAGTTCATTTTCTAGATCCCAATCATCATAATCCGACAACCTTTGGTCAACTTGATTCTACACATCTACATCTTCACAGTATAACCTTATTTTTAAAAAGTACCAATGAAATCAAACTTCTTTTTAACTCTAGAACATACCTGCCTTCTTCTAGCATCAGTTTCATCCATCATGCAAATGTATCCTCGAAGTCATACAAGAATCCCTCCTAGATGTCATATGATAAACTCACCTGAATCTATTACAAATTCAGTTATCAAATCATTCCCGACTACCACCATGTCTTTTCTAAAGTAGGCGTTATCCTCGTTATCAGAAGAATCGATTTTCTTGATCATGTTTACCCTTCTTGACGAACGTACTTGACTTATATTAGACAGTCTCTCTTCAGATGACCTTCTAAATGACATATGAAGCACTTGATCAGTTTACTAGATCTACCCTTTGACTTAAACCAAAAACTTCCACTAGAATGAGCTTTCCTTGAATTATTTGACCTCCCCTAACATATAAACCGTCACAGTCTCTTATTTTGTGCCTTCAATTCTTTTCGTCAACTCTGTTGAATTGAGAGTCGCTAGAACATCCTCCATTATCAAGGTTTTCATGCCATACAACAGCGTCTCCATAAATTTTTCATTAGATGATGGCGACGACCTAAGTAACATGAGCGCCTGATCTTCATCCTCAATCTCGATATTAGTATTTACCAAATAAAGTATCAAGTTATTAACTCAGCTATATGATCACCGAGTTTCGTACCTAGACTCATATTATATGTATATAGCTTCTTCTTCAAATACAGTCTCCTTGTTAAGGACCAAGTCATATATAGAAAAGTCAACTTCGTCCAAATTCCTGCAACACATGTTTCTGTGGAGTCCTGTGATCGTTAGACTCAATGGTTATAAACCATTCTATCTAGGATAATCATCATTCACATGAATTAACATATCATAATAGAATAATGATTATGAACAAGGTGTTAACAAAGATGAATTCTCCCAAAGTGCATGTATTAAAGATTAACACAAACAACTCTAGGCATGTTTACATTGAATCCCATGCCTAGAGATCAAAGCTTATTGTAGGTTACATTGTGAATGAATGTTATATAAAAACCTACGTCTATGTCTCTTTATATAATAGAGACATAGCTTACAAAGAAAGCTAAAGTAATAAAAAGACTCCACCGGCTTGTTCTTTTGTCACTTGTACACTTTATCCGTTGTCTTCATATTTTGTTGTTCTTGACGCATCAACTCATAATTTCGACCACGAATACAAGTATTCTATGTCTCAAATTACCCTTCATGAAGAACCGGAAGATGAAACTAAATGAATTTGAGCAATAGAAACTCACATAAGTTGTAGTAGAACTAATGAGCAGTAGTAAACACCTTCACCTTAATGTTACATGTAAATGATTAACACAAGAAGAATTTAGCTTCCCCTTAAATTGTGCTAATCATTCTTGAATCTTCAAATTCTGTAGGCTTTATGTAATGATCACATATGAAGAAATCTAATTACCACTTACTTGATGATGAAGTAGAATAACCCAAACTTGCGTCTTATATATTGTACTAATCACGCGACTCCAAAACGCACTCATCAATGAGTAGACTCCAAATCTCACGGTTCAAATAAGTAGAAGCCCTTTGAAAAAAAGAATCCTCAAGTGAGGAACATACAATAGCAAATACGAGCATAAAGTACCAATACATAGATCTCGTACCGTTGCTACCTTTTTATCAACTCCTTTGTCAGAACTTGAAGCACAAACAAGTTATCTTAAAAGTCAGTGGTTGGAAGTTCACGACTTTAAGATATGATAAAACACTAATCCGCAAAAATCTACTTTGTCTTCAAACAAATAATAAAAAACTTTCTTCGCAATTAATGAAAATAAAACGAGCCTTTATACCTTTAAGAACTAGTTGCTGTGAATAAACCAAACTCCGAACCAAAACATCTCCAAAAACTGTAAGTGGCTGTGAATAACGTTGTCAGCGGCTTAAATACACGTGTCAGCGGCTAGATTTCACGTGTCAGCGCGTCTGTCAGCGGCTAAATAACTCCCATCAACGTTGAAAATATAACAGTCTGTAAACCAAATACCTACTGTGACGAATAAAGAAACAGTACATGCTTCTTTGTTTTCTCTTGTTGCTACGCAAAAGTCATATTACTTATAAACAATTCGAATAACACCATACTCTCGGAACAACATCCTTCTTTGTCATGTCTCTTTCTCAACTATATGGTCCATGCTCCTTTTTTTTAACTTATCACGTGAGGAGTGCCAAATTTTTCATAATACTAGTCAATCAATAGCATGCCAAGCCCGTATTATAACTGCGAACATAATACAAACCTTTTTGCATCTGGCCAATACAATGAATCTGTCACTCACGTCCAAAGCATATCACATGTGATATCCTCTTTTGCTTGTAAAACACATCACGCCCAAGAATAAATCAGACCCCCCATGTGCCAAGTCAAAGAATCATAGAATTCAACTCCAAAATTTTAGCAACAATAATATTGTCACACATCTTTGAAGCATCAACCACGTCTTTTTCTTGTTGACATCTTCAAATCAACAGTAATATTATTTGTACCCACAAAAATAGGAATATATCTCGTCCAAATATATGAACAAAGTCTAACTCATGTGAACATCCTTGGACAGTCGCTGGATCCCACAATCATTGCAAGACAAAGAATAAGACGAGAGCCATGGAAGAGCACACCACAAATAATATCAATCAACTTGGAAACCCACATTGCTTTTTATATAAGGACAAACCTTTGTTGTCCTTTTTTCTTTTGACTAATGATCGAGCAATACCACCTTCATAACCATCACGTGACATTAATCTATGTCATATAAAAATATGGACCACTTTCTTTTCAAATCTTATGTCACATTTATGTGCACAGTTACGAACCATCATCAACGGCAACATCAATTCACACAAACCTACTGTAAGCGTGAATGTTGTGTCAAACGCAAACAAACGCATCACATAGATGATCATAACGTGCTACTGTTCCTTATTACAGTCCAGCAACGAACGACCACAGCAATATATCTCTTATACTAATGACGCGATCTGCTTCTTGAGCAGCAACAATCATTCAAAACAAAGATCACAACTTCAATCTTCAATATTTAGGGTTCGCAAATAAAGGAACCCTACACAATCATTTTCACAGCAACACAAATCATCAACATAGGGTTTATTAACGAAACCCTAAAATTCAGATCTTTAGCGACACTTATTCTGTCATAAATCTGTCACAGATCTTGCAAACTGTCGCTAATCTATCACTAAAACTATCGCTAATTTTGGACAGCGGTTTCACAGCAACGAACACGAACATAACACCTTGTATCTCCTAGATATCATGAGCCTTAGGATCTGATACCAATTGTGGAGTCCTATGATCGTTAGACTTAATGGTTATAAACCATTCTATATAGGATAATCATCATTCATATGAATTAACATAGCGGAAAGAATAATGATTATGAACAAGGTGTTAACAAAGATGAATTCTCCCAAAGTGCTTGTATTGAAGATTAACATAAATAAATCTAGGCATGTATACATTGAATCCCATGCCTAGAGATCAAAGCTTATTGTAGGTTACATTGTGAATGAATGTTATATAAAAACCTACGTCTATGTCTCTTTATATAATAGAGACATACCTTACAAAGAAAGCTAAAGTAATAAAAAGACTCCACCGGCTTGTTCTTTTGTAACTTGTACACTTTAGCCCGTGTCTTCGTATTTTTTTATTTTTGACGCATCAACTCATACTTTCGACCCAACAGTTTCCTTGGTAACTTCTCATAAAACATGGCCTCCCAATCATATAATCAAGGTACTCTTTTTCACTTGCTTTCATGTCCGTATGTAATGTCTGTAATGCAACTTAAACCATAATAATCCGCAACGACAAAAGCTTTCTTTTATTGTCGAACTAGACACTACAAAAAAACCAAGCTATTAGGACCTTTTTATGGGACCCCTTTTACTCGAGGGTCCTAATAACAAATTTATTAGGACAAATTAGTTTTTTAGTCCTTTTATGATTAAATTAATAATACACTTAAGAAATTGGTCATATTAGAGAATACTTTTAGGACCCTTTATTTGATAAGGTCTTATAATATATATTTTAAAGGACGCTTCACTTGCATGTCCTATTCAATCTAATATTATAAGACATTTGTTCGTAAGGGTTCTATTAGAATAAAACCTCATAGAACACTCAATATGTAGGTCCTATTACATTTGATTTTATAGGACCTTTATCCATTATTAATGACGTATAGTCTCTAGTCGAGCCATAAGCCCGACCCACGGTACTATCCGTATCCAAATCCATCACGAATAGGTTCAACGACATTGGCATTGGTCCAATAGGTCCAGTTGGTGGATGTTGCACGCAGCCTCACGTAGACCGCACGTTGACTGCACGCGGTCAGTGTCAGACCGAATCATAGTCTAACTTGGACTATGATTTACCTAAGATGAGAGGATATACACTCTCCGTATTTAGAAGATAAGGATCTTTGTATAGATGGTAATTATCCTCTTTCTGGGTTGAACGTTTCGGTAGGCCCGACTAGGGTTTGACCGACTATATACGGAACCCCTAGGTTCCAAAATGTACGATTTATATAATCTTTAAACCCTAATCGATTATTATAATCATAAACCGATTACTTACTCTTACGTCGGAGTCTAATCGTGGGAGACAATCCCACGGTAAGCCTAACAATTCTTTCTCTTAGTGTGTAAGGTCCTCATTACAAGTTTACTTGGTGCAGGAGCTGGAGCACCAGCACCCGAATAAACCTAATTAAGCCTAATTCAGGTCAAACGCGGTCCATCCAACTTTCGTATCAACAATTTCGCGCCATCCATAGGACCCTACACTAAGCTCTTAATATAACTAAGACGAGAGGTGGATTATCTAGCCAGCGGACTCAGTCTACCAAGAAATCGAAACCGAACGAGACACTTATGGTATCTAGTCAATCGACCTCTGGGACAACCAGTGGGCCGAGCAATCAGAATGCGGGGAACAAGCCACCGCACGTGACTAACTTATCGTTCACAACTCATGTGCTGATACCATCCACAAGAACTCTGGAATCGGTGGTAGTACCACCCTCACCACATAAGAAAGCTCAGCGTCAACAAGACGCATAAATCAAGGATGACACAATCGTCCCCGTAAGTGATGAAAACATCGAATACTTTGTAGCTCGAAACTTCCAAAAACGCTGAGCAATCAGAATGCGGGGAACAAGCCACCGCACGTGACTAACTTATCGTTCACAACTCATGTGCTGATACCATCCACAAGAACTCTGGAATCGGTGGTAGTACCACCCTCGCCACATAAGAAAGCTCAGCGTCAACAAGACGCATAAATCAAGGATGACACAATCGTCCCCGTAAGTGATGAAAACATCGAATACTTTGTAGCTCGAAACTTCCAAAAACGCTGAAATTCGAGCGCAAGCCCCTTTGTTCCCCTCATGATAGAGAGGATCAGAATCAATCGTGGGAGAGATCTACAAGCCCGACTCAACTTTAAGGTCGACGACGAAGGCTCACCACAACGTCCCCCTATGCGACAAAGGAAACGTCGAAGGGAGGAAAATCCGAGAAATCCCCTGTCTTTGAGCGATTCGAAAATAAGACCACGGAAGATCAAGAAGACGAGTAACAAGCTTCTGACTATTCGCGCAGATCAAGAAGGCACGGAGATCCAGTGACCCCCAATGATAACGGTCGTCGCACGAGTGTCCTCGAGAGACTCAGGGACCACCCGAGGGGAAGGAGCCAAACCTCGTATTCTCGAGATCAAATGTCTAAAAGTGTCGCCGTGACTGATCTAGAAAGAGGGGACGATCCCCGAGTTATGATTCATCTAGTACCGACTCAAATGATTACCCCGTAGGCGTCATAGAAGGGATGACTCCTCCTCGGAAGATTCCTTGGATAGTAAGACATGTCACTATAAATCCAGTTGAAGACGCAACAATGAAGACCTATCTGTTCCATGGCGCCATAAGAAGATTGATGCGTTCATGAGTCGCATTCGAAACTACACAGAGGAAAAAAAACAGTGAAGGTCATCCAACGATAAATCTTACAACGGTTCGGGGGACCCAAATGACCATCTAAAGGTCTTCAAATCAGCAGCCGATATTGAATATTGGTCGAAACCCATGTGGTGCCATATGTTCAACTTTAGTTGGTTCGGTTTCGATGAATTACGCACAGCTTTCAGAAGAAAATTTACGCAATGAAAGAAGTGTGCCATGAATCTGGATGTCCTTGGTAGAGTCAAACAACGAAATGTCGAATCCTTATAAGAGTTTACAAAACGCTTCAAGGATGAGTGCATTCAGTCAAAGCATGCCCCGAGATCTTTAAGATCTCAGATTTCATGAATGGGATAACCAATCAGGAGGTGATCAAGCGACGGAATGACAGGTTTCCCCAAAATTTTGACGAGCTGATGAAACGGACTAAATCCTTCATCCAGAGAATAAGATGCGACCGCTAATAGCAAGAAGGGTTATTCGAATTACAGGTCTCAGGATCAGCCCAAGAGGCAATCTGATGGCCAGAATAACGACCGAAACAATGACTACCATGACAGCATGGCCAACCGAGGAGAGGACGTGGATCTAACAAGTACACTCCCCTAAAGATGACTCTGAGGGAAATATTAGCAGTCGAAGGTGTGAACTTCACAAAACCACCACCAATGACCACCTCAGTGGAAAGGCGTATGTCTCTGGCCAACGGCCTCCGGACTATACGCTAGGTCCCGGTTATTGGCCGCGGGATTGGAAATTAATGAACTGACAAGGGCCGCTAGCATTTAATGCCACAAGTCTGGGAGAAAGGGAAAAGAAAAAGGGATTTAATGTATTAACCAGCATACATGTATCTATCCAGCGGGTAAAGAGCTACACCGCCGCCTAGGGAACAAATCCCTTGATTTGTGGGAAATATCTTGCCTTGGACTTGGAGCCTAATCTATTGATGTGACTAAACATCTAGCTACATTTGGTGGAGTAGTATAAATACTCCACACATTTAATACACAGGCAACTAACTTAAGATACATACTCACCATTGTTACTCTTAAATACTCCTAGTGCACTCCGGTATTCCACACCGGACACCATTCAAGAGAAAGTTACTTACTTTTACGCCGGAGCTTTGTCTCAGGGTCACACCTGGGGTGAGGCTAACGTGTGTTGCTTTGTGTTCGTAGGTTCATCACCAAGACTCAAGCAACACGATCATTATGACCGAAGCTGATTTACTCGGGACAAGCTAGCCGGGGAATTTTGCTTCAACATAATACACTAACCTCAACTTAACTAATTATACCTGATTTTCTTCTCAAAATATCGATGTGGTATAAAAGCATAAGGTAATTCAGGGACAGTGGACGCAGGACATCTTGTTGTAGTTGAAGAAGGAAAAGTGGACGCAAGACATCTTGGTGTTGGGAAGGTATGACAAAAAAGTGGGCGGGTTCGGTAACGGGATAAGGATATCTTTCTTTGTACACACTAACACGGGATGAGTCGGCTGAATGGCACTTCATGTTTCCTTATAACATACTGTAGTGTTTTTATTTTGCCTCTTTTGACCCATTAAGGGTAAAATATTCATAGATATATGATTATGACATTAACGGATATCTTTCTTTGTACAAATTTCATATCCATTAGGAGGCCAAGGATTTGCACATGCTAGGCTTGTAGTTTTCGAGCCAGCAACAAGTCATCTTAATGTGTTATTTTTTTCACAGCGTGCATGCAAACTTGAAGGTAACGTATATCTTATAAGTTATCTAATTATATTCTTCATGCACGACTTAGTTTTCCTAAAAATACTATATTCTGAGCTTTAATGGTTTCTTCTATTCGACCTTTTAATTAGGAATGGACAAAATGGTAACTTTCATATCTTTAATGAAATTAATGTTACCAAAGATAATTTTATATTTTAAAATCTGAGGAATATATGTCCTTTTCCATACTTGTATGGGGAGATTGTGGTTCGCTTGGCAGATGATATTTAGTATGTTTTAATTTCACCTCTTTTTACTTTTATTCCTAAGGAGGCTAAGTTTTTTTAACCAGCTTGTAATTTCCGAGGCAACTTGATAGGTTCTTTTCACATCATGCTACTTTAGTTTGTAGTTTATGAGGCAGAAAAAGGTCATCTTAATGTGTTCTTTTCACAACATGCAACCTTAAAGGTAACATACTCGATAAAATATAGAAAAAATTTCAAGATTCGTCCCTATCGTTTACACCAAACATCAAGTTTGGTCCCTATCTCAAACTAAGTGCACAGATCATCCCTATCGTTTACACTTTGGATCAAAAATGGTCCCTATCTTGGATGGGTGTTTATTTTGCTCGTTATCTCTTGGTTGGGGGTATTTTGGTCTTTTTGATTTCATTAAATACACGTGTACAATGCTTAGTGTGCCTTGTTGTTGTTTAACTTTCCTAGATAAAAACACGTGTACATATATTGTTAATCAAATATAAAACATAAGCCAACATATTATGACTCATAAATAAACTAGTCACTCAATTTTCATCTTTCTGATCTCTTCTTGTCGTCCCTTTATACACTTAAAACACCACAATCTACAAAGTTTTCTAGCAACAAAAATTGATGGGTAAGGCATGGTTTAATACTAGTGAAAGTTTGTGGTATAGAATCTTTTTCAAAACAAATTAGTGCAAGGATTATTAGTGATAGATGGGACTGCCATAAGAACCAAGATGGAGGATTTATAGCTTAGTGAATCTGTGACACGGTTCATGTTGTGATGATGGTTCAGGTTGTCAGATGGTGCAGGTTGTGGAGGTGGCGAGGTTCTGAATTGGTAGAGATGGCGAGGTTCTGAGTTGGATGGACGTCCCTATCAGTTGATGAATTTAACAGATCTGTGATGATGATTTGATGAATCTATTTTTCCGGTTATTCGTTTGGATCTGGGTTTTTGTTTCTGAATTTGTGAATGATTTTTTGTGATATGGGACGGTGGCCACAAGAAATGAATCCATTTTTTTATTTGATTTTTCTATTTGGTGAATAGGGTTGACTCGTTTGAAGGATAAGCAGGATTCGGTTTAAGAAATGATTTCGTGGGATAAGTTTTATTGTAGACGAGGGATTTGTTTTTTGTGGTTTTGATATTTGTGGGTACGGATATGGATTTTGGATTTAGTGTGAGATGAGAGTGAGAAGTGAATCGAAATGAGGTCAGTGGTAAATGGATGAATGAGTGGTATGTTGATTAAATTGGTGAAGATGAGTGAGTGTAAATTGGTGAAGATGAGTGAGTGTAAAGGGTGGGTGTGTATATACAGGGACAACAGTATAAACGGCCACATAGGGTAACCATAGGCTCTCTTGTTGTATCTAAACAAATATTGCACTCGCATAATCCTGTAGCGTTTTCAAAATCTGATTTTGAGGAGTTGTTTGCAACGACGGTTGTTGATGAAGAGATATTTTTGGGTTTGTTTCAGTTTGCAAGGTAATGAAAGCTTTTCATGTGGATCCAGTGGAGATTAAACCCCGAACATATCAAGTTTAATCTTAAGAAAAATAATTAAAATAATCAGTAGATGAGCTGAGTTTTGGAAGAGATAAAATGGATTTGTTTGATGTAGGGTGGAAGATGAACGGATGTGATGATGGCGATGGCGGGATTAATGAGTGGGATTGACGTGGTGGTGTTTAGATCAGCTTATTCAGCAAAGATGTTGGAAACAATAATTTTATGGATTTTGTTTATATGCTTTATGAGGCTGCATACTACTGTATCATTACTGTTGATTTCAAAGAAAGGGTAGGTTCATGATGTACTACAGTTAACAGGTCATCCAGCCACATAACCCTCTATTTCCAAAAGTCAAATAAATGAAAGGACCAAAATACCCCTCTATTCATATCATTTAACTGGAAAATCTAACGTCCATCCAAGATAGGGACCATTTTTAATCCAAAGTGTAAACGATAGGGACGATCTGTACACTTAGTTTGAGATAGGGACCAAACTTGATGTTTGGTGTAAACGATAGGGACCAAACGTGAAATTTTTTCTAAAATATATATGTTGTATAAGTTATCTTTTTTTTGAACAGATGTCGTATAAGTTATCTAATAATATTTTTCATGCTCAACTTAGTTTTAGTCGCCTATAAGTGCTTACTGGACTCAAAGTGAGGGCTATAAAGAAACTCATGTGTCATTAGCTAGTGAAGGTTTTAAGGAATCCGCATAGCGAAAACCATTATCTAGCGTACATATACTTTTTAACATTGTGAATAAAAAATCGAAGCATTACCAATTCATCACATTTCTTTTCAACGTCTTCTTTCTTTTGATAAATGCGAACGATGATAGAAAATGTGGGTAATTACTAATTACAAATTGTTAACAATGAGAAAGCAAAAGACAAAAGAAAAACAAACATAAAAAGTCAGAATTATTTACATATTCCTCGAGGAAGTGATGCAAGATGATATCCAAGTATCATCTAAGCACGTATTCCACGAGGAACATATTATATCAATCCCAACTTGATACTTAGTGCATACCTTGCTATATAAAGTATTAGATTTTTTTCTCAATTGTCTATGTGGGATAAAAGCTAACTCTTCTTCTGATTGGTATAATATATCTTTGATCATTGTGTTAGTTATTAACAAGCTTCAGCATGTATAAGCTAAAACATGGGTTTGGGATATTTTCCTGTGAAATATACACGTTGTTCTCACGGGATATCTCAGGTAGTTCGCATTCTTATCTATGGTTTCTTTTTTATCTTTGGAAAACGCATCCGTCTTTTACACCACCATTATATTTTACGTACAAACATTGGAAAGCTATCAAATCTCATGCCACAACGGAAGGTCACACTTCACTATAGATGTAAATTTACCACTGTTTTCCTGTTTTAGTCCTTGTATATTAGTGTACATTGAAACCCAAAGATGGCCTTGTGCAATGTTTGGGTCATTTTAAAAAGACTGAAAGCAATGTGTTTGTTTGAATAATTTGGTGCAGCCAATGTCTGTGGCAGACCAAGAAATAGTAGAGATTTTGTTACATCCAGTAATGAATTGTGCTCTAGAGGAAGTAATTGTTGTTCGAGTATCTGACCTTGACATTGCATCTGTTCCTCGGATGAGTAACATCCTTTACCTTACGCAAAGTTCATTTGAAAATAAGAATCGTATCGCCGTGAAATGGTAGTTCACCCACGTTACTTCCTTGTGACCGTGTCTGATACAGGCCTCCATTTCCCAAAACACCCTAAATTTGAAATTTCCCACCCATATTTCGTTTATACTACAACCCAATCTTTCAACATCTGTGCATTCCTTGTACTGTAGGTACACCAATTTGCCTTTGTTTCTTAACCTTTTGTATGCCATGTAAATCACCATGAGGTTGTCGTATCTTCTAATGACCTCCCACATCTAGCTTGTAACTTCCCACCGAACAGGAAAATTGAAATTTTAAAAACATGAAAGACCTGGTATATCGTAATACTGTCTATATGGGATAAAAAAGCTTACTCGTCTTCTATAATATGCTTTAAACGCTATTTATTAAAAGGCGAGTACAACCAAATATTTCAAAGACGGTATAGCACGTGAAGATGCCACTTGTTCAAAAAAACATAATAGACCATAAAATTATGATTTAAGTTCTTTTGGATACCAAAGTTTTTTAGGATATAAGGGGACTCATCTCCACCATCCATCTCCATCTCATTCAAGGGCTGAGATTAAATCCCCAATTTACACAACTTTCTCCTTTCTTTCTCATAAAAACACACACCCCGTTCTTTCACTTCTCTCTCTACCCCGATCTACTTTCTCTCTCTAAAATTTGAAGCGAACAATCACAACATCATCATGAATCCATCACAATCGATTAATTAGATCGATTACTTAACACGAATTCATTTCAGGTTTGTATTCTTATAATCTATGCTTATTTTTTTTAGCTTATTTGATTTTGAATAAACTTATTAATTTATTTTCATTAGCTTTTTTGAACGAAATATGCCGATTGATAGTTCTTATTTTGATCGAATTATTCCGATTGATTGTTTTTATTTTGATCAATTTATTCTAATTAGCTTTTATTTAGGTGATTTATGTGAATAAGCTTATTTGTTTGAATAAGATTTTTAATTATATGAGAGTTATAAATAATCTTGAGAATTAGATAGGAGTTATGTGAATAAGCTTACAAATTACACGAGAGTTATGAATAAGCTAGCTTATTAGCTTATGTTGACAAATCGTAAGGTATTTTATGTAAGTTGGATTAAGTTTGCTGATGTAGGCTGCAATAAGCTTGATATATCATGTATGATATATATATATCATATATGATATATCATCTCTTTTCATATATGATAGATATATCATATATGATAACTGATGATATATCATATATGATATAACTATCATATATGATATATCAAATAAACCATAGGAAAAACAGATTCTGTATGAGTATTTTTTAGAAAATCAATATAAACTCTTGAAACTTGTCTTCTATCATATATATGAGTAATTTATTTTGGTGTTAAAATGTTGCATAATATGTTCTTTTTATCTTTTATAAATGCAGTCAGACAGAGATGGTGCGATTGGCAGCTTTGGAGCAAAGCAGAGAGGGATGTTGATTATAACAAGAGGATGTGCATGGATATGTTTTAAGGATCAAGACGGAGTAGGCGTTGTTCATGAATTCATCATTTGATAATCTGTTTTTTTGTGCATTTTTTTGATTTTGTATAAATTGTTATCATATATGATATCAGAGGTATATCATATATGATTTTACATTAGGTTACGTTCGGTTTGAATTATCATATATGATTCTGTTCAAAAGTACATTTTTATGTTATGAACAAGTGTTTGATTATTAATTGTGCATACTCTTTGTTGTAATCATGAATTCATCAGATTCTTTATTTAATAAATCCAAGTTTTTCTTGAGTGTCATATATGATAGTGCATGATCATATACTCCGTATGACTTAATTTATAAAAAGCATCATGACATAGTACCAAGAAAGTTAAATCATATTAACAAGATGTTGTACGAGATACCAATTGATTACAAAATCGTCCATATACTTCAAACTCCATTAGGAGATTACAAGAAAAAACAAACAATAAACGTAAAAGAAAAATTCACGAGCTTATTCATTAAGCTTCTTGGCCTTTTGGATGCTTGTAATGTTCAACACGCCTTGTAAACAACCTTCTCTACACAAAAAAGAAGATTTAATTCAATATTCAAGCACATAATCATATATGATATATTTGATCATATATGATATTTAGCTTATATCATATATGATATAGCATATCATATATGATACTTCATTAGCAAGTCATACTAAATATGTTCAGCCAGATTAATCCATTAAAAAAAGAGTTAATTCAATTTTCAACCACATTATCATATATGATATATCTCATCATATATGATATTTTAGCTTATATCATATATGATATAGTATATCATATATGATACTTCACAAACAGGTTACACTAAATATGTTCAGCGAGATTAAGCTAAAAAATCTTATAATTCATGAAAATAAGCTAATAAGTTAGCTTATAATTCATCATAATAAAGGTGATGATTATCAATAAGCTTATTCACATTAAGCATCAAGTTACCTTATCACTTGACATGTTAAATTCATGTATCTTATAAAATAAGCTATAAAAAATAAGATGAGTTATAAGCTTATTCACATCGAATAAGCTAAAGAAGATGAATCAAAACAGATCGAATGAACTTTACCTTATTTATGAAGAGGATGATCGATTTGTGACGGTGATGATCGATGGATTTGATGTTTGTGTTGATAAATTAAGATGTAAATATGTGTGTGTGTGTGTGTGTGTGTGTGTGTGTGTGTTTATGTGTGTTTTAGAGAGAAGAAGAAGAAGAAATCGATCCCAGATCTGTGAGAGTGGTAGGTGGTGTTAGGTGGGAGGGGTAAAATGACGAAACTACCCCTCTGCTTTTTTTTTTTGTTTTTAATATGGGTTGTTGGATAAGATGAGATGGACGGTCCAGATTTGTCCCCTTGTATCCAAAGGATACAAGGTATCTTAAATAACCGGACTCTAAAATTATTCATATGAATTACTAAACTACTTATAATTGCATGTAAATTACTGATAGCTTTAGAGGCCCCAAAACTTATATCCCGTTATATATTTGAGTCTCATTCACTTTCAACAAAAAATTTCATGCTATATAATTATTATTCATGTAATATTCTCCTGCGAAATGATTGGTATAATATATCTTTGATCGTTGTGTCTAGTTACTATGTATTCGATCGAGGAACACAAGCCAAAGTCTTGGGGGTTAACATTAAGTTTCTGGAATTTGGTTTACCAATTTTTTTAGTGTTAAGATTGGAAAACAAAATATAACCAGAAAGCTGCGGGTTAATCCATGATCGTAACGGCCCAACTGCATGACCGTAGTTCGACCAGTCAAGTTTTTACCCCTCAAGACAACTTGATCATGCATGAAAGATTAGAAGTCACATGGTCCTTCAGTTATTTCACATGGTGCAGCTGGGAAACTGGACAACCTTGAACCAGTGCTCCCACCCGTAAAGTAAATCATCGCACTTATGGTCAAACTAATTAAGAGAGAATCAAAAGACTCGTTTTCGGGAGCGATGCATCATTCCCAAACGCCTCCTATAATTCTCTGTAAGTTTCACATGATATATATACGTGTAGTGTATTAACACATGTATACTGCTCGCCTGTCTTTCCTTTTTTAACAGAATATATCACACACTCAGTTTGTGCACATGCATCACAGTTACAAATACATACTGTATATTAAAATGACTCGTATGAACAACCAAAAACCACCAACGGTAGGAACCAGACTTACAGTTTTTAAAACCGAAAAATGTGTGCACCTTAACATATATATAGTATAAACGGAGTATATATATTTTATTTAATGTCTTGATCTTATTCCCTCTAACTCTGCTGCAACTTCTTTCATAGTCGGCCTCAGCTTCCCATTTAAATTTAAGCATCTTTTTGCAAGCTTAGCAACAGCTACCAGCTGCTCTTTTGATCCATCTAACACTCGGTTATCAACGTTTTCTAAAAGCAGCCCTTCATCGGTTGACAAAATCAAAGTTGCCAAGCTTCTCGATTCCCCTGGTCCTATGGAATATATCGGCTTTTTCCCAGTCAAAAGCTCAACGACAACAATCCCAAAGCTATAAACATCGCTTTTTTCAGTGAATTGGTTGGATTGAAAGTACTCGGGATCTAAGTAGCCAAAGGTACCCTTGACTAATGTGCTTAAATGAGTTTGATCCCCTAATACGGACTTGGATATTCCAAAATCTGATAACTTCGCTCTAAATTTATCATCCAAAAGTATGTTGGAAGATTTAATGTCTCGATGATATATAGGAACAGAAGTTGCATAGTGCATATAAGCAAGAGCCCCTGCTACCTCCGTAGCAATTTGAAGCCGTATACTCCAGAAAGTAGGAAACTCATAATTCTCGTCGTGTATGAATCGGGAAAGATCTCCATTTGAAACAAATTCATAAACGAGAATTGGAACTTCTGTTTCTAAACAACATCCAAGCAACTTCACCACATTCCTTTGACTTATTTGGGAAAGTAAAAATACCTCATTGATAAATGATTCGATTTGGCTTTCATCTACCAGCATGGACTTCTTTATGGCTACTATTTTTCCATCGGCTAACATGCCTTTGTACACTGTTCCTTGGCCTCCACGTCCGAGTATTCTATTCTCGTTATATTGGTCTGTTGCTTTCTCTAACTCTGTAGCACTGAACAATCTCGTTGTCTCAGATGCGTGTTCACTGTTCGATGTTTGTTGCTGTAACAACAAACCACCATTTCTTTTGAAGAATTTCTCTTTGCGTCTCTTATGGTTCCTCTTTTGTATTAGTTTGTACACACCAATTGACAAAACTAGTATCCCTGTGCCCAATACAACACCTGCAAAGCATATGTTTTATATTTGCATCATAGATTATAGAAGATAGGAGACTTAAACAATCTCAACGTGCTTTTGTTTTATGTAAAAGGTAATATGAAGTTTACTAACTCTATTTAGGAACACAATAGCGTATAAATTCATCGTATAAAATACTATTTGGGATCATATACATCCTATATGCATCAACGAGTTACCTAAATTAATACCAAAGTTCTGCTAGATGTAAGCAAACTGTTGATACCCGTAAAATAAAATAGTGTAAGCATTTTATTCTGAAAAGCGAAGAGAATTTCATTTATAAACTGCTGTACGATATTGACAACAAACCCAAAGTTCGATCGCTGAAGTTAGATCGCTATCGAGCACAAGTAGCGAAAACGAGAGACTACAAAGAACCACAAGTATATGCACACGTTAAAAAACCCACAAACACCGATTTATTAATAACCTAATAAAGTTACATTGAGAAAGAAGAATTGTGAATTAGTAGGATCTCCTGAGAGTTAAGATTTATTTACATCATTAAATTAACATAAACTTATTCAACCAATTATAATCACCTATTTTTTTAAAAACCCACTTCTCACCACTATTTTAAAAATTAAATATCTCACAAACGTAAATCGTCAAACAAAAAAATACACTATTGCAACGAGAATTAAATCATCTTTTTATCAAGGGGCACATGTATATACTTTCGAGGAACTTTTTTTTCGACTTTTTTTCTTAAGTCACGTATGAGAGAATCATATATGATTTGTCACGAATCATATATGATTTTCAGAAAATCATATATGATTCGTGATATGAATCATATATGTTTCATGACGAATCATATATAATTCTCTCAGACGTGACTTAAAAAAAAGTCAAAAAAAGTTCGTCGAAAGTATATACATCTGCCCCTCGATAGATCGATGATTTAATTCTCGTCGCGATGATATGTTTTGTTTTACGTAACGATGAACGGTTTGTGAGATATTTAATTTTTAAAAAATGAGTTTTTTTGTTACATAATAAAAATGGGTGGTTGTGATTGGTTAATTGAGTTTATGCTAAACTAAAAGTGTATGTTGAACTTTTTTCTTTCCTATCATCTTCATTTAAAGGGATGAGGGGTAGGCACTTCCTCAAGTTAAATAAGAAATTTCTCATAAAGCCAATTAAAAAAGGTTAGCAATACACTTCCAAAATATTAATTTATTCATAATTTATATTATAAAGTACACTTAATTCCTATCTTTTGTTTAAGATTATTCCTAATATATAACAATTTCCACCATATGAGTAACATTTAAAATAAGCGATACTCAACACCGTTTACCAGTATTGGAACCTCGAACTAGGGACCATGTTTTCGACCATGCATTTTACTTTAGTAATTTTTTTAGATTAGCTTCCATGGTCTCTTTAACTTTCTTCTTCTTTTCAACAACATTACCCTCTCCACCTTCTTGTCCAAGTACTCCGTTATCGTAATGTTTTCCACCACCTTATACCAAGGTGCACCTTTTTTGCTCAATTACCAAGCAACCCGTGCTTCTCTTTTCTTCAGGTTGTTTGTCCCCAACCGTCTTTGAGCCACTACAGCATGATCGTTACTAACCTGAAAAATCTCAGCTCCACCTCAAACCATACATGTTTATCAACTTGTACATGTTTTAACACAACAACCAACTTTCGTGAACACAACATGTTTATGACCAAGTTGCATGTACCAAACTTGATTATGACCAAGTTGTTTGAAACAACCAATTTGTTTTAATCGGACTTGTTTCGAACTTTCATGCTTTTGTACACCAAAAGTTGTCACTTTTGCTTCTGAAGTGTACATATAGTTCCTTTTCTAGATCCCAATCATCATAATCTGACAACCTTTGGTCAACTTGATTCTACACATCTACATCTTCACAGTATAACCTTATTTTTAAAAAGTACCAATGAAATCAAACTTCTTTTTAACTCTAGAACATACCTGCCTTCTTCTAGCATCAGTTTCATCCATCATGCAAATGTATCCTCGAAGTCATACAAGAATCCCTCCTAGATGTCATATGATAAAACTCACCTGAATCCATTACAAATTCAGTTATCAAATCATTCCCGACTACCACCAGATCTTTTCTAAAGTAGGCGTTATCCTAGTTATCAGAAGAATCAATTTTCCTGATCATGTTTACCCTTCTTGACGAACGTACTTGACTTATTCATTAGACAGTCTCTCTTCAGATGACCTTCTAAATGACATATGAAGCACTTGAGTTTACTAGTTCTACCCTTTGACTTAAACCAAAAACTTCTACTAGAATGAGCTTTCCTCAAATTATTTGACCGTCCCCTAACATATAAACCGTCACAGTCTCTTATTTTGTGCCTTCAATTCTTTTCGTCAACTCTGTTGAATTGAGAGTCGCTAGAACATCCTCCATTATCAAGGTTCTCATGCCATACAACAGCGTCTACATAAATTTTTCATTAAATGATGGCGACGGCCTGTTCATCCTCAATCTCGATATTAATATTTACCAAATCAAGTATCAAGTTATTAAACTTAGCTATATTGTTACATGTAAATGATTAACACATGAACAATTTAGCTTCCCCTTAAATTGTGCCAATCATTCTTGAAACTTCAATTTCTGTAGGCTTTATGTAATGATCACATATGAAGAAATCTAATTACCACTTACTTGATGATGAAGTAGAATAACCCAAACTTGCGTCTTATATCTTGTACTAATCACGCGACTCCAAAACGCACTCATCAATGAGTAGACTCCAAATCTCACGGTTCAAGTAAGTAGAAGCCTCTTCAAAAAAAGAATCCTCAAGTGAGGAACATACAATAGCAAATACGAGCATAAAGTACCAATACACAGATCTCGTACCTTTGCTACCTTTTTATCAACTCCTTTGTCAGAACTTGAAGCACAAACAAGTTATCTTAAAAGTCAGTGGTTGGAAGTTCACGACTTTAAGATATGATAAAACACCAATCCGCAAAAATCTACTTTGTCTTCAAACAAATAAAAAAAAACTTTCTTTGTAATTAATGAAAATAAAACGAGCCTTTATACCTTTAAGAACTAGTTGCTATGAATAAATCAAACTCCGAACCAAAACATCTCCAAAAACTGTAAGTGGTTGTGAATAACGTTGTCAGCGGATTAAATACACGTGTCAACGGCTAGATTTCACGTGTCAGCGCGTCTGTCAGTGGCTAAATAACTCCCATCAACGTTGAAAATATAACAGTCTGTAAACCAAATACCTACTGTGACGAATAAAGAAACAGTACATGCTTCTTTGTTTTCTCTTGTTGCTACGCAAAAGTCATATTACTTATAAACAATTCGAATAACACCATACTCTCGGAACAACATCCTTCTTTGTCATGTCTCTTTCTCAACTATATGGTCCATGCTCCTTTTTAACTTATCACGTGAGGAGTGCCAAAATTTTCATAATACTAGTCAATCAATAGCATGCCAAGCCCGTATTATAAATACTGCGAACATAATACAAACCTTTTTGCATCTGGCCAGTACAATGAATCTGTCACTCACGTCCAAAGCATATCACATGTGATATCCTCTTTTGCTTGTAAAACACATCACGCCCAAGAATAAATCAGATCCCCCCTTGTGCCAAGTCAAAGAATCATAGAATTCAACTCCAAAATTTTAGCAACAATATTCAAACCAGCAGCAATATTATTTGTACCCACAAAAATAGGAATATATCTCGTCCAAATATATGAACACATGTGAACATCCTTGGACAGTCGCTGGATCCCACAATCATCGCAAGACAAAGAATAAGACGAGAGCCATGGAAGAGAACACCACAAATAATATAAATCAACTTGGAAACCCACATTGCTTTTTATATAAGGACAAACCTCTGTTGTCCTTTTTCCTTTTGACTAATGATCGAGCAATACCACCTTCATAACTAGAGGTGGCAAATCATGTCCATATGCTTAAATTTGGGCTATTTAGACCCTTTTTTGAACTAATGTACTAAATGGGTATTCCTTCTATTTTAGTTGGACTATTTGGACAAAATAAAAAGCATTTTGTTAAACAAATGGGTATTATGGACTATTTGGACAACATAAAAGCATTTGGTTAAATTAATCTTGAGTCTATTTATTTTTCCTTTAATATTGTCCATTTAACCCATGTCCATTTGGTCCAATGTCCATTTAGTCCAAGTCCATTTAGTCCAAATATTAAAAATTGCCCATTTAGTCCACGTCCATGGACCAACGTCCATTTAGCCCACGGTCCATACCCGTCCAGTCCACCCATTTAGCCACCCCTATTCATAACCATCACGTGACATTAATCTCTGTCATATAAAAACATGGACCACTTTCTTTTCAAATCTTATGTCACATTTATGTGGAACCATCATCAACAGCAACATCAATTCACACAAACCTACTGTAAGCGTGAATGTTGTGTCAAACGCAAACAAACGCATCACATAGATGATCATAACCTGCTACTGTTCCTTATTACAGTCCAGCAACGAACGACCACAACAATATATCTCTTATACTAATGACACGATCTGCTTCTTGAGCAGCAGCAATCATTCAAAACAAAGATCACAACTTCAATCTTCAATATTTAGGGTTCGCAAATAAAGGAACCCTACACAATCGTTTTCACAGCAACACAAATCATCAACATAGGGTTTATTAACGAAACCCTAAAATTCAGATCTTTAGCGACACTTATTCTGTCGTAAATCTGTCACAGATTTTGCAAACTGTCGCTAATCTATCACTAAAACTGTCGCTAATTTTGGACAGCGGCTTCACAGCAACGAACACGAACATAACACCTTGTATCTCCTAGATATCACGAGCCTTAGGATCTGATACCAATTGTGGAGTCCTATGATCGTTAGACTTACTGGTTATAAACCATTCTATCTAGGATAATCATCATTCATATGAATTAAAATAGCGGAATAGAATTTGATTATGAGCAAGGTGTTAACAAAGATGAATTCTCCCAAAGTGCTTGTATTAAAGATTAACATAAATAACTATAGGCATGTATACATTGAATCCCATGCCTAGAGATCAAAGCTTATTGTAGATTACATTGTGAATGAATGTTATATAAAAACCTACGTCTATGTCTTTTTATATAATAGAGACATAGCTTACAAAGAAAGCTAAAGTAATAAAAAGACTCCACCGGCTTGTTCTTTTGTAACTTGTACACTTTAGCCCTTGTCTTCTTATTTTTTTGTTTTTGACGCATCAACTCATAATTTCGACCCAACAGTTTCCTTGGTAACTTCTCATAAAACATGGTCTCCCAAGCATATAATCAATAATCCTTTTCACTTGCTTTCATGTCCGCATGTAATGTCTGTAATGCAACTTAAACCATAATAATCCGCAACGACAAAAGCTTTCTTTTATTGTCGAACTAGAAGAATTGTGATCGTTGATAAAAGGCACTCATGTTACTTAAGTCGTCGATATCATACGTTTATGAACAATAAAAACACAAGTTTCACCCACAAGTAGCATGAGCGAGGACGTCATCATCATGAAAAATAAACGATCACAAGATGGTGAACTGTGTTTACATGCCTTTTACGTTGTCGCCTTTTATCAACGATCACATGATGGCAACGTCGTAAGTAACATGAGCGCCTTTCTAATTTTTATGAGCAATAAAAACACAAGTTTCCTTTTATCAACGATCCCATGCGCATGTAAACATAGTTCTTCTTCCCAAGTTACCGATCGCTGCTCAACATTGATTCAAAACTTAAAACTGAATCTCGATATTTCAAACGACTTGTAACTTCGATCTAACACTTGATCTTCGAACACCACAATTGATTGGTAGCTCTGATACCACTTGTTATACTGATACCACTTGTTATATGATGCCGACAACAAACCCGAAGTTCAATCATGAAACACTAGATCGCGAGTTGTATCGAGCACAAGTAGTGGTCACAATATACTACGAATAACGGCAAGAATATGTGTATGTTATAATCATACATATTTTTATTAATAACCTCATACAAATTAAATTGAGGAAGAAAATGCGAATTACTAGAATCCCCCTCATCTTTGTTTATATGGTTGATGTGTAGGCACCTTCTCAAGTCAAATATAAAACTTCCGAAAAATCTGACTTAAAGAGGTTAGCCAAATATATGTTACTAGTAACATATATTAGGAATTCCTAATATTAATCTATTCCTAATATATGTTACTAAGTACACTTAAGTCTGCTTCTTTTTTTAAAATTTATTTTTAGAGATGAGTTATTTTGGATACCATATTTATCTTGGATACTAAGGGATTTATCCCCACCATCTATCTCTACTTCATTTAATGGATAAGATTAAAAATATTTTATTATTTCATTTATTTTAATAATTTAAATGTCTCTTAAACCGCTAAGTGTAAAACGAAAAAAAATATACCATCGCGATGAGCATTTGATTATTTTTCTATAGATATGCATTATGATATACTTTTGAAAAAAAATTATTTTTTTCGTTATTTAAAGTTTGGGTAAAATATCATATATGATAATAGTGTTTCATCATATATGATACTATTGCTAGATTACAAATTATTATTTAATCATATATGATATTCGTTTATATCATCTACGATAAGTTATATCATATATGATACTACTGTTATATCATATATGATATTTAGTATCATATATGATAGTTTTCGACAACGAAAAAATGTAAAAAAACAAAAAAAATTGTTGAAAGTATATATATCATATATATAGAAAGATAATTAAATGTTTGTCGTTATAATATTTTATTTTTCACATAACGATTAACGATTTAAGATATATTAATGTTTAAAAAAAAGGAGAAAAAATAGGTTTTTGGTTTAATCCTATCCATTAGATTAAGATGGATATACATGATGGAGATTAGTCCCTTGGTATTCAATTAAATTTGGTATTTAAATCAACTTAAATATTATTCTTACACTACAAAATTTATAACATTTGTTTACTAAATTAAATATGATAAGAGTTAGCAATAAGGGGGCGCTAAAAGTATTTTTTTTCTATCAATATCTACTAAAAAAAATCACCAAAAGTTATTTTTATCCACTCATACTCATAAAAAAAAAGACTAAGTAACAGAGGAGAGCACTAAAAGTATATACTTAATCAAAAAGAAAAAATCAAAGTGTAAAACTTTTAATAAATCCTTTTTTAGTAGGAAAAAGAGTAAGAAAAAATTGTGGATTTTTATTTTGCTTAATTTTAAACCTAATGTGTTTTAGTAAGAAAAAATTATAACTATTTAAATAATTGTAAACTTTTACTAGTTACTAAAATTTTTAATAAGTAAATGTTATTTATTTTGTAGTGTTAATATATAACATAAACAAAAAAACCCTAACATTTTGTGCTAAATATTCGTTCAATATATTTGTAATCCAAACCCATAACGGGTTACGGGGTCATGGTTCACACATGCATAAAACAAAGAATTACCTAAAATAAATATTATTGTTGTAAATTTTGAAGCAGAAGAACGTTTGCAATCATTTATCTTAGCATTGCCAATAAATCCTCGACGGCACATGCAATCGTAATTCCCACGAGTATTAACGCAGTCACCATAGCAAGGGTACTTATCTCGATTCTCACACTCGTTGATGTCTGAAAAGAAAAGAAAAATCAATCAGGCTAGATAAAACAAGACGAATCCAAATTATTTTGTAATTTATGTTTATGTACCCACACAAAAAATTGTCTTTTAAGAACACATAAATAAAATGTCAAATAAGTTAAGAAAGTATCACCAAAAAAATTATAAAATTTGTTAGTGAACTTAAAAAGTGTCATTAGATAGTATCATTAGATAGTATCATTACTTTTATGCCTTTGCCTACATTAGGTGAGATCTATATGAGACATCAACTAACCAAAAATCATCAACTATATTATAACTATTATAGTTTGGCGTTCATTGGTGTGAGGCTTATGTAAGAGCGATTTTTTTTTTCTGGCAGACATTTGATATTCATTTCGCTGCACGGTTTGTTGTTGTAAGGGCATTATATGACCCGACAGAAAATTTTTGCATATTGATGACATAATGTGCATACATAAGTGGCTTCACTCATGTAGTTTTAGAAACTTATTTCTCTAATATACAAAGCTTAATGTAACCTATTTAGTTTTATTTTGTGGTTCTTTATGTTTAATGATTGTTCAGGTATTTTAGTGTCTACATCTATATTTGTTGGTCCAAGGGAAGTAACCAAATTTGTTAGGAAATTTTTTTAGTAAGTAACCAAAAGAAGCAGTATTACACGATGCATGTAAACAAATTTGTCAGGAACTTTGTTTAACACTACTTAAGACACAATACAAGTCATTCAACAAAAAAGGATGTTTAACACAAAAGGAAACCCGTCGCAGCGAAGCGCGCATCATCTATACTTGTATAAACTTAAAAAGCCTACACACCTTAATTATTATTTCATTTCTCTCTCTTAAAAAACATACACACACCGTATCATTATTTCACCCGTTAGAAAACTTCAAACCATCACCAGATAACTTTAGGCCAACGCCATAAAACTTAAATCACTATAAGATCCCTAAAATCATCATCCATCGCTTTAAATAACCATGAAACGTGACAAAGCACTGTAAAACACCACCGAAAATAAACAAACCTCGAATGAAAACGAATCTCGCCAGAAAAAATTATCAACCACCGCCGAAAACAAATACTATCCATTTACCTTAAAATAACAAAATAATCATGAAAAACACAAATAACCCAAAATCAAAAAATCCCTGTTAAGAATAGCTTAACTAGGTTAAATGATGTTATAGAAGTGGTTTAACATGTCAAACTTAACAAAGAACTTTTCTAAAACGATATGCCCAAATGACATGTGATTTGCACCAATCACATGTGATTTGAACAAATCACATACAATCACATGTGATTTGCACATAGAATCACATGTGTTCTAGACGCGAATTACATGTGATTCGAAAAAAATAATCTTGACGGATTTACAGAGGTGATCTACTGTGGTAGAATGAAGTCCGTAGATGAAGATGACGGATCCACGACGAATTTACAATGGTGGTTCGACGTAGATGACAGATCCACAGTGAATATACAACGGGATTTTCGTCCAAAATCCCTTGGTTGCTATCAAATAAAGGGTTTTTGGCAATGGGTTTATCGTATGTTATTGTTTTTCCCTTATTAATTGGAAGTTCGAATTCAAGTCTGGGCGACGTCAGATTATACCCTCGACGCAATCATGAGGTACCAATGATACAATTTACCCATCCTTGGTATTGATTGCTCATCTCATGATCGTATTCTTATTTAATAAGCTTCCAAGGGAAGATCACATGGATCCAAGTGCTCAAGGGGTGGACCCTACCAAGCCTTCTTAGCGGAAGAAGTTGCCCTCAATCTCGGGCATTTTGGAAAAATGGAAGACCAAACGAAGTACAATCTTCTTGTGCAGTGACCCATTTATAACGGCCCCATGTGCTAGATTGGATTTGCTACGTGATAATGGATTGGGCAATATTTTATCCGCCTCATAAATACCGACCATTTTCTCAGGACCATTATGGGTGAATCTATTCCGCATTAATAAGTCGATCTACCGAGGGATTTTTTACGATTCTTTGCAACATTCACCAATCACCATGGCACATAAGTTTGTAGGTACGAGTGAAGGAGGGAGCAGATTCATTTTAGGCTAGGGGTGAAATGGAGACATGTGTTTAGGTATGAATTTTGTTTGCATTTAGGTTTGTCCATGAAGCATGAGAGAAGAGGGAATGTGTTTGAGGTTGGGGTGAGAAGCCGTTTGCCTATTATGATGGTGAATAGATGATATGGTTTTGGCCCACGATTGGTGCAGATAAATTGAGTACCGACAATACTCTTGCCAAAAAACTCAGAACCCGAGAGTAAAATTGGCACATATGTGCATTGCCTCCGCCATCACTGCTACGAAGATGACCCAACAACGGGTAGCCTCTATTAATCACTACCTCCTCTATTACATGTTCGGGGAGGATGTAACCTCATCTGTTGGATTATCAACTCCTTTTTGTTCAGTAGGGACAATTTTGGAAAAATTAGCGGGGAATGATGATTACCCGCATTGCTTCATCATTCGGGATTCTCGGGAGATTATACATGCCCTTAGTCGTGATCCAAATCCCACCTTACTCTAAATAAGCCCATCATTGTCATGGAAGTCCTAATATAGCTTATCAAGAATCAGGGATGTCATTTGGTCGTCGTAGGCAGTGATATGTTTGAGAATGAGAAAGAAGAGGGGGCTATTGGCGAGGATTACTTCGCCACATGAGTCAGGAGGACTGACTGTCCCATTAGGGAGCATAGTTTATAAAAAGACAATTGTGTAGCTATTTATGTAAGTTAAACTTATGCAAACAAAATCTTAGACAATCGGTGTATGATACGGGTCTTAAACTAGTTTATAAAAATTTATAGATTTCAAATGTGAATTTACTAACTAATAGCGTCATAGCAATGAGTAGTAGTATTAAACCGCCAATCACCATGTTTCTTTTTCTTATCCTTATTGAAAAAAGTGTCTTTTTTCATAATGTGGACATGTAATAAGATATATGTGTAAAATATGTGGTTTCTTTTTAAGGTTTAATAAATATTAGTAGGGTATCTACGCGATATGGTGATGGGTACTCTGTAGCTAATTTTCTAGCAAACAAATGTTATCCAGTTTTTTTGTTTTTCTTGTTAGCACTAATTTTTGAATAACAACAATTTTCACTTAAAAAAGATCTCAAAAATGTAACTTTAATCGAAAAATATCATTATTAAAAAAAACTTGTGTAAATAAGAGGAAGTGATGAAAAAAAACTTGACAAAAATTATCTTGAATACATAGTTAAGTAAGTTAATATTTTTACGTAACATGCTTGTTAAGTATGTATTATATATTTTCATTTATGCTTTAGCATGTTTGGTAAAAGAAAATATAATACAATATAGTTTTATGGATAAATTAGTGTTAGAATATATACCTAATCTGTCATCCATACTTAACTATAGAGACTTATTGTGCCTTGTTTTAAACTTTCAGTTACCAAAAGGACTTGCTATGCATTCAGTCATGTGATGGAGGGACTTATGTTGCTACTTGATGATACTTATCTTGGACTCAAGCTCATTGGCACAAGGCCTGGTTACAATGGCTCCAAAAGCCCATCTTACTCTTATTTCATTAGCTAGGGTTTCTCATTGTTTGTATCACAGCTGTGTGTTTATCTTTTCACATAGTCTCTCTCTCTCTCTCTCTCTCTCTCTCTCTAAAACTTGTTGTTCTTTTCATTTTGATGCATTGATTGTAAAACTATTAGTAGTATCATGTAGATAATAGAGCTACATGTGAGTAGCACTGGTAGCTTATTTAGTTGTTTTTCATTCTGTTTTTTCTTCAATCTTGTTTAATAAAAGTTGAAAGTGTTTTGAGGTCATTTGATACATGTTTTTCTACAATTAGTTAATACATGTGACACATTTTTTCACTCATTCACTCCAAGATTGGGATGAAAGTATCCAGTGTAAAATTCAGATGAAAGTATTCATTGCAAAAAGTATTAAATTCCTTTCACTTTACTTCTTTCCACCTCCATTCACTTTGTCTTAAAACTCTCAAGAACATACAATAATTTTAGTTTCTTCCGTTATTTTCATTTTCTTTTCTATAATTACCTTGAGTACATGGTGTAAAATGGGTATACAAAAGGTCGGGTAAAATCTTGAAGAAGTATCTCTAGTTAAGTAAGTTAATATTTTTATATAACATGTTTTAGTATATCTAAAGTGTACTATAGAAAGTTAAGTATGTATTATGTATTTTCATTTATGCTTTAGCATGCTTGTAAAATATGTATATATGATTATATATGTATGTAATACGATGTTTTAATTAGGAGTATTAGTTATGAATTGTTTTTTTATTATTCTTTTTCATGGTTGTAAAATGCATATATATGAATATACATATATTTGTAATGGGATGTTTTAATTAGAAGTGTTAATTATGCATTGTATGTATTTTAATTATGCTTTACTATGACTGTAAAATGTGTATATATGATTGTATATTTATGTAATGTGATGTTTTACTTAGGAGTATTAATTATGTTTATATGTTTAGTTATCAGATTTTAATTATTCTGTATGAGTTGTAAAATATGCATAGATGTGTGTACATATTAATATTTTTATTGTCAACTTTTAATTATGTGTGTACATATTAATACCCATATCTCTACATACACACAAACTCACCACCTGTCATCGGAAACTACGACAATAGCTTTCAGACGGATCATATCCGTCGCTTGAACCCAACACCAGTTGATTTATTGGTATATACAAGGTTTGCAGTTAGAATTGTGATACGTCCAATAACAATGAATTTTTCCATCAAAACTCTAAGTTTTGAGTTGGGCTTGTTTTAATTTATAAGTTTGTTTTTATTAAACTGAAGGGCTAGTTTTTCAAACATTATATAACTAGTTATGTTTTCAGGGCCGTTTTGTGAATTTCGGAGACCGTGTGTCACTTTACGTTATAAGCCCTTGAACAACGTGCACTTAAAATTATGCATGTACGCTTTAGATCATTACTCATTCACGCTATTATCATATATTGAGTAGTAAAGTGGCTATTTTGAAATTTTTTAGATTTGACACTCCTTTTTTTCATATCATAAATTTTGTAAAACTCTTGAACATGATTTTAGATGTGTCTTAATGATTAACAATAGAATTGTGTGGTACTTCGTGAAATATTTGCATAGCTTCAAATATTCAAACATTCGAAGGTGATTTGTATCAAAAATAATACGTAAGGATAGAAAGTATAATTTTTTATGTTAATATTTGTTTTTTTTACTTTTCACCAAAATAACACAACTAAGCAAACTACATGTAAGATATAATATACTTGTCAAAATATATACCAAAAGGACCAAAATTGTAATTTACCAAAAAAGTACAAGTCTTGTTAGTCTCTAATCCGAAATCCCATCTACATTCACTTCGTCAAAAACTACTGTGACATAAATTACAAACTTTTAACATTTTTAAACACCTTTTTTCATGAATATCGCTTACGTACATTAAATCATCCAAATATAACTGTATACTAACACTAAAATCTAAAATTTGGAAGCCATCGAAAAAATGAGACCCTGTGCCATTGCACGGGTCTCACACCCCTTGACTCGGCCTTTATGGTTTTCATGTTAAAGTTATTCATTCTGGTTTTTGATTATTCATCTTCAATTCATGTTTATGTTACTTAAATGTTACATGATAGCGTAATTTGGTAGTTACAAACATTCAGAATTTTCGACCACATCTCGTTAATGTTAGTTAATTATGAAAACCTACATCCATATACTGAGATTGAGGATTTTAATTTTTTTTCTTCGATTCAAATGCATATTTAAATTTTGGTTCTGATTCTGTTCATTCTGAAAGTGATACCTTGTGGGAGTTATTTGTAGGGGTTCTAATAGTTTCTTTCGATTTTGAAAGCCATGAATTTCGGAATATCTCGGCAAGAATCTTCATCTGAGTTCACTTGCAAACAAAAAGGGTGTTTGGTTGAAAACTAAATTAAAAGGAAAAGACATGGATAATATAGACATTTCAGGGTTATATTAGTAAAAACGAAACAAATTTAAAAGTTCATTGTTAATGTCTAGCGATAAATTATGAAGTGTTTAAAGTGATACATTTGAATAAGTACGTTGGTATTATATATATCTTTTACATTTTTTATTATTCTTTTATATTTAGTATATTATTTCATAATAAGAAAAAAGAAAAACGATAATTTTTTTGTTTGAACCCAAGTTTGTTACCATAAAGTCTATAAGTATTTATTAACGATCTCAATTCTCAGCCGATCGGTTGAAGGACAAAAAGACCAAAAAGCAATCATAAATAATTGAAAACACATAATTGACGAGAAGTTCGTGAAGCGACTTCCAACTAATGAACAAACCTTGCCATATTACATCTAATAGCCACACAACCCATTTTTATATATATATATATATATATATATATATATATATATATATATATATATATATATATATATATATATATATATATATATAGTGGAGTGCTAAATGCAGAACTATTTTTTTAGTACAGAACCTACAGAACTAGATTTTTACTCCTAAGAATACACAATGTACATCATATTAATACATGATGGCAGTTTTGTAAATATGAGTTACTTATTTTTTGAAAAAGAAATAAACAAAGGGTAGATTCGGTATTTTTGCAACTCCCAAAAAGATGATAAAAACTGATACAGATATATCTCAAATTCTATTTACAAAACTTTGTCAAAACCTAGATCAATCCTAAAAAAACCGTCGCCTCTCTTTCTCTTTAGATCACTCCTCCAAAAAAAATTACCTACTCGATTTTCAGATTCGGTTTTGATTCACAAATCGAGTTTCTTAAATCACCAATCGAATTTTATGATAGTGGAGTGTCTAAGTTATGATTTGACATTGTGGTTTTGTTTTCGAATCTGGTTATCGTGAGATACATATTTTGGATCGAGCGAGCATCAACGTTTTAGAAAAAGAGTTTCATTTGGTGGAAGGTTACAGGTGTTGAATGGTTCGATTTATGAATCGAGAGATATACTGTTAATGGTGGCGTTGGAGGAAGAGATGTTAATTTGGGGGTTTTGGGTCAGTATTTGAGTTCGTTAGCCGGTAGTAGTGGTGGTAAGGGGTGTGGGTTGAGGTCTAAGGATTTGAATGATTTGAATCGTGTTTTTATGAATGCGAGTTTTCATAGGTTGTTCTCGAGTCATGCGCTTAAGAAGAAAGGTAAGATTTTTTTGCTTTTTATTTAGTTAGGGGTGATAGTTTAAATGCGGAGAATTAGCAAATAGTTTTGAGCAAACTATCGAAAAAAGCTGTTTATTTTCATTTCGTCGAAAAGACCTCATTTTTGGATTGCTAAAAGTATACGTGTAAAAGAAGCATACAATCATAAAAGTTAAAAGTTAAACACTTGTTCCATTAGTGTTTCATTTGGAGTGTTTAAATCGAAATTCAGTTTTAGACACTCCAATAACGCTTGTTTCGGAACACAGCTTAATGTATGTAAACTGGATATATGAGTAATATAATAATGGGAAGTATTGGTGTGTATGCTAGTGAATTAAGTTGCTTCTGATATATTTTTTGATAGATTATGAGAACTTCTACCCAAAGGATAAAAAGGAACCGAAAGCGAATGAGCAGAAGTCGGAATCCAAAGGTTGGTTGCATTGATCAGTTAGTCTAGATGTTATACTTGATATTTTATGGTAGTTCCAACTAGTTCCCTTGGTAACCGACACTTGTTAGTGTTATTTAATCATTTATGAGTTGTATGCTTTTGCCTGTTGATAAATACTACAATTACTTAATCTTATGGGATCTTATGGGGGATTTCGTGCTTTTCTTTTGACACTTTTTGTATTTATCATTGGTAGATGTGTCTCATTCTAATTAGTCTCGCCCGATTCTTGAGTAAATCAGATAGCATGCTACAAATAGGATACATTTAGAGTGAATAGGATTGTAAAATCTGGTTATTGACTATATATAAAGTGTTCTTGTGTGCTTTTATTTGGTATATGTATGGAATACCTACTTTGTAGTTTGAAATAGCGGCAGGCATCATTATGGATCTACTGAGTGTATATGGAAAATCTAATATCATTTTTTTGTTTTTATAAATTTGTGTGTATGAAGAATCTAATATCATTTTTTTTTGTTTTTATAAATTTGCATCAGGGGTTGGGAGATGAATATGATCAATGTGGATGCACCTGTGCGTGCGTAGACATGTTTTCGAAATCTTACATACATGTTTCGAAGCCGTACATACATGTTTTCGAAACCGTACATACATGTTTGAAGTGGTACATACATGTTTTTGAAGCCGTACATACATGTTATCGAAGCGTGCATGCTTGTTCTTTGAAGAGTGCACACATGTTTTAGAATCTCTTGCACAATTATATTTAACAATATACATTTGTATTTGAATTGTATTTTAATTGATATCAAATTTTGTCTCTTGTGTTTATGTTTTTGGTTTTGTTTTAAATTTAGAGATCACACGTTATGTTTATGTTTTTTTTGTTTTAGTTTTAGAAGATAATATGTACATTAAAAATATATACATAGTTATCATTTTGAGAAAAAAAAAATTATGTTTGAGGTAAAGAATTTCAAGCATATGTAAAATCAAAATATTAAAAGATAACACGTATGTATTTTTTTATAAAAGTATAACTTTTAACCTGGAGAGAAAGGTTTAAAGAAAAAAAATGTTGAAAATTAGAATTAGAAAAACTAACTGTTAATTGAAAAATAAAAAAAAGTCAAAATTTGTGGACAACCAAAATACCTGATTTGCCCTTATATTAATTTAATTTTCCAAAATGAGTACTAAATAATTTCAAAAATGCCATCATGCATTAATAGGATATACATCATGCTTTATTAGTAGTAAAAAATTGGTTCTGTAGGTTCTGTACCAAAAAAGAGGTTCTGCAAATAGCGTGCCCCTATATATATATATATATATATATATATATATATATATATATATATATATATATATATATATATATATATATATATATATATATATATATATATATATATATATATATATATATATATATATTATTGAAAACCCACAATTTAAAAAAAATGCATGTACTATAGTTGTCTTTTTTTTTTAACTTTTTTTCATAATTATAATTTTACCATTAGCTAAATAATTAGTATATTTTTTTTAAATCATATAATTATAATTTTCAATATAATAATATATCAAATTTGATGAAACTTTTAAATCTATTTTTTAATTGTGCACAATTAATTTGAAACATTTTAAAAAAGAAAAATGACCAATAAAAATAAAATGAAAAAAGTATATATTTTAAGTTTTACATATTTCTCTTTATCACACTCATTATTATATTTAATTTTTTTATTTTTTTTATTAAATATAAAAAATATTATATTTTAAGTTAAGTTGAGTTGTTAATAAATGATAAAAATGTTAAATCAAATGGATGTATTAACTGGGCTCAAACACCGTGGATTAGTCGGCCAATAAGTCAGAAATCACGGTTAAAAAAAGAAAAAAAAAGGATGTATTAACTGAATAGATGAAATAACAAGAAAATAATATTTTATTAAAAAATTAAGTCGGATGAAATCATACACAAACAGTATTAAGCAAAAAATAAACACCTCTTACATTTTCATTTTTCCTTGTCACAAGATTCCCTCGACCTTATATTTGTATTTTACAAGTTTTTAAGCGAAGATATGTCAATTTTGTTTTATGTCACTAGCCGGCTACCCGCGCAATGCGGCGGCGGGTAGCCGGTAACTAATTTCGTGGATTTGGCTAAACCACGAAAACACCATTACAAAAACGAATATTTTTTCTGAAGACAACGACCAATTTTTTTTTCGGTACCTCAAAGTTGGCGACAATAGGTTGTGGTTGAGAGAGAGCGATGGTTTGTTTTGCATATTTTACATTTGTCTTTTAAAATTTTCTGAGACTTTATATAGTGAATTTAATTGTTTACATAAAACTGTTACATAATGGGTTTTAAAAATGTTTTTATTAATTAAGTTAAATCATGATTAAGACATTTAATATTTTTTTCGTAACTTCTAATTATACTTATTAAAACATAAATTTTCAGTTACAAAATTGTATTGAATTACAATTATTTCTAAACTTTTAATATTCATTAATTTCTTAGCAAAAGATAAATCTTTCTATTATAAGAAATGTTTAAGGCTTAATTTTTAAGACTTCTAATTTTAGAAAAAGTGTTAAATGTTTTATATATTAGTATAGATACTACATATGAAAAATTAAGCATAGCGTTGCTCTTACCGTCAATCAAGGTTACAAAAACCGTGAATCGTTAGTCGGTCGATCGATTACTTTGTAATTTGTAATAGTTCTACGCTCGATTAATCGGTGATTAATCGGATTGACATTTTTAGCAAGTTTTGGGTATTTTTGGCATGTTTTAGGTATTTTTAAAGAGTTTTATGTATTTCCGGCGATATTATTCCTAAAATACAACGAATCATACATAAAAATAGTTAATATAAGTGATAGTGAGTTTTTGGTATTTTTGGCAAAATTTGCAGGTTTTCGGAAAGTTTGACAACTCTTTACCATCGTTGACCATAGTTGACCACCATTAATCGCCTTTTCATTAATCGACAAGGTTAAAAACCTTATAACAATTAAACGGCAATTAATCGGCCTTGTAAACTTTTTTTTTCAACACTTATCATATCCTAGGTTGATTGTACAGATTCTATTATATTATATGTAATTAACTTAGATTATACCTTGGCAGCCAGGAGAAAGATATGGATTTCCTTCATAGCCTTCTTTACAAACACAACGGTAGCCACCACTTTCCCTAGTAGAGCTAACACAGTTGCTATTCAATTGACAAGCAAACCCATCGGTTGCTTCGGCTTCAGGGCAACTCAGATTTCCGATAGCCCATTCGAGCACTAGTGGCACTGTATCTTCTATCCTCTTTCTGAAGGAAGCATCGTTCAAATCAGTCAGACCCTTGAACTTGAACGCATTCTGGTCACCAACAAAGGAGTATGTACAAGGTCTAAACGACCTCCTATATATATCCGTTGAGACCTCAGTAATATAAGAGTTTATGTCTTTCGGTATGGATATTTGACAACAACCATATCCTGTACACTCGTCACCTAAAACCTCATCTTGTGTTGAACAGAAGACCATACAGCCGGTGGACACGTTCCTAGATGGTGTACTTGCGGTTAGCCAAGCATAATCATTGCAGCCGATAACTGTGAACTTGTTGATTCTCGAGAAGGTGTACGGCTTCACACTAAAGTTTGCTGAGATTGTGCGATTATTGTATATTGTTCCATTTGGAGAATAACACCTGCTCGCCAATAAATTGGAAATTGAGACGGTGGAATCAGATATCAGTTTAATTGACGCATAGCCGCCTAAATTAATAGTGGCTTTTGGGGGGTTCAGTGAAGTGTCGCAGTTAACGCTAAATCCCTCCTCTATATAACATTCTGAGTTGTTTCCCACACCGAAAGGGTAAGGAACAATTAAGTCCCCGCATCGACTGTCGCAACCTGGCTTCGCAAGGTTGGTTGAGTTAATGAAGGTGTACCATTCTGAGGTAGAATTTGTATCAGAGGCCGTAAACGAAAACATTTGAAATAATACTGCCCACATTAGGACCAGAAATTTCATGGTTTTCTTTTGTGAAATTATTGTTTCCAAGTGCTGTAGTATTTAAGGGGTTTTTAGACTAACCTTACATGACATGCTTTCATATAATCTACGGGAAGACAAGTAATTTGAAGACTCGAAATATTAATATTCTAATTAGTTATCTATCATACATTAAATAAACAAACGTTTACTGTTTATCAGTAATATATTAATATCCTCTTAATGTAGGATTAATTTAATAAGTTTAATTTTAACTTCGTTTAAACCCTTTAATTATTCGCGAATAAAACTACATGGGTATAAGAAGTTGACACGTTTATACACGTCGAAGTTTCTGATTAAAGATTTAAGTAACTTGAAATATTTTTTAAAAGTTTTTGAAACTGATAGGTGGAATTTTTGTTACAATTTTATGTTTGAATATAAATCAACTTTTAACCATATTTATATTCGAGTCTCATTTTTTTCAGAATACGAGAGTTAATTTAAAGAAAAAATTTCGGTCCCTACCGTTTATACAGAACATTAAGTATGGTTCATAATATCTCAAATTAAGTCCACAGATCATCCTATCGTTTACAATTTAGATCAAAATTCGTCCTCATCTTGGATGGGAGTTAATTTTGACCGTTAAATGGTATGAGAGGAGGGGTAATTTGGTCATTTACTCTTTTTTTTTCTTTTAATTTTTTTCTTTTCATTACACACAAAAATAACCTACCCTCAATTTTGTTCTTTGTAAATATACAAAAAAAAAAAAAAAAAAAAAAAAACAGATCCAAAAATCTTATCATTTCTATCTATAACATCATTTCCATATGCACACAGATCCATCATCACCTTCGAAAATCTGTATCATTTCCATCTATACCATCATCACCTTTAAACCACCACCATATGCACACAAATAATTTTAATCAATGAAATCAATCAATCAATCATGTAGAGGGGGAGGTAAGAAATAACAAGTATAAATAAAACACACAAATACACATTTGTATGTGTGTTCTTCCATCCACAAAATAGCGTAACACATTTATTTCTCGTGATCCTCAATCAATCATCACATTTCTTGTCTCATCTCTTTTGATTCAATTTTACGTAAGTTGTTATATATCATCATCATCATTAGCTTAATTACATCATTAATTCGCGTAGATCTATATTTGTGTTTTACTCAAATTGATGACGTCATCTAGATCTGGTTCATAATGTGTGTGATTTTTAATCTGTTAAGAGTTAGGTTTAAAAAATTGGATTTTTAATTTGTTAAGAGCTGGTGCTAAAATGCTTGTTATGGCTTATGGTAGGTCATACGGGTTGCTTGTGATCACCACACGAGGAAACAATGTTTATGGCCCAACCAGCTCCCAGAAAAACTAATCCCCAAGTTTATTCTTTTGGCTATGCAAGAAAAGCCACTTCCGATTCACGGTGATGGTTCTAATGTAAGGAGTTACCTCTACTGTGAGGATGTTGCTGAGGCGTTTGAAGTGATTCTTCACAACGGTGAAGTCGGTCATGTTTACAATATCGAGACGAAAAGGGAGAGGAGAGTTATCGATGTTGTAAAAGATATGTGCAAGCTTTTCAATCTGGATGCTAAGACCAGTAACAACGCTTCTAAAAAACCAGCATTGAAGTTCCTCATCTATGCTAAGACAGGGTGGATCGGTGGTTTACTTGGGAAACTGTGTGAGAAACAAGGGATTCGATACGAGTATGGAAGAGGTCGTTTGGAAGACCGCTCTCAGCTTATGTCTGATATTCAGACTATTAAGCCTACCCATGTTTTCAGTGTTGCTGGTGTCACTAGCAGACCTAATGTCGATTGATGTGAATCTCAAAGAACAAAAGTGAGGGTAGGTTATTTTTGTGTGTAATGAAAAGAAAAAAAATTAAAAGAAAAAAAAAGAGTAAAGGACCAAATTACCCCTCCTCTCATACCCCTTAACGGCCAAAATTAACTCCCATCCAAGATAGGGCGAATTTTGATCTAAATTATAAACGATGGGGATGATCTGTGGACTTAATTTGACATAGGGACCATACTTGATGTTCTTTGTAAACGATAGGGACCAAACATGAAAGTTTTTTCTAATTTAAATAAATCAAGGACCATTTTCTAACATAGCAAGATTATTGGTCATTTATTTAATGAATGTCCTAAAGCTACGAAATCAGATGAAGTAAAGAATGTGAAGAAGCCTAAGCAGCCCGCTAATTTCACGGGTGTCAAATTACATGTCTTTGAAATCTGAACACCCAAATCAAAATACCAAAATCAAGACCCTCAAATCAATAGACTCAAATCAAAACATGATCCAATCAAAACAACCAAATCAATCTTGCTTCGATCCACTGTTTGCACAAAATCAAGATTTTCATGCATAATTATCAAAGCCAATCAATTTTTCTTTAGAAATATAAAGCCTAAACTACAAGAAAAAGGTCTTTCAGTGACACACAAAAAAATGTCCAAAAAAGTGTCAGTGAAAGACTTTTTTTTCACCTATAGTTATAAACAGTGTGAGCTAAAGTACTGCTGGTAAAAGTATATAGTGACACTCTTTTCTGACACATAATAATGTCAGAACAAGTTGAAACTATTCTCACACATGCATAATAGGATTGATTCTGTGACGTTAAATGATGGAACGTGTGTGACGGGTGACTTAGTTCCTTCGGTGTTTATTGATCACTACTCGGTCTTTTTAGGTCAACAAGGGGTTTCGGTGCCTTTTGATGCTACTGATCTATTTCGTAATCGGTTGTCTCCAGAGGATGCTCAAGCTATCGTTTGTGAGGTCACGGATAAAGAGATTAAGGAGGCTATATTTACTATGGGAAATGAAAAATCCCTTGGTCCAAATGGGTATTCAGCTGCGTTTTTTAAAGATGTGTGGGATATCATTTCTCACGAGGTCATTAATGCGGTTCGGGAGTTTTTTGTTAATGGGAATTTACTTAAAGAGCTTAATCACACTATTATTGCTTTAATTCCTAAGGTAAATTCTCCTTCTAAGGTTAATGATTACCGTCATATATCGTGTTGTAATGTTCTTTTCAAGTGCATTAGCAAAATTATTTCCAACCGTATTAAGCATTGTTTGAAAGAGTTGGTTAGCCTTAAACAATCTGCTTTTGTTCTGGGTAGGAAGATTTCGGATAACATCCTTCTTACTCAGAAGATTATGCATAATTATCATCTGGATAGGGGCCCTCGTAGATGTTCTTTCAAAGTTGATATCCAAAAGGCGTATGATACGGTTGATTCGAATTTTCTTAGACAGATCCTTGTTGGATTTGGATTTCATTCTCGTATGATCGGATAGATTATGGAGTGTGTCACTACTACTTCGTTTTCTATAAGTATTAATGGCTCGCTTCACGGTTACTTCAAAGGGCAGCGTGGTTTAAGGCAAGGTGATCCTATGTCTCCATATCTTTTTATGCTTGTCATGGAGATTCTCACTCTTATATTACATAGAAGAGCTCGTGAGTCAGAGTTCAAGTATCATCGGTATTACTCCAAGCTTGATATTATTAATTTGTGTTTTGCGGATGTTTTGTTCCTTTTTGCGCATGGTGATGCTAATTCAGCTAAGGTGATTAAATATGCTTTGGAAGAGTTCAAGGAAGTGTCGGGTTTAGTGCCTAGCTTGTCGGAGAGCACAACCTATTTTTGTAACGTTCTAAATTATGTTAACCTCAATATCCTTAGCATTCTCCCGTTTGAAGAAGATTCGTTGCCGGTTAAGTACTTGGGAGTCCCTTTGGTTCTTTCAAGACTTGTGTATCGGGACTGTATGGGGCTGATTGAAAAAAATTAAGAAGCGTATTAGAGATTGCAAAAACAAATCGTTGTCTGTGGCTGGACGTGCTCAACTTATTCGGTCTGTTTTATCCTATATGCATGTTTTTTAGGTGTCCGTGTTCATTCTCCCTTCTCGTTTAATGTTAGAGTTGGAGCAATCCATGTGTGGTTTTTTGTGGTGTTAAGGAGATATGCGTCGTGGCAAGGCTATGGTTTCTTGGTAAAATGTATGTATTCCTCAGTGCGAGGGTGGTCTTGGCATTCGTCGATTCGAGCCTTTTGATCATGCCCTCCTTTCTACCCATATTTTGAGCATTTTATGTAATAAAGAGTCGTTATGGGAGAAGTGGATACATGTTTACAAGCTTAAGGGTAGGTCCATTTTGGATATTCCTATGCGGGGCCATATGACTTAGGGTTGGCACAAACTTCTCCATGTTAGAGGGTTAATTAGGTGTTTTATTTGGGTCCGGTTGGGAGCTGGGTCGTAGGCTTTTACATGGTTTGATAATTGGTACGAGTTAAGCCCTCTTGTTACGCACGTGCCTAATCGGGATATATATGAAGCAGGTCTTCAATTATCGGCTAAGGTATGTGATGTTGTTTTCATAATCATAGTTGGGTTTGGCCGGATGAATGGAGTGTAAAGTTCCCTCTTGTTTATCAGTTACCAGTTCCAAATCTAAATGGTCATGTAAAGGATGTTTGTTATTAGAAAGATGTTAATGGGAGGGAGCAGGTGTTTTCGATTGCTACTGTTTGGGACGTCATTCGACCTCATCATGCGACTGTTTCATGGCATAACCTGATTTGGTTCCCTCTCAACATTCCTCGTCATGCGTTTAACGTTTGGCTGGTGGTTTACCAAAAGCTTAAGACGCAAGACTGCTTGAAACAGTGGGACGTCGGGCCTTACGTTGATTTGAATCTTCTTCGCTGCCCTCTATGTGAAGTGTGTCCCGAATAGCATGATCACTTATTTTTTGCTTGCCCTTTTTCGAGCCAGGTATGGTCTAGTTTGAAGCCGTATATGATGGTGACTAATATGCCGAGTTCGTTGGATCTGATTTTGGAATTTCTTAAGCCGTTATTCAATAAGAAGTCGGCAAGGAGTGTTGTTATTAAGCTTGTTTTTACAACTGCGTGTTACTTCATATGGAGATAACTTAATGAACAGCTTTTCTCCAACAAAAAACGGACACATATTCAGGTGCTAGATTCTATCGTTTCCACGATTCGGTTGAAACTTCTTTCATGTAGTTTTAAACAGACGGAGGCGGTTCAGAAGCTTTTTCAGCAGTGGAAGATTCCTAGTTCCCTTATTCATAATGAGTTGTAATCTTTTTATGTTATTCAGGTGTATTGGGTATGTGTGGGGCGGTTGGTGTGGTTTGAAGTGGTTTTTTTCCCATAGGAGTTATTGGGTTCGTAAGGCTGTTTTTCGTTTTTGTGGCCTGTCACAAACGAATTAGATAGGGTAGTTCAAGCATTGCTTGAGGTTAATACGGTACTTCAGCTGTATTCCATTGTACTTAAACTGGATTGTTGTGATTAATATATTTTACCGGGGTAGAACCATTTACCCAAAAAAAGAATTATGTGTTTTTTATGTCGTATCTCTTATAAAAAATTTATTTGCATGTTTACAGGGGTTTAGTGAGCGTCTTGTAACCGCCAGTCGGCCTGCCATTGGTCTCATGTTCAATAGGTTAGTAATCATGATATGTTTGTAATGTTATACTTACTGGTATCATTAGATAGATATTTATTGATGTGAGTTCTATGTCGTTGCAGGAAAAGAAATTTGGATAAACACAACAGCAACTCACCTGTAAGCTCTTTTACCAAACCAATTGAAGGTTCATCAGCTCGATGTGATTCAGAGGTCATATTTGCTGATGGGATGTCTATAGATGAAAGCACAAGTTACATAAGAGAATTCTGGAAAAGCCGGTTTGCGTGGGATTTGCATTTGACCCTTCTACAAGGAAGCGCATTTGTAATGATAAGATATTGGTTGGGTGTGTGTCAAGTTTCAACCATACTATTTATGTTTTGTGAAAAAATGTTGTTTATTGATCACTACTCGGTCTTTTTAGGTCAACAAGGGGTTTCGGTGCCTTTTGATGCTACTGATATGTTTCGTAATCGGCTGCCTCCGGAGGATGCTCAAGCTATGGTTTGTGAGGTCACGGATAAAGAGATTAAGGAGGCTATATTTTCTATGGGAATTGAAAAAGCCCCTGGTCCTAATGGGTATTCAAGTGCGTTTTTTAAAGATGTGTGGGATATCATTTCTCACGAGGTCATTAATGCGGTTCAGGAGTTTTTTTTAATCGTACTTTAAAGATGTGTTGAATCGGTTTGTGTTCTTACAATCTTATCTTCTTATGGTTATAATGATGAATTGCAAAAAAAACAATATACAACATATCTCCATCAATCTAAATGTATTCATATACTTGTATTTAAAAAAAGCTATTAAAATACAAAATCAAACATCAATAATCTTTAGAAGTTATTCTATAATATCCGGAAAGTTACATAAACTATTTAATTCTTCAACCAAATGTTAACATCAACATTGTAGAATTTTCTTGGTGTTTCTAGTTGTCGCAACTAATATTTATAAAACATGTTCTTTTCTTTGCCTTTTATCTATGTTGTAGCTGTCGTTAAGTCAAGTGCCATATTATTATATAGAAGAAGATCATTTTCTTAAAGATATATTAAAAGAACTAATTAGCCTTGTCATCATTCTTAACAAGATTTAACATTATTTTGTGTTTTTTAAACTAAAATTTACATCATTTGACCCACAAAGAATAAAGAGACCAAGACATTTCAAAAGTCAACTACTTCAATAATAACACTTACTATAGCTAAATTTATGGCCCTCTAACTTTTATCTTTCATTTTACTCCAATTATGCTACGACCTTTTAATATCGATTTTACCCCGTCGCAACCCGAGGGCAATAAAACAATGTAGATAGCTATTTTGAAATTTTATAAAGTGTTAAAGTATTAAGAGCGGTTGTGTCTCAAAACTTGTGTCAAAGGAAAAAATTATCAAGATTTTGATTTTCATATGTTAATGTCGTTTAAGAATTCTACTACAAAGATTATCAAGATTCTTTAATCTACAATGACTTACTGAAAAGATGCACCAACAACCAACCTCGTAAATTAGAATATCATGTCTCATTTTTATTATTTAACTTCTCACTTGTATTTTATACTATCACAGATCTAAAAAAATTTCATACTTAAGCCTTATGGTTTTCTAAGGCTAACCTTCTTAATAAAAAAACATTCTTTTCTTTATTTATTTTTTAAAACAGTTAAAAAATTTTCATACTTAACATAAAAAAAATATCAATTCGTTTTTGTTATCAAAAAGTTGGTGGAGGATTTTGACAGAGAAAAAAAGATATATAAAACTATAGGTGTTATACTGAAAAACAAAAACGTAAAAACTAGATAAGATAATTAAAAAAAATTAATGATTAAATTTTTAAATAAATTAGATATAATTAAGTAAAACTTATATTTTTAGTATTTTTGCAATAACTTTATAAAATAAATAACTACATCTTACATTTTATATTTTTTTAATTTTATTTGTTAAACAAATAAAATATACAAAATCTATTTAAAATATAAACTTAAAATAGAATTAATTTATAAGTAAACCTCATGCATAAATTATTATCTAAAAACTAGGGGTGGCAATTCGTGTCGGGTTCAGGTGAACGGGTTCGGGTTGACAGGTTAGCGGGTCAGAAAACTTGAACCCGAACCCGACCCAATTAAATAATCGGGTCAATTATATGTAAACCCTAACCCGTTTACACATAACCCGAACCTGACCCAATTAAATAGGTTTCGCGAGTTGAATAGGATGTACAATTTTCGAGTTGACCCATTTAACCCGTTATATCTATATTGAAGTTGACACATTACATGGGTTTAACTTGTTTTATATACAAAAAAGTTAACATATAACATTTGTTAAACAGGTTAAACGTGTTTTTGAATCGATCAATTTACTCACTTAATACAGTATAATATAATATAAATAATTTTAAATCTATATAATAAATAAATAAGCGGGTTGGCGGGTCGACCTGTTTAATTTATTCTCAACCCGAACCTAACATGTTTAATAAACGGGTCAGATAGTTTGATCCAAACCTGACTCAAATATATTTTTACTCAATCCAAACCTATTAATTTTCGTGTCGATTTCAAATCGAGTTTCGTGTCAGATCAGAAATTATCACCCCTACTAAAAACTAGTATAGCAATGATATTATCTTGATAATTATGGCATAAAATATTAGCCCTAAAAGAATAATATCGTTGACCTTGACTTGGTTTACCTTAAAACTTTACATATTTATTTATTTTAACAGTTTTTTTAATTTTAAATATTATTATTTTAATTATATAATATTTAAAGTTTATAATGATATTTTATTCAAATTAATTAATGATATCTCTTTTTTATGGACAAAAGTTCAAATGCAATTTTGATTTTTCTCACAAGTAGTGGGACAAATTCTCACCATCCATTTTGGTTTTATTTAAAAGTGGAGATTAACCTAAAATTTAACAAAAAGATGGAGGGATCATTTTTGTCAAAACGTCCAAAAGTTTCAAATATCAGGTAGAGGGACTAAAGTTGTAATTTTTATTCTTTTTGATCCAGATCCATTTCCGTCATCTTTGATCCTTCTTATTTATCTTCGATTAATGAATAGCGGTATATTATCATACCTGGATCTCATCTTTTCCCATTGGCGAATTTGTGATAAGTTTTAGGCCTCGGATTCGTCTGCCCTACTTCTTTGTGATCAGTTCGTCCGTGGGTTAGGTGAGCTCTTTCCTGGTTATTCTTAATATTTCATCAACCAACTTGTGAAAGCAATAGGCCTCAGATCCGTCTGTCCTGTTGTCTTTGTGATCAGTTGGCTCGTGTTTTATTAAGTTTTAATTAGTGTTTGATGATTCTCTCTATTTTTTTGTCGTTATATCTAGGTTTGGTTTTTATTCTGTTCTTCTGTTCGGATATCCCTTCAATCCAAATTATGTTCTAGGTTTTTGTTTCGGCTGCAATGACTTTTTGTCGATTTCCAAATTGATTTTCATGACGAACTTTCCTGATTCTACTTCGGCTAAATACTTATGGGGGGTTTGTCAGGCGTATGAGACTGTTATTGATGTTTTCATTCCTAATCGCCGTTCCAGAGAAGGTAAACGTTTTGCGTTTGTTAGGTTAATTAGGGTTGCTAATTTTGATCGGTTAGTTGGAAATTTGTGCACCCTTTGGATTGGGCGTATGCACCTGCAAGCAAATGTAACTCGCTTTAAGCGTTCATCTGCTGTCGCTCCTCCTGTTCAGAATAGTTGTAATAAGGTACCTCGACCTGCTCAAACCAAGCCTGTTGGATCGACTTCGTTCACTTTTGTGCTACAGGGTCATGGGACACTGTCTCCACCTAGTTCATATTCTCCAGTTTTAGTTCTTGATGATGATTGCCTAGTGGACCGGGAATTGGATAAGTTTGATATGGGCGAGTTGAAGTCTTTTGCTTCAAGCCCAAACGTTCGGACTGTCTTGTTGAAAGAAGGTTTTCAGATTAGGAATCTGGCTTATTTAGGAGGGTTATGGATTTTGATTGAATTGAACTCCAAGGAGTCTAAGGATAAGTTACTAAATCACATGGGGGGTATCTTCATGGTTTCATCAGATTATTACTGCTCAATCTAATTTTGTTGTTAAAGAAAGGGTTGTGTGGGTCTATATCGAGGTGGTCCACTCCATGCTTGGTCGCGAGCCTCTTTTATTAAGATTTGTTCACGCTGGGGAGAAGTAATGGAGGTAGAAGAAAATAAAGTAGATTTGTTTGCCCGTAAGCGTATTTGTATTAAAACCAGGATGGAGGATAATATTCTGGAAAAGTTTAAGGTTATCATCAAAGGTAAAGTATTCATGATCCGAGCTAAATAATTGTTTGTTTGGCCCCCTGTTTTTAAAGAGGTCGAGGAAGAGGAGTACTGTTCAGAAGGTGAGTCTTCAGTGGAAGGTGATTCTATTAAAGGTGATAAGGGTGACTTTGTAAATGAGGATATATTTAATGAAGATGACGAGGCAGTGTCCGAGACCTATTTTGGTGATGCCATGGATAAAGTAGTGGGGGATATTGTTGTTGAGCAACCGATAGATTCCAAGCTATCTAGTGACCCTTTTGACGTTTATGGCCAACTTCAAAAAGAAGACGCTGAAAAGATTGATAATGGGTTTATCTCGGCTACTAAATATTTGTGAACAAATGTGATGTTTCTGGGAAGGTGTCTGGTTCGACTGCGTCACATCCACCAGGTTACACGCCTCCTATTGATAAGGACATTAATGTTGAGCAGGTAGCTGATGACCGTAGGGCTACGGGGTCTGTTTGTTCTCGTGTGTTGGAGGATGTCCAAGGTGTGGAAACCCTGGTTTCCTTGAATCTTTTAGCTACTAGGCATAATCATTGTTCATATGATTAAACAATCAAAGCGGAAAAGAACAATAATCATGAAACAAGGTGTTTAAGCACAAAACACATGAATTACTAACAAGGGTTGCTCATTATATTAATAATCAACAACCACTAGACGTGTATACATTAATCCCACGTCTAATGCAACACACGCTTTAGGTTTACATTGTGAATGAAAGATATTAATAAAAACCTAAGACCCTTGTTCCTTTTATAGACTAAGGATTAGGGTTTACAAGAGATAATATCAAATAAACATGCATATCTTTTATTTAAATAAACTAATACAGAACATTCATAAATAATATTCTGAATACTTATCATAAATAGATTTCCAACAGCGTTTGACTTCTATCATCGTTTCGTTAACACTTGTTAGCGTCTAGACACAACGTGTCAGCGTTGAAACAAATGCCTTCATGTTTTCTTCGATTTGAGTTTCTGCCTCATCAACTTTTTAACCCAACACAAGGGGTTGAGGCAGTTCTAGGGTCTGATGGTTCTGGGTCTTTCAATTCCCAGAAAAAGGAGGTTCTATTTTGGATCTCATGGATGATGTTATTAAAGTTGGTCAAGCCATGGGATTTTCCATGGATGGTTGTGAGAAAGACATAACAGGTATAATTGGGTGTCATGTAGAGGACGAGGGAGTTTAATGAATTATCTTTCTCTCAATATACAAGGACTTGGGTCCAAGGCGGAAAAAGATTGGATCTGAGAATTACTTGTTAAATATCGGGTGAATTTTCTGTCCATTCAAGAAACAAAGGCGTCTTTGCTATTTTGAATATGGAAGTTAAAAAGTTTTGAGGGAACTCTTGTTTTTATTACGTTCTTAGTAATTCTATACGTCTTTCAGGTGGGGTAATTAGTGTGTGGGATCCTTCAGTTTACCATTTCGAGAATCATACTATCTCAGATAATTTCATAGACCTGTATGGATTTTGGAAGCCCACTAAGACAAAGTTATTTGTTATTACTGTTTATTCTCCTCAAGATCTTTCTGAGAAAAGACTTTTGTGGAATTATCTTTCCTTGTTAATTAGTCGATGGGACGGAGAATGCATTGTCATGGGTGATTTTAATGAGGTGCGATGTGAGGAAGAACGACTAGGGACTGATTTTAATGCTGTAGGGGCTAACGCTTTAAATGATTTTATTTCAGGCTCTAATCTCATTGATGTTCGTCTAGACGGTTTCTCTTATACTTGGGCACACCGCTCGGTTTCTAAAATGAGTAAATTAGACAGGTTCTTAATTTCGGAGGTCTTTCACTTAGTCTTCCCTCACATGTCAGGGATTTGTTTGGATCGTCACTTGTCGAATCACAGGCTTATTTTGTTTCGAGATGTTTGTTTAGATTATGAGGCTATTCCTTTTCAATTACATCACTCTTGGTTTGAATGGGAATGGTTCAAGGAGATGATTTGTTCTGCTTGGAATTCTCAGTCTCTTATTGATAATAATGATATGGTTCGGTTCAAGAAAAAACTTCAATTGTTGAAAAAATAAATTAGTGTATGGGTTATGGAGCGCAAAAAACAGAACAAGGGTCATGTCATGAATATCGAATCTAAAATTCATGACGCTGATGTGATGATCGATCAAGGAGGTGCTACTCCTGATCTACTGACCTCTAGATTGAATTTGTTAAAAGAGCTTAATGATTTTAAAACAATGGATGCCCGTGACTATATGCAGAAAGATAAGATACGTTGGGCGGTAGAGTGACGAAAACTCAAAAAAAATTCATGGTATGGTTAATAAGAAAAGATCTAGTTTGTCCATTCGAGGGGTCTTTATTAACGGTGAATGGGTTTCTTATCCGATTCGAGTTAAGGAAGAGCTTCACTTACATTTTGCTAAAAGATTCGATGATCCAAATGTAAATATGAGTAAGATTAGCTTCCAGTTTCCTTCTCGTTTAAACTCGCATCAGGTGGAGGACTTGGAGCGCCAGGTTTCTTGTGATGAAGTTCGTCAGGTGGTTTGGGGCTGTAGAGAAGATAAATCTCTAGGACCGGATGGTTTTACTTTCGAGTTCTTTCGTAAATTTTAGGATCTCATTGGTCCTGAATTGTGTGAGGCGGGCTAATGGTTTTTTAATCACCATAAGTTTACTCGAGGTTGCAATTCTTCGTTTATTGCTCTTATTCCCAAAAATTCGGATCCTAAATTTGTGAACGATTATCGCCCTATAAGTTTGATTGGCCGCCTTTATAAGGTGGTTACTAAAATTCTTGCTTCACGATTATCGTCGATTATTTCAGGATTGATTTCCCATGTTCAAACTGCTTTTGTGCTGGGTAGACAAATTTTGGATGGTTCGTTCATTATCAATGAATTTCTGGCGTAGTGTAAACAAATTAAATGTCAAGCTATGGTATTTAAAGTAGATTTTGCTAAAGCTTATGATTTCATTCGCTGAGACTACGTACTTGAGGTGATTAAGTCCTTCGGGTTTAGGGACAAGTGGTGTGCTTGGATTAAGGGAGGTCTGTCGGCTAGTATGTCATCAATTCTGTTGAATGGCTCTCCTACGGATGAATTTTAATTCCCTAAAGGTTTGAAGCAAGGTGACCCTTTAGCACCTTATCTTTTTATTCTCATAATGGATTCATTGCAGTTATCCTTCTCTAGAGCAGTTGGCGCATGTATTTTTAAAGGAATGCACATTGGCCAAAGTATCACGCTTTCTCACCTTTTTTATGCGGACGACGTAGTGTTTATTGGAGAGTGGGCAGATGTTAATCTTCATCGTATCTTGAAGATTTTACATTGTTTTTCTCTAGCTTCTGGTTTGAAAATCAATGTGAATAAAAGTCACTTGTTTCGAGTTGGGATTTCGCAAGACACTATGGTTGCTGCAGCAAATAACTTGGATTGCGCTATTATGAAGGCTCCGTTTAAATATATTTGTCTTATGGTTGGCGGGAATATGTCTCGTAATAATAATTGGGACGAAGTCTTGAGTAAGTTGAGGACTCGGTTGTCTAAATGGAAGTCTAAGACCTTATCTGTAACACCCCATTTTGATAATGGAATGTCACGCGTAATTATGGCGTGTCATCAAAGCATACAAGGATAAATGTATAAAACATTACATGACCATAGGGATAACCGGAATCAAACATCGGTTCCCAAACATAAGCCCAAAACATAATAAAGCAAAAGAAAAGAATGAAAGACTAAACAAGCATAAGTATATGAAGGCAAAAAGGAAAAGAAGTCTCTAGCAGCTTCCATCCTATGCACGTCCTCCAAATGCTCGAGTCTTTTCTAGGGTACCTGCCGTTTTGGGACATGGAAAGGAAAGTAACGACTGAGCAAAACGCTCAGTGCATGGATATAGACATAGTATAAGTGACTAAAACATAATAGAGACTTAATAGCAGCGGAAATGTATAAGTCTTGGAAAACCTGGAACATGTTCATAAAACTGGTTTTATAGTTTGAAAAGCCTTATGTTTATCTTGTAAAAATTGTTTATCATATTTTACCATTAGCCAATATAGGTCATGAAAATCCACCGTGCATGAATACTTGGAGGGGTGACCTCATCATGCAAATTAGAGGGGCTGCCTCTAATTTAATATACTGGTTTTTAGGTAGGAGGGATCAGCTCCTCGTGAAGGATGCAAGGCACACACCACATTCACCATGAAATCCTGACTGAAAACATGTAACTAGGATGCACCCATACGCCCCACATGATAAATATAAATAAATGGTCAAAAGCTGAAGGGACGCCACGAGCAATCACTCCGCCATGGTGAAGTCATAACATCAGTGCCTCTAATGTTATGGTTATGGTACCTCCATAACTAGGTGAAACTGGTCATGCATGTATATGGCTATAGGTATTCTTAATTAAACATAAGCAATCAAACACATAAACTTATACTAGGGGAAAACATTTGGTTGCATACGGGAAATCCTAATAAGGAAAGAATGTCCATACTGAAAGGACGGGAATCCGTACCTTATGTCCAGTGAACGAAGAAGATGAACTGAGAGGAATCCTACTTCCGTATCACTAGTGCTACCTAAATACATACATGAATAAGTATCTGCTTACTAAATACGTAGCTGGTTTTATGTCATGTCTTAGCTTATTTTATATGTTCTTACCATGTTTTACTGTTTAAAGCCTTAAACTATGATTATCTTATTTTCTGTTTAATCTGATTAAGTATTTCTGGTATTTCATGTATTATTATACTTACTGTGTAATAATAAGTAACTTTCCAAAAATAGCAGGTTTCCTAAAATAGAAAGTTTCCAAAAATAGAAAGTTTCCAAAAATAGAAAGTTACCAAAAATAGAAAGTTTCCAAAAATAGAAAGTTTCCAAAAATAGAAATTTCCAAAAATAGAAAGTTTCCAAAAATAGAATCACTACTTAAAATAGATAAGTTTCTAAAAATAGAAAGTTTCCATAAATAGATCAGCTGCCTTAATTAAATTAGTTTCCATAAATAGATTAGCTGCCTGAAATAAATAAGTTTCTAAAAATAGAAGGTTTCGCCTTATTTAATTAAGTTTCTAAAAATAGAAAGTTTCCATAATAAGAAATAAGCTGGTTAAATAAGCTAAGTATATAAGCCTATGTGTTTTCATGATTATTTTCTAAGTCATATGATATAATATATAGTTTAATAATTATTTCATGTAATTAGATTAAACTATAGGTTAAAATATTTAATTAAAGTGTAACATGCTTTTAATTAAATAAAGTTAAATACTTAGGTTAATACATGTATTATTATTTATTAATAATATAACCTAAGTCATGTTAATTAATTAATTATATTCATGGTTTTTTAAAAATAATTAATTAATTAATTAGTCTAAAATATAAAAATACTTAGGTTAATTAATTTCATGATTATTAATAATTAAAAATAACCTAAGTCATGTTATTAAATCAATCATGTCATTTTATTAATTTAATTTTTAACATAAGATCATAAAAAATAAAAAACTAAACATACACCATGAACCGGATCTAGACCAAAAACCATGAACCGGACATAAAATCAACACCGTACCCCGAACCACTTTGGGGTTCCCTTTGGTTTGCTGCTGCCATGGGACCCACACCACCAAACCGGGACCTTGAGGTCTCGGTGGTGGTCCATGTGCCAAGTCGAGACCCCTTAGGGGTTCGGTTTAGGCGTCGGCTAGACAAACACCCCTAAAAACTCTTGTTTTGATCTACCCCATAATCATAAACATGTTAGATCTATGTTTTTAATTAGGTGTTTTAAAAACATCATGTTCTTATTTAATTTTTAAATCCAAAACAAAAGAAAAAGGATTAAAAAGGTATACCGAACACGTGGATCGATCAAGGATGAACACACACGAACTCTTGCATAAATTCCAAGATCAAAATCAACCCGAACACCCCTCCATGGTGTTTTATGGGTGGCGGCCAAAAGAGGAACAAAGGAAGAAGGAAGAAATCTTTTTAGGGTTTTTGTTATTTTTCTTGTTTTGTAAAAATGACACAAGATTTCTCCTTTTTCTTGTTTAGTAAAAATTGATGGGCTAAGCCCATTTCCCTCCTTATTTCGTGGTATATGGGTCCCACATGGGGTAACCCGATCATTTTCCGTGTCTATTTAATAAGTGTGTTCTCGTGTTCGTGTTTTACGTGTTTGTTCGTGTTTATTTGTGTTCGTGTTTTGTGTGTTCTCATTAAATAATTACCGTGACCTAATATATTTATTTACGCTCGTAATAAATATATAACGTAACTAATAATATTTCGTGATTTAATTACGTTCGTGATTTCATGATCGCATGTTCGTGATAAATTATTGTCAAATAATTATTGCGTGTTCGTGCGTAGTAAATACTTATCGTGTACTAACACGTACGTAATACGTAAAATCCTAACACGTAAACGTAATCGTACTATAAAAGGAAAGTTTTAATCTAGTACCTACGATCTTAAGGGTACTATTCATGATAAAAGCATGCGGGTTTTACAACTCTTCCCCCTAAAGAGAAATAATTCGTCCCTGAATTATAGATAACGTAACTGAAAGAGAAACATACCCGAATCAAACTGAGAGGGTATGTAAGATTAATGAACGTACAGGTGACATGGTAGAAGGAACGTGGAACGTGACATGTCTTGAAAGGACATGGAACGTGACGTGACTTAAAGGACATATCTAATTGATAAGAGAAAAACGGATAAAAGTCCGGATGAACTTGTCCGTTTCCAAGTGGCCTCCCTCTTGGAACGGTTCCTTCAGAAGATCCTGACACTAATGATGAATCTTGGTCCTCCTGACCTTGACTCGAAATACGAAGAAATTCTTGATTATCAACGGAAGGTAGATCCCCTAAATTCGATCGAGGAAAAAAAAAGTTAACGTGCTAGGGTAATCGAAACGTTACGATGCAAGACAATCTGACTTAACTGGTAATTAGAAACGATGCGCGAGACATAAAGAAACGTAGTACATGAAAATTTTTGAACGTGATAGGTGAAAAATTTTGAACGTGCTACGTGGAGATATGGCGAGTGTAGTATGAGTAAACATATCGTGATCCATGATACGTGTAACATATCTTGATCATGATATAAGGAACGTGGAATGAACATGACATGTGAAACATATCGTGACCATAGAATATAATGGCGGTAACGCCAAACGCTACAAGGTAAGACGTGGAATATGACGTGAAACGTCTATCTGATGATGGAGAGTTATACTAAACTTGGGTCTGGTCTCTCAAGTTCTTGCAAAACTTCCCAAATGAGAAAAATGAACGTAAAATCGTAAGCCAAGATACGATCATGAACGTGAATAGTGTCATGAACACGAGCGTGAAAGCAAGTCGTGAAATTTGAACAAGGATGTGAAGTAAATTAGGAGCACAATTATGAATATTTGTCTGTCCCGATAACTAAGGGATTGCCAAGTGATCGGATGAGCCTTGGCTGGAACATGTCCAATCAATCTGTTGGTTCTGAAATCCGTACGGATGTAAGAATTCTACAGACTTGATCAAACTATTGAAAATAACCCAGATAGCATCATGCTTCTTCTGAGTTTGTTGAAATCTGGTAACTAAAATCCATGGAGATCTTGTCCCTTTTCGATTCACAATTTCATATGATGAAAAAATACCAGTCTGTTGGTGTCCTATCTTAGCCTGTTTGTATAACAGGTATGAAGATATGAACGTAACTGTATCCTGCTTCGTAGAAACTTGATACATAGAAGGTTGTGAAACTCTGAGTCTCTGAATCTTGACTTCTCCTAGCGTAGGATTTTCAAGAACACCTAATGTAGTGTAGGGTTCTCTCCTTTACGCATAAGCTGAGTCATGGTAAGATTAACCGTCGAAACCCATGTGATTCAGCGTGTCACTGTAATCAAACATAATTGATATTGGAAAATTTTCCAGGGTAAAATTTCTCTTGTCATAGAATTTGCAACATAGTGCAGATATGGTCTTCTTGTTCTTCTCTAGGCTTAGAGGAAAATCAGGTTATCCTCAATGAAAACACTGATGAATTTGCTATGAGCTCATGGAAACTCATTCTTATAATGCCGTTGGAGCATTGATGAGACTAATTCAAAATCATAAATCTAGCATGACCGAGTCGTGTACGAATAGCAGTCATGGACATGTCCTGCTCTTTCCCTCGTCACTGTTGGCAGCATGATCATGAGTTCAATCTTGGAAAAGTGATTAACACTATAAGGTCAATTGGTCATGTTGTCAATACGTGGAGGAGAATAACGGTCATGAATGGTGATTTGTTTAAATCGACGGTAGTCGACACATAATCTCATGGTACCATCCTTCTCTTTGTAGGTTCTTCTGGAATGTATAGGAAGATTTTGGAATAAATCAACTGGCTATGCGTAAAAGACTTAAGTGGTCGTGTCTTACTGACAGCTAGAATATTTTTGCGACCATGGCTAACAACGCACATGCTTGTAAGCATAGATAATTTGTACAGACTTTCCCGATGGAAAATCAAGCTGAATGTATTCAGGAGCCTGAACATTACTGTACATAATTATGAATCATAGCATGGTGTACTGTTCATAGTACATAATTAGGATAAAATTCATCTCGTGTCTGTCCGAGGAAATGCGTTAGCAGCTTGGATCTCATCATTAAGCTGAATAAAAACCTTCGTATACGTGGGAATACGAAAGGCGTCCTTCATGGTCATGAATCATATGAAATATGGTGAAAGAAATAAAAGTGACATCAGCAACGCGACAGCTCTCACTGATGCGCCGATAATGTTATTGAAATTCTTGTGGCCTGATTAATACATGGCACAACAAAATGGATATACCCTTGGAGGGTACCCTGAATTTCTTAGAAATGTTCCATAGTTGGACGTGAGTCATGTGTCTTGACTCGTTTCTTGGAACTATAAGCATGACATATGTCTTGACTGGTGTCTTGACATGTGTCTTCCGGAGGTATACGTGAGACATGTGTCTTGACTGATGTCTTGACATGTGTCTTCAGAAATTATACGTGAGACATGTGTCTTGACTGATGTCTTGACATGTGTCTTCAGAAAGTATACGTGAGACATGTGTCTTGACTGATGTCTTGACATGTGTCTCGAGAGGTGAAACAAATATAACCACAATATAAGGTTATTATGCCAGAATTGGCGGATCGGTTGGACTACTAATCCATGTATTTCTGATCACGTCCGTGGCCAGAGTTTCGGTTGCGATTTCTAGGATAGTTGTTGTCATAGTAGTGGTTACTATCGTCCTGTCTGTCAGTTCCATGATGGTCATTCTCATGACCGTGATTCATGTAACTATTCAGCTGAGTGGCCAGCGGGTACCGGTTTGCACTCATATGGCTGAAATGACAGCCGAATGACGTGTGACATGTAACTAAGAATTAGGGACAATGATTGATGGGAATCGTCTGATGGTGAAGCATCTTCTCGTCCAATTGCTTTGCTCCGACGCCTTTGTCTTTGTCTTGTAGGATCTCCAGGTTGTGAACAGTATCCGCATCTCGTAGCGTCTCCGAACGTCAGCAGCATCAACCTTTAGTAACATTTCCAAGTGATGAGCGACATCAGCAATTTGTAGAGTATTAGCAAGTGGACATATGCCTGAGATGATTCAGAATCGACTAGCGAATACGCGTGCAGTATTGCAAGTGAAATACGCATGGATTTAGGTACGTGTAATACACGTGGGACACGGTACATGGAGTACACGTTGAATGCACATGAAATGATCGGTATGGGGTCGATCATTTGTCATGGTTTAAGGAAAGTATACCGGTTAAACGGTTAGGAAAACCATCATGATAACCTGGCAGTATTAGCATAGACATCATTCTGGTTATAACGGAAACGTTAAAGTGTGGTTACACAAAATTCAACGATGCTTTGCCTGACAGCATGATCAATGAAAACCAACCATGACTATCATGAAAGCATGATTCAATGAAATCTAACAATGTCTTGCAGGACAACGTAAATAACAAAAGAGGCATAAAACATAATCAACATGAAGACGGAATTATCATGAAGGAACATAAAACGATCTATCATAAAGGAGTATATAACATAATCAGCATGAAACCGAAGTTAACCATGACAGTATGAAAACATACTTGACATAAAAAACATAGTAACTTATGAGCGGACATAAAAAAATTTTATGCCAATAAATCATGAGAAAAATTTTATGCATGAAAACAGTGCATGAATGCGTAATGTTAGTTTATAAAAACCTTTTATATGTGCGAGGGGACGCCTATGGGTCGGTCCCAAAACAAAAGACATGGCGAGGGGAGGCCTATGGGTCGGTCCCAAAATTAGAAGTTTCGATAAAAGCACATGCGACTAAATAGGGCCAGTCCTGTACCAACCATTACTTAGTCATAATCCTGCAATAATGATACATGAAACATAAATAAATGGAACTCATATGTCAAAACTTATCAGAAAAATTTTATGGTGACTAATTATGAACTATTGGGGTTCAATCCACATAACCACTCTTCACGAGGAACATTATGCATGAAACAATGACACATAACTAAATATGAATGACGGTTGTCCATCCATATTAGCAAAAAAATATCGATGAAAACATCAAGGTTAAAACCTCAAGGTGCTGAAAACATCATGGTTAAAACAACAATGCGCTGAAAACATCAATACGTAGAATAACAAACGTTGGCTTAGGAAGCTCCTGGTGACTACCCACTAGTCACAGGTCGAGTTTTAGAGCCTACAGTTCGAAGCCTTGTCTCTGATACCATAATTGTAACACCCCATTTTGATAATGGAATGTCACGCGTAATTATGGCGTGTCATCAAAGAATACAAGAATAAATGTATAAAACATTACATGACCATAGGGATAACCGGAATCAAACATCGGTTTCCAAACATAAGCCCAAAACATAATAAAGCAAAAGAAAAGAATGAAAGACTAAACAAGCATAAGTATATGAAGGCAAAAAGGAAAAGAAGTCTCTAGCAGCTTCCATCCTATGCACGTCCTCCAAATGCTCGAGTCTTTTCTAGGGTACCTGCCGTTTTGGGACATGGAAAGGAAAGTAACGGCTGAGCAAAACGCTCAGTGCACGGATATAGACATAGTATAAGTGACTAAAACATAATGGAGACTTAATAGCAGCGGAAATGTATAAGTCCTGGAAAACCTGGAACATGTTCATAAAACTGGTTTTATAGTTTGAAAAGCCTTATGTTTATCTTATAAAAACTGTTTATCATATTTTACCATTAGCCAATATAGGTCATGAAAATCCACCGTGCATGAATACTTGGAGGGGTGACCTCATCATGCAAATTAGAGGGACTGCCTCTAATTTAATATACTGGCTTTTGGTTAGGAGGGATCAGCTCCTCGTGAAGGATGCAAGGCACACACCACATTCACCATGAAATCCTGACTGAAAACATGTAACTAGGATGCACCCATACGCCCCACATGATAAATATAAATAAATGGCCAAAAGCTGAAGGGACGCCACGAGCAATCACTCCACCCTGGTGAAGTCATAACATCAGTGCCTCTAATGTTATGGTTGTGGTACTTCCATAACTAGGTGAAACTGGTCATGCATGTATATGGCTATAGGTATTCTTAATTAAACATAAGCAATCAAACACATAAACTTATACTACGGGAAAACATTTGGATGCATACGGGAAATCCTAGTAAAGAAAGAATGTCCATACTGAAAGGACGAGAATCCGTACCTTATGTCCAGTGAACGAAGAAGATGAACCGAGAGGAATCCTACTTCCGTATCACTAGTGCTACATAAATACATACATGAATAAGTATATGCTTACTAAATACGTAGCTGGTTTTATGTCATGTCTTAGCTTATTTTATATGTTCTTACCATGTTTTACTGTTTAAAGCCTTAAACTGTGATTATCTTATATTCTGTTTAATCTGATTAAGTATTTCTGGTATTTCATGTATTATTATACTTACTGTGTAATAATAAGTAACTTTCCAAAAATAGCAGGTTTCCTAAAATAGAAAGTTTCCAAAAATAGAAAGTTTCCAAAAATAGAAAGTTACCAAAAATAGAAAGTTTCCAAAAACAGAAAGTTTCCAAAAATAGAAAGTTTCCAAAAATAGAAAGTTTTCAAAAAAGAATCACTGCTTAAAATAGATAAGTTTCTAAAAATAAAAAGTTTCCATAAATAGATCAGCTGCCTTAATTAAATAAGTTTCCATAAATAGATTAGCTGCCTGAAATAAATAAGTTTCTAAAAATAGAAGATTTCCATAGATAGATTAGCTGCTTTATTTAATTAAGTTTCTAAAAATAGAAAGTTTCCATAATTAGAAATAAGCTGGTTAAATAAGCTAAGTATATAAGCCTAAGTGTTTCCATGATTATTTCCTAAGTCATATGAAATAATATATATAGTTTAATAATTATTTCATGTAATTAAATTAAACTATAGGTTAAAATATTTAATTAAAGTATAACATGCTTTTAATTAAATAAAAATAAATACTTAGGTTAATACATGTATTATTATTTATTAATAATATAACCTAAGTCATGTTAATTAATTAATTATATCCATGGTTTTTATAAATAATTAATTAATTAATTAGTCTAAAATATAAAAATACTTAGGTTAATTAATTTCATGATTATTAATAATTAAAAATAACCTAAGTCATGTTATTAAATTAATCATGTCGTTTTATTAATTTAATTTTTAACATAAGATCATAAAAAATAAAAAACTACACCGTACCCCGAACCACTTCGGGGTTCCCTTTGGTTTGCTGCTGCCGTGGGACCCACACCACCAAACCGGGACCTTGAGGTCTCGGTGGTGGTCCATGTGCCAAGCCGAGACCCCTTAGGGGTTCGGTTTAGGTGTCGGCTAGACAAACACCCCTAAAAACTCTTGTTTTGATCTACCCCATAATTATAAACATGTTAGATCTATGTTTTTCAATTAGTTTTTTAAAAACATCATGTTCTTATTTAATTTTTAAATCCAAAACAAAAGAAAAAGGATTAAAAAGGTATATCGAATACGTGGATCGATCAAGGATGAACACACACGAACTCTTGCATAAATTCCAAGATCAAAATCAACCCGAACAACCCTCCATGGTGTTTTATGGGTGGCGGCCAAAAGAGGAACAAAGGAAGAAGGAAGAAATCTTTTTAGGGTTTTTGTTATTTTTCTTGTTTTGTAAAAATGACACAAGATTTCTCCTTTTTCTTGTTTAGTAAAAATTGATGGGCTAAGCCCATTTCCCTCCTAATTACGTGGTATATGGGGCCCACATGGGGTAACCCGATCATTTTCCGTATCTATTTAATAAGTGTGTTCTCGTGTTCGTGTTTTACGTGTTTGTTCGTGTTTATTTGTGTTCGCGTTTTGTGTGTTCTCGTTAAATAATTACCGTGACCTAATATATTTATTTACGCTCGTAATAAATATATATACGTAACTAATAATAGTTCGTGATTTAATTACGTTCGTGATTTCATGATCGCATGTTCGTGATTAATTATTGTCAAATAATTATTGCGTGTTCGTGCGTAGTAAATACTTATCGTGTACTAACACGTACGTAATACGTAAAATCCTAACACGTAAACGTAATCGTACTATAAAAGGAAAGTTTTAATCTAGTACGTACGATCTTAAGGGTACTATTCATGATAAAAGCATGTGGGTTTTACATTATCAATAGGCGGGCGTCTTACTTTGCTCAAATCGGTACTGGGTTCTTCTCCTATATATCCTATGTCTCTATATAAAGTCCCAAAGTCTGTTTTGAATTCTATGGAGATTATTCGAAGGAATTTTTTCTATAGGTACCAAGAAGCTGAGAAGAAAATTATGTGGGTTAAATGGAATAAAGTCTTGGATGCTAAAAAATTCGGTGGCCTTGGTGTGTCAAGTCTCTTTTCCCTTAGTAGAGCTTACCTAATGAAATGGGTTTGGCGGTTCTTCTCATCCGATAACTCTTTTTGGTGTCGCTTTATTTTGGCTATGCACGGATCTTCGTTACAGGCCAGATCTGGTACTTCTCTATGGAGATCAGTTATTTCAGAGGTTGTTGCCCTAAAAGATCAAGGTGTCGATATCTTATGTCACTCTCTAAAGCGAGTGGGTAATAGTGAGTCCACTAAATTCTGGAATGATTCTTGGATTGATAATGTTACGCTTGCTTCTGAGTTTCCGTGTATTTTTGCTCTCGAACTTAATAAGTATATAAGTGTGGCGGAAAAGATTCAGAACCCGTTGGAGTCGATGTTTCGACGTCCGGCTAAAGGAGGTTCTGAGCTAGCTCAATTGCAGTTGCTTGAGGATTTACTTGAAGGTGTTACTTTGTCTACTTCTATTGATCGGTGTATTTGGGATATGAATAGTTCTAGGACTTTTCAAGTCAAGTATTTGCGTAGTCTTCTTGATGAATTCTTCCTGCCTAAGGTAGATGTGGCTACACGTTGTCTTTCTCATGTCCCGATCAAGGTTAATGTTTTCGTGTGGGGACCTTTTTTGGATCGTTTACCGACTAAGATAAATTTAAGTAGACGGGGGGTTCAGGTTAGTTCACTTCTATGCCAAACTGTTCGTCTGTTATTGAAGATGTGGATCACATGTTTTTTAGTTGTTCCTTAGCGATCGACGTTTCTAGGGTTGTTTGTCGTTTGTGGGATGTGGCGTGGTCGTCGTATAGTTCATTTTCGGAGTGGATCTCTTGGTTATCATCGGTTAGAATGGGGTATAAGCTTAAAAATCTTTTCTATGGAGTTTGGTATGTTTCTTGGTGGTCGATTTGGCTTCATAGGAATTTGGAGATTTTTTCCTCAAAGAAGCCTCGGAAAGCTATTTTGTTGGACGACATTGTAGAGCGTTCTTTCTATTAGATTTCCACTAGATGTAAATTTTCTTTTTCTTGGGAAGTTTGGTGTAAAAACCTTCTCTTATTGTTTTGTATGTTTTGGCTACCTTCTTGCTAGTTTTTCTTAATAAAGTTGTCGTTCAAAAAAAAATTTATTTATGATATTTCACCAGTAAAAAAAATAATGAAATATCACTAGTGCTAAAATAATTTTATCACTGGAGATATTGAATTTTATCACCTGTGATATCTCATTGTTTTTTTCACTAGTGAAATATCACCGCTTATAAAAATCAGTTCGGAAAATTTACAATTTTAGTCTTTCCGTCGATTTTTTGCATTTTTTTACATTTTGGAAAAAATAGTCCCTCCATATTTTTTTATTAAATTTAATCTTAGGTAATGAATGGTTAAACTTAATCCTCATAGTTGCAAGTAAAAAAAAGTTAGCAAAATAACTCAACTACTCTTATTATGATAAATATTGGGGTTAAGTCCATATATTAGCAATCTACTCTTTAACTTTTACAAATCTAGGTAACCAATTCAACATATTTTGGTGATTCAACTTCCTAATTTTTTGAATAATAGGTAAGATTACCGGTTTAGTGTAGGTTGTAAATAAAAATTAACCGACACATCATTATTAGTTATTTTTATTATGACATGGAAATTCCAAATAGGATGTTGACTTTTTAATAAGGTGACATGGTTAATACACTATTTATATACATGTATCCAAACAATAAACATCATTTTCTTCACTTTGTCTTCTCTATGACAACATATTCCAACATAGCAACAACAGACTCCGACATAGCAGCAGCAGATTCTGATGATATCACTACGGTGGTCCATTATGACCCTTAAACCTTTTCCCCCTTAAATCAGATCCACATCAATAACCACATCTTATATTTATCCTAAATCTCATAACTTAGATCAACAAATTCATCCTAAAGCAAAAACAACAAACATTCAAAATAATATATTCATCCTAAAGTTAAACCCAAATCCTCATCAACAAAAACTCTATCTTCGACACTAAACAAAAACATATCTTCAACAATTATAAGTATGGTTGAATACAAACATCTTTGAAACCTAGTTCCAATCAAAAATTATTCAACCATAATATAAAATGGTGATGGCGAGAGTTGATAACTATGTGGTGGCGAAGGTTACAAGATTCGATATAAGTTTTGATTTTAAATTATGTGGGTCTTAAGGAATGGTCTTATGTAATGGTTTCTTAAATTTGTTGGTAAGATGATAAAATTATGAAAATAGATTATTTAGATCTGATTTGTATTGATGGGTATATATGTTGGGCTTTTTGTTTGAATTTTGTTCGAAATGAATAATGATCTGGTTTTCAATTGATTAATTTTTTTAGATAAGATAACTTTCAAATAAGAATATGTCTCTTTTATATGTAGATTTAAACACGTTCTAGTATTTTAGTGGGTGAACTGAAATTTGGATAATAAAAAATCCACGTGGAAAATATTGTCTAGTTGGCAGAATGAATCAGTCATCTTGCCTATATTGCAAAAGATTAGCCGGTTTAGATGACCATCTTAGTAATATGTTGATTTGGTTCAAAAATTTGATATGTTCGATATAGTATAACAAAATATATATATAGTAATTTGACGGTTCGCTCTTTAGGAAAAGAAGCGAATGTGAAATCACAAATATATGTGATCGGGAAGTATTGATAAGAAAATCACGATTAGGAAAAAGTGATAATCGAATCGTCCTGGGTCGTTTCCTCGCGAAATTGTGAATTGAATCGGCACACGGATTTTGGTATTTCATGCTTGAATGATTCGTTTTTGTTTTTAGATTATGGAGATGCAATTACACTAAGGGGAGCATAGATAGTTAACGTGAATGCACATAAACAAATTTCAAGTATTATGCTAATGCCGATGCAAATTTGATTACTATAATTAAAAACATAAAATAAAATGCAAGCTACAATTAAAACTAGAATGCAAATGTAAAAATGTAAAAATTCTAAAATATAAAAATAATCAAAGTCTACTTTTATATAAAAAAACTAAAGAGAGAATTGCATAAATCGTCCCTGAAGTTTGGTCATTTTGCAGGTTTTGTCCCAAATATTTCGAAAGTGCTAATATCGTCCTAAAATCAAACTATTTTGCAAATTTTCATCCTTTAAGTTTTGTTATCTTGCATGTTTCGTCCCAAATGTTTTGGCCATTTTGCGTGTTTCGTCCCAAGCAATATCCCCATAAAGGACGATACTTGCATTAAAGTTTTCAAATAGGGATCATTCTTGCACTTTCATAACGTTTAGGACAAAACATGCATTTTCGCCATACTTTAGGGACGATTTTTGCAATTTAATTTAATTTTTAAATATTTTTAAAACTAATTTAAAGACATATTTAACAAATTAAAAATTATAAAGGTGCTAAAACTTATTTTATAATTTATAAAACCTAAAGATATTTATTTTAAGATTAAAAATTAAATTATTTTTTTCGAAATAAAAAATATATTTTAATTAATTTTAAACTAAAACATAATATAAAAATGATTTTAAAAAGATTAAAACTAAAGTGAAAAATATGAATAATTTTGAGAATGTCTAAAAATACAGTACTTGACTTATGAAAATTAACTTGAACATTTCTACTAATCAAATAAGCTGGTATTAAGCCTAAAAACCTATAACTTACTTAGAAAGCAAACTAAAAAAGTGTTTAAATCTAACTGTTTGTAAACAGTTAATAAAGAGATGTTGTAGCTCAGTTGGTAAGTGAAGTTTGTGTATTAGGCATTCAATAATGAAGACCAGGTCTAGGGTTCGAATTCCCCTGGTGATGGATTTAAAAAAACTTTTTTTTCTTCTAAACCAACAGATAGTATAACCTCAACAATCTTGAAACCAAACAACTATAATATAAAAATCAACAGACCTAAATTTAAACCAACAGTAACAACATTGAGAACTAGTGAACAATCAACAATTTAGGCAGAAAGATATATAGAATTAGTAGAAAACCTGAAAATGAAATTACGCAGACACCAAGTCGATTTCAAACCGATTTTGAACTAAACTAAACCAGTATCCGAACTTGCATCTACCCCGTGACAAAGAGTCGAGACTCAATGTTTCGAAATTGACAACAATATGTCGATATCCACACTCCACAGCTTTAACATAATCACCTCCGAACCAAATAACCAACACCAAAATTTCGAACCATTATTTTTTTCTTTCGTAACCAACACAAACAATCAAACCAATATTCTCCCTTTTTTTCGAACATACCCAACAACAACACTATTATTTTTATTAATTTCTTTCAACGTATGCCTTCAAATAATACAAGCTCTTTGAACCAAGTTTTTTTTAACCAAACAAGTTTCAACAGAAAATAAAAAGAAGCTTGAATAAAAAGAACTTTTATTATTTTTCAAGAAAAAGTACAAAAACAAAAATTAAATTTGATAAAAGACTAAAATTAAAACGAACCCTTTTTTTTCTAATTCAAATTAAATAAATAACAAGAACAAAATTAAATTCGGACAAGATTAAATATCAATTCAACTTTTCATTAATTAAAAGAAATTCGAAATACAATGACTGAAAAGTAAAGTTGCAGAAAAAATAATAATTAAGATGCCTTATAAAATGGCTACAATGATCCTATTTATAGAGAAACCCTAAAAACTAGATCTTGGACTTTCACTTCTTTACTTTCTTGGAAGAAATTGTCCTTGTGCTAGTTATGTGAGGAGAAATTTTGAATTTACTTTATGCTTTTCTTGAGTCTTCCACGACCATTAGATGATATTTTGACAAAAGTTCTTCATTTCATCTTGACCTTCCATTTTATTTCTAAAGTTTTGGTGCTCAATATTTCACTGGGATAGCCATAGTGGATGTTTCACATGGGTAGGGTCTTGATGACGTTTGATCACATGGATTTGATCTCGATCTGTCACTATCTTCTTGAAACCCTTTTTTTTATATGTGGAGGCTGCGATGTGTCTCAACAAAGGGAAGAAACCCTATTTTTTTGTTGTACGGTAAGTATATAAGAGTTTTATCTCTTATATATTTTTTGCAATGTTAACAAACGTGTGAGCCTAAGGAATTGAAAGACCCAAATTTGAAACTGGTTAAGGATTGGCTGTTGAATTAATAGCCGAAATCTAAATGTGATTTGATTTTTGATTTTTGGATAAAGGTTAAGTGTATTAATTATTATAATAAGGGCTGACCCGGCTCGTTAAACGGGTGTAGGTTGGCCCGTAAAATAATAATATAGGTTTCGTGCTCTTTCCGAAACCGTGATCGGGTTAAATTTTTGACCTTGGTTTCGTCTTTTTGTCGGAAAACCGGATCTGCAAAATAAATTCAGAAAATACAAGATATATGTTCGTTTTGATCTTGTTTTTGCCTTTTTTTATCATTTAACTTAGGATAAAATGATGAGTATTAAGTAACTCATCACGCCCCCATACTAAACTATTGCAACTCCCGTGCAATATATCCGATAAAATTTTACAATCACCCCCTAATTTAATTACTTTGAAAGTAGCAAAGTTTTTACCTTAGGGGAAAAACGTAAATTTCTAAACGCCCCGTTTTAACCATTTTTAATAAGGCACAATTATTTACACACACACACACACACTTAAAATGACCAACATCATTTATTTACGATCACTATTGCTACGCTATTTATTTTTGCGAGACCCTCTTGTTTAGCCTTTCATTAATTTTTGAAATTAACGTTTAGGGATCATGGAACAAAAAGCATTCATATCTTTGCCCCTCATGGGTAAAATTCGTCGTCCTCGGTTTTCACTTCACCCAATACAAGCTTAAAAAACAAGATCATAGCTCGATTTAAGTAAAGATATTAAAAACTTGTAATTTTTAATTTTTGTACTCAATACTCCCTTTATACTTATTTAATCCGAAGAAAAGAAAGACGGTTTAATTGATAAGTAGTTAAAAACTCGATCCTTAAAATACCATATGATTAAATCGAAAGTCCTCACCAACGTATAATTTAACACGATTTATTATGGATTTGAAATTTGACTTATTCCACTTGGTATCGAACGCTTTATTATGACTTTAGTTATTCGTCCTTATTCTTGTAGGATTTTTTGGATTTATAGCAACATTATCCTCAACCTCTCGGGTATTATTGGATTTATAGATTTTGCAAAATTTCGCATCCCATTCCATGACGCTAATTATACCCTAATGCGGACATTGATTAACCATATGCAATTTTTAAAGGAAGTTGTTTTAAAACTAAGAATCTTTTAGACCGTTTGACTTTATTTAAACAATTATCATAAGGTGTCGGGAGTAAAAAGTACAAAAATTAACCTTTATAATTAAAAAACATCTTTACTTATATTTTGCTCTATCATTTCTCATTTGTTTAAGCAAGTTTAAAATCATCCATGGAAACTATTAATGCAAGTTTAAAAGAACTCATTTTAAATGATTCGCAAAAATGATTAAGCTTTGTAAAGGGCTAGGCTAGAGCTCAACACGCTCAATCGAGTCAAAAATTTTATTTTCGTTCTCACCTAACGGAAAGTCAAACACTTAGGTCTCATTTTTTTTCTTTTTCTTCTTCTTTTTTTTAAGAAAATAATTTGGCATAAAAGGACACATATTTTTGGTGGTAAAACGAGATTACACGGGAATTAAGCAAAAATTTAGTACGATATCGATAGATACCCCCATACTAAAACTACACATTGTCCTCAATGTTTTCTAATACGGGAATGCCACCCCATACTAAAATTCAACGATTTTAATGCATATTTCTAAAATCGAGGGGTCTCTACGTAAATTTAAAGCCATTTATTAATTATACAATAGACAAACGTTATTCAAAAGATAAAGGATATCGGGTCCCGAAAAAATAAGTACTCAGATCGAGACTCGAGAGGCTACATATCCGTGCAAACCTACACATTCACAACCAACACGGAGCACACAAATGGAAGAGGCTAGCTCCTCCGTCACTTATTAGATAGATAATACAGGGGTTGCCTCCCGAGAAGCGCTTGTTTAACGTCACGAGCCTGACGAAGTTCCCCGGATTTAGAGATCCGGTGGAGAGGTTTGGAGATCCGGGACAACCAAGGGTGGTATGTCCCCTCCAAAGTAGTGCTTCAATCGATGACCATTCACCTTGAAGTTTGGCCCGTCAGTTTGAGATATCTCATGGTGCCATATGGATAAAATTTGGTAACGGTGAGTGGTCCGGTCCAACGGGTTTTGAGTTTCCCCGAGAAGATCTTCAATCGAGAGTTGAAAAGAACGACTCGATCACCAACGTTGAAAACGCGGTTCTTGATTTTAGAGTCATGGATATTCTTTGTCTTCTCTTTGTAGATCAAAGAGTTCTCATAGGCTTGATCCTGAAGTTCATTTAATTCATTGAGTTGAACTTTTCGGTGATCACCCATGGACTTGAGATCGAAGTTGGCATGCTATAAGGCCCAATAGGCCTTGGGCTCAAGCTCGATAAGAAGATGACAAGCCTTTCCGTACACGAGCTTGTAAGGAGTACACCCGATGGGTGTTTTAAAAGCGGTACGGAAGACCCATAATGCATCAGCCAGCTTATCAGACCAAGAGGCATGATTTTCACCAACCGTCCTCTCAAGAATTCTTTTTAAGCCACGGTTGGAAACCTCGACTTGTCCACTAGTTTGAGGATGAAAAGCGGTGGAAAGTCCATGTGTAACTCCGTACTTATGATAGCGCAGGAATTCCAAACCGGGCAAAGAGAGCTTTCAAGAATTTCACAACAACTGGGGCATCGTTAGTGGGGAGCGCTTTCGCTTCCACCCATTTCGACAAGTAATCGACGGCTACGAGTATGTACTTGTTCCCTCGTGAAGACGGGAACGGCCCCGTAAAGTCAATACCCCAAATGTCAAATATCTCACAAACTTGTATGATATTTTGGGTCATTTCATCTTTTTGGGTGATCTTGCCGTGACGATGACAAGAGTCGCAAGATTGGACTAAGTCATGGGCGTCACGGTAGATCGAGGGCCAATAGAAGCCGGAATCAAACACCTTTTTGGCGGTGAGGTTTGCACCATGCTATCCCCCAATGGGTCCATTGTGGCAAGCCGTAAGAATATCAATGGCTTCTTGGCCATGAACACACCGCCGGATGATTTGATCCGCACAAACTTTGAATAGAAAGGGGTCGTCCCAAAAGTAATGTTTAACATCTTTAAAGAATTTTCTTTTTTGTTGGGACGACTTCCCCTTGATCAAGAAGTTCCCGGCATGATAGTTTGCAAAGTCTGCAAACCATGGGGTACTAGAATCTCCACTTAGAGATACCATACCAAGTGTCTCGAGGGGAAATATTTCCGTCACTTCCTTTTTATCGAGATCACCTTGGTGTGGATTTTCAAGACGAGATAGGTGGTCGGCCGCGAGGTTCTCGGCTCCTTTCGTGTCACGGATAGTGAAATCGAATTCTTGAAGGAGGAGAACCCAACAGAGCAATCTCGGCTTAGCATCTTGCTTTTGGAAGATATATTTTAGAGTCGAGTGATCCGTATACACTATGCATTTGTTCAAGACTAGGTAGGGGCAGAATTTCTCAAAAGCGTATACTACGACAAGTAATTCTTTTTCCGTAGTGGTGTAGTTCGCTTGTGCCTCAGACATAGTCTTGCTTGCGTAATGTATAGGCTGAAAATTTCGAGCCCTTCGTTGCCCCAAGACGACACCCATAGCGAAATCGCTTGCATCCCAAATGAGCTCGAATGGAAGTTCCCAATCGGGGGCAACTAAGATAGGGGCTTCCGTCAATTTTTTCTTAAGCGTATTGAACGCTTGAATGCAATCTTCCGAAAAGATGAACGGAGCATCCTTCTCGAGGAGATGAGTCATGGGTCGGGCGATCTTCAAAAAGTCTTGAATAAACCTTCGACAAAAGCCGACATGACCTAAAAAGATCCGGATACCTTTTACGGAAGTAGGATCAGGGAGCTTAGCGATAACGTCCACTTTGGATCGATCGACCTAATCCCCGATTTAGAAATTTTATGGCCGAGGACGATGCCCTCTTTGACCATAAAATGACTCTTCTCCCAATTTAGCACGAGATTGGTGTCTTCGCACCTTTGCAACATGCGGTCTAAATTTGAGGGGCAAGATTGGAATTAATCACCGAAGACCGAGAAGTCATCCATGAAGACCTCCATCGTTTTCTCGATCATGTCGTGAAAGATGGCGTTCATACACCTTTGGAACGTGCCCGGTGCATTGCATAAGTTGAATGACATGCGACGATAAGAAAACGTTCCGTAAGGACATGTGAAGGTGGTCTTCTCTTGGTCCTTCGGGTCGATGGGAATTTTAAAGTAGACAGAAAATCCATCTAGGAAACAATAGTAATCGTTTCCGGCTAATCTTTCGAGCATGAGGTACATGAAAGATAACGAGGAATGGTCTTTACGAGTAGCATCATTCAATTTTCAATAATCGATGCAAACTCGCCATCCCGTCACCAAACGAGTTGAAATTAACTCGTTGTCATCATCTTCCACAACGGTTATTCCGCCCTTTTTGGGCACAAAAAATGAATCGGACTCACCCATGAACTATCGGAGATAGGGTAAATCAATCGGGCATCGAGAAGTTTGATAACTTCCAATTTGATAACGTCATGAATTTTTGGATTCACCCTTCTTTGACTTTCAACCGCCGGTTTAAAGTCGTCCTCCATCAATATTTTATGAGTACAAAATTGCGGGTTTATGCCCTTGATGTTGCAAAGTTTCCAAGCAATGGCATGCTTGTGAGACTTTAAAACCATTATGACAGCGGCTTTCTCCTCATCTTTTAAGTAGTTAGCAATAATGACGGGTAATTTATCATCACCCTCCAAAAATGCATATTCGAGATGAGGAGGTAAGTCCTTGAGTTCGAGCTCCGGAGGATCAACAATTGAATTTTCAATTTGGTTGATTTCCTCATGATGAAGTTCTTTCGGAGGGAGAGGCAATGGATCCATGTTAAGCAATTGCTCAATGAGACGAATGTCTCCCTCCGGGTCAAAGTCATTAGGATAAAACTCTAGTAGAGACGAATCACTAGCAAGGCAGGCTTCAATCTCTTCCAAAATAAAGTCACCTCCCTCAAATGGAGTGAGAGAGGGGGAAGAGATAGCAACGATGGGGTCTAATGAAGTGGGATTGCCACTTGAAGAATTTTTCGAGCAATCGAGCACCTCTTGTTTATGCTCCTCACAAAGAATATCTATGACATCGATTTGATTAACCGATTCCTCAAAGTATTTACGATGGAATTTTGAAAGGTGCCCGACATTGAAGGTCACAGTTTCGTCATCGACTCGAAGAGTAAGTTCTTCTCCGTCCACATCGATTAACGCACGCGGTGTCCTTAAGAAGGGCCTCCCTGGAATAAGAGGAACCCTCGGATCAACATTGTAGTCAACGACGACGAAGTCAGCCGGGAAATAGAACTTTCCCACCTTCACAAAGACATCCTCGGCAATACCCAAAGGTATAGTTACTGATCGGTCGGCAAGCTCGAGAGTCATTTGTGTCGGAGTAAGTTCGGGAAGAGAGAGCTTTTTCCACACCGAAAGTGACATTAGATTGATGCTTGCACCAAGATCGGCCAAAGCAAAGCTTTCATCAAGCTCGGGAAAGTCACATGGTATAAGAAATTTGAAGGGGTCTCCAAGTTTTTCGGGTAAATTTTTGAGGAGCACCGCCGAGCAATTCTCATTCAAAGGAGTTTTGGTCAATTCATCCAATTTTTCCTTGTTGCTTAACATGCTTTTAAACATCGAGGAAAATTTGGGCATGTAGAGCAAAGCATCCGCAAAACTAATGTCGAAGTGTAACTTTTGAAAGATTTCAAGAAACTTCGTCATTTGAGCATTAGTTTTGTCTTGGAGCTTTTGGTTACTAAGCCTTGAAGGATATGGAATCGAAGGCTTAGTCTTCGGAATATCGGGTTCCAGAATTGGAATTGGTTTAACCGGAGGTTGGACTTGAGCGGTACTTTGTGAGCTTTTGGTTTGCTCCTCGTCCTTTGTTTCCTCGGTTTCCTTTGGTTCCGATGTTGGCATCGAAGGTTCTTTATAGGATTTACCACTTCGAGTGGTGATGGCTTTCAACTCGCCTTTTGGGTTTGCAACGGTATTGGCCGGAAGAGGCCCCGAACCCGAGGACTGGTTTGCTTGAAAGAAGCTAGCCATCATGTTCCTAAGATCATTAGTTTGATTATTCAAAGAAATTCTCATATCATTTTTAAGTTCATTCCTAAGATCATTTACTTGTTTGCTTAAATCACTCCTTAAATTGGTAATTTGGCTTTGCAAATTCTTCACGACCATGTCATTACCTTTCATGTAGTTAGACACATCGTTAGGATTTTGAGCAAGTGATTGATTAACTAGAGCTTGATAAGTGGGAGCTTGATAAGTCGGTGGTTGATACACTTGCTTGAAATTTCCTTGATGATAAGCTTGAGTGTGGTTATTCCCTCGGTTTTGAACTTGATTTTTCGGATGTTGGAAATTGTTTTGAGCAACTTGATTTTGGGGTTGTTTAACACCCCCAAATTTACATGCAGCGGAATACATCTTTGGGTGCTAAACAATGGTATAAAAACACACAATTTATAAAGAACGACTCGAAAAGAGACGTTTTAGATTTATCGTTCCTAAAACATTCATCAGAGTAGCGTAGTCCCAAGTAATCGTTACCAAAAGATAAGTTAAAACAACATATTAGTTTGTTTTAAAAAATAGAACGATAAATAAATCAAAGAGATTGAACAACAAAAACAGTGCACCACTTCATTCCCGTGACCTCCAAGCTTCCACTTCTTGATTACCTGAAATACATGTGAGTAAAACAATCAGCAAAAATGCCGAGTGAATCTATAGGTTTATGTAATCAATTTGAACACAAGCAAAGATTATAAGTTTGTGGCATGCTTAACAAGCATCAAATAATAATTTGCATCAACAATAATAATTGTATATAGCATAAATTGCAATAAGCTCATGGAACCGAGGCCTTAGACACTCCCATATCAGTCTAATAAGACGAGAGATTTATTAATTGTCGTTACCTCCTGATTATTGGTACATTGCCGTATACCTGACTTCTCAATACAATATGTTCAAACAGTGTGGAGGTCGGGCCTAAGCTTCTGTGACAAGTCCACACAAACTGAACCAGGGCGGCTTCCCCCATAGATCTATTAATTGTACTAACGGTTAACCCATCATAGGTTAATTAACGGTCCATAATTGAGGCTTTAACAATGGCAATCACTTAATGCAATTTAAAGGCAACCACGGGTCCATTCAAAGAGGGAGAAGCATACCATAAAAGACTTGTGTTCTAAGTTTATAAAAACATGTATTCCCCCTCGCGGTTTTAAAATCATTTAATAACTAGTATAAAGCGAGGCTATAGACTCACCTTAGCCGATAGTGGTAATAAGACGACCGCCGACGATAGATGATGCCTTTCAAAACACGAGAACCGCAACCTATCAAATGAGGTGCGTTCATTAATAATAGACTCGGGAAATAAACCATACATAAGAATATAAAACTCGACTCGTAAAATCACGACAAACTCGATAGAAAACGATACAATTGATTCTATTACACTCTCCTATATATTCATTTTATTATTCTATGCTTTTAATAAAAATCTGCCGGAACATATCGAATGTCCAAGCCGTTTTCCCATACTTAGACATATCAAATTTTTATGATACTACTCAGAGAAGTTACTTACTATATGTAGAAAGTCCTCCCAAGAGCCCATTAAAAGATTTTGCTTCTAAAGTTCGCTGCCTGACTCATCTTTGAATCACAAAATTCGGACAGTTTAGCGACCTTGACTTACGAAACCATTTTGACCATTCTAAGCAACTCCATTTAGAGAACCGACACTTGATTCTAAAATAGACTCAAAATACTGAACTTTGAGCCTGAGAACAGCCCTTGAATCATTTTGAAACTCATTTTATAGTCCCCGAGATTCGATCCAAATATTGATAACAATTTTCGGATTGTTTCAACACTCCTCTCCCGGTACACGAAAAAATCAAACTAGTGTATCTTCCACCTTGTTTGGAGTTGGAAGGCCTACTTTATATAAAATCGAAGCTAACGAAATTCTCTACAACATAATCCCATAATATCAATCTATTTTCAGACGTAAGACCTCCGAAATTGGCCTCAAACCTACTGCCTAAAATTGACCATTTAAAACCATACACAATCAAATTTTCAACACATTTTACCCATTTCTATACCACTAATATGATCATTCTAACACTCCTACACCATGATCAACCTCCTAACACACTTGCATGACCCTTTTACAAAATTTATTCAAAAATTTAAACACAAAAACTAGTAGAATCACTAGCCATATTAATATACAATATAATAAGATGATCATACAATAGATTAATTTAATCAAAATTCAAAAAAATAAAAAGTAGATGCATGTAGGTAAATTTCATACCAAAATGTAGCCCTTTGAAAATCTAGGATGGGTCTTAATTTAGTTTTGGAAGATTCAATGTAGAAAATAAAAAATTTGGAGGTGTTTTGGGGTTGTGGTGTACGACCAAGAAAAGAAAGAGAGGAAGGAGGAAGTGATTTTTGTTTTATGAATTTAAAAATGAGATAGTGATAGTGGAAAAGTTATATATAGTGTAAGGTTAGGATAGTTTTTGCCAATTTGTGAGAGTTTTGGTCCAAAATGTAAATATTAGTTAAAAAGCGGGAAATGACTAAAAGTCAATTTTACAAATATTTACGGGACTCGGGTTTCGTAAAAATACTTAAAAGTTTAAACGCATACGAAAAATAATAATATAACGACTCGATACGTAATTAAAACGATATCGTCGAAACTATTAATTATCGAAACGATCGATAATAAAATATAAAATTTAGGCATCCGTCAGTATCGCGATCACTAGTAGTCCTCGTTACTCGTCAAAATATTAAAATATAATATTTAATATCGGTTTCAACTTAAATCGTTAAACATAATAATATTTAACGTCATAAATACTTCAAAAGAAATGAAAATAGAATTAAATTATGACCTTATTTTTACGGGTTTTACATCCTCACCACCTTAAGGGAGCGACGTCTCGACGCTCAACTCACCTCATACTCGAGTTGTTCACTACCCGAAAGGATGAGGGCATTCCTTATAAAGAAGTCCTCACGTTCCCACGTGAATCTCGATCCACGATCTCCACTGGTTCTTTTACAAAACACAACTTGTCGTCAAGTTGTATCTCACCAAAAAGGAATAAATAAATCCTTATCCACAAGTCACCCGTCAAGCTCGACACATGGAAATTTTATGAATCACACGAAGCTCATTCGACAACAAGAATAGATGACAGGATTTTCGGGTAAGTCCACTTAAAAGGAAGGTTGCAAATTAAAGGATATCCATCGGCCGGATAGCCATGGACACACATCAAAAAGAACTAACAAGAAAAACATTTTCGTCATCGGAGGGTGCTCACACGCGGGTCCCTACTCAAAAGATAATACAAAGACACCATCTCACTTTCGCCAACGCGCATTAAAGTCTCAATAAACATCGTCGTTCAAAGTCAAAAAGATATTACATAATATGTGTTCTACATGACCGGACGTCATCGGATGATGTCGTCTCAAGTTCTCACAACTTACGATCGTTTGACTAGATCACACACCATATAAGTACATAAAACAAATGGTCGAACATAAACATCGAGTATAGATCTCTACCGTTAATCATCGAGAAAACCTTGAACGAACCCTTGATAATAACCACTTGATCTCCAGAGTCTTTCCACTTACGGTGTCGACTTCAACATACTCCTTGAGGTTGTAATGAATTTATTAACTCCATTCATTAAGAGATTCGATCCTCAATCATTCCACAAGTACACGCATAAATCCTGGTGACACTTATCGTTTCTTCTTATACACTGCTTCCCGAGATTCATTTTAAACTCAGAATAAAATAGTGATCTTCAATACGAGGAACAGAACGAGATAAAAATGAATTCAATAAACGCATAAACGGACAAGATATGGTAAAATGATTTAAGGTTGACGATCGACGAGGGATCTCGAATCACGTAACCGTAAAATATAATAATTCACAATACTAGAAAAATGAGAGCGAAGAAAGAATTAAATATTAACATTAAAGTAACATTTGTCACAATTATCCGTCCCGGATTTGTATTACCTTAAAACTCGGTCGAGGTACTTTCTTGATAAGGATGATATATCAAAATAGGAGTTAAATAGCTTCATAATTTTTTTGGTTGTCTTAAGAATCTTTGAAAGAAAGACATGAATTTATTAATTAAACTCATATTGATGGTTACAATTAGAAAATATAATTTCCAAATCAAATCACTATTAGGAATATAAATTAAATCGATAATTTCATTGCATTTAAAGTAAAGTATGATAAGTCAATTAGTTCAAAAGGTAGAACATAATTTCATTTTAAACATTAGTTTTAGTTATACAAAATATGATGTATAAATTTGTCCTTTTTCTTATGATAGTTATTTTGATAATTGAAAATCATTGGAAAATGTATAAAAGTTCCATAAAATTTTTATAATATGTTGTAGAAATACATAAAGGTGTTTATTATTTCAAAATAAACATGGGATATATTCGGGTTTCGAAATGTGACAAGATAACAAACGAATACGAATGGAAATAATGTTCAACAATTAGTACGAGATCAATGGTACAAAAGAGAAGGAAGCAAATGTTGTATGAATTCTTAAAGAGAATACTAAGATGAAGGCGTTTATGGTAAGACGATAAGAAACAGTAGATTAAACAAGTTGTCAATTTTGTTAGTGCGGTCGGTGGTTCACCAACATCAGCTTGTTAACTTAGCGGTGGTCGATACATGATCGGAAATAAAATCCATACAAAAATTTTAATCAAAGAAAATTCATAATAATCACTTGTAATTAAAATAAATCAAATGAACGATGTTAGTGTTTAAAGAGAGAGGTCAAAGCACGGTTCACAAGAGTGGATTTCGAGGCAAACGAGAGTGACGTACGTCATCTCGGATATACGGAAATCACTCTAGTGATAATTCATTATTCACGTGCGGAGACAGTTCGAAGATCTATAAAATCACATAAAGAACATTGGACGAGAAGGAAGTATAAAACATCGAGACTTTCAGGTCTTTTATCAATAGTCGGTAATTAGACGAACGGTCAAAAGAAATCAGTTATAAGACAAAATGAAGTAACAAGTGGAAAAACGATCGTCGAGTAAAAACGTATTCGTAAACGCGTAATTCGTTCAAGAGTAGGTAAGAAAAGTATGCGGATGCATAGAAATTCCACCACTTGCATAAATGTAAAGGTTTTCAAAACTTCTTTTCGCTTTATTTCATTTTATTTATCTTTATCATAATTACAAGTAAAAAGTTCTTTATTCTCAAGATTTTAAGGTGACTACTATTCAGCCTAGCATGGCTCCTTCTAAATTAGACATAGGTGATCAGGCCATGTATAATTTAGGAATAGCAATGTAGTGCTCAGTTTCGTCGAAAAGTATTACGTTCCTTATGTTTATATATAAACCATGCTATTTGTAAAATAGAATTTAATAATAGTTTATAAATTTATAGGATACAAGTAATTTGTGAAATACTCAATAAGCAACTTTTAATGTTACGAAAGTATTTTATAAGACCAAAGTAAAAACAATTGGTGAAAATAATCGTAAAACAATATCAGATTTATTTATAAGGTGACATTATAACAACATACAAAGTAGCCAAAGGTTTGCAAAAAGTGGCAAATAGTAGCTCATAAAACAACCAATGAAATGGTTACAAGTTTTTAAGGTTTCAAAAGGTTATAAGGTTTAGACGAAAACGCCATGAGACACGCGATAAAAATATCGACGAAGAATGTGGAGACAAAACTTCAAATCCCAACCCAAATCAGTGGAAGGTTAGAAGAAAATATAAATAAAATAACATCGAATGACAAATGAGTCATATATATAAAAGAATAAATCAATCCATATGTGTATTCTATGTAAGATACTCGACACAACATGCTTTTAAGAAAGTATATTATTCGTTTTCAAATTACACCATTAATCAGGTAATTGCTAATCCTGTAATGTTTCTATTTTTAAGCATTTTCACATGCAACTAGTATTCGTTAGTTGTAAAATAATTTATGTTAAAATTTTACGATCTCAAATGAAATCAAAACTGCTTAGAAACGTCTAAAACTCATGTTCTGAATTTTCTATCAGATTTGACTTTTAATTATGAGCCGATTAATTGACCCGATAAACGAAATCTCCAAGACTCGGAGTCTAAAGCATTTTGATGCAAAACGACGTTTCAGACGACTTTCTAGTTTTACCCGAGACCTGAAACCCAATATAAAATGACTAAAATACCTCTGTAAGTTCTGTGCAGGTGTGACTATTTTATTTAAAAAAAGCAGGTTTTACTTTTAAATTTTGACCTGTTAATACTGCCACTGCAGTTTCTGCATAAAATGTATTTTTCGACACTTTCTAACGGCTCAAAATATATATATATATATACACACATGTCTTGTGGATTTTACAACAATGAAAAATAAATCTCATAATGAGCATCAAATAAAAATATAGCATAATGAATGACAGAAGATGCTTCAAGATATTCAACACGAAATTTAGGAAGCAAAACGGTGAATGACGTTAATAATTTAAGTTTAAAGGTGCAATGTAGGCAAATCTCCTTGGTGCCACGATTGTCCAAAAACACAAAACATAACAAGAAAAGAATAAAACATTCATAGGTTGCGTTCCGGGAGCAAGAAGGTTAATGAAAGAGGATAATACAAGTTTATAGATGTAAAATCGTATTCCCATCTAGCGTCATAATCTAGACGATGATTTATAAAATGACGATGACGTTACCGAGATATAAGCGAACAATACATTTCGGAGTCGATATATATAATTGTCAATGAATTAAATCTTCGCAAGCCGTGTAAAATGGTGATAAAAATCAACAAAATGTTATGAAAAACCATGATATTATTCAACACGATTATAGGAAGTGTTTCAAAATGTGTTACTCACACGATAGCGGTTAGTCTATTCCAAGGACACATTGAGCTACACAATGGTCTAGAGACTACGTTTCAAGACGTCCAAGCACAAACAGACGAAAGACGATTTGGATATCTATATAGATATCGCAAAGGGTTAAACAATGAACATAGCACACGCAGATGAAGGTATGTAAGGTCATAATATAAAACTTTGCAATAAAAGCAATTTAAATACTTCAAAAATAAATACAGAAAAATCTTGAAAATTCATTGTATTTATTTAAGTTAATCATTAATAATCGATAAACTTTTATCGAAAAGTTTAACGACATAAATATATATCGATAAAGGGATCCTAGATATAAATATATATCCATAAATGGATCATAGTATTTATTTACAAATACTTACCAATAAGGTATACGTAATAACGTATACTAAAATTGTAATCTCAGAAGTAGCTTAAACCTGAAGTCACGCGAAGTCCGGTGCACATGACTCTTTGAAAATAAAAACTGACAATTATAGTTTAGGTTTTTTTTTAAATAAAGGCCCAGTTCTCTATAACTCATGGCTCTGGTACCAATCTTTAACACCCCCAAATTTACACGCAGAGGAATACATCTTTGGGTGCTAAACAATGGTATAAAAACACACAATTTATAAAGAACGACTCGAAAAGAGACGTTTTAGATTTATCGTTCCTAAAACATTCATCAGAGTAGCGTAGTCCCAAGTAATCGTTACCAAAAGATAAGTTAAAACAACATATTAGTTTGTTTTAAAAAATTGAACGATAAATAAATCAAAGAGTTTGAACAACAAAAGCAGTGCACAACTTCATTCCCGTGACCTCCAAGCTTCCACTTCTTGATTACCTGAAATACATGTGAGTAAAACAATCAGCAAAAATGCCGAGTGAATCTATAGGTTTATGTAATCAATTTGAACACAAGCAAAGATTATAAGTTTGTGGCATGCTTAACAAGCATCAAATAATAATTTGCATCAATAATAATAATTGTATATAGCATAAATTGCAATAAGCTCATGGAACCGAGCCCTTAGACACTCCCATATCAGTCTAATAAGACGAGAGATTTATTAATTGTCATTACCTCCTGATTATTGGTACATTGCCGTATATCTGACTTCTCAATACAATATGTTCAAACAGTGTGGAGGTCGGGCCTAAGCTTCTGTGACAAGTCCACACAAACTGAACCGGGGCGGCTTCCCCCATAGATCTATTAATTGTACTAACGGTTAACCCATCATAGGTTAATTAACGGTCCATAATTGAGGCTTTAAAAATGGCAATCACTTAATGCAATTTAAAGGCAACCACGGGTCCATTCAAAGAGGGAGAAGCATACCATAAAAGACTTGTGTTCTAAGTTTATAAAAGCATGTATTCCCCCTCGCGGGTTTAAAATCATTTAATAACTAGTATAAAGCGAGGCTATAGACTCACCTTAGCCGATAGTGGTAATGAGATGACCGCCGACGATAGATGATGCCTTTCAAAACACGAGAACCGCAACCTATCAAATGAGGTGCGTTCATTAATAATAGACTCGAGAAATAAACCATACATAAGAATATAAAACTCGACTCGTAAAAACACTCTCCTATATATTCATTTTATTATTCTATGCTTTTAATAAAAATCTGCCGGAACATACCGAATGTCCAAGCCGTTTTCCCATACTTAGACATATCAAATTTTTATGATACTACTCAGAGAACTTACTTACTATATGTAGAAAGGCCTCCCAAGAGCCCATTAAAAGGATTTACTTCTAAAGTTCCCTGCCCGACTCATCTTTGAATCACAAAATTCGGACAGTTTAGCGACCTTGACTTACGAAACCATTTTGACCATTCTAAGCAACTCCATTTAGAGAACCGACACTTGATTCTAAAAATAGACTCAAAATACTGAACTTTGAGCCTGAGAACAGCCCTTGAATCATTTTGAAACTCATTTTATAGTCCCCGAGATTCGATCCAAATATTGACAATAATTTTCGGATTGTTTCAACACTCCTCTCCCGGTACACGAAAATCAAACTAGTGTATCTTCCACCTTGTTTGGAGTTGGAAGGCCTACTTTATATCAAATCGAAGCTAACGAAATTCTCTACAACATAATCCCATAATATCAATCTATTTTCAGACTTAAGACCTGCGAAATTGGCCTCAAACCTACTGCCTAAAATTGACCATTTAAAAACCATATACAATCAATTTTTCAACACATTTTACCCATTTCTATACCACTAATATGATCATTCTAACACTCCTACACCATGATCAACCTCCTAACACACTTACATGACCCTTTTACAAAATTTATTCAAAAATTTAAACACAAAAACTAGTAGAATCACTAGCCATATTAATATACAATATAATAAGATGATCATACAATAGATTAATTTAATCAAAATTCAAAAAAATAAAAAGTAGATGCATGTAGGTAAATTTTATACCAAAATGTAGCCCTTTGAAAATCTAGGATGGGTCTTAATTTAGTTTTGGAAGATTCAATGTAGAAAATAAAAAATTTGGAGGTGTTTTGGGGTTGTGGTGTACGACCAAGAAAAGAAAGAGAGGAAGGAGGAAGTGATTTTTGTTTTATGAATTTAAAAATGAGATAGTGATAGTGGAAAAGTTATATATAGTGTAAGGTTAGGATAGTTTTTGCCAATTTGTGAGAGTTTTGGTCCAAAATGTAAATATTAGTTAAAAAGCGGGAAATGACTAAAAGTCAATTTTACAAATATTTACGGGACTCGGGTTTCGTAAAAATACTTAAAAGTTTAAACGCACACGAAAAATAATAATATAACGACTCGATACGTAATTAAAACGATATCGACGAAAGTATTAATTATCGAAACGATCGATAATAAAATATAAAATTTTAGGCATCCGTCGGTATCGCGATCACTAATAGTCCTCGTTACTCGTCAAAATATTAAAATATTATATTTAATATCGGTTTCAACTTAAATCGTTAAACATAATAATATTTAACGTCATAAATACTTCAAAATAATTGAAAATAGAATTAAATTATGACCTTATTTTTACGGGTTTTACAGGTTGATTGAATCCGGGTTGCCCGAGATAATTATCTGACCGATAGCTTAGCAAATTACGGTCACCTTGAGGTTGGTAACCCATAGTAGCATATGCGGTCACTTGAGTGTAGCCACCGACGGCGGGCGCTCATGATAAGAATGTGGACCACCACAAGTTTCACACATAGGATTCACGGCTTTGACCGATTGATTCAACGTGAGTTGTTTCAAAGCATCGAGACAATTATTGCTCATCTTTTCCAAAGTACGGACAACCGCCGGGCTCACGGTAGAAGCCGAGGCAATACCTCTAGTCATCTCATCTTGAGAAACCATAGTGTCCCAATGGTTTTGATGTGCGGTCATATTCTCGATAAAGTCGTAACATATTTTGGGGTTGATTGAATCCGGTTGCCCGAGCTAATTATATGACCGATAGCTTAGAAAATTACGGTCACCTTGAGGTTGGTAACCCGTAGTAGCATATGTTGTCTCTTTAGTGTATCCACCGACGGCCAGACACTCATGATAAGAATGTGGACCACCACAAGTTTCACACTTAGGATTCACGGCTTTGACCGACTGATTCAACGTGAGTTGTTTCAAAGCATCGAGAAAATTATTGCTCATCTTTTCCAAAGTACGGACAACCCCCGGGCTCTCGGTAGAAGCCGAGGCAATACCTCTAGTCATCTCATCTCGAGAAACCATAGTGTCCCAATGGTTGTGATGTGCGGTCATATTCTCGATAAGGTCATAACACTCCTCGGGACGTCTTTTCATAAACGTCCCTCTGGCGGCCGCATTGATCGTGTCCCGATGCCTCAAGGTAAGACCATCGTAAAATGTGTCAACTTGAGTAACAAGAGGCATGTTATGGCTCAGGCATCGATCAATGTACCCTTTGTACCTTTCCCAATATCCGAATAATGATTCGTCCGGCTTTTGTTGAAAGCTAGTAATAGCATTTCTTAATTTGGTAGCCATCGACGGAGGGAAAATTTTTGAGAGAAATTTCCTTATCATGTCATCGAAACATTGGAAAGAGTTCCGAGGTAGACGATCATACCATTCGGCGGCATGAAGGCCTAAAGAGTATGAAAAGAAAGAAAGCCGTAGGGCATCCTCGGGAACTCCATTTTGTTTCATATGTTGAGTTACATCTAAAAATTTATCAATATGTTTGTTTGCGTCATCAGTTGGTATTCCATTAAATTGAGAATTTGTACTTGTTGTATCATGTGATGTCTTAAACCAAAATCCGTGGCTTGAATCGGGATCGGGGCGATCGGTCCGCCCCGTCCATTTAAAGTCAGTTGACACAACTCCTCCATCGTTCGGAGATCAAGAGCCGGTCCTTGAGGCCCACCACCGCCACCGTTACCATTGTGTGGAAAAGGGGGTGGAATTTGATTTTGAGGCCCTCCGGGTCTAGGTCCTTGTGCGGCCATTTCAAAATCTCTTTGTTCAGTGTCAATGATTCTTTGTCGAATAAGTCTTTCGGGATTACTTAATGGAGAAAGAATGTTTGGAGAAGAAGAACGGGTGCTCATGCACCAAAAACAATTCAATGAAGGCGAAAGGCTACGAAAAACGATGAACTTAACCAATAATCATCAAGAGATACGGTAATTCTATTATGAATAAGATCACAAAGAAAGGCGGGGGAACCAGGCGGCGCGAAGCTCTTAAGTGCCTTTTCCAATTCGGGTCGTAGTTGGTTGGAACGACCCTCCTTAATCCTTTCTTATATAGTTTGCTAATTCACAAAAGGTACACCCCAACACTCAAGTGATACAAAGGAAGTTTTAATCTTTAAGATAGGGAACTTATTATAATATTACCCTTTTTCGTTGAGGAATAATATTGATTAGTAGATTCTGTTTATTAAACATTGTTAACAAAAAATCTTTTTGTATTTTGTTTGGTCTTTTAATATGATACTACATACTAAAAAAGAAAAGAAAAATAATTTTTTTGTTACTTTTATATTGTTTTCTTTATAATTTTAACTTTCGAAAATGAAAGGGTTCTCAAGTCACTAATCTTCCAAAGCCGATGCCAAATTCGTTCACAAATTCCCTGGCAGCGGCGCCAAAAATTTGATATGTTCGATATAGTATAGCAAATATATATATAGTAATTAGACGGTTCGCTCTTTAGGAAAAGAAGCGAATGTGAAATCACAAATATATGTGATCGGGAAGTATTGATAAGAAAATCACGATTAGGAAAAAGTGATAATCGAATCTTCCCTGGTCGTTTACTCGCGAAATTATGAATTGAATCGGCGCACGGATTTTGGTATTTGATTCTTGAATGATTCGTGTTTGTTTTTAGATTATGGAGATGCAATTACACTACGGGGAGCATAAATAGTTAACGTGAATTCACATAAACAAATAACAAGTATTATGCTAATGCCGATGCAAATTTGATTACTATAATTAAAAACATAAAATAAAATGCAAGCTACAATTAAACTAGAATGCAAATACAAAAATGTAAAAATTCTAAAATATAAAAATAAAAAAGTGTTTAAATCTAACTATTTGTAAACAATTAATAAAAAGATGTTGTAGCTCAGTTAGTAAGTGAAGTTTGTGTATTAGGCATTCAATAATGAAGACTAGGTCTAGGGTTCGAATCCCCCTAGTGATGGATTTAAAAAACTTTTTTTTTTCTTCTAATCCAACAGATAGTATAACCTCAACAATCTTGAAACCAAACAACTATAATATAAAAATCAACAGACCTAAATTTAAACCAACAGTAACAACATTGAGAACTAGTGAACAATCAACAATTTAGGCAGAAAGATATATAGAATTAGTTGAAAACCTGAAAATGAAATTACGCAGACACCAAGTCGATTTCAAACCGATTTTGAACTAAACTAAACCAATATCCGAAATGCATCTACCCCGTGACAAAGAGTCGAGACTCAATATTTCGAACTTGACAACAATATGTCGATATCCACACTCCACAGCTTTAATATAATCACCTCCGAACCAAATAACCAACACCAAAATTTCGAACCATTATTTTTTTCTTTCGTAACCAACACTAACAATCGAACCAATATTCTCTTTTTTTCGAATATAACCAACAACAACACTACTATTTTTATTAATTTCTTTCAACCTATGCTTTCAAATAATACAAGCTCTTTGAACCAAGTTTTTTTTAACCAAACAAGTTTCAACAGAAAATAAGAATAAAAATAACTTTTATTATTTTTCAAGAAAAAGTACAAAAACATAAATTAAATTTGATAAAAGACTAAAAATTAAAACGGACCCTTTTTTAATTCGAATTAAATAAATAACAAGAACAAAATTAAATTCGGACAAGATTAAATATCAAATTCAACTTTTCATTAATTAAAAGAAATTCGAAATACAATGACTGAAAATTAAAGTTGCAGAAAAAATAATAATTAAGATGGCTTATAAAATGGCTACAATGATCCTATTTATAGAGAAACCCTAAAAACTAGATCTAGGACTTCCACTTCTTTACTTTCTTGGACGAAATTGTCCTTGTGCTAGTTATGTGAGGAGAAATTTTGAATTTACTTTATGCTTTTCTTGAGTCTTCCACGACCATTAGATGATATTTTGACAAAAGTTCTTCATTTCATCTTGACCTTCCATTTTATTTCTAAAGTTTTGGTGCTCAATATTTCACTGGGATAGCCATAGTGGATGTTTCACATGGGTAGGGTCTTGATGACGTTTGATCACATGGATTTGATCTCGATCTGTCACTATCTTCTTGAAACCCTTTTTTTTATATGTGGAGGCTGCGATGTGTCTCAACAAAGGGAAGAAACCCTATTTTTTTGTTGTACGGTAAGTATATAAGAGTTTTATCTCTTATATATTTTTTGCAATGTTAACAAACGTGTGAGCCTAAGGAATTGAAAGACCCAAATTTGAAACTGGTTAAGGATTGGCTGTTGAATTAATAGCCGAAATCTAAATGTGATTTGATTTTTGATTTTTGGATAAAGGTTAAGTGTATTAATTATTATAATAAGGGCTGACCCGGCTCGTTAAACGGGTGTAGGTTGGCCCGTAAAATAATAATATAGGTTTCGTGCTCTTTCCGAAACCGTGATCGGGTTAAATTTTTGACCTTGGTTTCGTCTTTTTGTCGGAAAACCGGATCTGCAAAATAAATTCAGAAAATACAAGATATATGTTCGTTTTGATCTTGTTTTTGCCTTTTTTTATCATTTAACTTAGGATAAAATGATGAGTATTAAGTAACTCATCACGCCCCCATACTAAACTATTGCAACTCCCGTGCAATATATCCGATAAAATTTTACAATCACCCCCTAATTTAATTACTTTGAAAGTAGCAAAGTTTTTACCTTAGGGGAAAAACGTAAATTTCTAAACGCCCCGTTTTAACCATTTTTAATAAGGCACAATTATTTACACACACACACACACACTTAAAATGACCAACATCATTTATTTACGATCACTATTGCTACGCTATTTATTTTTGCGAGACCCTCTTGTTTAGCCTTTCATTAATTTTTGAAATTAACGTTTAGGGATCATGGAACAAAAAGCATTCATATCTTTGCCCCTCATGGGTAAAATTCGTCGTCCTCGGTTTTCACTTCACCCAATACAAGCTTAAAAAACAAGATCATAGCTCGATTTAAGTAAAGATATTAAAAACTTGTAATTTTTAATTTTTGTACTCAATACTCCCTTTATACTTATTTAATCCGAAGAAAAGAAAGACGGTTTAATTGATAAGTAGTTAAAAACTCGATCCTTAAAATACCATATGATTAAATCGAAAGTCCTCACCAACGTATAATTTAACACGATTTATTATGGATTTGAAATTTGACTTATTCCACTTGGTATCGAACGCTTTATTATGACTTTAGTTATTCGTCCTTATTCTTGTAGGATTTTTTGGATTTATAGCAACATTATCCTCAACCTCTCGGGTATTATTGGATTTATAGATTTTGCAAAATTTCGCATCCCATTCCATGACGCTAATTATACCCTAATGCGGACATTGATTAACCATATGCAATTTTTAAAGGAAGTTGTTTTAAAACTAAGAATCTTTTAGACCGTTTGACTTTATTTAAACAATTATCATAAGGTGTCGGGAGTAAAAAGTACAAAAATTAACCTTTATAATTAAAAAACATCTTTACTTATATTTTGCTCTATCATTTCTCATTTGTTTAAGCAAGTTTAAAATCATCCATGGAAACTATTAATGCAAGTTTAAAAGAACTCATTTTAAATGATTCGCAAAAATGATTAAGCTTTGTAAAGGGCTAGGCTAGAGCTCAACACGCTCAATCGAGTCAAAAATTTTATTTTCGTTCTCACCTAACGGAAAGTCAAACACTTAGGTCTCATTTTTTTTCTTTTTCTTCTTCTTTTTTTTAAGAAAATAATTTGGCATAAAAGGACACATATTTTTGGTGGTAAAACGAGATTACACGGGAATTAAGCAAAAATTTAGTACGATATCGATAGATACCCCCATACTAAAACTACACATTGTCCTCAATGTTTTCTAATACGGGAATGCCACCCCATACTAAAATTCAACGATTTTAATGCATATTTCTAAAATCGAGGGGTCTCTACGTAAATTTAAAGCCATTTATTAATTATACAATAGACAAACGTTATTCAAAAGATAAAGGATATCGGGTCCCGAAAAAATAAGTACTCAGATCGAGACTCGAGAGGCTACATATCCGTGCAAACCTACACATTCACAACCAACACGGAGCACACAAATGGAAGAGGCTAGCTCCTCCGTCACTTATTAGATAGATAATACAGGGGTTGCCTCCCGAGAAGCGCTTGTTTAACGTCACGAGCCTGACGAAGTTCCCCGGATTTAGAGATCCGGTGGAGAGGTTTGGAGATCCGGGACAACCAAGGGTGGTATGTCCCCTCCAAAGTAGTGCTTCAATCGATGACCATTCACCTTGAAGTTTGGCCCGTCAGTTTGAGATATCTCATGGTGCCATATGGATAAACTTTGGTAACGGTGAGTGGTCCGGTCCAACGGGTTTTGAGTTTCCCCGAGAAGATCTTCAATCGAGAGTTGAAAAGAACGACTCGATCACCAACGTTGAAAACGCGGTTCTTGATTTTAGAGTCATGGATATTCTTTGTCTTCTCTTTGTAGATCAAAGAGTTCTCATAGGCTTGATCCTGAAGTTCATTTAATTCATTGAGTTGAACTTTTCGGTGATCACCCATGGACTTGAGATCGAAGTTGGCATGCTATAGGGCCCAATAGGCCTTGGGCTCAAGCTCGATAAGAAGATGACAAGCCTTTCCGTACACGAGCTTGTAAGGAGTACACCCGATGGGTGTTTTAAAAGCGGTACGGAAGACCCATAATGCATCAGCCAGCTTATCAGACCAAGAGGCATGATTTTCACCAACCGTCCTCTCAAGAATTCTTTTTAAGCCACGGTTGGAAACCTCGACTTGTCCACTAGTTTGAGGATGAAAAGCGGTGGAAAGTCCATGTGTAACTCCGTACTTATGATAGCGCAGGAATTCCAAACCGGGCAAAGAGAGCTTTCAAGAATTTCACAACAACTGGGGCATCGTTAGTGGGGAGCGCTTTCGCTTCCACCCATTTCGACAAGTAATCGACGGCTACGAGTATGTACTTGTTCCCTCGTGAAGACGGGAACGGCCCCGTAAAGTCAATACCCCAAATGTCAAATATCTCACAAACTTGTATGATATTTTGGGTCATTTCATCTTTTTGGGTGATCTTGCCGTGACGATGACAAGAGTCGCAAGATTGGACTAAGTCATGGGCGTCACGGTAGATCGAGGGCCAATAGAAGCCGGAATCAAACACCTTTTTGGCGGTGAGGTTTGCACCATGCTATCCCCCAATGGGTCCATTGTGGCAAGCCGTAAGAATATCAATGGCTTCTTGGCCATGAACACACCGCCGGATGATTTGATCCGCACAAACTTTGAATAGAAAGGGGTCGTCCCAAAAGTAATGTTTAACATCTTTAAAGAATTTTCTTTTTTGTTGGGACGACTTCCCCTTGATCAAGAAGTTCCCGGCATGATAGTTTGCAAAGTCTGCAAACCATGGGGTACTAGAATCTCCACTTAGAGATACCATACCAAGTGTCTCGAGGGGAAATATTTCCGTCACTTCCTTTTTATCGAGATCACCTTGGTGTGGATTTTCAAGACGAGATAGGTGGTCGGCCGCGAGGTTCTCGGCTCCTTTCGTGTCACGGATAGTGAAATCGAATTCTTGAAGGAGGAGAACCCAACGGAGCAATCTCGGCTTAGCATCTTGCTTTTGGAAGATATATTTTAGAGTCGAGTGATCCGTATACACTATGCATTTGTTCAAGACTAGGTAGGGGCAGAATTTCTCAAAAGCGTATACTACGACAAGTAATTCTTTTTCCGTAGTGGTGTAGTTCGCTTGTGCCTCAGACATAGTCTTGCTTGCGTAATGTATAGGCTGAAAATTTCGAGCCCTTCGTTGCCCCAAGACGACACCCATAGCGAAATCGCTTGCATCCCAAATGAGCTCGAATGGAAGTTCCCAATCGGGGGCAACTAAGATAGGGGCTTCCGTCAATTTTTTCTTAAGCGTATTGAACGCTTGAATGCAATCTTCCGAAAAGATGAACGGAGCATCCTTCTCGAGGAGATGAGTCATGGGTCGGGCGATCTTCAAAAAGTCTTGAATAAACCTTCGACAAAAGCCGACATGACCTAAAAAGATCCGGATACCTTTTACGGAAGTAGGATCAGGGAGCTTAGCGATAACGTCCACTTTGGATCGATCGACCTAATCCCCGATTTAGAAATTTTATGGCCGAGGACGATGCCCTCTTTGACCATAAAATGACTCTTCTCCCAATTTAGCACGAGATTGGTGTCTTCGCACCTTTGCAACATGCGGTCTAAATTTGAGGGGCAAGATTGGAATTAATCACCGAAGACCGAGAAGTCATCCATGAAGACCTCCATCGTTTTCTCGATCATGTCGTGAAAGATGGCGTTCATACACCTTTGGAACGTGCCCGGTGCGTTGCATAAGTTGAATGACATGCGACGATAAGAAAACGTTCCGTAAGGACATGTGAAGGTGGTCTTCTCTTGGTCCTTCGGGTCGATGGGAATTTTAAAGTAGACGGAAAATCCATCTAGGAAACAATAGTAATCGTTTCCGGCTAATCTTTCGAGCATGAGGTACATGAAAGATAACGAGGAATGGTCTTTACGAGTAGCATCATTCAATTTTCAATAATCGATGCAAACTCGCCATCCCGTCACCAAACGAGTTGAAATTAACTCGTTGTCATCATCTTCCACAACGGTTATTCCGCCCTTTTTGGGCACAAAAAATGAATCGGACTCACCCATGAACTATCGGAGATAGGGTAAATCAATCGGGCATCGAGAAGTTTGATAACTTCCAATTTGATAACGTCATGAATTTTTGGATTCACCCTTCTTTGACTTTCAACCGCCGGTTTAAAGTCGTCCTCCATCAATATTTTATGAGTACAAAATTGCGGGTTTATGCCCTTGATGTTGCAAAGTTTCCAAGCAATGGCATGCTTGTGAGACTTTAAAACCATTATGACAGCGGCTTTCTCCTCATCTTTTAAGTAGTTAGCAATAATGACGGGTAATTTATCATCACCCTCCAAAAATGCATATTCGAGATGAGGAGGTAAGTCCTTGAGTTCGAGCTCCGGAGGATCAACAATTGAATTTTCAATTTGGTTGATTTCCTCATGATGAAGTTCTTTCGGAGGGAGAGGCAATGGATCCATGTTAAGCAATTGCTCAATGAGACGAATGTCTCCCTCCGGGTCAAAGTCATTAGGATAAAACTCTAGTAGAGACGAATCACTAGCAAGGCAGGCTTCAATCTCTTCCAAAATAAAGTCACCTCCCTCAAATGGAGTGAGAGAGGGGGAAGAGATAGCAACGATGGGGTCTAATGAAGTGGGATTGCCACTTGAAGAATTTTTCGAGCAATCGAGCACCTCTTGTTTATGCTCCTCACAAAGAATATCTATGACATCGATTTGATTAACCGATTCCTCAAAGTATTTACGATGGAATTTTGAAAGGTGCCCGACATTGAAGGTCACAGTTTCGTCATCGACTCGAAGAGTAAGTTCTTCTCCGTCCACATCGATTAACGCACGCGGTGTCCTTAAGAAGGGCCTCCCTGGAATAAGAGGAACCCTCGGATCAACATTGTAGTCAACGACGACGAAGTCAGCCGGGAAATAGAACTTTCCCACCTTCACAAAGACATCCTCGGCAATACCCAAAGGTATAGTTACTGATCGGTCGGCAAGCTCGAGAGTCATTTGTGTCGGAGTAAGTTCGGGAAGAGAGAGCTTTTTCCACACCGAAAGTGACATTAGATTGATGCTTGCACCAAGATCGGCCAAAGCAAAGCTTTCATCAAGCTCGGGAAAGTCACATGGTATAAGAAATTTGAAGGGGTCTCCAAGTTTTTCGGGTAAATTTTTGAGGAGCACCGCCGAGCAATTCTCATTCAAAGGAGTTTTGGTCAATTCATCCAATTTTTCCTTGTTGCTTAACATGCTTTTAAACATCGAGGAAAATTTGGGCATGTAGAGCAAAGCATCCGCAAAACTAATGTCGAAGTGTAACTTTTGAAAGATTTCAAGAAACTTCGTCATTTGAGCATTAGTTTTGTCTTGGAGCTTTTGGTTACTAAGCCTTGAAGGATATGGAATCGAAGGCTTAGTCTTCGGAATATCGGGTTCCAGAATTGGAATTGGTTTAACCGGAGGTTGGACTTGAGCGGTACTTTGTGAGCTTTTGGTTTGCTCCTCGTCCTTTGTTTCCTCGGTTTCCTTTGGTTCCGATGTTGGCATCGAAGGTTCTTTATAGGATTTACCACTTCGAGTGGTGATGGCTTTCAACTCGCCTTTTGGGTTTGCAACGGTATTGGCCGGAAGAGGCCCCGAACCCGAGGACTGGTTTGCTTGAAAGAAGCTAGCCATCATGTTCCTAAGATCATTAGTTTGATTATTCAAAGAAATTCTCATATCATTTTTAAGTTCATTCCTAAGATCATTTACTTGTTTGCTTAAATCACTCCTTAAATTGGTAATTTGGCTTTGCAAATTCTTCACGACCATGTCATTACCTTTCATGTAGTTAGACACATCGTTAGGATTTTGAGCAAGTGATTGATTAACTAGAGCTTGATAAGTGGGAGCTTGATAAGTCGGTGGTTGATACACTTGCTTGAAATTTCCTTGATGATAAGCTTGAGTGTGGTTATTCCCTCGGTTTTGAACTTGATTTTTCGGATGTTGGAAATTGTTTTGAGCAACTTGATTTTGGGGTTGTTTAACACCCCCAAATTTACATGCAGCGGAATACATCTTTGGGTGCTAAACAATGGTATAAAAACACACAATTTATAAAGAACGACTCGAAAAGAGACGTTTTAGATTTATCGTTCCTAAAACATTCATCAGAGTAGCGTAGTCCCAAGTAATCGTTACCAAAAGATAAGTTAAAACAACATATTAGTTTGTTTTAAAAAATAGAACGATAAATAAATCAAAGAGATTGAACAACAAAAACAGTGCACCACTTCATTCCCGTGACCTCCAAGCTTCCACTTCTTGATTACCTGAAATACATGTGAGTAAAACAATCAGCAAAAATGCCGAGTGAATCTATAGGTTTATGTAATCAATTTGAACACAAGCAAAGATTATAAGTTTGTGGCATGCTTAACAAGCATCAAATAATAATTTGCATCAACAATAATAATTGTATATAGCATAAATTGCAATAAGCTCATGGAACCGAGGCCTTAGACACTCCCATATCAGTCTAATAAGACGAGAGATTTATTAATTGTCGTTACCTCCTGATTATTGGTACATTGCCGTATACCTGACTTCTCAATACAATATGTTCAAACAGTGTGGAGGTCGGGCCTAAGCTTCTGTGACAAGTCCACACAAACTGAACCAGGGCGGCTTCCCCCATAGATCTATTAATTGTACTAACGGTTAACCCATCATAGGTTAATTAACGGTCCATAATTGAGGCTTTAACAATGGCAATCACTTAATGCAATTTAAAGGCAACCACGGGTCCATTCAAAGAGGGAGAAGCATACCATAAAAGACTTGTGTTCTAAGTTTATAAAAACATGTATTCCCCCTCGCGGTTTTAAAATCATTTAATAACTAGTATAAAGCGAGGCTATAGACTCACCTTAGCCGATAGTGGTAATAAGACGACCGCCGACGATAGATGATGCCTTTCAAAACACGAGAACCGCAACCTATCAAATGAGGTGCGTTCATTAATAATAGACTCGGGAAATAAACCATACATAAGAATATAAAACTCGACTCGTAAAATCACGACAAACTCGATAGAAAACGATACAATTGATTCTATTACACTCTCCTATATATTCATTTTATTATTCTATGCTTTTAATAAAAATCTGCCGGAACATATCGAATGTCCAAGCCGTTTTCCCATACTTAGACATATCAAATTTTTATGATACTACTCAGAGAAGTTACTTACTATATGTAGAAAGTCCTCCCAAGAGCCCATTAAAAGATTTTGCTTCTAAAGTTCGCTGCCTGACTCATCTTTGAATCACAAAATTCGGACAGTTTAGCGACCTTGACTTACGAAACCATTTTGACCATTCTAAGCAACTCCATTTAGAGAACCGACACTTGATTCTAAAATAGACTCAAAATACTGAACTTTGAGCCTGAGAACAGCCCTTGAATCATTTTGAAACTCATTTTATAGTCCCCGAGATTCGATCCAAATATTGATAACAATTTTCGGATTGTTTCAACACTCCTCTCCCGGTACACGAAAAAATCAAACTAGTGTATCTTCCACCTTGTTTGGAGTTGGAAGGCCTACTTTATATAAAATCGAAGCTAACGAAATTCTCTACAACATAATCCCATAATATCAATCTATTTTCAGACGTAAGACCTCCGAAATTGGCCTCAAACCTACTGCCTAAAATTGACCATTTAAAACCATACACAATCAAATTTTCAACACATTTTACCCATTTCTATACCACTAATATGATCATTCTAACACTCCTACACCATGATCAACCTCCTAACACACTTGCATGACCCTTTTACAAAATTTATTCAAAAATTTAAACACAAAAACTAGTAGAATCACTAGCCATATTAATATACAATATAATAAGATGATCATACAATAGATTAATTTAATCAAAATTCAAAAAAATAAAAAGTAGATGCATGTAGGTAAATTTCATACCAAAATGTAGCCCTTTGAAAATCTAGGATGGGTCTTAATTTAGTTTTGGAAGATTCAATGTAGAAAATAAAAAATTTGGAGGTGTTTTGGGGTTGTGGTGTACGACCAAGAAAAGAAAGAGAGGAAGGAGGAAGTGATTTTTGTTTTATGAATTTAAAAATGAGATAGTGATAGTGGAAAAGTTATATATAGTGTAAGGTTAGGATAGTTTTTGCCAATTTGTGAGAGTTTTGGTCCAAAATGTAAATATTAGTTAAAAAGCGGGAAATGACTAAAAGTCAATTTTACAAATATTTACGGGACTCGGGTTTCGTAAAAATACTTAAAAGTTTAAACGCATACGAAAAATAATAATATAACGACTCGATACGTAATTAAAACGATATCGTCGAAACTATTAATTATCGAAACGATCGATAATAAAATATAAAATTTAGGCATCCGTCAGTATCGCGATCACTAGTAGTCCTCGTTACTCGTCAAAATATTAAAATATAATATTTAATATCGGTTTCAACTTAAATCGTTAAACATAATAATATTTAACGTCATAAATACTTCAAAAGAATTGAAAATAGAATTAAATTATGACCTTATTTTTACGGGTTTTACATCCTCACCACCTTAAGGGAGCGACGTCTCGACGCTCAACTCACCTCATACTCGAGTTGTTCACTACCCGAAAGGATGAGGGCATTCCTTATAAAGAAGTCCTCACGTTCCCACGTGAATCTCGATCCACGATCTCCACTGGTTCTTTTACAAAACACAACTTGTCGTCAAGTTGTATCTCACCAAAAAGGAATAAATAAATCCTTATCCACAAGTCACCCGTCAAGCTCGACACATGGAAATTTTATGAATCACACGAAGCTCATTCGACAACAAGAATAGATGACAGGATTTTCGGGTAAGTCCACTTAAAAGGAAGGTTGCAAATTAAAGGATATCCATCGGCCGGATAGCCATGGACACACATCAAAAAGAACTAACAAGAAAAACATTTTCGTCATCGGAGGGTGCTCACACGCGGGTCCCTACTCAAAAGATAATACAAAGACACCATCTCACTTTCGCCAACGCGCATTAAAGTCTCAATAAACATCGTCGTTCAAAGTCAAAAAGATATTACATAATATGTGTTCTACATGACCGGACGTCATCGGATGATGTCGTCTCAAGTTCTCACAACTTACGATCGTTTGACTAGATCACACACCATATAAGTACATAAAACAAATGGTCGAACATAAACATCGAGTATAGATCTCTACCGTTAATCATCGAGAAAACCTTGAACGAACCCTTGATAATAACCACTTGATCTCCAGAGTCTTTCCACTTACGGTGTCGACTTCAACATACTCCTTGAGGTTGTAATGAATTTATTAACTCCATTCATTAAGAGATTCGATCCTCAATCATTCCACAAGTACACGCATAAATCCTGGTGACACTTATCGTTTCTTCTTATACACTGCTTCCCGAGATTCATTTTAAACTCAGAATAAAATAGTGATCTTCAATACGAGGAATAGAACGAGATAAAAATGAATTCAATAAACGCATAAACGGACAAGATATGGTAAAATGATTTAAGGTTGACGATCGACGAGGGATCTCGAATCACGTAACCGTAAAATATAATAATTCACAATACTAGAAAAATGAGAGCGAAGAAAGAATTAAATATTAACATTAAAGTAACATTTGTCACAATTATCCGTCCCGGATTTGTATTACCTTAAAACTCGGTCGAGGTACTTTCTTGATAAGGATGATATATCAAAATAGGAGTTAAATAGCTTCATAATTTTTTTGGTTGTCTTAAGAATCTTTGAAAGAAAGACATGAATTTATTAATTAAACTCATATTGATGGTTACAATTAGAAAATATAATTTCCAAATCAAATCACTATTAGGAATATAAATTAAATCGATAATTTCATTGCATTTAAAGTAAAGTATGATAAGTCAATTAGTTCAAAAGGTAGAACATAATTTCATTTTAAACATTAGTTTTAGTTATACAAAATATGATGTATAAATTTGTCCTTTTTCTTATGATAGTTATTTTGATAATTGAAAATCATTGGAAAATGTATAAAAGTTCCATAAAATTTTTATAATATGTTGTAGAAATACATAAAGGTGTTTATTATTTCAAAATAAACATGGGATATATTCGGGTTTCGAAATGTGACAAGATAACAAACGAATACGAATGGAAATAATGTTCAACAATTAGTACGAGATCAATGGTACAAAAGAGAAGGAAGCAAATGTTGTATGAATTCTTAAAGAGAATACTAAGATGAAGGCGTTTATGGTAAGACGATAAGAAACAGTAGATTAAACAAGTTGTCAATTTTGTTAGTGCGGTCGGTGGTTCACCAACATCAGCTTGTTAACTTAGCGGTGGTCGATACATGATCGGAAATAAAATCCATACAAAAATTTTAATCAAAGAAAATTCATAATAATCACTTGTAATTAAAATAAATCAAATGAACGATGTTAGTGTTTAAAGAGAGAGGTCAAAGCACGGTTCACAAGAGTGGATTTCGAGGCAAACGAGAGTGACGTACGTCATCTCGGATATACGGAAATCACTCTAGTGATAATTCATTATTCACGTGCGGAGACAGTTCGAAGATCTATAAAATCACATAAAGAACATTGGACGAGAAGGAAGTATAAAACATCGAGACTTTCAGGTCTTTTATCAATAGTCGGTAATTAGACGAACGGTCAAAAGAAATCAGTTATAAGACAAAATGAAGTAACAAGTGGAAAAACGATCGTCGAGTAAAAACGTATTCGTAAACGCGTAATTCGTTCAAGAGTAGGTAAGAAAAGTATGCGGATGCATAGAAATTCCACCACTTGCATAAATGCAAAGGTTTTCAAAACTTCTTTTCGCTTTATTTCATTTTATTTATCTTTATCATAATTACAAGTAAAAAGTTCTTTATTCTCAAGATTTTAAGGTGACTACTATTCAGCCTAGCATGGCTCCTTCTAAATTAGACATAGGTGATCAGGCCATGTATAATTTAGGAATAGCAATGTAGTGCTCAGTTTCGTCGAAAAGTATTACGTTCCTTATGTTTATATATAAACCATGCTATTTGTAAAATAGAATTTAATAATAGTTTATAAATTTATAGGATACAAGTAATTTGTGAAATACTCAATAAGCAACTTTTAATGTTACGAAAGTATTTTATAAGACCAAAGTAAAAACAATTGGTGAAAATAATCGTAAAACAATATCAGATTTATTTATAAGGTGACATTATAACAACATACAAAGTAGCCAAAGGTTTGCAAAAAGTGGCAAATAGTAGCTCATAAAACAACCAATGAAATGGTTACAAGTTTTTAAGGTTTCAAAAGGTTATAAGGTTTAGACGAAAACGCCATGAGACACGCGATAAAAATATCGACGAAGAATGTGGAGACAAAACTTCAAATCCCAACCCAAATCAGTGGAAGGTTAGAAGAAAATATAAATAAAATAACATCGAATGACAAATGAGTCATATATATAAAAGAATAAATCAATCCATATGTGTATTCTATGTAAGATACTCGACACAACATGCTTTTAAGAAAGTATATTATTCGTTTTCAAATTACACCATTAATCAGGTAATTGCTAATCCTGTAATGTTTCTATTTTTAAGCATTTTCACATGCAACTAGTATTCGTTAGTTGTAAAATAATTTATGTTAAAATTTTACGATCTCAAATGAAATCAAAACTGCTTAGAAACGTCTAAAACTCATGTTCTGAATTTTCTATCAGATTTGACTTTTAATTATGAGCCGATTAATTGACCCGATAAACGAAATCTCCAAGACTCGGAGTCTAAAGCATTTTGATGCAAAACGACGTTTCAGACGACTTTCTAGTTTTACCCGAGACCTGAAACCCAATATAAAATGACTAAAATACCTCTGTAAGTTCTGTGCAGGTGTGACTATTTTATTTTAAAAAAGCAGGTTTTACTTTTAAATTTTGACCTGTTAATACTGCCACTGCAGTTTCTGCATAAAATGTATTTTTCGACACTTTCTAACGGCTCAAAATATATATATATATATACACACATGTCTTGTGGATTTTACAACAATGAAAAATAAATCTCATAATGAGCATCAAATAAAAATATAGCATAATGAATGACAGAAGATGCTTCAAGATATTCAACACGAAATTTAGGAAGCAAAACGGTGAATGACGTTAATAATTTAAGTTTAAAGGTGCAATGTAGGCAAATCTCCTTGGTGCCACGATTGTCCAAAAACACAAAACATAACAAGAAAAGAATAAAACATTCATAGGTTGCGTTCCGGGAGCAAGAAGGTTAATGAAAGAGGATAATACAAGTTTATAGATGTAAAATCGTATTCCCATCTAGCGTCATAATCTAGACGATGATTTATAAAATGACGATGACGTTACCGAGATATAAGCGAACAATACATTTCGGAGTCGATATATATAATTGTCAATGAATTAAATCTTCGCAAGCCGTGTAAAATGGTGATAAAAATCAACAAAATGTTATGAAAAACCATGATATTATTCAACACGATTATAGGAAGTGTTTCAAAATGTGTTACTCACACGATAGCGGTTAGTCTATTCCAAGGACACATTGAGCTACACAATGGTCTAGAGACTACGTTTCAAGACGTCCAAGCACAAACAGACGAAAGACGATTTGGATATCTATATAGATATCGCAAAGGGTTAAACAATGAACATAGCACACGCAGATGAAGGTATGTAAGGTCATAATATAAAACTTTGCAATAAAAGCAATTTAAATACTTCAAAAATAAATACAGAAAAATCTTGAAAATTCATTGTATTTATTTAAGTTAATCATTAATAATCGATAAACTTTTATCGAAAAGTTTAACGACATAAATATATATCGATAAAGGGATCCTAGATATAAATATATATCCATAAATGGATCATAGTATTTATTTACAAATACTTACCAATAAGGTATACGTAATAACGTATACTAAAATTGTAATCTCAGAAGTAGCTTAAACCTGAAGTCACGCGAAGTCCGGTGCACATGACTCTTTGAAAATAAAAACTGACAATTATAGTTTAGGTTTTTTTTTAAATAAAGGCCCAGTTCTCTATAACTCATGGCTCTGGTACCAATCTTTAACACCCCCAAATTTACACGCAGAGGAATACATCTTTGGGTGCTAAACAATGGTATAAAAACACACAATTTATAAAGAACGACTCGAAAAGAGACGTTTTAGATTTATCGTTCCTAAAACATTCATCAGAGTAGCGTAGTCCCAAGTAATCGTTACCAAAAGATAAGTTAAAACAACATATTAGTTTGTTTTAAAAAATTGAACGATAAATAAATCAAAGAGTTTGAACAACAAAAGCAGTGCACAACTTCATTCCCGTGACCTCCAAGCTTCCACTTCTTGATTACCTGAAATACATGTGAGTAAAACAATCAGCAAAAATGCCGAGTGAATCTATAGGTTTATGTAATCAATTTGAACACAAGCAAAGATTATAAGTTTGTGGCATGCTTAACAAGCATCAAATAATAATTTGCATCAATAATAATAATTGTATATAGCATAAATTGCAATAAGCTCATGGAACCGAGCCCTTAGACACTCCCATATCAGTCTAATAAGACGAGAGATTTATTAATTGTCGTTACCTCCTGATTATTGGTACATTGCCGTATATCTGACTTCTCAATACAATATGTTCAAACAGTGTGGAGGTCGGGCCTAAGCTTCTGTGACAAGTCCACACAAACTGAACCGGGGCGGCTTCCCCCATAGATCTATTAATTGTACTAACGGTTAACCCATCATAGGTTAATTAACGGTCCATAATTGAGGCTTTAAAAATGGCAATCACTTAATGCAATTTAAAGGCAACCACGGGTCCATTCAAAGAGGGAGAAGCATCCCATAAAAGACTTGTGTTCTAAGTTTATAAAAGCATGTATTCCCCCTCGCGGGTTTAAAATCATTTAATAACTAGTATAAAGCGAGGCTATAGACTCACCTTAGCCGATAGTGGTAATGAGATGACCGCCGACGATAGATGATGCCTTTCAAAACACGAGAACCGCAACCTATCAAATGAGGTGCGTTCATTAATAATAGACTCGAGAAATAAACCATACATAAGAATATAAAACTCGACTCGTAAAAACACTCTCCTATATATTCATTTTATTATTCTATGCTTTTAATAAAAATCTGCCGGAACATACCGAATGTCCAAGCCGTTTTCCCATACTTAGACATATCAAATTTTTATGATACTACTCAGAGAACTTACTTACTATATGTAGAAAGGCCTCCCAAGAGCCCATTAAAAGGAATTACTTCTAAAGTTCCCTGCCCGACTCATCTTTGAATCACAAAATTCGGACAGTTTAGCGACCTTGACTTACGAAACCATTTTGACCATTCTAAGCAACTCCATTTAGAGAACCGACACTTGATTCTAAAAATAGACTCAAAATACTGAACTTTGAGCCTGAGAACAGCCCTTGAATCATTTTGAAACTCATTTTATAGTCCCCGAGATTCGATCCAAATATTGACAATAATTTTCGGATTGTTTCAACACTCCTCTCCCGGTACACGAAAATCAAACTAGTGTATCTTCCACCTTGTTTGGAGTTGGAAGGCCTACTTTATATCAAATCGAAGCTAACGAAATTCTCTACAACATAATCCCATAATATCAATCTATTTTCAGACTTAAGACCTGCGAAATTGGCCTCAAACCTACTGCCTAAAATTGACCATTTAAAAACCATACACAATCAATTTTTCAACACATTTTACCCATTTCTATACCACTAATATGATCATTCTAACACTCCTACACCATGATCAACCTCCTAACACACTTACATGACCCTTTTACAAAATTTATTCAAAAATTTAAACACAAAAACTAGTAGAATCACTAGCCATATTAATATACAATATAATAAGATGATCATACAATAGATTAATTTAATCAAAATTCAAAAAAATAAAAAGTAGATGCATGTAGGTAAATTTTATACCAAAATGTAGCCCTTTGAAAATCTAGGATGGGTCTTAATTTAGTTTTGGAAGATTCAATGTAGAAAATAAAAAATTTGGAGGTGTTTTGGGGTTGTGGTGTACGACCAAGAAAAGAAAGAGAGGAAGGAGGAAGTGATTTTTGTTTTATGAATTTAAAAATGAGATAGTGATAGTGGAAAAGTTATATATAGTGTAAGGTTAGGATAGTTTTTGCCAATTTGTGAGAGTTTTGGTCCAAAATGTAAATATTAGTTAAAAAGCGGGAAATGACTAAAAGTCAATTTTACAAATATTTACGGGACTCGGGTTTCGTAAAAATACTTAAAAGTTTAAACGCACACGAAAAATAATAATATAACGACTCGATACGTAATTAAAACGATATCGACGAAAGTATTAATTATCGAAACGATCGATAATAAAATATAAAATTTTAGGCATCCGTCGGTATCGCGATCACTAATAGTCCTCGTTACTCGTCAAAATATTAAAATATTATATTTAATATCGGTTTCAACTTAAATCGTTAAACATAATAATATTTAACGTCATAAATACTTCAAAATAATTGAAAATAGAATTAAATTATGACCTTATTTTTACGGGTTTTACAGGTTGATTGAATCCGGGTTGCCCGAGATAATTATCTGACCGATAGCTTAGCAAATTACGGTCACCTTGAGGTTGGTAACCCATAGTAGCATATGCGGTCACTTGAGTGTAGCCACCGACGGCGGGCGCTCATGATAAGAATGTGGACCACCACAAGTTTCACACATAGGATTCACGGCTTTGACCGATTGATTCAACGTGAGTTGTTTCAAAGCATCGAGACAATTATTGCTCATCTTTTCCAAAGTACGGACAACCGCCGGGCTCACGGTAGAAGCCGAGGCAATACCTCTAGTCATCTCATCTTGAGAAACCATAGTGTCCCAATGGTTTTGATGTGCGGTCATATTCTCGATAAGGTCGTAACATATTTTGGGGTTGATTGAATCCGGTTGCCCGAGCTAATTATATGACCGATAGCTTAGAAAATTACGGTCACCTTGAGGTTGGTAACCCGTAGTAGCATATGTTGTCTCTTTAGTGTATCCACCGACGGCCAGACACTCATGATAAGAATGTGGACCACCACAAGTTTCACACTTAGGATTCACGGCTTTGACCGATTGATTCAACGTGAGTTGTTTCAAAGCATCGAGAAAATTATTGCTCATCTTTTCCAAAGTACGGACAACCCCCGGGCTCTCGGTAGAAGCCGAGGCAATACCTCTAGTCATCTCATCTCGAGAAACCATAGTGTCCCAATGGTTGTGATGTGCGGTCATATTCTCGATAAGGTCATAACACTCCTCGGGACGTCTTTTCATAAACGTCCCTCTGGCGGCCGCATTGATCGTGTCCCGATGCCTCAAGGTAAGACCATCGTAAAATGTGTCAACTTGAGTAACAAGAGGCATGTTATGGCTCAGGCATCGATCAATGTACCCTTTGTACCTTTCCCAATATCCGAATAATGATTCGTCCGGCTTTTGTTGAAAGCTAGTAATAGCATTTCTTAATTTGGTAGCCATCGACGGAGGGAAAATTTTTGAGAGAAATTTCCTTATCATGTCATCGAAACATTGGAAAGAGTTCCGAGGTAGACGATCATACCATTCGGCGGCATGAAGGCCTAAAGAGTATGAAAAGAAAGAAAGCCGTAGGGCATCCTCGGGAACTCCATTTTGTTTCATATGTTGAGTTACATCTAAAAATTTATCAATATGTTTGTTTGCGTCATCAGTTGGTATTCCATTAAATTGAGAATTTGTACTTGTTGTATCATGTGATGTCTTAAACCAAAATCCGTGGCTTGAATCGGGATCGGGGCGATCGGTCCGCCCCGTCCATTTAAAGTCAGTTGACACAACTCCTCCATCGTTCGGAGATCAAGAGCCGGTCCTTGAGGCCCACCACCGCCACCGTTACCATTGTGTGGAAAAGGGGGTGGAATTTGATTTTGAGGCCCTCCGGGTCTAGGTCCTTGTGCGGCCATTTCAAAATCTCTTTGTTCAGTGTCAATGATTCTTTGTCGAATAAGTCTTTCGGGATTACTTAATGGAGAAAGAATGTTTGGAGAAGAAGAACGGGTGCTCATGCACCAAAAACAATTCAATGAAGGCGAAAGGCTACGAAAAACGATGAACTTAACCAATAATCATCAAGAGATACGGTAATTCTATTATGAATAAGATCACAAAGAAAGGCGGGGGAACCAGGCGGCGCGAAGCTCTTAAGTGCCTTTTCCAATTCGGGTCGTAGTTGGTTGGAACGACCCTCCTTAATCCTTTCTTATATAGTTTGCTAATTCACAAAAGGTACACCCCAACACTCAAGTGATACAAAGGAAGTTTTAATCTTTAAGATAGGGAACTTATTATAATATTACCCTTTTTCGTTGAGGAATAATATTGATTAGTAGATTCTGTTTATTAAACATTGTTAACAAAAAATCTTTTTGTATTTTGTTTGGTCTTTTAATATGATACTACATACTAAAAAAGAAAAGAAAAATAATTTTTTTGTTACTTTTATATTGTTTTCTTTATAATTTTAACTTTCGAAAATGAAAGGGTTCTCAAGTCACTAATCTTCCAAAGCCGATGCCAAATTCGTTCACAAATTCCCTGGCAGCGGCGCCAAAAATTTGATATGTTCGATATAGTATAGCAAATATATATATAGTAATTAGACGGTTCGCTCTTTAGGAAAAGAAGCGAATGTGAAATCACAAATATATGTGATCGGGAAGTATTGATAAGAAAATCACGATTAGGAAAAAGTGATAATCGAATCTTCCCTGGTCGTTTACTCGCGAAATTATGAATTGAATCGGCGCACGGATTTTGGTATTTGATTCTTGAATGATTCGTGTTTGTTTTTAGATTATGGAGATGCAATTACACTACGGGGAGCATAAATAGTTAACGTGAATTCACATAAACAAATAACAAGTATTATGCTAATGCCGATGCAAATTTGATTACTATAATTAAAAACATAAAATAAAATGCAAGCTACAATTAAACTAGAATGCAAATACAAAAATGTAAAAATTCTAAAATATAAAAATAAAAAAGTGTTTAAATCTAACTATTTGTAAACAATTAATAAAAAGATGTTGTAGCTCAGTTAGTAAGTGAAGTTTGTGTATTAGGCATTCAATAATGAAGACTAGGTCTAGGGTTCGAATCCCCCTAGTGATGGATTTAAAAAACTTTTTTTTTTCTTCTAATCCAACAGATAGTATAACCTCAACAATCTTGAAACCAAACAACTATAATATAAAAATCAACAGACCTAAATTTAAACCAACAGTAACAACATTGAGAACTAGTGAACAATCAACAATTTAGGCAGAAAGATATATAGAATTAGTTGAAAACCTGAAAATGAAATTACGCAGACACCAAGTCGATTTCAAACCGATTTTGAACTAAACTAAACCAATATCCGAAATGCATCTACCCCGTGACAAAGAGTCGAGACTCAATATTTCGAACTTGACAACAATATGTCGATATCCACACTCCACAGCTTTAATATAATCACCTCCGAACCAAATAACCAACACCAAAATTTCGAACCATTATTTTTTTCTTTCGTAACCAACACTAACAATCGAACCAATATTCTCTTTTTTTCGAATATAACCAACAACAACACTACTATTTTTATTAATTTCTTTCAACCTATGCTTTCAAATAATACAAGCTCTTTGAACCAAGTTTTTTTTAACCAAACAAGTTTCAACAGAAAATAAGAATAAAAATAACTTTTATTATTTTTCAAGAAAAAGTACAAAAACATAAATTAAATTTGATAAAAGACTAAAAATTAAAACGGACCCTTTTTTAATTCGAATTAAATAAATAACAAGAACAAAATTAAATTCGAACAAGATTAAATATCAAATTCAACTTTTCATTAATTAAAAGAAATTCGAAATACAATGACTGAAAATTAAAGTTGCAGAAAAAATAATAATTAAGATGCCTTATAAAATGGCTACAATGATCCTATTTATAGAGAAACCCTAAAAACTAGATCTAGGACTTCCACTTCTTTACTTTCTTTGACGAAATTGTCCTTGTGCTAGTTATGTGCGGATAAATTTTGAATTTACCTTTGTAATTTTCTTGAGTCTTCCACATGCATTAGATGATATTTGGACAAAATTTCTTCATTTCATCTTGACCTTCCATTTTATTTCTAAAGTTTTGGCGCTCAATATTTCACTGGGATAGCCACGGTGGATGCTTCACATGGGTAGGGTCTTGATGACGTTTGATCACATGGATTTGATCTCGATCTGTCACTATCTTCTTGATCCCCCTTTTTTTATTATGTGGAGGCTTCGATGTGTATCAACAAAGGGAAGAAACCCTATTTTTTTGTTGTTGTACGGTAAGTATATAAGAGTTTTATCTCTTATATATTTTTTACGATGTTAACAAAGGTGTGGGAATAAGGGATTGAAAGGCCCAAATTCGAAATTGGTTGGTGAATTTATATCCGATATCTAAATGTGATTTGATTTTGGATTTTTGGATGAAGGTTAACTGTATTGATTATTATAATAAGGGCTGACCCGACTCATTAAACGTGTGTAGATTAGCCCGTAAAATAATAATATAGGTTTCGGGATCGTTTTTCGTACTCGGTTTTTTGTGCTCTTTCCAAAACCGTGATCGGGTTGACTTTTTGACCTTCGTTTCGTCTTTTTGTCGGGAAACCAGATCTGCAAAATAAATTCAGAAAACACAATATATATGTTCATTTTGATCTCGTTTTTTCCTTTTTTATCATTTAATTTAGGATAAAATGATGAGTATTAAGTAACTCATCAGTTACCTAGACGTGTAAACTTTGGGAAGTACGTTGCTAATATATAGACTTAACCCTAAATATTAACCCTATAGAATTTTGATTGGAAGTTGAGGCAACTACGAAGGAAATTGAAACTGAATTGGAGAGAATAAGATCAGGTCAATGATTAAATTCAATCTTCTAACTTTATAGTCTATTTTAAGATTACTGGCCATATAAGACAATGCATTAGAATATATATATATATGTATTTATTTCTGATATAATTTTTTGTATTCAGAAATAAATCTTCTTAACTTCTAGGATTGTTAAACATTTCATACCCGACTTTTGATTATGTAACTAGTAATGTGATCTAATTTGAGAAAACTCAATGTGTAGTTTGAATCGACTACAACCTAGTTACTAGCACGGAATCTTCGATTGAGAAACACACAACAATCGACAGAAAAGTAAACCCACAATGTATGTCCCTAATCGAATTGATTAGTTCATGATAAAGAATGCGTTGTGAATCTCGTCCCCCTCACCTCCTTTTTTAGAGATGAGGGGGACCGACTATTACATAGACTATGGGTCGGGTATGCGGCGACACAACCAACCGAACTTTATTGCTATAAGCTATTAGGAAAATCGGTAACTATCCCCTAGAGACGGCTTAGGCTAATAAAGACTAAAAAATAACAATTTCCGCCTTAGGCTTATATTCGCCTATCCCAACACTCAGAAGCTCCAAGCACTGTTGTAACTTGCGTCCAGGTACCACCTTCGTCAAGGCATTTGCAACATTATGTTCACTACCCACCTCAGAAATTCAACAGTCTTTGCATCCAAGACTCCTCTGATAAAGTGATAATGCACATTGATGTGCTTAGTCCTTTCATGAAAAACATGATTTCATGATAAGGGAATCGCCCACTGATTATCACAATTAACTGCAACAATGTTAAGCTTTACGCCCAACTCTTCCAAGAGTCCCCTTAGCCAAATAGCTCCTTTTACCACCTTCGTAAGTGTCATATACTCTGCTTTAGTTGTCCACAAAGCCTCCGTGTGCTGCAACTTAGCTTCCCAGCTCCTCGCACATCCATGTATCAGCAACCTGTAACCCTACCCTGTGATTGATCTACCCATGACAGTGATCGATCTACCCATGGTGTAGTCAAAATGCACAAAAACCTGTACATTTGTCTGTAATCCACGATCAAACCTATCCAACATACTCACATCTATAAATGCTATGTCAGGTCTCGTGCAGACCACCTGATACTCCTGGCTTCCAACTGTATATATATATATATATATGACCACTTACTATTCTTTTCCATATCATAATCCCCTAATAGACTATCCTCCAACGACAGTATGGATTGTCTCTTTAACAAAGTTTGTACCAACTTTCCTTTGTAAAACCTGAACTATGACACCCTCAGAGTATTACCACTCTGATTCCTGATGATCTTAATACCAAGTATATTTCTCTTTGCTTTAACCAGCAAATCCTTGGTAACCGAGATCTCAGCCATGCATCCGCAAGAAAATACCATATAATCTATATAGAGACATAGATGTATGAACATACCTGGTGTATACTCCCAGTAATAACCGTATATGTCGTTACTGCTTTTCCTTCAACCGTTGCTGAGCACATACACATCTAACCAAGTATCCATTTCTTCTTTCAATCCAGCCATCCACTTGGAAAGAACCTCACAAGCAACTGTATCATTGAAAGTCAATGACTCATGTGCATAAATCTTCTCCACTGCAGCAACTACAAACACAGACTCATTACTATCTTCTCTATACTTGAATAGTTCTAGTGCTAAGTGTTGCTCCCTATCACGTGCTAGATGATAGTATATGAAATATTGAGTTTGTACTTCCTTTGGAACATCTACATGATCAACATTCCCCTGAGGTTCCACCTCAAATGCATGATCCTCACGATATTCCACCTCGGACTCAACTCCTTGCAACACCTGTACTGAACTTGTACATACACCAGAACCAATGAAAGTTTTCTTATATTTCCCACTTTCATTGAAACCCATATTCCTGTAAAGCACTCCCTTTGAAGTAACGTCATCTAACCTCCAAAGTTGGTAAACATTCATACCTTTACGGTATCCTAGGAATATGCACTTGACCTTAACCGGTTCAAGCATCCCTTGCTCAATACTAGCAAGCCAACCAAGAAACCTCAACATATCTATAGTCTTCTTGAATCCAATCACTGATGATGGTGACCTATTATCTAGATATGTAAACATGGTTGTATCCTCTGTCCAAGAAACCTTGGACAGACCAGACTTAATCAGAAAACAACGTACCTTATCCAAGAGTGTCACGTTCGTCTCCTCAACCAACCTATTCTGCTGCTGTAACCCTGCAACATCCAAATGTTTGGCTACCCTAATCTTCATACATTGTTGTGTAGACTTCTGATTACAAGAATCAAGAACATCACCTGTCTTTATTTTCCACCCAGTCTGAAGTTTTCCTAACTGCTTTCTACCCTTCATTGTCTTCCTTGTCATAGCCTGACCGTTCAGGGTATATACGCAATTAGCCCTTCTTGTTCCTGATAGTACCACCAGTGAACCCTAACCTTGATCTTACCCGACTGCATCTTTACGTAAAAACCTCTTTTTCAAGAGTGCCCAGGGATATCAAGTTTCGTCTTAATTCCGGAACATACCTGACGTTGTTTAACACGAAACTTGTTCCATCCCTCATTCGTACTCGAACCTTACCTGTCCCCCCGTACACGACATTCCCTGCTATCACCTAGCAGTACATTACCACCGTCATACTCCTTAGAATCAACCAAGTAATATCTCATGTGTGTCATATGGTATGAGCCCCCTGAATCCATGATTCAGTCTAAAAGTTCATCAACACTCATTGCTAGGGATGAGCACGGTACCGGTCCCGTCCCGAACCCGTCCCGAACTAGTGGTAATGATTATTTCCCGATCATAAATTTATGGTACCGGTACCATACCGAACGGGATTCGGGTATCGGTACCGGTACGGGAATCGGTACCGGTACCGGTACCGGGAAATCGAGATTTTCCCGTTCTTTTTCTGAAATTTCTCGATTTGGTACCGGTCCGTCCCGAATTAGTTGTTCCGGATTTTTTTCACCTTATTTCATAGTCTCGGTACCGTACCGAATGGGATTAGGGTATCGGCAATCGGTACAGTTCCGGGAACGGTTCGGGTTCAATTCGGGATTCGGGTCGAAATGCTCCTCTCTACTCATAGCCATCATAACATCAGCATTGTCATACCTATCAACTCTAGAACCGGATACCTGATCTTTACTCCTGACAAAACCTTGAGATTTCTTGTGATTATACCTGGGACAATCCCTCTTCAAATGTTCCTCAGGCTGACATATATAACACCTGAGTCCGCCGCTCCTTCCTTGTGACTTTGACCACGAACTATTTGCACCCTGCTCTATATCTCTCTGACCAGATCTCTCCCTCACACACAAGCCTTCACCACCATCACCCTTTGCTTCCGTCATCTTCTGAAGTTCCCTAGAATTAAGTGTCGCGACCAAGTCTTTTAGCTTCAAATATCCTGACCATATAGCAAAGTCTCCACGAAATTATCATAAGACGATGGTAAAGATGTGAGTAATAATAATGTCTGATCCTCATCCGATATAGTAGTATTTATAACCGCTAAGTCACCTACAAGCTTGTGAAACTCATCAATATGTTCAGACTGACTCCTACCTTGATGCATTTGCAAAGTATTTAACTTTTTCTTCAAGTACAAACGATTAGCTAAAGACTTTGTCATGTATAAAGTCTAATTTTTTCCAAATCCCCGTTGCAGTCGTCTCCTTGGTGATCTCCCGTAGGACCCGATCATCCAAACACAAGATCAATGCGTTGTAAGCCTTTTTCTGAAGACGTTATCGTAAGCCACTATTGTGGTGGCGGGTAATTCCTCCAATGCTGCATCTAATTCCAGATGTTCTAGCAAAGCATTCATCCTTATCTTCCATAACCCAAAGGCATTCTTTCCATCGAATTTCCCGATGTCAAATCTGCTCAGCATCATCTTATTTTAACCCATTACTAACCGTTTAACCTTTTGTGAATTTACCTACACAAAAACACGATCTAGCAAAGTATCACGTGTGTAAAACACTCTTGGTTTATCGATATAACCCTAAGATAAAAATCTTAGAAATCGATCAAACCAAGTAACCCTTCAAAATAAAACCCTTTCTTATTCAAACATCGACTGAACCTTGGAAATTAGCTTGTCCAATAAATCGACAACGCTTGAATCACGAAAGTACCTGATGGCTTTTGAAGTAACCCTTGTCGTAATTTTCATTTTGCAAAACCGATCTCTAATAACCTAAGAAATCTCTGCAACCTCGACAAGTCGTGAACGCTCTTTATCACTTTGTTGATTTGCTAAACCTTGTGAAAAACCTCACAATCACAAACCGATAAAGCCCCTTCTATAATTCGCTAAACCTTGTGATATATTAAACCTCACAATCACGAATCACGAAGTCACCTTGTGTAAAACCCCTCAAATTATATAATACGCTTGTGTTTTATAAAAATAAAAAAAAAATAATTTTTAACCCAATCTTATTTCTTGTCCCAATACTAAAACACTTTGGCCCAAAAGAAAAAAAAACAATCTACGTATATATGATATAATAGAAGTGGGGTGAGTTGACTTGACCAGTTAAATCAACCTTGTTTCTTCTTGTTTTATCTTCTATGTAACAACAATAGCGGCAAACAACACCACCACCGGAAAAACTTCCTTGTCTATCTTCGTCGATAACCCTCAACAATCGAACCCACAAGAAGAAACCCTTTTTCTATCGAAACCCTCTTCAAACCTGATCGATCCTAGCAACCAGAATAGATCCGCAAACCCGAAGCTCTGATACCACTTGTAGTATGAATCGACTACAACCTAGTTACTAGCGCCTAATATTCGATCGAGAACCACACAACAATCGACAGAAAAGTAAACCAAAGTCATTAGAAACTTATGTAATACATAGTAACTAAACACAACGATCAAAGATATATTATACCAATCATTTCGCCGAAGAATGTTACATGAATAATAATTATATAGCATGAAATTTTTTGTTGAAAGTGAATGAGACTCAAATATATAACGGGATATAAGTTTTGGGGCCTCTAAAGCTATCAGTAATTTACATGCAATTATATGTTGTTTAGTAATTCATATGAATAATTTTATGGTCTATTATGTTTTTTGAACAAGTGGCATCTTCATATGCTATACCGTCTTTGAAATATTTTGTTGTACTCTCCTTTTAAAAAATAACGTTTAAAGCATATACTAGCTTGTATCACTCTTTCTAAATATTATAGAAGACGAGTAAGCTTTTTTATCCCATATAGACAGTATTACGTAATACCAGGTCTTTCATGTTTTTAAAATTTCAATTTTCCTGTTCGGTGGGAAGTTACAAGCTAGATGTGGGAGGTCATTAGAAGATACGACAACCTCATGGTGATTTACATGGCATACAAAAGGTTAAGAAACAAAGGCAAATTGATGTTCCTATAGTACAAGGAATGCACATATGTTGAAAGATTGGGTTGTAGTATAAACGAAATATGGGTGGGAAATTTCAAATTTAGGGTGTTTTTGGAAATGGAGGCCTTTATCAGCACGGTCACAAGGAAGTAACGTGGGTGAACTACCATTTCACGGCGATACGATGCTTATTTTCAAATGAACTTTGGGTAAGGTAAAGGATGTTACTCATCCGAGGAACAGATGCAATGTCAAGGTCAGATACTCGAACAACAATTACTTCCTCTAGAGCACAATTCACTACTGGATGTAACAAAATCTCTACTATTTCTTGGTCTGCCACAGAAATTGGCTGCACCAAATTATTCAAACAAACACATTGCTTTCAGTCTTTTTAAAATGACCCAAACATTGCACAAAGCCATCTTTTGGTTTCAATGTACACTAATATACAAGGACTAAAACAGGAAAACAGTGGTAAATTTACATCTATAGTGAAGTGTGACCTTCCGTTGTGGCATGAGATTTGATAGCTTTCTAATGTTTATATGTAAAATATAATGGTGGTGTAAAAGACGGATGCGTTTTGCAAAGATAAAAAAGAACCACAGATAAGAATGCGAACTACCTGAGATATCCCTTGAGAACAACGTGTATATTTCATAGGAAAAGATCCCACACCCATGTTTTAGCTTATACATGCTGAAGCTTGTTAATAACTAACACAATGATCAAAGATATATTATACCAATCAGAAGAAGAGTTAGCTTTTATCCCACATAGACAATTGGGAAAAAATCTAATACTTTATATAGCAAGGTATGCACTAAGTATCAAGTTGGGAGATTGATATAATATGTTCCTCGTGGAATACGTGCTTAGATGATACTTGGATATCATCTTGGATCACTTCCTCGAGAAATTTGTAAATAATTCTGACTTTTTATGTTTGTTTTTCTTTTGTCTTTTGCTTTCTCATTGTTAACAATTTGTAATTAGTAATTACCCACATTTTCTGATATAATATCTATAGATGCAACTAATTAGCTAGCAAAAAGTTTCTATTATCATTCGCATTTATCAAAAGAAAGAAGACGTTGAAAAGAAACGTGATAAATTGGTAAGGCATCGATTTTTTATTTACAATGTCAAAAAGTATATGTACACTAGATAATGGTTTTCGCTATGCGGATTCCTTTAAACCTTCACTAATGACACACGAGTTTCTTTATAGCCCTCACTTTGAGTCCAGTAAGCACTTATAGGCGACTAAAACTAAGTTGAGCATGAAAAATTAAATTAGATAACTTATACGACATCTGTTTAAAAAAAAGATAACTTATACGACATATATATTTTATCGAGTATGTTACCTTTAAGGTTGCATGTTCTGAAAAGAACACATTAAGATGACCTTTTTCTGCCTCATAAACTACAAACTAAAGTAGCATGATGTGAAACGAACATATCAAGTTGCCTCGGAAACTACAAGCTGGTTAAAAAACTTAGCCTCCTGAGGAATAAAAGTAAAAAGAGGCGAAATTAAAACATACTAAAAATTATTTGCCAAGCGAACCCCAATCTCCCCATATAAGTATGGAAAAGGACATATATTCCTCAGATTTTAAAATATAAAATTATCTTTGGTAACATTAATTTCATTAAAGATAGGAAAGTTTCTATTTTGTCCATTCCTAATTAAAAGGTCGAGTATTTATAGGAAAACTAAGTCGTGCATGAAGAATATAATTAGATAACTTATAAGATATACGTTACCTTCGAGTTTGCATGCACGTTGTGAAAAAAAGAACACATTAAGATGACTTGTTGTTGGCTCGAAAACTACAAGCCTAGCATGTGCAAATCCTTGGCCTCCTAATGGATATGAAATTTGTACAAAGAAAGATATCCTTTAATGTCCTAATCATATATCTATGAATATTTTACCCTTAATGGGTCAAAAGAGGCAAAATAAACACACTACAGTATGTTATAAGGAAACATGAAGTACCATTCAGCCGACTCAGCCCGTGTTAGTGTGTACAAAGAAAGATATCCTTATCTCGTTACCGAACCCGTCCACTTTTTTGTCATACCTTCCCAACACCAAGATGTCTTGCGTCCACTGTTCCTTCTTCAACTACAACAAGATGTCCTGCGTCCACTGTCCCTGAATTACCTTGTGCTTTTATCCCACATCGATATTTTGAGAAGAAAATCAGGTATAATTAGTTAAGTTGAGTTTAGTGCATTATGTTGAAGAAAAATTCCCCGGCTAGCTTGTCCCGAGTAAATCAGCTTCGGTAACAATGATCGTTTTGCTTGAGTCTTTGTGATGAACCTACGAACAAAAAGCAACACACGTTAGCCTCGCCCCAAGTGTGACCCTAAGACCAAGCTCCGGTGTGAAAGTAAGTAACTTTCTCTTGAATGGTGTGCGGTGTGGAGTACCGGAGTGCACTAGGAGTATTTAAGAGTAACAATGGTAAGTATGTATCTTAAGTTAGTTGCATGTCTATTAAATGTGTGGAGTATTTATACTACTCCACTAAATGTACCTGTATTTTAGTCACATCAATAGATTAGGCTCCAAGTCCAAGGCACGATCTTTCCCACAAATCAAGGGATTTGTTCCCCAGGCGGCGGTGTAGCTCTTTACCCGCTGGGTCGATACATGTATGCTGGTTAATACATTAAATCCCTTTTGCTTTTCCCTTTCTCCCAGACTTGTGGCATTAACTGCTAGTCGCCCTTGTCAGTCCATTAATTGCCGATCCCGCGGCCAATAACCAGGACCTAGCGTATAGTACGGAGACCGTTGGCCGGAGACATACGCGAACATGTCCCCCCAGTATTACGGTGTTAGTCTCGGCTGACGGCGTGATACTTGATTATGTTTGTCGTTTTGGCATTTGTCCTTATCGTTAGCTTTAACAAACAAAGTTCTTGGCATTAATTGCTCCTTAATTGCCTTTTCCTACCCTAATCTTTCTGGCACCCACTTGGAACGCTTCCCTCTGCGCTGTCGTTTCCCTTGCCACGCCACGTGTGCTCGTTTGCCTTTTATGTGAAAATTGAGATTTGGAAATTATGAAACGTCACTTTAGTGTCCCCTCCTTTACTATAAATACTTCCCTTTTCTCTTATTTTCCTTTCGTTTTCTTTTCTTCTTTTCTCCATTGTTGTGTTTCTTCATCTTGGCAGACATTCCATTCCACAGGTGTGCGCTCCGTTCCCCCTTTGATTTTTTTCTAGGCTCTTTTCTTGTATGTTCGTGTCATGTCTGTTAGTGGTTCTGATGAGGAGGACAACGTCAATGCCTTTCGTGATCCAAAATGTGATATGGACATTAGGGTTTCTACTTTGACCAGGGATGATCTTAAACTTATCATAAGGAAATACCGTATCCCTGATGAACTTCGCCCTAAATTACCGGATCCCTTATTGACCATGGATCGACTTCCGGAACGTTTTATTGGCATTTATAAGGAATATCTGAAACATGGAGGACTGTGGATCCCCTTTTTCTAGCTTTTTCTTGGCCATCATCCGGTACTTCCGCGTGCATATTTCTAAGTTGATACCGATGAGTGTTAATCGTGTGGTTATGTTCGAGATACGGTGCCGCAACCTAAACATTCCTACCATCGTCAACCTTTATTTGAGTCTTTTATAGGTTGTGCAAACAAGGGCACTGGTTTTCTTTCGAGAGTCGTTGGCCCGTAAAATATGGTAAATGTTTGAGAGAGAAAACTTCTAGCTTGAAGGGATGGAAACGCAAGTGGTTTTTAATTGATAGGAGGGCCATTCCCCATGCTCTGCCTTGGAGAGACATAGACACAGATGTTCACGATGATTTCCCTACTCACTTTAATGAACATCACGCTAAGTTGCTCGCTGATAATCCTATAGCTCTCCGTCCTCCTCACAGACATTTGTTGTTCCTTTCTGGTTTGTGGTATCCTTATAACAACCCTCCCATCCGTCGTATTGTTGTTGATCTTGATAAAAATGCTACTTATATATTCCTTTTTTTATCTTGTTTCCGCGGGCTATTTTTGCTCCCTCTAACCACTATTGTTTTTCTTCCATGCAGAAATTAACATGGACGAGTTTCTAATGCTCCCTTCCTTTGATAACGCCAAAGTTGGCCGAGATGAGAATGTCGTGATGCCGAATGCACCTCCTCAAGTTACGCAGCCGTTACACGTTGGTGCCAAAGTTCCTGCTCTAAACCCTCAACAGATAGCCGTAACTGTTCCGGATCCCAAGATCCTAGCTGCCCGTCTTCGTAGCGAGGGTAAGAAGAATGTTGTGAATGCTAAGAAGAGGCCGCAAGGTGGTGAGGCTTGGGGTCGTAGAAGTAAGAGGAAGAATGTGAAAGTGGATGGAAAATCAGGGATTGAAGATACCGAGGTACATTCTACTTCTCCTCTTAATCACTCACATCCTTCTCCAACTCAAAAAAAAATTAGTAAGGCTAGCGGTAGCAACCGAAGACCCCTTCGCACATCAATCTTAGTGATTAGTCTTCTCCTGCTAATGACAATACTCATACTGATGATGCTACAGGTATTCTTACTTTTATTTTCCTTTTTTGTCAATCCTGTTATCCTTTTTCCTTTCTCTTTCGTCTTATCTTTATTTACTTAGTCTCTTGTATTCTTTTTAGGAGGTTCTGAACCAACCTTTCAGGAGGGAGTACCATCCGTCGGTTTGTTCCTCCGTAGAGGTTAGACGAGGATGTTCGTATTGACTCCCATTATTCATCCCGTGAGTTTTTGTTCCACTTGGATACCCCGGCAGAGCAAACTGAGCTTTCATTGCTTTCGAACTATGACGTGCTAAGTCATTCTTACCAAGCTTTGGCCAGAAGTACCCTTACTCTCTCTGAGTTGATGAAAAGGTATGAGGCTTTGAGTCGTGAACACCATCGTTTGTCTTCTGCTCAACACGGTGTGCAGGGTCACTTTGCATCTGGGAAGACCATGTTGGATCAAATGGCTCTTTCTCACAAAAAGCTGGAAGACAATTATAATGGGTGTTTTAGCCGAGGGCAAGAAGATCTTGGTATGATTGAGAGGCTGCAAAAAGATGTTCAAGACTTCCGAAACTTGCTGGGGTCTAAGGACAAAAGGGTCGTAGAGCTGGAGAGATTTCATGCCGAGAGCACCCAAACTCACATAAAGGACTTCGATATGATCAAGGAGTTGGAAGGTGATAACAGCCACTTGACTTCCCTTCTTTCCCAAGCCGAAGTGGACAAACAGGTCCTTGTGAGAGATGGCCTTCCGATCCTTGTTCGTAAACTCTTTGCTAGCTATGAGTACCGCAGGTCTTTGTCTTTGAAAGCCAACGTCGTCTTCAATGGTGGATTTATGAAAGTTGTGGAGTTCAAACGCACACCTGTGGAGATCGCAGAGGCTATTGTTGTGGCAGACAATTTGGATGTGGAGGCTGCAAAGACATGGAAAGAAGATTTCACCACCCTATTCTCGGTCGAGTATCCCTTTATTAATAACGTGGCTTCTGTCAATAGGCTTCCGGTGGTGGATATCTTGCAGCTTACTCCAGCTGAAAAGTCTCTGGTGCTTTCCTTCGAAGACCCCTCTACTTCTGCTAATGCCAATTCTTCTCAAGCCTTAGGAAATGGTGTTGGTTCTACCCTAGATCCTACCCAGAATGATCAAGGCTCTCGGGTCAATAACGAACAGCCAAAGGAATGAAGGCGTGGTATGCCGGTGTATTTTGTAACCATTTCCTGGAATATTTATCTCTTTTAATTGCGTTTTGTAATATTTATGGACAAGTTTCACCTGTGACTTCTTCTGCCACTTTCCTTTTATTAATATGCGTGCCTCTTACGTTATCTACTGCGTTTTATGCTTTACACTATATGTAACAGTATATGTTTTAACGAGAGACATTGGCACCAGGCCGCTTTTAATTTGTCTCCGGACTGCCCTTGGGGCGCGTCCTACACTTGTGTTTTTTTAAACAAGTGTTTTTAGACTATTCGTGGGAGACATCGGAACCAAGCCGCTTTTGATTTGTCTCCGGACTACCCGTGGGGCGCGTCCCGTACATGTGTTTTTTACACTTTCATATTTTTCTTACTTCTTTGGGAGACATCGGCACCGAGCCGCTTTTAATTTGTCTCCGGACTACCCGTGGGGCGCGCCCTATACTTATACAATTTTCTTGTTTACTTGGAAGACATCGGTACTAGGCCGCTTTTGATTTGTCTCCGGACTACCTCCCAATGCGCGTCCTACATTTTTAACGCGTACTTATATACCTTCCGATTAGCTAAACCGAGGTTTATAACTACTGCAATTAATTATGTTTAGAGAAGGGAAATTTTCATTCATTGGGAAATACTAGTACATTGTTCATATTACATAAAGCACTTCTGTAAATTGGTCGAGTGCCAAGTACGTAGTATCTCCTTTCCGTCTAGGGTCTCCAACTTGTATGATCCGGTTTGATAAGCTTCCACCACTTTGTAGGTTCCTTCCCAGTTAGGGCCGAGTTTCCCAATCTTTTCCTACCTGCTGGTGATATTGCGGCGGTAAACAAAATCTCCCACTTTGAAAGAGCCTGGTCTGACTCGCTTGTTATAATATTGCTCGACCTTCTTCTTGTATTTTGTCTACTGTATGGCCGCGACCTCTCTTCTTTCTTGGAGCAGGTCTAGATTCAACCACAGCTCTTCTTCATTTGCGTTCTTGTGAAACAGCAACGTTCTTGCTGACGGAATGCCTATTTCTGCAGGAATTACAGCCTCACTCCCATAAGTGAGGCTGAAGGGAATCTATCCATTACTAGTCTTGAGCATTGTCTGGTGCGCCCATAGCACGTGGGGTAGCTCATCAACCCATATGGTCATCCTTCTTCCCGATCTGGCCTTTAAACCATGCATCAACGATTTGTTTACTCTATCAACTAAACCGTTGGCCTGCGGGTGTGCTACTGCGGTGGTCATCTGTTTTACGTGCCATTTGTCACACCATTTCCCGAATGACCCATCTATCAGCTGCTTTCCATTATCAGTTACTATTACCCCTGGCAACCCAAACCTGCAAACGATATTCTCCCAAGCGAATTTTTTTAACTTCTTTTACAGTTATTTTGGCCACTGGTTTGGCTTCAATCCACTTGGTGAAATATGTTGGGAATAAAATGTAGCCAGTCCACTTGAGCGCTGACAAGAAGAAAACAAATGTTGATAAGAAGAAAACAAACGATGACAGATCAAACGTTGGCAGGAAGAAGTCAAGCGTTGATAGGTTGAAGACAAGCACTGATAGAATGATATGGTCTACGCGTATTTTGTTTCTAGTTTGTTTCTAGTAAAGATAGGATAAACATTGTATTTTCTATAATTATCTTTACCTATAATAGTTGATACGTAGACTCTTGTACAAGGCTTCTTATGTCTATAAAGAAGACCTTTAGGTTATGTTTCATAATAAGTTTTCATACGTTAAACACTTTCATTGTAAGCAAGTTCGTTATTATCAATCAAGTGAAAGTTTGTTTTACATCCTTTGTGTGTTCTTGTTTAAGTGTTAATTCCGCATAACATTTAAATTACTTTATACATAAACAAAGTTTCTCTAGGTGTATAACTTGATCTAATCTCGTTTGCACAAGCTAAATCGATCTAAGTTTGGGATCAACAAGTGGTATCAGAGCTTGTTGAGAAACTTTGATCTAAAAGAACACAAGAACCCTAAATCACTAAAACTCTAATTTTCACAAAACCCTAAAAACATCATGTCCACTCTAGAAGTAACCTCCTCCTCCTCAAACCACAACATCAAGATTCCCATGCTAGATGCAGACAATTTTGAGCTATGGAAGTTCAACATTGAGCAATATCTGGAAATCCATGACTACACTCTCTGGGAGATTATTGAATATGGAAACACATTCAATAAAGCTCAAAAGATTGTAGATGCTATTACTACAAGATTAGCTGTTCAAGGATGTTCTGAAGCAGATAAGAAAGGAAAACCTGAAGATGGTAGAGCTGTGTCTGCTGACGACATAGCAAAGAAAAGGGTTGATATGAAAACCCTAAGTATTCTGAAACTCTCTTTGGGACAAGAAAATCAGCACAAATACAGAGGTTATGAGTCTGCAAAAGATCTTTGGGCAACCCTTGAAGTTGCATATGGTGGTAATGTTGATACTATAGAAGAGAAAAGGAAGCAACTCTTACATAAGTATGCTGTTTTTAAGGCTCAAACTAATGAGAAGCTAAGTAGTGTGAGAAGCAGACTTCCTGACATTACAAGCAAGTTGTCCTTCATGGGACAGTAATTGGTGATGTTGACATTATTGCCACTTTTCTTAAAAGCCTTGGTGATGCATGGAAGATTGAGGCGAGATCTATAATGTTGATCCCAAACTTAGATCGATTTAGCTTTATGTATACGAGATTAGATCAAGTAATACACTTATAGAAACCTTTGTATATGCTTATGAATTTAAGTGTTATGCGGAATTTAACACTTAAACAAGAACACACAATGATATAAACAAACTTTCACTTTGATTATCAATATCAAACTTGCTTACAATGAAAGTAGTTTACAAATGAAAACTTATATAAAACATTAACCTAAAGGTCTTCTTTTATAGACATAAGAAGCCTTGTACAATAATCTACGTATCAGCTATTCTAGGTAAAGATAAATATAGAAAATACATTTTTGTTCCTATCTTTACTAGACGTAATCTAGAATACAATAAACGTGTAGAGTATATCTTCCCATCAGTGCTTGTCTTCAATGTGTCAACGCTTGACTTTATCTTGTCAACGCTTGAGCTGTCAACGCTTGTTTTGTTCTTGTCAACGCTTGTATTACTCTTGTCAGCGCTCAAGTGATTTGGCCTTAATTTATTCCCAACAATCCTCCCCTAAACTTAATATCCACTCTTATGATCAAGTTTCTGAATAAGCATTAAGGACTAGGAGGAATCTTACAAACCTTCTCATATTGATAATGAATAAATCTAACCAAATCTTTTGCCACATCACTTGAATAATCTATTTCCAGCTGAGTGTCCTTCATATTCTCCAAAATAGCTTTGGATATGAAATACTGACCATCCACAAGTAGATACTCAGCAAACTTTGTAGAACTTAAATGATAAACACCAGCAGCTGAATATAACCTCCATTGAAGACCACTGAGGTCATCTTCAAGATCCTTCCAAACAGCAGGATCCTCATCTTTTGGTCCACACATTCTTTTGAATGTGGACCAAAGTTTTATTCCATTAGCTGAAGTTGGTGCTTCAGCCTCATACTTGGTCTCCAGCAACCTCCAAAGGTCCACCAAGTCTTCTCTATCACAACTTGCAAACAAAGATATGAGAATGGTAAAAGTGTGTACCTCTTTTCCATATCTGCCAATCTTCCAAAACCCACATTCATCTTCTTCATAGCTCACAATTGGGTTCCTGGAATCTAATGGTAACACTTGCACCATATCTGAAGCTTCTAAAGGTGAGAGCTTAAGGCTCTTTCTGATGACAGATTCACTTGGATATAGTGGATCCATATCTTTGGGAAACTCAATAGAAATTCCCTTCTTCACTGGCCTGGGAACAAACATAGCTTTCTTGAGCTCCATTTCTTCTGCAAGTTCTTCCTTTCTTTCATCTGAAAGAAGTCTGAGAGTGTTTGCTTCCTGCACTCTCACCCAAATGGGATATGCCTTGCATTCCAATTCATCAAATGTCAATGCCCTCAACTTCTGATAAGTCCATCCAACTCCATGACATCTAAGCAACATGAAGTATAGCTCCCTTCTATCCCTTTTTAACTCTGAGAGAATATTACTTGCCTTGTGTTTCAAAATTACATGGCAATCCTTCTGAACTCTGAGAAGAATCTCCAAACCCCATATTTGATCTGAGATGGTCAAGTCTGGATTCTCCATACATCTTTCTTCCCAAGCATTGTACATTTGAACCACCTCTGGCATGTCAAAGTCAACCTGCAATTTCAACTCTCTCAGCTTCTCCTTAGCCAACTCATCACCATACTCAAGTCTTTCTGGTTCTATAATCATCACACTTGAGTCTGAGCTAGCTCCATCACTTCCTTCTTCTGAAGTCACAACAAATGGTGACTCTTTCATCTCCTTTTTATCCTGTTCCATGATTTGTGCAGCTAATCTTCTATCAAACTCAACTTGAGTTGCATCGTTTGGAACAATCTCTTCTACCATTATACCCTTACCCTTATCTAATGGTGCAATAGTTGGTAAGGTAGATGGTGATACCTGTGTAGAAACCTCCTTGATGATAGATGATGACTGGGATACATCACCTTCATGTGCAAGTCTGTCAACGCCCAATTTTGTCCTATCAGCGCCCAAAATATTTCTGTCAGCGTCCAAATTCTCCTTGTCAACGCCCAAATATCCTCCCTCAGCGCCTTTTGTAACCTCTCTTAACATAGATGTAAATGATAAACTCAAGTTGGTAGGAGAGACTAAGGACGTATCAAAACCTGTTTGTTTCTTCAAAGTTGTAAGGACCTCAGCAACATCCATTGATTTTCCATCATGGCTGCCCTTATCACTCAGATTTATTGGATTTTCCTCCCCTTTAGAAGATTCCTCCATACCCCTCCTTGCACTAGCACTCTCCAAAACAACAATCCTCTCCCTCAATTGCTTGAGTTCAAGGCCTTGTGAGCTGACAACTTGTACTAAGTCTGCATTTTGCTTTTGCAAGCTCATGCAGACTACCGTCAATTCCATAAGAGTCATTGGTTCCAGTCTGCCCTCTTCTGAAATGGGAATTTGACCTCCCAAGTCAGATTCATTGGGCAAGGATGAGGACTTAATGATGGTGGGACTGCCTTGGCCAGCATCTAAGCCAGAACCAATAGTCCCAGCCTCATCCAAGTCACCAGCCACACTTGTGGTGGTGGTTCTCTCTGCTACATGGCTAGGACCACCAGAGGAGAACACTCTAGTAGTCCTTTGGCGTTTCATCAACCTATATTCAGGGGGTGTGGAAGATGGTGTGGAAGAATAGGTGGATGTGGGTTGGTTAAGGGGTGTTTGGGTTTGTGAAGGGTGTGTGTCAACGTTGGAAATAGGCACATCAACGCCAACATTGAATGTGTCAACGTTGAAGGGATCTTGGTCAAGTGGCATATGTTCAGGTGAAGGTAATGGTTCAGGAGTTGGATCAAGTTGTGGGTGGGGGTCAATTTGTGGTTGGGGGTCTGGTTGGGGTTGTGCTGCTGCAATAACAGCAAGCATAGCTTGGGTTAAGGGTAGGTCACGATGGGGTGGTGAGTTCATCTTCATAAAAATAGCTTTCTTTTGCTCAGGGATCTTATAAAAATCATTATGATCCCTGGTGCAGTATCCTCGAACATCAAAAACCATTTGTAAAAATCGGGGATAAGCTAAAGTCATTTTGTTCCCCTTGTTTTTACACATGCCCTCAAAAATCATTTTAGAATAATTAAATTTTTGCCCTGTTGCAATGCACACAATAGAACTTGCAATGGATCTATTGATCTCATTGTGTGTAGTGCATTTGGGACTCAAACATTGAAGGAGGAGATGTATGAGGTACTTCCAGGCTGGGGGAAATTCCTGCTTATGATACTTGTTTAAGGTACCTTCATCAGGAAAAGGATATCCCAAAGCCCTAAGCCCTTGTTCTATTTCATTAATGGGAAGAATGGCTATACCATCAGCATCATCAAGATGAAAGGCTTGGCGTACCAAAGCCTCAGTAACCACCCAAGGTCTCCCATGAACAATAGAAGTCAATGTAGTCACTCTATTAATTGTTGAGGAACTAACAGTGTTCCAAAACTGTCTAATATGTGTGACTGGAATGAGTGGTGCATGAGAAAGAGCATACCTTAAAGGGGATACGTTCAAATACGCCACCATTTGTGTGTATTGGGGAAATAGAGCATCATCAGCTTCAAGATACGCAATCATGTTGTGTTGAGATCTGAACCCTAATTCCAATTCTGATGGTTTAAACTTGGGTGCCATTGATGAAAGCTGTTAATTTTAAGTGAAGAAGACGAAGTTGATAAGAGAAAATTGTGTTAGACAAGAATTATAGATACCCTGTTTAAAATAGGAGCCAAATTTATAGGAGAAGAAAATGCATGTGATAGGCCCAAAAATAGGCAAGTATTTTCAAAAATCAATCATGAAAATATTGAAAAATTATAAGTTTATCTCATGCATTAAATGTAAAATAACAACTCCCAAAATTACGGCCTAAAAATATGTCAAAAAGTAACAACTGGGTAGGTCCCATTGAGTGTCAACGGTCAAAAATAACCTATCAACGCCCAATGTAACACCCCCAAATTTGTACAACTCAATACAGCGGAAGACTAGTTGGTGTTTCGGGATAGCACATTACTCACATCATAGACAACGCATAAAAATCGCGTCGTTTATTTATAAATCATTTCCATTCATAATTATCAAAGTTACATCGGTCCCAAGTCATTATATTTCATACAAAGTTTTACAAAGTAATTGAATGGAAAATATAATTTAGGTGCGGGCCATGAATTCTTGTCGTCTTCCCGAGAATTACCTTCAAGTACCTGAGATAAAACATGTTAAAAGAAAAGGTCAGCGATAACGCCGAGTGAATTCATAGAGTTTGATAAAATCCATCAATATAATATCAGTATAAAATTATTACTGAAATCATTTTGTACAAATCATTTTAATAGGCCATAAAATAGCCAAAGTCATTTTATACAAATCCTTATCGAAAATCATAATATAGGCATTTGCCTTAAAAATCATTATACGAATCATTGTCGTTAAAAACACCATACAATACGTTTTGCACGTTGTATAGATTAAATAAAACCGTTATATGAATATGGTTATAAAAAGCCTTAAAAATCATTATACGAGCCAATGTCGTAAAAACGTCATACAATACGTCTTACGACGTTGTATGAAAATAAAAACCGTTATATGAATATGGTTACGAAAACCAAAACACAAACATAATATCAATAGTATGACCCTGTATTGCTAGTCAGGCAATACATCATAATTCGGAGCGTCTAGTAGTATTTCGTTAGTTTTGGATTATTATAAGCCGCATGACATTGTTACCTTACTAAACCAACAACGGGTAGCTAACCCGATACCAATTTTGCCCATCTAAAGTAGCGTGTCGTCACAAAGGTCACGCTATGGAAATCTTCTCATACATAAATTCGCTTACCAATCAATGTGGCACGACGGGGATCAACCGTCAAGGCGTGAACTGGGGTGATCGTCCCCAAATAGTACTATTAAATGCATAAGCGTCTACCAAATACCGGTAATTCACAATTCATGCTAATGGGACTTTTAGTGACATAACCTAACTTTAATAATCCATTTAATTTCATCTATCGGGTCCTTTAATCATTTAACGGGTCATTCAATCATTCGGGTCCAAATCAATAAACAAACAATCGGGACAAATGGTGTCCTATTTTATAAAAACTAACATGTTATCTCCCTCGCGGGTTTATAAAACATTTATAAAAACATTTAAAAGAGTGCGAGGCTATGAACTCACGTTGATGTGGGAAGGCGGGTTATCGGCAATTCGGATGTACGGTACGTGCTTCAATCACGGAAACCTAGACAAATAATACTCGTCTTAGACTAATGTCCAATGACTTTATAAAAATAACAATTATGTATACATATGATGATTATATATATATGATGATCAAGTGGGTTTACATATTCTCGTTTACTCATTTTAGTGTTATACGTCGATAACTTTTATACTAGTTTACTAGTTTTACCCATTTACGTGTTTTTAAGTCCAATAAACTTATTATTAGTTCCTTAACTTGTTTTAATCCTTGTTATACTTATTTTATCAGTATGTATACTTTCCATGTTGGGCCCAAATGGGTTAAGCCCAATAAGTTCTTTTTACAAGTTTATATCTTATTTAGTCCAATTATTAGTCCAAGTATTAGTCCAATATGTTTACTTAGCTTGTTAATGTCCGTATGCCCTAAAGTTCGGGTTTTATCGGTTTTTACTTGTTATACATGTCTATATATCAGTATATAAGTTTTATAAAGTTTTCATTAGACGGGTCCAACCATCTAAGTTTTATTTAACAAAAACGTTAATTTTACGGTATTAGCCGAAAAAGTCGTAAAAATCATGTTTATAGTTTTATAACTTATAAAACTTAAGAAATTACCATTTTTATAAAATGTCCACTTATTTAACCTTTAACATATTTATATAAATAAAATTCATGAGTTAGTGGGTTTTAACTTTACATTTTATACAATATAATTTTGAGTGCTTATATAATAGTATTATACTTTATTTTTCAAAAATCTGATTTTTATCTTCACTTTCACCAAAACTGCCATATATTGAGTTCTATATGGAGATAGAAGCTCAAATTTTTATCACATAAACTACATGATATGTGCTACATTTAACTCTACTGTAGCTACTGTTGAATCATCTACTAAATGTTTTCTAAAAATCGTCCAAAACAGTAACCTCAGATTTATACCCTAAACTTGTTTTGATCATATCTCACTCATTATTTTGATTCCATTGCATTGCCAACTCTCACATGTATAAAAGACATATAGCTTACTGTAAATGGATTCTACCTCATCATTTTATCATCCCATGACCTGTTTCTTTACTGTTTTATACCGCTATCACTTTTAACCAAGATTTTAACCTTGTTCTTTATAGTTTTTCACCTTTTTAATCATGTTTATCAACACCAAATCCCCACATAACATTTTTATCATCATATAATCATCATATAAATATACAATAGGAAATAAAATACATGTTTACATAATCAAAATAACAAGAAGTTGAGGAGGACAATCTTTATACCACAAACTTGATGTAGGTTATGAGTTTCACATGGACTTGGATGGAGAAACTTGTGATGCACCAAGACCATCTTCATGACCACCAATCTTCCTAATCTCCTTGTGGAAAATCAGCCCCAAGACACCATGAATACTCCTCCATGGATGTTATAATCACCACCATTCAAGAGAGCTTCAAGAGGGCTTCAACATATGTGTAAATAACACATGATTTTGTGGTTGGAATTGATCAAGTGAAGGTGTTTTGTGGTGAGGATGGGACGAACTAGAGAGAGAGTTGAGAGGATTTTGAGGGTTTTTTGCATGTTGCAAATGGTGGATGTGAAGAAGCTAATGGTTTTGTGCATGATTTGCTTACATTGTAAGCTTCTAGTTACATGTGTTGTAACTAGTAACCATGAGATGACACCTCATGGGTGTGTTGGTAAGTTTTTGGCCGGTTTTGATGGGGGTGGGGCAAGTGTCCCACTTGTCTCATCCCCATTTATTTACGGGTACTCCTCGATTCTAGTTTCCTCGATTTGCGTGCCCTCGGGTCGTTTTACGAAAAACGTTTTTATAAATTATGAATCAACGTCACAAAACGAATCCAATAAAAATTGTCTCATCAAAAACGGAGTTCGAAAACGTAAATACGTAATCCTAGGGTTTCCGGTTTAATCGTAAAGGACGTTAAAATAAAATCGTAAGTCCTAATCTCTTCTCGTAAATTTGCGAGTTTATGAACCAACACAAATTTAAAATTCCAAAATAATATTCACGGACAAATTTATTTTCTGAAATTTCGGACTGTCACCAAAACGGTGTATGTAAACGTAAGCACGCAACGTAGAATCCTCCGGTTTAGACGTAGTCGACGCTACTTCAAGACGTAAATCCAAATTTCTTCCCAAAAATATGTGAGTTCATATTGTAACATTAAAATAATGTTTTCAAATAAATATTGAGAATAAAATATCAATCATAAATTGACGGATTGTCACACCCAACGGCTATAATCTTGTCAACGTTTGCCTATAGCCATGTCAGCGTCTAAGTTGGTCACAACAACGCTTGGAAAATTCTTGTCAGCGTCCAAAAATAAAAATGTTTTAAAAATGAAAAATGACCTAAACAAGTAATTTATCCTAGAGAAGATAACAAAAAGCTGATAATTATTATACGGCGGCAAGCACTATCCAGTTATGCACACTTGCTTAAGCAAGATAGACATAACAGTCCTCTAGTGTCCCTTGCTAACCAAAACTCTTAACAACCAAGTTACCTTACAAAATTCCTTGTTACTCCCAGGTAAATCCAATAATAAAATTATTCCCAAGTCTCCCAACAGACCACAACCAATTCTAGGCCAAAAATGTCTTGGCAGCATGCATAGTATATCAACTTTGCATGCTACAGTGCCTCATGATTTAGTAAAACTAACTCATACTCACCTGTGGACACAATCTAGAATTGTGATAAGAGTATCATATGGATACCCAAACATCCTAAAGGTTCCTAAAAACCTCCCCTTAAACTATGATACAAAAGTTGGCCAAAATATGCATGAACATAAAAATCTATGTCAAGATAGGAATTTGAAATTCCAACCATCATCCATAAATAAAAACTTGTCCAAATACTTCTCCATTGATCCATAAGCAACTCTGTATCCAATGGTATACTGCTAACACCATCTGCACATTTAGATTGAAAACCACAAAACTAACATTGTTGCTGACAACGCCCCGATAACACATGACAGCGTTGAGGGAAGCTTTGTCAGCGTTAGACAATTATATTGCTGACAACGTTACAAAAACACTTATCAGTGTTCAAGCAACCTTTGCCAGTGTTAGAAAAATATAGTGGAAAATCTAAATCATCAATAAGACCAATAACAATGCATCATCCTGTACATACTTTTACAGAATAGATTCCAAAACACATATTATGTGAGATTGACCATTCCAATACTTGTAACCAAGTATTGAAATCTCCCAGCATCAAAAGGTATAGTTAATAAATCTGACACATTTTCCTCAGTGTCAACCCTATCTGGTTGTATTAAACCTTTTTCAAAGCAATCTCTTATAAAATGGTGTCTAATTTCTATGTGTTTAGTTTTAGAATAATGTACAGGATTCTTAATGATGCATAAAGTACTGTTATTGTCAACAAATATCTTGGTATGCATGAAATTATACCCATAGTCCAACAGCTGGTTCTGAATCCACAAAACTTGGCCACAACAAGCAGCTGCAGCCACATACTCAGCTTCAGTTGTAGAATTAGCCACCACTGTTTGTTTCTTGCATTGCCAAGAGATCAACCTGCTCCCAAGAAACTGACATCCACCAGTTGTGGATTTCCTATCAAATTTATCACCTCCATAATCACTATCTGAATATGCAATCAGCTCTAATGGTGAATCCTTTGGGTACCACAAACCAAGACTAGGATAGCATCTTAGGTACCTAAAGATCCTCTTCACAGCATAAAGGTGACATTCTTTGGGAGTCACTTGATGGCGTGCACAAGCACACACAGCAAACATGATGTCAGGTCTGGAGGCAGTAAGATACATCAAGGATCCAATCATGGATCTATAGTGCCTGACATCGACATCTTTCCCATCTCCAATCTTTCCCCAAGGGTGTTCTGTATCCGTAGGAGTAGTAGCCCTCTTTTCATGTGGAAAAAAGCCAAACTTCTTCAAGATCTCAGCAACATATTTATCCTGGGAGATGAAGATACCATCTTCTTTCTGCTGAACTTGTAAACCAAGAAAGAAGTTCATCTCCCCCATAGCACTCATCTTGAATTTGTCTGTCATAAGCTTGGAGAAATCCTCACTCATCTTTGGATCAGTAGACCCAAAAATGATATCATCAACATAGACCTGCACAAGCAACACATCCTTGCCTTTCTTCTTTGTAAACAGTGTCTGATCTATGGTGCCCCTTTTGAATCCATTGTCCACCAAATAGGTAGACAAAGTACCATACCATGCTCTTGGGGCTTGATGAAGGCCATACATAGCCTTTTTGACTCTATACACTTTATCTGGATGCTCTGGATCCTCAAAACCAGGAGGCTGCATTACATATACTTCCTCAACAATAGTTCCATAGAGGAAAGCACTCTTGACATCCATTTGATAGACTGTGAAGCCCATGCAGGATGCATAGGCTAGAAAAATCCTAATAGCTTCAATCCTTGCAACTGGTGCAAAGACCTCCTCATAGTCTATCCCCTCCTCTTGTGTATATCCCTGAGCCACTAACCTTGCCTTGTTTCTGACCACAATGCCTCTTTCATCTCTTTTGTTCCTTAGAACCCATCTTGTCCCAATAGGTCTGACATATCTGGGACAGTCAACCAGCTCCCAAACATCCTGAATTGCAAATTGATGAAGCTCATCCTGCATTGCTTCCACCCAACTTGGTTCTTTGAGAGCATCAAATATTTTCTTGGGTTCCTGTTGTGACAGAAAACAGACAAACAAACATGCTTGCACAAGAGGGGTATCAACCTTCTTGTGTATATTGGCAATAAACCCACCAAGACCTTGATGAGATCTTCTAGTCTGAATTGGAGTCATAATATCACCAATGATCTGGGAAGTGGGGTGATTCTTCATTGTGGAAGTGAGAACTCCTCCTTCATAAAGTCTGGTGTCCTCAACCTCACGCTCCATATTTCCAATATCTTCTTCCTCAGACTCTCTTTCATCAACATGAGGATGAACCTCTTCATATATATTGGAAGGTTCACCTTTTTCAAAAATGGAAGAGAAAAGATGTGCAGAATTGTTGTCAACGCCTGAATCTTGTTTGTCAGCGCTTGGGCTAACAATGCTTGAACCGTTGTTGTCAACGTCTAAACCATCAATGTCTGAATTGGTCTTGTCAGTGCTAGATTTGCCTTTGTCAGCGCCTGAAGAACCATGCATGTTTGTATCTGGTGGTACTTGGAAACCACCATTATCTTTTCCAGCAGCAGCAGCAAAAGCATCTGTCCAAATGGGAATTGCAACATATTCTTGGATAGGAGATGTCTTTTCTGCTTGTGATCCAACCCTCTCATGAACCTGTGTACCTGAAACATCAACAACTTGTTCCTCCACAACATTTGAAGTTACCTTCACAATGTCTGGATTAGTGACAGGCATATAATTTAAAGTTCTAGATAAGGGTTCCAAGTCAAACAACCAATTAGGACCACTTTCAGTATCACTAGGCTTATTTTCTAAAAACCTAACATGTACTCTTTCAAGTATACGTTTTTCTTTTTTAAGATAAACCCTATAACCCTTGCTCTGCACTGAATACCCCATGAAGTAACCCTCATCACCTTTTGCACTAAATTTCCCTAAGGCATCACTAGTATCCAACACTACTACATGACAACCAAAAGGTCTGAGAAAACCAATATTAGGTTTTCTACCCCAAAGTAACTCATAAGGTGTTTTGTTCTGAATTTTGTTAACCAATGCTCTATTTTGAACATAACAAGCTGTATTAACAGCCTCATCCCAAAAGGCTATAGGAAAATGAGCATCAGCCAACATTGTTCTGGCTGCTTCAATTAGGGTTCTATTTTTCCTCTCAGCAACCCCATTTTGTTGTGGGGTTCTAGCAATACTAAATTGCCTTGTAATTCCTTTCCTGGCACATAAATCATCTAGCTTTTTATTCCTAAATTCTCCACCATTATCACTCCTAAGCATTTTAACCTCATTGCCAGACCTCTTCTCAATTTGAGTGATAAAATCAATTAGAATATCAGCTGTGTCACTCTTCATAGCTAGAAAGAATGTCCAAGTAAATCTAGAAAAGTCATCTGTGATGACAAAGCAATATGACTTACCATTCAAACTTTCTATATTGGTTGGACCAAAGAGGTCCATGTGTAGCATATGAAGAGGTCTAGGACTAGTGTGCACCTGTTTGGACTTGGATGATACCTTGTGCTGCTTGCCTTTAAGACATGCAACACAAGAGTGGTCATTGTGGAAGGCCTTCTCAGGCAAACCATCAACTAAACCAAGCCTCACAAGTCTATTTATATTTTTAAAATTTATGTGCCCTAGTCTCCTGTGCCACAAATTACTCTCATCTACTGAGGCTTTAGCATAAAAACAAGACATATTATTATTCATTTTAATCCCATTCAAATTCACATTATATATGTCCTTATGCCTAGGTATTCTATACTCAATATATTTCTCATCAGGGATCTTAAAATCCTTGCTTAACACCAAACACTCAGTATCAGTAAACAGAACTTTATTTTGGTTATCACAAACTTGTGATACACTAAAAAGGTTGTAATCAAGTTCTTTTACCAGGAAGACGTTCTCAAAACGCAAATTCTTGGTGAGAAGGGTTCCTTTGCCTGTGATAGTACCATATCCGCCTCCAAAGTAAACCTTATCACCATCTTTAATGGGAGTGAATTTCGTCAGATAGTCTTCCTTCCCTGTCATGTGCCTTGAGCATCCACTATCCCAATATCCATAATCATTGACCTGTCTTTGAATGCCCTGCACATAAAGAAAACAAATTAGTTTTCTTTGGGAACCCAAGTCTTAAAAGACTTGGATTCATCTGGTTGTTCAATAAGAACAGACTTAGTTCTCACAACAACCCCATTCTCATCCTTCTTAGGATGAAATACCCAGTTAACCCCAATAGGTTTTGTAATGACCTTTGAAATGTAATTAAATCTATTGCAAGTCATTGAAATCCCATTATCATTAGGGTTTTGATCTTTCTTGGGTCTCCATGTTAAGCTTGAAGAAGCTTTAGACCCCTTACATTGTGGTTGCAAATATTTAGGTCTGATCTCGTTTCTGTCAACGTTAGAATTTGTCCTGTCAAAGCTGAAATTACCCTTGTCAGCGTTGAACCTAGGGTTTGCTACAGAAACCCATTGCCTATTTGACCAGGTGTTTATCTTTTGAAATGGTCTTTGTCCATGAGTGTTAGACCCTCTAGTAAAGAATGGGGCAGGTCTAATCACTTGTGGACTTTGCTCCACACAAGGTTTGAGTCTGACAACGTTTGACTTCCTAACAACGTTGACTTTGTTCCTGTCAGCGCTGAAATTGTTCCTGTCAGCGCTGGCTTTGGGAGCGTTGACACACTTGTATGCCAAGTGTGAAAAGCTACCACAAGTGTAACAAGCTTTTCTAGATACAGCTTTAGGTCTAGAAGAAAAGAAGCCTATTCCTTGATTGCTAACTTGGCTCTTGGGTGACCTAGTATTCCTATACATCTCTGCATATTTAATGCTAGGTTTTTTATCAGTGTTTGAGCCAAGATTAACAACTTTACCAGTGAGTGGGTTAGTAACCTTAATGGGTGTTGAATCATTTGGACTTTCACATAGTAAGCCACCCTTAACAAATAAAGTAGGGTTAGCTTTCTTCCATTCATTCAGGTCAGTCAACTTTTGTTGATACTCTTCAACTGGAGTGACAACTCTTGGTGGAGGATTGAATTCCTCCTCTTGGAGCTCTGGCAAACCAGTCCAAGATAGGTCCTTTTGTTGGACACCATAGAAGTCACTAGCTGGTGGTGGAACCAAAGAGTAATCATTCATCCCAATCCCAGTCATGTCCTTAGGATCCCTTTGTTTACCCACACATTCTCCTAGGGTTTGGGTGGCTCTATCAAATCTTTGAATTTTAAGGCCAACATTATCTTTATTCTTAATAGCCTCATCTAACTTAGCCTGTAACTCACCATTAACCCTTTCCATGATGTTTCTAATATCCATACTAGCATCTAACTCATGATTTAAGATGTTTATTTTATCTTTTAAGTCAAATTCCATTTTCTTATATTCAGAAACGGTTTTCTCAGTTTCAGTGAGAGCTAGTTGTGAATTAGACAATTTACATCTTTTAGTACTCATATCATCTAATAATCTTAACACCTCTTTGTTAAGTCTTTCAGTATTTAACCTACAACCATTGCTACAAAAAGCGTCATCATATACCTCATTATCAGATGAAGAGGAGGAGTGTGCCATGAGAGCATATTCAACATGCTCTTCTTCTTCAATATCAGCAACCAAAGCTTTGTCCTCTTCAACATTCTTAGCCAGATAGCTCCAATCCCATCCCATACCATCAATTCCTTGAACTACAACCATAGCTTTGGAATCCTGAGCTTTAACAACCTGACTTGAGGGTTTACCAGCATCAGATCTTCTAGGAGATCTGCATTCCCTCATGAAGTGCCCCATACGATGGCAGTTGTAGCATTCAACTTTGGATTTGTCAAATCCAGCTGTGTCTTTAGCATTGAAGGTCATTTTCTTCTTAAACCTTATGTTCCATCTGTTTGCTCTTATACTAGCAAGAGCCATGTTCCACTTGATGTCCATCTCTTCCAAGTGCTCATCACTTATCTGCTCAAGGTCATCATATGTAATCACTGAACCATTGGGCAAAGAAGCAATGTAAGCACAAACAGTATCCAAATCCAAACCAGCAGGTTTAACTCTTAGGGAGTCACTCTTGAATGTGTCAGCGTCTGAATAGGAGACGTTGACAGGACTTGTTCCAGCGCTGACATATGATGATCCAATAACTGGATGCATGTAAGAGTCCTTCTGATTAAATTGACCTTCACTATGAGAGAAGAAGGCCATGTTGCTGTTGGTAGATTTGCTTCCATGTTCTAAAAGAGTTTCATCTTCCAACAGCCTTAGTTTGTTGTAGATGTCATCAAACGAGGAGCTCTTGTAAGTATTGTTGGCAAGAATGGATCTTGCCTCAATCTTCCATGCCTCACCAAGACTTTTAAGAAAGTTAGCATTAATGTCAACATCACCAACTTGTGTCCCCATGAAGGACAACTTGCTTGTAATGTCAAGCAGTCTGCTTCTCACACTACTCAGTTTCTCATTGGGTTGAGCTTTGAAGACAGCATAATCATGCATGAGTTGCTTTTTCTTTTCTTCCTTAGTGTCTGCATTGCCACCATATGCAACTTCAAGAGCTGCCCAAAGATCCCTAGCAGATTCATAGCCTCTATATTTATGCTGGTTTTCTTGTCCCAAAGATACTTTCAGAATATTTAGGGCTTTCATGTCAACCCTTTTCTTTGCTATGTCATCAGCAGCCACAACTCTACCATCTCCAGGTTTTTCTCTCTTATCCTCTTCAGAACATCCAGCAACAGTTGTTCTTGCAGCAATGGCATTAGCAATCTTTTGAGCCTTATTGAATGTGTTTCCATATTCAATAATCTCCCAGAGTGTGTAGTCATAGATCCCCAGATATTGTTCAAAGTTGAACTTCCACAAGTAAAAGTTGGTTGCATCAAGCATGGGAATCTTGATGTTTGGTAAAGCTGAGGAGGAAGAGGTTATTGCTTCAGACATGATGTTGTTAGGGTTTCTGAGAAAATTAGGGTTTTGGTGATTTTAGGGTTCTGGTGTTCTTTAAGATCAAACGTTCCTCAACAAGCTCTGATACCACTTGTTGATCCCAAACTTAGATCGATTTAGCTTTATGTATACGAGATTAGATCAAGTAATACACTTAGAGAAACCTTTGTATATGCTTATGAATTTAAGTGTTATGCGGAATTTAACACTTAAACAAGAACACACAATGATATAAACAAACTTTCACTTTGATTATCAATATCAAACTTGCTTACAATGAAAGTAGTTTACAAATGAAAACTTATATAAAACATTAACCTAAAGGTCTTCTTTTATAGACATAAGAAGCCTTGTACAATAATCTACGTATCAGCTATTCTAGGTAAAGATAAATATAGAAAATACATTTTTGTTCCTATCTTTACTAGAAGTAATATAGAATACAATAAACGCGTAGAGTATATCTTCCCATCAGTGTTTGTCTTCAATGTGTCAACGCTTGACTTTATCTTGTCAACGCTTGAGCTGTCAGCGCTTGTTTTGTTCTTGTCAACGCTTGTATTACTCTTGTCAGCGCTCAAGTGATCTGGCCTTAATTTATTCCCAACGTATAATTGCCAACAACACTCACAAAAGTTCTAATTTTGATGATGTTTACAACAAACTGAGGCTGTTGGAGAATGAAACTCTTTTGGATCATGGAAGTAAGTCTACCAATAGTAACATGGCCTTCTTCTCACATAGTGAAGGCCAATTTGATAAGAAGGATTCATACATGCACCCAGTTACTGGATCAACATGTGTCAACGCTGGATCATATCCTGTCAACGCCTCACATTCAGACACTGACACGTACAAAATTGATTCACCAAGAGTAAAGCCTGCTGGTTTGGATCTGGATACTGTGTGTGCATACATTGCTTCATTGACCAATGGTTCAGTGATTACATATGAGGACCTTGAGCAAATAAGTGATGAGCATTTGGAGGAGATGGATATAAAGTGGAACATGGCTCTTGCTAGTATAAGAGCAAACAGGTGGAATAGAAGATTCAAGAAGAATATGACTTTTAATGCTAAGGACACTGCTCGATTTGATAAATCTAAGGTTGAGTGCTACAATTGTCATCGTATGAGGCAATTTATGAGAGAATGCAGATCTCCAAGAAGATCTGATGCTGGAAAACCCTCAAGCCAAATTGTTAAGGCTCAGGATCCTAAGGCTATGGTGGCAGTGCAAGAAATTGGTGGTATTAGATGGGACTGGAGCTATTTGGCTAAGGATGAGGAAGAGGATAAAGCTTTGGTTGCTGAGATAGAAGAAGAAGAGCATGTTCAATATGCTCTCATGGCACACTCCTCATCTTCATCAGACAATGAGGTATATGATGATGCTTTCTGTAGTAAGGGTTGTCGTTTAAATACTTAAAGACTTAACAAAGAGGTTTTAAGATTGTTAGGAGATGTGAGTACTGAGAGATGCAAGTTGTCTAACTATCAACTTGCTCACTCTAACTGAAAAGACAGTTTCTGAGTATAAGAAAATGGAGCTTGACCTAAAAGATAAAATAAATATCTTAAAACATGATTTAAATGCTAGTAATGATATTAGAAACATCATGGAAAGGGTCAATGCTGAATTACAGGCTAAGTTAGATAAGGTTATCAAGAATAAGGATAATGTAGACCTTAAAATTCAGAGATTTGATAAGGCCTCACAAACACTAGGAGAATGTGTTAGTAAACAGAGGGATTCTAGGGACATGACTGGGATTGGGATGAAAGAGTATTCTGGTGTTCCACCACCAGCTGGGGACTTCTATGGTGTCCAAAGAAAGGAATTATCTTGGACTGGTTTACCAGAACTCCAAGAAGAGGAATTTATTCCTTCACCAAGAGTCCTTACCCTAGTAGAAGAATATAGGCAAAAGTTGACTGATTTGAATAAATGGAAGAAAGCCAACCCTACCTTGTTTGTCAAGGGTGGCATGCTTTGTGATAGTCCAAATGTGTCGACCCCTATTAAAGTAACAAACCCAATCATTGGCATGATTGTTGACCTTGGCACAAACACTGTTAGAAAACCTAGCATTCAGTATGCAGAAATGTATAGGAATACTAGGTCACCAAAAAGCCAAGTTAGTGATAATGGAACAGGTTTCTTTTCTTCTAGACCTAGAGTTGTGTCTAGAAAAGCCTGTTACACTTGTGGTAGCTTTTCACATTTAGCATATAAGTGTGTCAATGCTTCCAAGGTCAACGCTGACAAAAGGTCAAACATTGTCAGACCCAAAACTTTTGTGGAGCAAAGTCCACAAGTTGTTAGACCAGCCCCATTCTTCACTAAAGGGTCTAACACTCATGGACAAAGACATTTTCAGAAGACCAATACATGGTCTAATAGGCAATGGGTTCCTGTAGCAAACCCTAGATTCAACGCTGATAAGGGTAATTTCAGCATTGACAAGACCAAATCTAACGCTGAAAGAAACGTTGCCAAACCTAAATATTTGCAACCACAGGGAAAAAGGTCTAAAGCTTCTTCTAGCTTGACATGGAGACCTAAGCAAGATCAAAACCCTAATTCTAATGGGATTTCTATGACCTGCAACAGATTTAATTATATTTCAAAGGTCATCACAAAACCAATTAGGGTTAACTGGTTGTTTCATCCAAAAAGGGATGAACAAGGGGTTGTTATGAGAACTAAGTCTGTTCTTGTTGAACAACCAGATGAATCCAAGTCTGCTCAGGCTTGGGTTCCCAAAGAAAACTAATTTGTTTTCTTTATGTGCAGGGCATTCAAAAACAGGTGAATGATTATGGTTATTAGGATAGTGGATGCTCTAAGCACATGACTGGGAAGGAAGATTACCTTACAAACTTCACTCCCATTAAGGATGGTGATAAAGTTTACTTTGGAGGCGGATATGGAACTATCACAGGCAAAGGAACTCTTCTCACCAAAAACTCGCGTTTTTAAAACGTGTTTCTGGTAAAAGAACTTGATTATAATCTTTTCAGTGTATCACAAGTTTGTGATAACAAAAATAAGGTTCTTTTCACTGATAATGAATGCTTGGTGTTGAGCAAGGATTTTAAAATGCCAGATGAGAAATTTATTGACTATAGAACACCTAGGCATAAGGACATTTATAATGTGAATCTTAATGTTATTAGGATGAATAATAATATGTCATGTTTTTATGCTAAAGCTTCGGTTGATGAGAGTAATCTATGTCACAAGAGACTAGGGCACATTAACTTTAAAAATATAAACAGACTTGTAAGACTTGGTTTGGTTGATGGTTTGCCTGAAAAGGCTTTCCACAATGACCACTCTTGTGTTGCATGCCTTAAAGGCAAACAACACAAGGTCTCATTTAAGTCTAAACATGTGCACTCTAGTTCTAAACCACTTCACTTGTTGCATATGGACCTGTTTGGTCCAACTAATATAGAGAGTTTGAATGGTAAATCATACTACTTTGTCATCACATATGACTTTTCTAGGTTTACTTGGACTTTATTTTTAGCTATTAAAAGTGACACTACTGATACTTTAATTAACTTTATTAACCAAATAGAAAAGAAAAGTGGTAATGAAGTTAAAATGCTAAGAAGTGATAATGGTGATGAGTTTAGAAATAAACTGTTGGATGATTTTTGTGCCAAGAAAGGGATTACTAGGCAGTTTAGTATTGCCAGAACCCCACAGCAAAATGGGGTTGCTGAGAGAAAGAATAGAACCCTAATTGAAGCAGTCAGGACTATGTTGGTTGATGCTCACTTTCCCATAGCTTTTTGGGCTGAGGCGGTGAATACAGCTTGTTATGTTCAGAATATAGCTTTAGTCAACAAGATACATAACAAAACACCTTATGAGTTACTTTGGGGAAGGAAACCTAATATTGGTTTTCTTAAACCTTTTGGTTGTCATGTAGTTGTCCTAGATACTAGTGATGCCTTAGGTAAATTTAGTGCTAAAGGTGATGAAAGCTATTTCATGGGGTATTCAGTGCAAAGTAAAGGATATAGGGCTTACCTTAAGAAGGAGAAACGTATACTTGAAAAATTACATGTTAGGTTTTTAGAGAGTAAACCTAGTGATCTTGAAAGTGGTCCAAATTGGTTGTTTGACTTGGAACCTCTATCTAGGACTTTGAATTATATGCCTGTTACTAATCCAGACATTGTAAAGGTAACTTCAAATGTTGTGGAAGAACCAGTTGTTGATGTTTCAGGTACACAGGTTAATGAAGATGTTGGATCACAAGCAAACAAGTCATCTCCCACACTTGAGTATGTTACTGTTCCTATATGGACAGATGCTTTTGCTGTTGCTGCTGCTGGAAAGGAAAATGGTGGTCCCCAAGTATCACCAGTTACCAACATGCATGGTCCTTCAGGCGCTAACAAAGGAAAATCTGGCGCTGACAGGACAAATTCAAGCGTTGATGGCTCAAACATTGACAACACCAGGCGTGGATGGATCAAACGCTGACAACCTTGGTTCAGGCGTTGACAACTCTTTTGAGCATATTTTCTCTTCCAGTTTTGAACAAGGTGAACCTTCAAACATAAATGAAGAGGTTCATACAGATATTGATGGAAGAGAGTCTGAAGAAGATATTGGTAACATGGATGATGAGATTGACGACAACAGAATTTTTGAGGGAGGAGTTCTTACTTCTACTATGAAGAATCACCCCACTTCTCATATTATTGGAGATGTGATGTCTCCTGTTCAAACTAGAAGATCTCATCAGAGTCTTGGAGGATTTATTGCCAATATACACAAGAAGGTTGATACCCCTCTTGTTCAAGCATGTTTGTTTGCCTATTTTATGTCACAACAGGAACCCAAGAAGATTTTTGATGCTCTCAAAGAACCAAGTTGGGTGGAAGCAATGCAGGATGAGCTTTACCAATTTTCTATTCAGGATGTTTGGGAGTTGGCTGATTGTCCCAGATATGTCAGACCTATTGGGACAAGATGGGTTCTTAGAAACAAGAAAGATGAAAGAGGCATTGTGGTCAGAAACAAGGCACGTTTAGTGCCTCAAGGATATACACAAGAGGAAGGGATAGACTATGAGGAGGTCTTTGCACCAGTTGCAAGGATTGAGGCTATACGGATATTTCTAGCCTATGCTTCCAGCATGGGCTTTACTGTCTATCAAATGGATGTAAAGAGTGCTTTTCTGCATGGCACAATTGTTGAGGAGGTGTATGTCATGCAGCCTCCTGGTTTTGAAGATCCAGAACATCCAGACAAGGTGTATAGAGCCAATAAAGCTATGTATGGACTTCATCAAGCCCCAAGAGCATGGTATGGCACATTATACACTTATCTGGTGGAAAATGGATTCAAAAGAGGCACCATACACCAGACATTATTTACAAAGAAAACTGGTAAGGATGTCTTACTTGTTCAGGTTTATGTGGATGATATCATCTTTGGCTCCACCAATCCAAAGATGAGTGAAGACTTTTCCAAACTTATGACAAAAAAATTCAAGATGAGTGCCATGGGGGAGATGAACTTCTTTCTAGGGTTACAAGTTCAGCAGAAAGAAGATGGTATCTTCATCTCTTAGGATTAATATGTGGCAGAAATCTTGAAGAAGTTTGGCTTTTCTCCACATGAAAAGAGGGCTACTACTCCCATGGATAGAGAACACCCTTGGGGAAAAGTTGGAGATGGAAAAGATGTGGATGTCAGGCACTATAGATCAATGATTGGTTCATTGATGTATCTCACAGCCTCAAGACCTGACATTATGTTTGCTGTGTGTATGTGAACGCCATCAAGTGACTCCTAAAGAGTGTCACCTTTATGCTGTCAAGAGAATCTTTAGGTACCTCAGATGTTATCCAGATTTGGGATTATGGTATCCAAAAGATTCACCATTGGAGCTTATTGCATATTCAGACAGTGACTATGGTGGTGATAAATTTGATAGAAAATCCACAACTGGTGGATGTCAGTTTCTTGGGAGTAGGTTGATATCTTGGCAATGCAAGAAACAAACAGTGGTGGCCAATTCTACAACTGGAGCAGAGTATGTTGTTGCAACAGCTTGTTGTGGACAAGTCTTATGGATTCAGAACCAGCTGTTGGATTATGGGTATAATTTCATGCATACCAAGATTTTTGTTGACAATAACAGTACTTTATTCATTATTAAAAATCCTGTACATCATTCTAAAACAAAACACATAGAAATTAGACATCATTTTATAAGGGATTGTTTTGAAAAGGGTTTAATACAACCAGATAGGGTTGACACAGAAGAAAATGTGTCTGATTTATTAACTAAACCTTTTGATGCTGGAAGGTTTCAATACTTGGTAACAAGTATTGGAATGATCAATCTCACTTAATATGTGTTTTGGGTCTTTTTGTAAAAGTATGTACAGGATAATACATTGTTATTGGTCTTTTTAAGAAAGTTAGATTTTCCACTATATTTATCTAACGCTGACAAAGGTTACCTTAACGCTGACACGTGTTATCGTGACGTTGTCAGCAACAATGTTAGTTTTGTAGTTTTTGATCTAAGTGTGCAGGTGGTGTTAGCATTGTACCATTGGATACAGAGTTGCTTATGGATCCTTGGTGAAACATTTGAGCATGTTTTCATTTATGGATGATGGTTGGAATATTTATATTCCTATCTTGACATAAATTTTATATTCATGCATATTATTGGGCAACATATGTATCACAGTTTAAGGGGATGTTTTAGGAACCTTTAGGACTTTTGGGTATTCTTATAATACTCTTATCACAATTCTAGATTGTGTCCACAGGTGAGTATGAGTTAGTTTACTAAATCATGAGGCACTGTAGCATGCAAAGTTGATATACTATGCATGCTGCCAAGACATTTTTGGCCTAGAATTGGATGTGGTCTGTTGGGAGACTTGGGAATGATTTATAATGGGTTTTACCTGGGAGTTACAAGGAATTTTATGAGATAACTTAATTGTTAAGAATTTTGGTTAGCAAGGGACACTAGAGGACTGTTATGTCTATCTTGCATAAGCAAGTGTGCATAACTAGACAGTGCTTGTCGCCTTATAATAATTATCAATTTATAGGTTTTCTTCACTAGGATAAATTACTTTGTTAAGGTCCTTTTTCATTTTTATTACTTTTATTTTTGTACGCTGACAAGTATTTTTCCATGCGTTGTTATGACCAATTTAGACGCTGACATGGCTTTGGCAAACGTTGACAAGAATATAGCCGTTGGGCGTTGATGGGTTATTTTTGACCATTGACACTCATTGGAACCTACCCAGTTGTTATTTTTGACGAATTTTGGGGCCGTAATTTTGGGAGCAGATAACTTATAATTAATGCACAAGATAACTTATTTTCTTTTCAATATTTTCATCATTATATTTTGAAAATAGTTGCCTAATTTTTGACCAATTACATGTGCCTATCTCTCCTATATATTTGGCTCCTATTTTTAAACAGGGTATCTCATATTCTTGTCTAACAATTTTTCTCCTATAATTCATCTTTCTCAATAATTCACAAACAGCTTTCTTCAACAATGGCACCAAAGTTTAAACCAAGTGATTTGGTATTGGGATTCAGGAGTCAACACAACATGATTGCTTATTTGGACGCTGATGATACTCTGTTTCCACAATACACCCAGATGGTGGCGTATTTCAATGCATCTCCTATTAGGTATGCTATTTCTCATGCTCCTCTCATCTCTGTCACTCATATTAAACAGTTTTGGAACACTGTTAGTTCCTTAACAGTTAATAATGTGACTACATTATCAGCTATTGTTCATGTGCGTACATGGGTGGTTACTGAAGCCTTGGTTCGCCAGGCTTTGCATCTTGATGATGCAGATGGTATAACCACCCTTCCCATAAATGAAATAGAACAAGGACTTCGGGCTTTGGGTTATCCTTTCCCTGATGAGGGCACTTTAAACAAATATCATAAACAAGAGTTTCCCCCAGCCTGGAAGTACCTCATACATGTCATCCTACAATGTTTGAGTCCCAAGTGTACTTCACACAATGAAATTAATAGATCAATTTCTAGTGCAATTGTGTGCATTGCAAATGGGCAAAAGTTTAATTATTCAAAACTAATTTTTGATGGCATGTGTAAAAACAAAGGGAATAAGATGACTTTGGCTTATCCCAAATTTTTGCAAATGGTTTTTGATGTGCAAAACTACTGCACAAGAAATCATGATGATTTTATGAGATCCCTGTGCAAAAGAAAGCTATTTTAACCAAGATGAATTCATCCCCTCACCGTGAATTACCCCTCACCCAAGCTATGCTTGCTGTTATTGCAGTAGCACAACCCCAACCAGACCCACAACCACAACTTGACCCAATACCAGAACCTTTTCCTTCACCTCAACACATGGAAATTGACCAAGAACCCTTCAACGCTGACACTTTGAATGTTGCCATTGACACAAGTAATCCAGACGTTGACACCTTTCCTTCACAGACCCAAACACCCCATAACCTTCCAACATCCACCCAATCCACATCATCTTCTACCCCACCTCAATATAGGTTGCAAAAACGCCCAAGGACTACTGGAGTGTTCTCCTCTAGTGGTTCTAGCCATGTAGCAGAGAGAACCACCACCACAAGTGTGGTTGGTGCTATGGATGAGGCTGGGACTATTGGTTCTGGCTTAGATGCAGGCCAAGTCAGTCCTAACATCTTTAAGACCTCATCCATGCCCCATGACTCTACTTTGGGAGGTCAAATACCCATTCTAGAGGAGGGCAGATTGGAACCATACACATTGATGGAATTGACGGCTGTCTGCATTAGCTTGCAAAAGCAAAATGCAGACCTGGTACAAACAGTCAGTACACAAGGCCTTGAACTCAAGCAATTGAGGGAGAGGATTGTCATTTTGGAGAATGCTAGCACTAGGCGTGGGAGGGAGGAATCTTCCAAAGGGGAGGATGAGCAGATTAATGTGAGTGATAAAGGCTCACATGATGGAGAATCTTTGGGTGTTGCTGAAGCCCTCACGGAATTGAAGAAGAAACCAGGTTTTGATACATCTCTAGTTACTCCTACAAATTTAAACTTGTCTTTTACAGCTATGTTGGAACAATTTACAAGAGACGCTGAGACAAGTAAGTTGGGCGTTGACAAGCAAAATTTGAACGTTGACACATCAGGCGCTGACAAGAGTAATTTGGGTGCTGACACAAGGAATTTGAGCATTGACAGACCTGCAGATATGGTTGATGTATTCCAGTCATCAGCTATCATCAAAGAAGTGTTGTCATAGTTATTACCATCATCCTTACCCGTCATTGATCCATTAGATAATGGTAAAGGAATCATGGTAGAAGTAGAAGTTCCAAAGGATGCAGCACATGTAGAGTTTGATTCAAGGTTGGCTGCACAACTCATGGAACAAGAAAGTAAGAAGGTTGGCGAATCACCATTTGTTGTCACTTCTGAGGAACAAGAAGGAAGTGATGAAGAAAGTTCAGATCCAAGTGTGATGATAATTGAACAACCAGAAAGACTTGAATATGGTGATGACTTGGCAAAGGAGAAGCTTAGAGAGTTAAAATTGCAAGTAGACTTTGATATGCCAGAAGTTGTTCAGATGTACCATGCTTGGGAGAATAAGATTATGGAGAATCCAGATTTGAGAATTTCAGACCAGATTTGGGGTTTGGAGATTCTTCTAAGAGTTCAAAGTGACTGCAAGTTAATTCAGAAACAAAAGGCTAGCAATGTTTTCTCACTGCTGAAAAGGGATAGTATACAACTATACTACATGTTACTCAGATGTCATGGAACTGGATGGACCTTCAAGAAATTGCAGGGATTATCTTTTCAAGAATTGGAGTACAAGGCTTATCCCATTTGGGCAAAAGTGCAGGAAATGAACACTCTGAGACTTCTTTCAGATGAAAGGAAAGAAGAAATTGCAGAAGAGATGGGGATTCAGAAAGCAATGATTGTTCCAAGGCCTTTGAAGAAGGGAGTTCCATTTGAGTTTCCTAAAGATCTAAATAAAATGGTTCCCAGTGAAGCTGTTCTTAGAAGGAGAATTAAGCTCTCACCTATGGAAGCTTTAGATATGGTACAAGTGTTACCTCTTGATGCCAGAAACCCTATCATAAGCTATGAAGAAGATGCAAGTGGGTTTTGGAAGATTGGCAGGTATGGGAAAGAGGTACACACGTTTACTACTCTTGTGTCTCTCTTTGCAAGTATGGATAGAGAAGACTTAGTAGACCTTTGGAGGTTGTTGGAGGCCAAGTATGAGACTGAAGCTCCTACTTCAGTCAATGGAATAAAACTTTGGTCAACATTCAAGAGATTATGTGGACCAAAAGAAGAAGATCCTACTGTTTGGAAGGATCTTGAGGATGATATCAGTGGTCTTCAATGGCGTTTGTATTCAGCTGCTGGTGTGTACTATTTGAGCTCTACAAAGTTTGCTGAGTATCTTCTTGTAGTTGGTCAATATCCCATGTCCAAAGAAGTTTTGGAATAGATGAAGACAACACAGCTGGAGATTGACTATTCAAGTGACGTGGCGAAAGATTTGATTAGGCATGTTTATTACCAATATGATAAGATTTGTAAGATTCCTCCTAGTTCTTAATTTTATTCAGAAACTTGATTACTAGAGTAGATATCAAGTTTAGGGGAGGATTGTTGGGAATAAAATGTAGCCAGTCCACTTGAGCGCTGACAAGAAGAAAACAAGCATTGATAAGAAGAAAACAAACGCTGACAGATCAAACGCTGACAGGAAGAAGTCAAGCGTTGATAGGTTGAAGACAAGCACTGATGGAATGATATGGTCTACTCGTATTTTGTTTCTAGTTTGTTTCTAGTAAAGATAGGATCAACATTGTATTTTCTATAATTATCTTTACCTAGAATAGTTGATACGTAGACTCTTGTACAAGGCTTCTTATGTCTATAAAAGAAGACCTTTAGGTTATGTTTCATAATAAGTTTTCATACGTTAAACACTTTCATTGTAAGCAAGTTCGTTGTTATCAATCAAGTGAAAGTTTGTTTTACATCCTTTATGTGTTCTTATTTAAGTGTTAATTCCGTATAACACTTAAATTACTTTATACATAAACAAAGTTTCTCTACGTGTATAACTTGATCTAATCTCGTTTGCACAAGCTAAATCGATCTAAGTTTGGGATCAACAAAATAGTCAATTACTACAATCACAAACTTGATGTTGCCGGAATTTCTACTGATTGGTCCCAAGATATCCATCCCCCATTGGTAGAAAGGCCATGGTGCTATTATCTAAGTCAGATTTGTCTTGGGGAGTCTTGGTGTGGGACCGTGTATCTTACATGAATAACATTTAGAGATCTCGTCCCACACATCTTGATGCATTGTGGGCCAGAATTATCCTTGTCGCATTATCTTTGCAACAACCGACCTTGATCCGACATGCATCCCGCAGGCTCCCTCATGGACCTCTCGGATGATATAATTTGCTTGCAATGGGCCAACACACCTCAACATCGGAGATATATATGACTTTTTGAATAAAACCCCATTTTCCATGGTGTATTGTGGGATCTTCATTCTCAGGTTTCTGGCTTTTTCTGGGTCTTGTGGCCATATTCCTTCTTCCAGACATCTTTTAATGGGTGTCATCCAACATTCTTCTTCCTCCTCCACTATATCATTGACATCTTGCACGTCGATAGACCTTGCGTCCAAAGATTCTACGAATACTTCCTTGGTGAGGTAGTTGAATGCAACCGAGGCGAGCTTACTTAAAACATCGGCCTTTTGGTTCTTGTTCCGAAGGATGTGTTCGATTCTGAAATCTGTGAAGGTGGGAAGGCGTTCTGTGACCTTGGCCAGATACTTAGACATCCTATCATTGCTTGCTTCAAATTCTCCCTTGATTTGACAAGCTACCAGCTTCGAGTCTACTTTGGCTTGTAACTTCTTTACCCCCATCTTTTCGGCTAGCCGGAGTCCAGCCAAAAGTTCCTCGTACTCGACTTCATTATTTGAGCAATTGAAGTTAAACCTTAAGGCATATGTAAACTCCACTCCTTCCGGATTGATTAGCACCAGCCCGGCGCCGGCTCCTTTACTATTGGCTGCCCCATCTTTGAATAGCATCCATTGAACCTCTAACTCCTCTTCTTCGGATATTTCGTAAATTGTTGCGGCATCTTGTTGATCCAAAGGAGCTTCATTCAGGAAGTCAACTAATACTTGCCCCTTGATAGATTTTCGAGAGACATAAAAAATTTCATATGTTCCCAATTCCACTGCATATTTTGACAATCTTCCTGAGGCTTCGGATTTGCTTAGTATTTGTTTCAAAGGTTGGTCCGTTATGACATGAATGTCGTGAGCCTCAAAATATCTCCTCAATCTACGTGACAAATGCAACAATCCGAGCACCAATCTTTCCAACGGAGCATATCTTTTCTCAGGGTCATGTAGCGTCCGACTTACATATCTTATCGGCATTTACATTCCGTTTCTTTCCGCTAAAAGCACACCGCTGACTGCTTCTTTGGACGTGGCAAGATACACATATAAAACTTCCCCTTTGACAGGAGAGGTTAACAATGGGAGATCTAGGATTGCCCTCTTGAGTTGCTGGAAGGCTTCCTAAAGAGCGAACCGTCTAATTACTATATATATATATATATATATATATATATATATATATATATATATATATATATATATATATATATATATATATATATATATATATATATATATATATATATATATATATATATATATATATATATATTTGTTATACTTTATCGAACATATTAAATTTTTGGCGCCGCTGCCGGGGAATTTGTGAACGAATTTGGCATCGGCTTTGGAAGATTAGTGACTTGAAGACCCTTTCATTTTCGAAAGTTAAAATTATAAAGACAACAATATAAAGGTAACAATTTTTTTTTCTTTTCTTTTTTAGTATATAGTATCATATTAAAAAACCAAAAAAATACAAAAAGATTTTTTGTTTACAATGTTTAATAAATAGAATCTACTAATCAATATTATTCCTCAACGAAAAAGGGTAATATTATAATAAGTTCCCAATCTTAAAGATTAAAACTTCCTTTGTATCACTTGAGTGTTGGGGTGTACCTTTTGTGAATTAGCAAACTATATAAGAAAGGATTAAGGAGGGTCGTTCCAACGAACAACGACCAAAATAGAAAAGGCACTTAAGAGCTTCCGCCGCCTCGTTCGTCCGCCTTTCTTTGTGAGCTTATTCATAATAGAATTACCGTATCTCTTGATGATTATTGGTTAAGTTCATCGTTTTTCGTAGCCTTTCGCCTTTATTGAATTGTTTTTGGTGCATGAGCACCCGTTCTTCTTCTCCAAACTTTCTTTCTCCATTAAGTAATCTCGAAAGACTTATTCGATAAAGAATCATTGACATTGAACAAAGAGAATTTGAAATGGCCGCACAAGGAACTAGACCCGAAGTGCATTAAAATCAAATTCCACCCCCTTTTCCACACAATGGTAACGGTGGCGGTGGTAGGCCTCAAGGACCTCAAGGACCGGCTCTCGATCTCCGAACGATGGAGGAGTTGTGTCAACCGACTTTAAATGGACGGGGCAGACCGATCGCCCGGATCCCGATTCAAGCCACGGATTTTGGTATAAGACATCACATGATACAACAAGTAGAAAATTCTCAATTTAATGGAATACCAAGTGATGACGCAAACAAACATATTGATAAATTTTTGGATGTAACTCAACATATGAAACAAAATGGAGGTCCCGAGGATGCCCTACGGCTTTCTTTCTTTCCGTATTCTTTAGGCCTTCATGTCGCCGAATGGTATGATCATCTACCTCGGAACACTATCCAAAGTTTCGATGACATGATAAGGAAATTTCTCTCAAAAATTTTCCCTCCGTCGATGGCTGGCAAATTGAGAAAAGCTATTACTAGCTATCAACAAAAGCCGGACGAATCATTATTCAAGGATTGGGAAAGGTACAAAGGGTACATTGATCGATGCCCGAGCCATAACATGCCTCTCGTTACTCAAATTGATACATTTTACAATGGTCTTACCTTGAGGCATCAGGACACGATCAATGCGGCCGCCAGAGGGACGTTTATGAATAGATGTCCCGAGGAGTGTTATGACCTTATCGAGAATATGACCGCACATCACAACCATTGGGACACTACGGTTTCTCGAGATGAGATGACTAGAGGTATTGCCTCGGCTTCTACCGAGAGCCCAGAGGTTGTCCGTACTTTGGAAAAGATGAGCAATAATTTTCTCGATGCTTTGAAACAACTCACGTTGAATCAATCGGTCAAAGCCGTGAATCCTAAATGTGAAACTTGTGGTGGTCCACATTCTTATCATGAGTGCCCGGCCGTCGGTGGCTACACTCAAGAGACCACATATGCTACTACGGGTTACCAACCTCAAGGTGACCGTAATTTTCTAAGCTATCGGTCAAATAATTATCTCTGGCCACCCGGATTCAATCACCCCAAAATATGTTATGACCTTATCGAGAATATGACCGCACATCACAACCATTGGGACACTACGGTTTCTCAAGATGAAATGACTAGAGGTATTGCCTCGGATTCTACCGAGAGCCCGATGGTTGTCCGTACTTTGGAAAAGATGAGCAATAATTTTCTTGATTCTTTGAAACAACTCACGTTGAATCAATCGGTCAAAGCCGTGAATCCTATGTGTGAAACTTGTGGTGGTCCACATTCTTATCATGAGTGCCCGGCCGTCGGTGGCTACACTCAAGAGACCGCATATGCTACTACGGGTTACCAACCTCAAGGTGACCGTAATTTGCTAACTTATCGGTCAAATAATTATCTCGGGCCATCCGGATTCAATCAACCCCAAAATCAAGTTGCTCAAAACCATTTCAAACCTCGGAACAATCAAGTTCAAAACCGAGGGAATAACTACACTCAAGGTTATCATCAAGGAAATTTCAATCAAGTGTTCAACCATCGACTTATCAAGCTCCCGCTTATCAAGCTCCCTCTTATCAAGCTCTGGTTAATCAATCACTTGCTCAAATTCCTAACGATGTGTCTAACTACATGAAAGCTAATGACATGGTCGTGAAGAATTTGCAAAGCCAAATTACCAATTTAAGGAGTGATTTAAGCAAACCAGGAAATGATCTTAGGAATGAACTTAAAAATGATATGAGAATTTCTTTGAATAATCAAACTAATGATCTTAGGAACATGATGGCTAGCTTCTTTCAAGCAAACCAAGCCTCGGGTTCGGGGACTCTTCCGGCCAACACCGTTGCAAACCCGAAAGGCCAGTTGAAATTCATCACCACCCGAAGTGGTAAATCCTATAAATAACCTCCGATGCCAACATCGGAACCAAAGGAAATCGAGGAAACAAAGGACGAGGAGCAACCCAAAATCTCACAAAGTACCGCTCAAGTCCAACCTCCGGTTAAACCAATTCCAATTCTGGAACCCAGTATTCCGAAGACTAAGCCTTCGATTCCATATCCTTCAAGGCTTAGTAAACAAAAGCTCCAAGACAAAACTAATGCTCAAATGACGAAGTTTCTGGAAATCTTTCAAAAGTTACACTTCGACATTAGTTTTGCGGATGCTTTGCTCTACATGCCCAAAAGTTGTTTGTGTAGAAGAACAACACTATTGTCCTGTTTTAATCCTTTTAATTTAGTGTATATAGGAATTAAAAGATATCTTCCTGTAATGTTAGGGTCATATCGTGTTCTCGGGAAGGAATTGGTGTTAGAGCAACTAACCTTGACATTGCATCTGGTCTTAGGTTAAAAGGGAAACACAATCAATTTTGTTAACAAATTATAACTCTTTATAATGAGAGTAAGACGAAAAAACAAAAAGTAACATAAAAAGTTAACAAATCATACCGATTTTATTAAAAAAAGAAAAAAAATGACATTTTGTTCTCTAAAACTATAAATTCAAAATAATATTTTTTGAAAAAAAATATTTTCGAAAACAAATCTTTTTTGAAAGAAAAAAAATCGGAAAATAGGACTAACGATAAAAACATATGTTGGATGGGACTAACGATGTCACCTTTTAATGATTAAAATGCCACGTCAACAAATTTTACAAATTTTAACCGGTTTAGCCGGTTGTAGTAAGGCGAGTACAACCAATGAGTTTCTTGGCTTCAGTAAGTGCAACTAAGCATGGAAAAGTAAAAGTCAATTATTAATCATGCTATCCATTCTAACCGGTTTTTAAAATTTTGCGATTTACGACATGTAGAATGAAGATTATTCAGGCTAATTACATTAGTTTCATATTAGTTGACACAAATGGTTAATTTAGAGTTAAAAACGCAACCTCAAAGATAACATACTCGATAAAATGTATATATCTTTTATAATATCTAATTATAATCTTCGTAACTTAGGTTTTCGTCACTAACATGTGTCTAATTATCGTTTACGGATGTTGGACTGAAGCCTATTGGTTGAGGTTTAAGTGGCTCTCTATGACTTTTAAGGTCGCGAATTAAGTAAATAATTATTTTCATCCTCACAAAGTTCCAATCGAAGCCTTCTCTCAGGGCGGAGCCAGAAAAAAACTCGAAGGGGGTCAATTTTTTTTTACAACAATGTAACTAAGACATATAGTAGATCGTTTAATATTTTACTTTATCTTTGTGTCTATAACTATTTACCATTTTATTATTTCATCTTATAAATATTTAGTTAAATGTTGGAAATACGTTTTTACGTATTTAGAAAGGATCGGTCACTCCAATAATATATTCAAGTATTAGGCTCGTGATCCAGTATGTAAACAGTAGAGCCCATATCGCCCACATGTAGGGTGGGCTATATATACCCCCTCCTAGCATGTTAGGAGGGGTTGGTCATTTGTGTTTTCCCTTCTCATTTAATCAACCTTCTTATTCTCTCATTCTCTCCTTTCTCTCTCTACCTTTATCTCTCTAGTTCTTCCATTTTCCTTCAATTTCATTAGATAAATCATACATTGCTAAATCCTAAGAAACAATAGACCTACAATTAGTATCAAGAGCTTTTCTTGATTCTTCGGATTTGAGTGTTTTTATCTATTGATTTGGTGGTAAGAATCGTTTCTTTCTAAAATTTTTATCTATTGTTTTTATCAGTTTTTTATCATCTTTTGTCTCATCTTTTGTCTATAATCAGTTTTCTATTAGTTTTTTTATCTGTTTTCTATCAACTTTGATCATTAAAAATCACAAAAGTATCATTTTTTATCAGTTTTCTATCATTTTTTTATCATCGAAAATCAAGTTTTCTATCAGTCTTATTTCAACGTTTGTTTTTTTATCAACTTTCATCAACTTTTGTTTATTCTACTGGCATAACTTTTGTATTCCGGATAACATCTAGACGTTGCGTATTCCGGATAAGTAGTCGGATAAATAGGGTTTTGTTAGTGGGAACAGAGGGCTTTCATTTTATTCCGGATAACATAGGAATTTGTATTCAGGATAAGAGGTTAAACTGTATTCCAGATAAGCATTCGAAAACCACATTCCGGATAAGTAACTCAACGCCTATTCCGGATATGAACTACAAGACATATTCCGGATAAGAAAAAGTTTGTTTATTCCGGATAAGCCTTTGAAACAATATTCTAGATAAGCCTCAGAAAGTGTATTCCGGATAATCCCTCGAACATGTATTCCGGATAAGACTCTACTCTCGACCAACAACACACTCGATTCAAACATAATGGAACTCATTTTCAAACATTCACTCAAACAAACAACCTTGACACCTACTCTCGACTCCCTCACTCACTCATCTCTGGAACCTTCACTCGACTGAAAAACCAACAGACCCTAAATAAGACTCACACTCGACTCGACCAAACACCTAACACATCAACCTTCGACTCATCTTAACAACCTCTCATCTAAACAACCACAACTCCTCTCAAACACTGACTCAAAAACAATCAACCACCAGCTTCATTTTCCAAACAAAATCACCCATTTTCGACAAAAAAATCTTGACTGACTCGAATCTCACTTAAACAAAAAATCAAACACAAGAATAGACACACCATCAACACTAAACTCCAACCTCTTAAACGACGTCAGGACTCGAACCCAACTCTCTCGTCTAAAACAAACAGCCTCGAAACCACCCTCGACTCCCTCACCCTCACCCATCGACAAAAAAAAAGATCTCAGTCATTCAAAACCCTCATCGATCATACAGAAAATAAAAATACCTACCCGAGATCTTTTTAAAGATCTTGAAGACATCTCTGTTCTTGCAACGAATCAAATTGATTAATGTTGATAAATAGATTTCGCGGTTACGATTCATGACTAGGATGATATGATGGTTGCTTTAGTTGGACGAATGGGTTTGGATTCATGATTGGATTTGGTAGCCTATTTGTAGGGATTTTGACGGAGTTTACCAAGATTGGAGGAGTGGTTGTGTTTTTTTTAAGATAGAGATTTGCTTAGATCTGTTTTGGGAGAGAAAAGGGGGTGGACTGTTTAAGAGGTGTGTGGAGAGTTGTAAAATCTGCACAAAGACAGAGAAATTAGGTTTAGATTGAGATTTGGGTTCTGTGTGTTTGGTTAGTAGAGGAGACAGAGAGATATTGGTATTTGGTTTGTTAAAGTCCAAGGGAAATTAATACTAGTTTAGACGGAGTTTACAAAGTAATTGAAGAGGGCTGCGTGTTTTCAAGCCACGTGTTTTGTCCATCTTTCTAGGTTTTAGGCCACGTTTCTCTCTTTATATATAGCACGCGTGATTTTTCTTTGTCACAAACACAGTATTTTTTTTTATTTGTTTTGTCACAGCCTTTTTAATTTCTTTTTCAAAATATTGTACAAAATATTTACAAAATACTGTTAGGCCATGTATTTTTAATATTTTCAAAATATTGTGACAAATATTTACAAAATATGGTTAGGCCACGTATTTATATCACACTATGAAAAATATTGTGACGTTTACAATATTTACAATCTTGACTTTATTGATACTGGAATATTCGGATTAATGGCATCGGGTCGAGTATAATGTGTCGGAAAATATCAAAGAGTCGGCTTTAAGAGACATTTTCTGCACGGATTTCAAGATTTGAGTTATTTGGGCTTCAGACAAACTTTGACGATTTCAAGCACTGTTTTATTTTACCAATCAAGGATCCAAGAATTTGTCATTGAACTATCAATGGATTCGTTGAATTCGAAATTTCAAGAAGGAGACTTGCATCACATGCAAGACAATAATAGAGAAAGAGGTATAACTTCATTTCGAATGCTTCAGTCTCATCTTGTGAAAATTTCATGGCTTCAAGGAGAGATCGAATTTGTGACACTCTTTCGTCAAGATCTTCATATATTCATGGAATCCATCCTCATCATCTTGAACCAACTAACATAGCAACTCCACAATGAAGAATTTAATCACTCTGCATCGGTACTTGCATATAAGGCTCTTGTGACACAACTCACGCCTTTCCTCCAATTCAATATCGTCAAGTCTGAAAGTTCAGTGATTTGCCAGTCATTTCTTTGAAACACACATACCGAGCTTCACGTTTTCCATGGTACACTATTGAAACTCTTGACATCGGTCTCGTCTTCGATTTATGAAAAATCCCGACTTCAGCAAGTGTGTGATAATGGAGTGCAAGATTCTACGATGCAAGAGGAAAATGGTCATACGATTGACGAATTGGAGGCTGCTAAAGATTGCAAGGACATGGAATCAACAGTTAAGCATGACATCAACAACACGTCAGGGAATGTTACAAACATCACTTATGATGACACCATACCCATTTATGACGAAGAGCCTACAAATATGGTACAATGTAATGTTGTATATGATGTCTATGTCGATGAACTAACGCATGTTGAGCATTCCGAACCTATTTATGACAAACATGGGATGGAAAACGGTGATAGTTTTACCACTTTAGATTCATCCGATGTGAGTCATAATGGGGGAGAGATTGTCCAGAATGCTATAGTACATCATGATAAATGCTTTATAACTGCTTCGTTAACTGATTCTGATTCCAAGATTAAAGAGCTCGAAACGATCGTAACTCAGCAATCTAAAGAGCTTGAGGATGCCAAAATTGAATTTTCAAAGAAAATGGACAAATTTGAAAAGTATTTTGAAAAACTTGAAAAATCAAACGTTGTTCTTGAACGAAAATTGGATCAAACAGTTCTAGATTCTAAAGCTGAAAAGGATAATCTTTTGAAACAAATTAAGTTGCTTGAATCTAAGTTGGCATCCCAAGATGAATTGCTAAAAGAGAATGAGACTTTAAAGGCTCAGGTTCAAGAAAAGGTTATTGCTATAGCTGCGTTGAAAAACCAATTAAGGAAAACTAAAGGAAATAGTGTGGACACTAAGCTTGAAAAACCATCAATCTTGGGGAAACCGCCTCAAATTCAGTCCGTTAGACAACCGACTGCATTTAGATCCGAGCGATCACAATACTCGAGACCGCGGTTTGCCTCCCAAGTGGATTTGGTTCATCTTTCTAGACCAGTCACTCCAGCAACGAGGCCCAATGTGACCAAAACAGCTTTAGCAATACCTAATCACATGATTGCCTCTAGTTTCTCTAAAACTACCAAGACCACGTCTAGAACTAGTTCAAATGACGTTCACCATAAATCTGGTCTAAGGGAAGCTATTAAAAAGACACAAGTAAGAGATAAGAATTTCAAACCTAGTCATATGCCTTCTAGATTACCTAACACAGCTAACCGTAGCATGTCAAATCCTAGGAGCATCAATCAATCGTTCAAGAATTCTAGATCTTACTCGGACATTAAATATGCTACTTGTAAAACATGTAGAAAATGTGTCTTTATGGCAAATCATGAATCTTGTGTCAAGAAATTACTTAATGAGGTGAACTCCCGTGCTAGACTTAAAACCCAGTGGATAGCTAAAATCAAACCCATTGGTAAAGTTTGGCGCCCCACTAGTAGAACTTTCACTCTTGTAGGAAACGAGTGCCCTTTAACTAGGATAGTCTCTGATTCTACTAAGACTGCTAGGGAGGAAATTGAAAAGGATGATACATCACTTAAGCCTGAACTTAAGGTTTTCTATAAACGGAAACGTTTTCCAGCTAAGACAAGTGAATCATCTACTTAGGTCGCCTCTGACACAAGGAAAGACAATTGTGAACCCGCACTTGCTTCTAAAATAGATATCGCTAACCCATTTCAAAGCATGCAAATTCCTAATGAGAATACAGGTACCAAAGTTGATGTTACAAAAGAACGAAGCGGTCCAATTATTGTATACCGTTCAACTAAGGACACTCTCAGAGTTTGGTTACTGAAGAAGCAGATATCGGAGAAACAGGTGTCTCAGGAGATTCACGGTTAGGCTCGTGTATAATGGCTCATAGTCAAATAACAGTCTATGACCCGAACTTCAATAAAGGGAAGTTTATCTAGTCAACGATAACTTACCCTCACAACGAGAAATTAATTTTTCTCGCGCATGAGCTTATATTAAAAACATTTGAAGTTTTTAAGCTCATGCACAACTGTTTGCAGTCACATGTCAGATTGTAACTCGCGCTTCTAAGAAAGGAAAGTTTATCGTCGATGATAAACTTATCCTCATTAACGAGAAATTAAATTTTCTCGGACACGAGCTTACATTAAAACTATTCAAAGGTTTTTAAGCTTGTGTAAATGGCGTATAATTATATTTCAGATTATGCCCCGGACCTCAAGGAAAGGAAAGTTTATCACCGATGATAAACTTATCCTTACAACAAGAAATTAATTTTTCTCGGGCATGAGCTAATATTAAAAACATTCGAAGTTTTTAAGCTCATGCACAATGATTTACAGTTAAAATATCAGACTGTAACTCGGACTTAAATTTTAGGAAAGCTTATCTTTAAAGATAGCTCATCCTCGTAACGAGAAATTAAATTTTCTCGGTCATGAGATTGTACTAAAACATTCCAAGTTTTATGCTCAGAAAGGAAAGTGTATCTTATAAATAAGAAAACTTTTCCTCATAACGAGAAATTCATGTTTCTCGGTCATGAGCTTTACGTTAAAATATTCAAAAGTTTTTCAAGCTCATGAAAATGACTTTTAAGTAAATGTCAACTTAGGACTCGTTCTTCAGTTAAAAGGAAAGTTTATCGCCGATGAAAAAATTATCCTTAACAACGGAAAGTTTACAACTTCTCGGACTTGCGCTCGTTTTGTAAGATATTCAACATCTTAAGCTCAAGTAATTGGTTTTCAAAACTTTGAACACAATTTTTCGAGAATTTCTCAAAAGGTTTTTTATAAATCTTTCAAAATTATGTGTTCAAAAATGTTTTGATAAAAAGAGCATGTCTTCTGGAATAGATAATATTTACGATACTAGAAATGTCATTCAATAATGACACGGGGTTGTAAATATAGTTCGAGCAGAAGTTAGAATGTTTTTAAAACATGCTCAATTATGGCTTTCTATTGTTTCAGATAGTAACCCGTTTTTCATACTCAAGTCAAGCATTTCACCGGAAAGCTTTGACTCAACAACAGGAATTAATTTCTCGGGCATGGTTTACTTTATAACCATGTAAGGGATTGTTTTTACGTAATAACACAATCTAACACGAATTAATGTACGTGTTAGTGCATTTATTTGTTAAAACAAGAGAAATCTTGTTTTTATGAAGTTATCATCTCCAAAAACCGTAGCAATTTACAATTGATATCTACATACTCGACGATGCGACTACTCAAATGGCGACTACAACTCTTTCAATAGAACACGGGTCAACAATTAAGGGGGAGCAATTGTCCAGCATTTAGAATCTTTGACGCCAAAAGTGCCAAGTTCACATGTTGGTGTCAAGTCAACGATATCAATCGTACACATGGAGTCAAGAGATAACTTCAAACGTGACGAGGCGACCAACATTCGTGAACAAGAACCATGTGATTCTCTCATATGATGTTCTCCATCATTCAGGTCCAACCTCGTAAATTGCTAATCTTGTGAATACTTTATCATATATGATCTTTGTACGTGATAAATACCTTACACTTGTGTTTAAAGGTATTTTATTTACGTTTCAAGTACACCCTCATTAATTTGAGGGGAGCTTGTGGAAGTAATGAAGATAATTGGATTTGCATTTTTCTTCCCAAATTTTCTTAAAACTTTATTAAATCAACTGATATTAAAAACATCGATTGGGTTAATATTTTTAATATGGGGGAGAAAATGTGATTTAATAATGAGATCAATCAATTTAATGGTTTGACTTAATGTGCTGGCTCATCCCGACATGTGCGAAAGGTTTTCAAATATCGTAGCATATGTTAAGGGGGAGCAAAATGGATTTGGATATCAAAATGGATTTCATGGTGACATAAAAACCCAAAACCCATTTATTTCACGACGATGAAGATTGTGGTGTCATAAGGATGGTAGGATAGGTTAAAGTCTTGATCCCAAACTTAGATCGATTTAGCTTATGTAAACGAAATTAGATCAAGTTATACACGTAGAGAAACTTTGTTGTGTATAAACAATTCAAGTATTATGTGGAATTAATACTTAAACAAGAACACACAAACAGTTGTAAAACAAACTTTCACTTGATTGATTGAATCGAACTTGCTTACAGTGAAAGTGTTTAAACGTATGAAAAACTTATATGAAACATAACCTAAAGGTCTTCTTTTATAGACATAAGAAGCCTTGTACAAGAGTCTACATATCAACTATTCTAGGTAAAGATAATTATAGAAAATACATTATTGATCCTATCGTTACTAGAAACAAACTAGAAACATAATACGCATAGGCCATATCTTTCTATCAGTGCTTGTCTTCAACCTATCAACGCTTGACTTCTTCCTGTCAACACTTGATCTGTCAACGTTTGTTTTCTTCTTATCAACGCTTGTTCTTTTCTTGTCAGCGTCCAATTGTACTGGCTACATTTTATTCCCAACAATCCTTCCCTAAACTTGATATATACTCTAGTAATCAAGTTTCTGAATAAAAATTAAGAACTAGGAGGAATCTTACAAATCTTATCATATTGGTAATAAACATGCCTAATCAAATCTTTGGCCACGTCACTCGAACAGTCAATCTCCAGCTGTGTTGTCTTCATCTTTTCCAAAACTTCTTTGGACATGGGATACTCAGCATCTACAAGTAGATACTCAACAAACTTTGTAGAGCTCAAAAAATACACACCAACAGCTGAATACAAATGCCATTGAAGACCGCTGATATCATCCTCAAGTTCCTTCTAAACAGGATCTTCTTCTTCTGGTGCACACATTCTCTTGAGTGTTGACCAAAGCTTTATTCCATTGACTGAAGTAGGAGCTTCAGTCTCATACTTGGCCATCAACAACCTCCAAAGGTCTATCAAGTCTTCTCTATCCATATTTGCAAAGAGAGACATAAGAGTAGTAAAAGTGTGTACCTCTTTCCCATATCTGCCAATCTTCCAAAACCCACTTGCATCTTCTTCATATCTAATGATAGGGTTTCTGGCATCAAGAGGTAACACTTGTACCATATCTGAAGCTTCCATGGGTGAGAGCTTAATGCTTCTTCTAAGAACGGCTTCACTGGGAACCACTTTATTTAGATCTTTAGGAAACTCAAGTGGAACTCCCTTCTTCAAAGGCCTTGGAACAATCATTGCCTTCTGAATCTCAATATCTTCTGTAAGTTCTTCTTTCCTTTCACCTGAAAGAAGTCTAAGAGTGTTCATTTCCTGCACTCTTACCCAAATGGGATAAGCCTTGTACTCCAGTTCTTCAAAGGATAATCCCTGCAATTTCTTGAAGGTCCATCTATTTCCATGACATCTGAGTAACATGTAGTAAAGCTCCCTTCTATCCCTCTTCAGCAGTGAGAAAACATTTCTTATCTTATGCTTCAGAATTACCTTGCAGTCTCTTTGAACTCTTAGAAGAATCTCCAATCCCCAAATTTGGTCTGAAATTGTCAAATCTGGATTCTCCATAATCCTGTTCTCCCAAGCATGGTACATCTGAGCAACTTCTGGCATATCATAGTCTACTTGCAATTTTAACTCTCTAAGCTTCTCTCTTTCCAAGTCATCACCATATTCAAGTCTTTCTGGTTGTTCAATTATCATCAAACTTGAATCTGAACTTTCTTCATCACTTCCTTCTTGTTCCTCAGAAGTGACAACAAATGGTGATTCACCAACCTTCTTCCTTTCTTGTTCCATAAGTTGTGCAGCCAACCTTGAATCAAACTCTACTTGTGTTGCACCCTTTGGAACTTCTACTTCTACCATGATTCCTTTACACTTATCTAATGGATCAATGATGGGTAAAGATGATAATGGTACCTGTGAAGACACTTCTTTGATGATAGCTGATGACTGGAATACATCAACCATATCTGCAGGTCTGTCAATGCTCAAATTCCTTGTGTTAGCGCTCAAATTACTCTAATCAGCGCTTAGTGTGTCAGCGTTCAAATTTTGCTTGTCAACGCCCAACTTACTTGTCTCAGCGTCTCTTGTGAACTGCTCCATCATAGTTGTAAAAGAAAAGTTCAAATTTGTAGGAGTAACCAGAGATGTATCAAAACCTGATTGCTTCTTCAATTCAGTAAGGGCTTCAGCAACACCCAAAGATTCTCCATCATATGAGCCTTTTCCACTCAAAACAAACGGCTCTATAGCAGCTTCATGTGAGCCTTTATCACTCAAATTAATAGGCTCTGTAGCAGCTTCCTCCCCTTTGTAAGAATCATCCCCGGATGAAAGGACTCTTGCCTGCCTTCTCCTAGACTCAGCAGTTTCTAAAACAACAATCCTCTCCCTCAATTGCTTGAGTTCAAGGCCTTGTGTACTGACTGTTTGTACCAAGTCTGCATTTTGCTTTTGCAAGCTAATGCAGACAGCCGGCAATTCCATCATTGTGTATGGTTCTAATCTTCCCTCCTCTAAAATGGGTATTTGACCTCCCAAAGTAGAGTCATGGGGCATGGATGAGGTCTTAAAGATGTTAGGACTGTCTTGGCCTGCATCTAAGCGAGTACCAATAGTCCCAGCCTCATCCATAGCACCAACCACACTTGTGGTGGTGGTTCTCTCTGCTATATGGCTAGGACCACTAGAGGAGAACACTCCAGTAGTCCTTGGGCGTTTTTGCAACCTATATTCTGGTGGGGTTGAAGATGATGTGGATTGGGTGGTAGTTTGAAGGTGAAGGGGTGTTTAGGTCTGTGAAGGAAAGGTGTCAACGTTTGGATTACCTGTGTCAACGCCAACATTTAATATGTCAGCGTTGAAGGGTTCTTGGTCAATTTCCATGTGTTGAGGTGAAGGCAAAGGTTCTGGTATTGGGTCAAGTTGTGGTTGTGGGTCTGGTTAGGGTTGTGCTGCTGCAATAACAGCAAGCATAGCTTGGGTAAGGGGTAATTCACGGTGAGGGGGTAAGTTCATCTTGGTAAAAATATGTTTCTTTTGCACAGGGATCTCATAAAATTCGTCATGATCCCGTGTGCAGTAATTTTGCACATCAAAAACCATTTGCAAAAATCTGGGATAAGCCAAGGTCATCTTATTCCCTTTGTTTTTACACATGCCATCAAAAATCAGTTTTGAAAAATTAAACTTTTGCCCATTTGTAATGCACACAATTGAACTAGCAATTGATCTGTTAAATTCATTATGTGCAGTACATTTGGGACTCAACCATTGAAGGATGACATGTATGAGGTACTTCCAGGCTGGGGGAAAATCTTGTTTATGATATTTGTTTAAAGTACCCTCATCAGGGATAGGATACCCCAAAGCCCGAAGTCCTTGTTCTATTTCATTGATGGGGAGGGTGGTTATACCATCTGCATTATTAAGATGCAAAGCCTGGCGAACCAAGGCTTCAGTAACCACCCAAGTGCGCCCATGAACAATAGCTGATAATGTAGTCACATTATTAATTGTTGAGGAACTAACAGTGTTCAAAAACTGTTTAATATGAGTGACAGGGATGAGAGGAGTATGAGAAAGTGCATACCTAATTGGAGATGCATTCAAATACGCCACCATCTGGGTGTATTGTGGAAACAAAGTATCATCAGCCTCCAAATAAGCAATCATGTTGTTCTGACTCCTGAATCCCAATACCAAGTCACTTGGTTTAAACTTTGGTGCCATTGTTGAAGAAAGCTTTTGTGAATTATTGAGAAAGATGAATTATAGGAGAAAAAGTGTTAGACAAGAATATGAAGTACCCTGTTTAAAAATAGGAGCCAAATATATAGGAGAGATAGGCACAGGTGATTGGTAAAAAATAAGGCAAGTATTTTCAAAATATAATGATGAAAATATTGAAAAGAAAATAAATTATCTTGTGCATTAATTAAAAGTTATCTACTCCAAAAATTACGGCCCCAAAGTTCGTCAAAAAAAACAACTGGGTAGGTCCCAATGAGTGTCAACGGTCAAAAATAACCCATCAACGTCCAACGGCTATATTCTTGTCAACGTTTGCCAAAGCCATGTCAGCGTCTAAATTGGTCACAACAACGCTTGGAAAAATATTTGTCAGCGTCCAAAAATAAAAATAATAAAAATAAAAACGGACCTTAACAAAGTAATTTATCCTAGTGAAGATAACCTATAAATTGATAATTATTATAGGGCGGCAAGCACTGTCCAGTTATGCATACTTGCTTATGCAAGATAGACATAACTGTCCTCTAGTGTCCCTTGCTAACCAAAATTCTTAACAATTAAGTTATCTCATAAAATTCCTTGTAACTCCCAGGTAAACCCATTATAAATCATTCCCAAGTCTACCAACAGACCACATCCAATTCTAGGCCAAAAATGTCTTGGCAGCATGCATAGTATATCAACTTTGCATGCTATAGTTCCTCATGATTTAGTAAACTAACTCATACTCACCTGTAGACACAATCTAGAATTGTGATAAGAGTATTATAAGAATACCTAAAAGTCCTAAAGGTTCCTAAAACCTCCCTTTAAACTGTGATACATATGTTGCCCATAAATATGCATGAATATAAAAATTTATGTCAAGATAGGAATATAAATATTCCAACCAACATCCAAAAATTGAAACATGCTCCAATTGATTCTCCAAGGATCCATAAGCAACTTTGCATCCAATGGTACAATGCTAACAACGCTTGCACACTTAGATCAAAAACCACAAAACTAACATGTTGTTGACAATGTCACGATAACAGTTATCAGCGTTTAGATAACCTTTGTCAGCGTTAGACAAATATAGTGGAAAATCTAACTTTTCAAAAAGACCAATAACAATGCATATCCTGTACATACTTTTACAATAAGACCCTAAAACACATATTAAGTGAGACTGATCATTCCAATACTTGTTACCAAGTGGTGAAACCATCCAATATCAAAAGGTTTAGTTAATAAATCAGACACATTTTTTTATGTGTCAACCCTATCTGGTTGTATTAAACCCTTTTCAAAACAATCTCTTATAAAATGATGTCTAATTTCTATGTGTTTTGTTTTAGAATGATGTACAGGATTTTTAATAATGCATAAAGTACTGTTATTGTCTACAAAAATCTTGGTATGCATGAAATTATACCCATAATCCAACATCTGGTTCTGAATCCATAAGACTTGTCCACAACAAGCAGCTACAGCAACATACTCTGCTTTAGTTGTAGAATTGGCCACCACTGTTTGTTTCTTTCATTGCCAAGATATCAACCTACTCCCAAGAAACTGACATCCACAAGTTGTGGATTTTGTATCAAATTTATCACCACCATAGTCACTGTCTGAATATGCAATAAGCTCCAATGGTGAATCTTTTGGATACCATATTCCAAGATCTGGATAACATCTAAGGTACCTAAAGATTCTCTTGACAGCATGAAGGTGACATTCTTTTGGAGTCACTTGATGGCGTGCACATGCACACACATCAAACATAATGTCAGGTCTTGAGGCTGTGAGATACATCAATGAACCAATCATTCATCTATAGTGCCTGACATCCACATCTTTTCCATCTCCAACTTTTCCTCAAGGGTGTTCTCTATCCATAGGAGTGCTAGCCCGTTTTTCATGTGGAGAAAAGCCAAACTTCTTCAAGATTTCTGCTACATATTTATCTTGAGAGATGAAGATACCATCTTCTTTCTGCTGAACTTGTAACCCTAGAAAGAAGTTCATATCCCCCATTGCACTCATCTTGAACCTGTCTGTCATAAGCTTGGAAAATTATTCACTCATATTTGGGTTTGTAGATCCAAAGATGATATCATCCACATAAACCTGAACAAGTAAGACATCCTTACCAGTCTTCTTTGTAAATAATGTCTGGTCTATGGTGCCCCTTTTGAATCCATTTTCCACTAGATAGGTGGACAATGTGCCATACCATGCTCTTGGGGCTTGATGAAGTCCATACATAGCTTTCTTGACTCTATATACCTTGGCTGGATGCTCTGGATCTTCAAAACCTGGAGGCTGCATTACATAAACCTCCTTAAAATTATGCCATAAAGGAAGGCACTCTTCACATCCATTTGATAGACAGTAAAGCCCATGCAGGAAGCATAGGCTAGAAAGATCCTTATAGCCTTAATCCTTGCAACTGGTGCAAAGACCTCCTCATAGTCTATCCCTTCCTCTTGTGTATATCCTTGAGCCACTAAACGTGCCTTGTTTCTGACCACAATTCCTCTTTTATCTTTCTTGTTTCTAAGAACCCATCTTGTCCCAATAGGTCTTATATATCTGGGACAATCAACCAGCTCCCAAACATCCTGAATAGCAAATTGGTGAAGCTCATCCTGAATTGCTTCCACCCAACTTGGTTCTTTGAGAGCATCAAAAATCTTCTTGGGTTCCTGTTGTGACAGAAAACAGGCAAACAAACATGCTTGAACAAGAGGGGTATCAACCTTCTTGTGTATATTGGAAATAAATCCTCCAAGATTCTGATGAGATCTTCTAGTCTGAACAAGAGACATCACATCTCCAATAATTAGAGAAGAGGGGTGATCCTTCATTGTAGAAGTAAGAACTCCTCCCTCAAAAAGTCTGTTGTCTTCAATCTCATCTTCCATGTTACCAATATCTTCTTCAGACTCTCTTCCATCAATATCTGTATGAACCACTCCATTTCTGCTTGAAGGTTCACCTTGTTCAAAATTAGAATATAAAATATGGTTAAAAGAGTTGTCAACGCCTGAACCAAGGTTGTCAGCGTTGGATCCATCAACGCCTGAAATGGTGTTGTCAACGTTTGAGCTATCAACGCCTGAATTTGTCTTGTTAGCGCTAGATTTTCCTTTGTCAGCGCCTAAAAGACCATGCATGTTGTTAACTGGTGATACTTGGGGACCACCATTTTCCTTTCCAGCAACAGCAGCAGTAGCAAAAGCATCTGTCCATATGGGAATAGTGACATACTCAAGTATGGGAGATGACTTGTCTACTTGTGATCCAACCTCTTTATTAACCTGTGTACCTGAAACATCAACAACTGGTTCTTCCACAACATTTGAAGTTACCTTCACAATGTCTGGATTAGTAACATGCATATAATTCAAAGTCCTAGATAGAGGTTCCAAGTCAAACAACCAATTTGGACCACTTTCAGGATCACTAGGTTTACTTTCTAAAAACCTAACATGTACTTTTTAAAGTATACGTTTTTCCTTCTTAAGGTAAACCCTATATCCTTTACTCTGCACTGAATAACCCATGAAATAGCCTTCATCACCTTTAGCACTAAATGTACCTAAGGCATCACTAGTATCCAACACAACTACATGACAACCAAAAGATTTAAGAAAACCAGTATTAGGTTTCCTTCCCCAAAGTAACTCATAAGGTGTTTTGTTATGTATCTTGTTGACTAATGCTCTATTCTGAACATAACAAGCTGTATTCACAGCTTCAGCCCAAAAAGCAATGGGAAAGTGAGCATCAGCCAACATAGTCCTGGCTGCTTTAATTAGGGTTCTATTCTTTCTCTCAGCAACCCTATTTTTCTGTGGGGTTATGGCAACACTAAACTGTCTAGTAATCCCTTTCTTGGCACAAAAATCATCCAACAGTTTATTTCTAAACTCACCACCATTATCACTTCTAAGCATCTTAACTTCATAACCAGTTTTCTTTTCAATTTGGTTAATAAAGTTAATTAAAGTATCAGCGGTGTCACTTTTCATGGCTAAAAAGAAAGTCTAAGTAAACCTAGAAAAGTCATCAGTGATGACAAAACAGTAAGATTTACCATTCAAACTCTCTACATTAGTTGGACCAAACAGGTCCATATGCAGCAAGTGAAGAGGTTTAGAACTAGAGTGCACCTATTTAGACTTAAATGAGACCTTGTGCTGTTTGCCTTTAAGGCATGCAACACAAGAGTGGTCATTGTGGAAAGCCTTTTCAGGTAAACCATCAACCAAGCCATGTCTCATAAGTATGTTTATATTTTTAAAGTTAATGTGCCCTAGTCTCCTGTGCCATAGATTACTCTCATCAACTGAAGCTTTAGCATAAAGACATGACAAGTTATTATTCATCCTAATCTCATTAAGATTCACATTATAAATGTCCTTATGCCTAGGTGTTCTATAATCAATGAATTTCTCATTTGGAATTTTAAAATCCTTGCTCAACACCAAGCATTCAGTATCAGTAAAAAGAACCTTATTTTTGTTATCACAAACTTGTGATACACTAAAAAGATTATATCAAGTTCTTTTACCAGAAACACGTTTTCAAAACGTAAATTGTTGGTGAGAAGAGTTCCTTTGCCTGTGATAGTTCCATATCCGCTTCCAAAGTAAACTTTATCACCATCCTTAATGGGAGTGAAGTTTGTGAGATAATCTTCCTTCCCAGCCATGTACCTAGAGAATCCACTCTCCCAATAGCCATAATCATTTACTTGTTTTTGAATGCCCTGCACATAAAGAAAATGAATTAGTTTTCTTTGGGAACCCAAGTCGGAGCAGACTTGGAATCATTTGGTTGTTCAATAAGAACAGACTTAGTCCTCATAACAACCCCTTGTTCATTCCTTTTTGGATTGAACACCTAGTTAACCCCAATTGGTTTTGTGATGACCTTTGAAATATAATTAAATCTATTACAGGTCATAGAAATCCCATTAGAATTAGGGTTTTGATCTTGCTTAGGTCTCCTTGTAAAGCTAGAAGAAGCTTTAGACCCCTTTCCTTGTGGTTGCAAATATTTACCATTATTTGGTCTGGCAACGTTTCTGTCAGCGTTTGATTTGGTCTTGTCAACGCTAAAATTACCCTTATCAGCGTTGAATCTAGGGTTTGCTACAGGAACCCATTGCCTATTAGACCATGTATTGGTCTTATGAAAAGGTCTTTGTCCATAAGTGTTAGACCCTTTAGTAAAGAATGGGGCTGGTCTAACAACTTGTGGACTTTGCTCCACAAAAGTTTTGGGTCTGACAGTGTTTGACCTTTTGTCAGCGTTGACCTTGGAAGCGTTGACACACTTATAGGCTAAATGTGAAAAGCTACCACAAGTATAACAGGCTTTTCTGGACATAACTCTAGGTCTAGAAGAAAAGAAACCTGTTCCATTATCACTAACTTGGCTTTTTGGTGACCTAGTATTTCTATACATTTCTGCATACTTAATGCTAGGTTTTCTAACAACGTTTGAGCCAAGGTCAACAGTCTTGCCAGTGATTGGGTTTGTTACTTTAATAGGGGTAGACTCATTTGGGCTATCAGTAAGCATGCCACCCTTGACGAACAAGGTAGGGTTGGCTTTCTTCCATTCATCCAAATCAGTCAACTTTTGCCTATATTCTTCTACTGGGGTAAGGACTCTTGGTGGAGGAATAAATTCATCTTCTTGGAGTTCTGGTAAACCAGTCCAAGATAAGTCCTTTCTTTGGACACCATAGAAGTCCCCAGCTGGTGGTGTAACATCACGTTACTCTTTCATCCTAATCCCAGTTATGTCCCTAGAACCCTTTTTTTTTACTAACACATTCTCCTAGGGTTTCTGAGGCTTTATCAAATCTCTGAATTTTAAGATCTACATTATCCTTATTCTTGATAGCCTCATCTAACTTAACCTGTAGTTCAGCATTGACCCTCTCCATGATGTTTGTAATATCAGTACTAGCATTTAAATCATGTTTTAAGATATTTATTTTATCTTTTAGGTCAAACTGCATTTTTTATACTCAGCTACAATCTTTTCAGTTTGAGTAAGAGCAAGTTGATAGTTAGACAACTTGCATCTCTCATTACTCACATCTATTGACAACCTTAAAACCTATTTGTTAAGTCTTTCAGTATTTAAATGACAACCCTTACTACAAAAAGCATCATCATATACCTCATTGTCTGATGAAGATGAGGAGTGTGCCATGAGAGCATATTGAACATGCTCTTCTTCTTCTATCTCAACAACCAAAGCTTTATCCTCTTCCTCATCCTTAGCCAAATAGCTCCAGTCCCATCCAACACCATCAATTTCTTGCATTGCCACCATGGCCTTAGGATCCTGAGCCTTAACAATTTGGCTTGAGGGTTTTCCAGCATTAGATCTTCTTGGAGATCTGCATTCTCTCATAAAGTGCCCCATACGATGACAATTGTAACACTCAACATTGGATTTGTCAAATCCAACAGTGTCCTTAGCTTTAAAAGTTATCTTCTTCTTGAATCTTCTATTCCATCTGTTGGCTCTTATACTTGCAAGTGCCATATTCCACTTAATGTCCATCTCCTCCAAATGATCATCACTTATTTGCTCAAGGTCCTCATAAGTAATCACTGAACCATTGGGCAATAAAGAAATGTATGCACACACAGTATCCAGATCAATACCAGCAGGCTTAACTCTTGGAGAGTCAATTTTGTATATGTCAGCGTCTGAATGTGAGGCGTTGACATGATATGATCCAGAGTTGACACATGTTGATCCAGTAACTGGGTGCATGTATGAATCCTTCTGATCAAATTGACCTTCACTATGTGAGAAGAAGGCCATGTTTCCATCGGTAGACTTACTTCCATGATCCAAAAGAGTTTCATTCTCCAACAGCCTCAGTTTGTTGTAAACATCATCAAAAGTAGAACTTTTGTGAGTGTTGTTGGTAATTATAGATCTTGCCTCAATCTTCCATGCATCACCAAGGCTTTTAAGAAAAGTGGCAATAATGTCAACATCACCAATTACTGTCCCCATGAAGGATAGCTTACTTGTAATGTCAAGAAGTCTGCTTCTCACACTACTTAGCTTCTCATTAGGTTGAGCCTTAAAAACAACATACTCATGTAAGAGTTGCTTCTTTTTCTCTTCCACAGTATCAGCATTACCACCATAGGCAACTTCAAGGGCTGCCCAAAGGTCTTTTGTAGACTCATAACCTCTGTATTTGTGCTGATTTTCTTGTCTCAAAGAGAGTTTCAGAATGCTTAGGGTTTTCATATCATCCCTTCTCTTTGCTATGTCCTCAGCAGACACAGTTCTACCATCTTCAGGTTTTTCTTTTCTATCTGCTTCAGAGCATCCTTGAACAGCTGTTCTTGTAGCAATGGCATATGCAATCTTTTGAGCTTTATTGAATGTGTTTCCATATTCAATAATCTCCCAGAGAGTGTAGTCATGGATTTGCAGATATTGGTCGAAGTTAAACTTCCACAGCTCAAAATTGTCTGGGTCTAACATGGGAATCTTGATGTTGTGGTTTGAGGAGGAGGAGGAAGTTACTTCTAGAGTAGACATGATGTTTTTAGGGTTTTGTGAAAATTAGGGTTTTTGGTGATTTAGGGTTCTTGTGTTCTTTTAGATCAAAGTTTCTCAACAAGCTCTGATACCACTTGTTGATCCCAAACTTAGATCGATTTAGCTTGTGTAAACGAGATTAGATCAAGTTATACACGTAGAGAAACTTTGTTGTGTATAAAATAATTCAAGTATTATGCGGAATTAATAATTAAACAAGAACACACAAACAGTTGTAAAACAAACTTTCACTTGATTGATTGAATCGAACTTGCTTACAATGAAAGTGTTTAAACGTATGAAAAACTTATATGAAACATAACCTAAAGGTCTTCTTTTATAGACATAAGAAGCCTTGTACAAGAGTCTACGTATCAGCTATTCTAGGTAAAGATAATTATAGAAAATACATTATTGATCCTATTAATGCAAAGCTTTTGGCTAAGTATAAAATCTTATCGTCCGATCTTTTCGAATTGATTAGTGGTAGAAAGTGCGACTCAATTGTCTTTTGGTAAAAAAAAGAGAATGGTTTGGTTTGGTTATCTAATTTAAACTAAAAGCAAATAATTGTCGTTGAGTAAAGTGAAATTGACTAAAAACTTAACAAGTAATTTTAGAACTTAAAACTTTGTAAAACTTAAAAGCTCAAACTATCGGAATGTAACTAGTCTTTTCCATCGGAATGCACCAAAGTCAAAACCATCGGAATATAACTAAAACAAGTCATCGGAATAATACAAGTGAAAAGCCATCGGAATATTCTACGTCAAATATGTCGCAATGTTGTTTAATCGCAAAGTCCAGATCGGAATGCAAGGTATCGGAAAGTTTATATCGCAATAAAATTCTATCGGAATAATAAGCAACCTATCGGAATGATGCAATCTAAAATTGGGCAGAGTTTCGACTTAAAAGGACCTTAAACCCCGTCGGAATATGCGATCGCAATGAGCGATCGCAATCCCAGATCGGAATAAGGGGGAAATGACCAAACTATTGCAAAGTAAAACCCTTGATGGGTTATTGCGATGGAAATAAGCAGCCGTCGGAATGTTTAGTACCCAATATTGCGATGGAATGCAATAGTAATCCGAAATTGGTGGACACCTGAAAACTCAATAAGCACGTAAAATAAGCTACTTTATCGGACTTTAAACAACTTAATAAGCTAGAATTAGATAACTTTCAAAACAAGAAAAATGATAAAATTTATAAAAGAAACTTTAAAATGACTAAACCTTTTAAGAATCCGAAAAGCAATAAGCTAAAACATGAATAAGCCAATAAGCATAAGGAGCTTATAGCCTAAACCGTATGAAAGCTTATGTAGAGTAAAAGATTAACTTTTTCTTGACTAAAACATCAAAACCAATCACGCATTAAGAATTAATCGGATCAAATATTGAGTTTTGGATCAAAGATTAAGCAAAATCAAGAAATGTAGAAGGAGATTAAAGAACAAAAGCTTAAACTTTAACTTGATTAATGAAATTGAAATACCAAAAGCTTAAACTTGAAAGATTAAAGGAAAGAAAAGATGAAAAACTTAGTGAGAGAAAGTTGGGAACTTTCTCTCTCTAAAAACTAAAAAGAAAAAATTAAAAGTGAAACTAGCTAACCACCCTCCTAATGTGATTAGGAGGGTATTTATAGGCTAAGTGGGAAGTGCATGTGTGGTGTGCTTCCTTCTTTCTTTTCTTCTCGACTCGATTTAATTCCTTGTCTTTTCTCGACGTCGTCTCGGGATTTGACCTTGTCTTAATAATTTTCTTCTTTAATTTAGACTTGAGTTCTTCGACTTCATTAAACTTCTGTCTTTAGACTTTTTCTTCGATAAATCTTCAGAATAGGTCTTGGACATCCGTTCTTTAAGCACTCTTGATCTCTTGACTTCGTCTTTTCTCGTTTTCTTCGATAAAAGCCCGTGAAAGCCCGTGTTTTCTTCCCTTTTTATCTTTTGGTCCTAAAACACAATAAAAACACAAACCACGCATAATTCCGACTTTTACGACATAAAATACACGTTTTGGTCTTGTTATTATTGGAAATAAGTGGTAAAAGGATAAGTTTTTTCACACTTATTAAATCCCCTACACTTGACCATTGCAATGCCCTCATGCAATGCATTAATTTTAAAGCACGGTTTACATTTTCCATCATAAATAACCCACCTTGGCCTTTATTAAATACTAAATATTTAGGGAAAATAACAAGATAAAAACAAGTAAAGAAATCAAAGACTTACATTGGGTTTTGGTTGCCATGAACGTTTATCATCCTCAAGTTTCACGCTCCCCATACCAAGCTTAAAAACAAGATCATTGTTATTAAAAGTTAGCAAACTAACATGAATTCATGTGGGCCAATTATTCACTTAGACTCCCTTATTCCTAGGTGTATCTCTTATATTTTATTTTTGTCTTGAATGATCACGAGGATTCATTGTTTGACTTATTTTGATAGTTATTTAGGCCGAAAATAAAGTAGGACGATTTAATCAATAGTTAGCTAAAGGACAAAAATATTTTAAAACTGCTTCTCGGGACCTCTTAAAGTTCATATCTTGGCATAACTCGCTTCACGATTTGAGACCTTTCTCGGACCGATATTTGGCAGCGACTTCATACTTCTAATCTTTGAGAGTCGTTCTTGAAATTATGGCCTTCTCTTCATATTAGGAATTTCTTCTCTTGAACTTTTGAGAGATTCTTCATATTTGGACCACGACTTCTTCATTTTTCTTCAATCTTTATTTTGGACTTTGATATCAACGATCCGCCTCCTTTTAGGACTTGGATCTATTTATCCTCATACCTTGTTAGGGTCTTTTAGGATAGACTTCTCCATGATCTTTTGGGGAGTATTTGCTTTTCGTCGTGTGTCTCGATCCTTCATATTGATTTTCGATAAATGATTCTTCACATCACTTTTGGATCTTTAGCAACAAAATGTAGCCCTCATGCCTTGTTAGGGCCTTTTCAGACTCACCAATCTTCGCATCCCGCTTCAATAAGTTATGCCTTGGCTATGAACTCTAATTAATACCGAGCAACTTTTAAACGAGCGATGGGAGAATAGGCTCATAATTATTGCAGATATATTTATTAACAAGCGATGGGAGAATAGGCTCATAATTAACTCACATAAACTCACGAAAGAATACCAAACTTATAATTGAGTCTATCATCTCTCGTCCTCCACAGTTTAAAATCTCAAGGAATGAGACTCGTAGATGCTTAGCCAATTAAATCAAAGTTTTGGGTTTTCGAGTCATCTATAGGATCTTGCAAATTTTTAGACTTTTTCAAGTTTAGAAATCGCATTTTAAAGTTCCCTTGACAAACAACTCTCTAGGATCAATTATAGGAACTTGAGAAAATTTCTTGTTCTTAACCTGTGAGAGTTAAGACTTTCGCGTTTTAAAGTTCCCTATATAAAAGCCTAGCAAAACTTGACTTAAACACGTTAAGGATACTAGCTAGAGTAAATTTAGATAAGTAAACTCGGGTTGAGTCAAAATATTCACGATTTTGAAAAATTAAAACCACTTTATTAAACTTTATTTTTGCAAAGAAATTAAATAACGATAAAAAAGGAAAACTACAAGGCCAAAATAGATTAAAAATTTTGAAAAATGTCGAAAAATCACATTTTCCGGTTAAAATGAGGACAAATTCATGGAAAAGACCACTTACTTCAATAGAAGTCCCCCTACACTTGATATAAACATTGTCCTCAAAGTTTAAGCATGTGGGAGTAAACTCCCCTACACTTATGACATTGTGCACTTTGTTTAAGTCTTGCTAAGGAAAGGACAACTAGAGTGATTTCAATGTGAACATATATGATATGAAATATTAAATAACGATAGTTTAGGATAGAACCAGGAAGATGGGAACACGGGATCACGGTTCGTCAAAAGTCATCGAGATGCTCTTTGAAGCTTGAATCCCTGTACAAAATAAGAAACAAGACAACCAACACATATGGATCTCCCCCTACACTTATTATGAAAGCAGTAAAGGATAGATCACGGGTTGCCTCCCGAGAAGCGCTTGTTTTTTATAACCGAGTCACGAGCCTGACTCGACCCAAAACTAGTTCATAGGGAACATGGTGAGGGATGGAATCATCTCATGAGAGATGTCCTCACCAAAGTACAACTTCAAACGCTGGCCATTCACCTTAAAATTGGGCCCATTTGGCTGAGAAAGCTCAATGGTGCCATAGGGGAAGACTTTGGCGATTGTGAATGGACCAGACCAGCGGCTCTTCAACTTGTCCGAGAAGATCTTCAACCGAGAGTTAAAAAGTAAGACTTGATCACCAACGTGGAACTCTCGGTTCTTAATTCTTGCATCGTGGATGATTTTGGTCTTCTCTTTGTAGATCAATGAGTTCTCGAAAGCTTCATCCCTCAGTTCACTTAGCTCGTTGAGTTGAATCTTTCGAAGATCATCGGCTTTGTTGATGTCGAAGTTAGCCCACTTCAAGGCCCAGTACGCCTTGTGTTCCAGCTCGATAGGGAGGTGGCATGCTTTCCCGTACACAAGACGATAAGGTGTACAACCAATCGGCGTCTTATAGGCGGTACGGAAATCCCACATAGCATCATCTAACTTTCGGCCCACGCGGCACAATGCTCTCCCACAGTACGCTCAAAAATTCGCTTCAATCCACGGTTGGAAATCTCGGCATGCCCATTGATCTGGGGATGATAGGCGGTGGAAAGGTGGTGACTGACACCATACTTAGCCATGACTCTTTCGAATTGATCATTGCAAAAATGAGTCCCGCGGTCACTGATTATAGCATAAGGAACACCGAATCGAGCAAACAGCTGCTTCAAAAAGTTCACAACCACCCTCGCATTGTTCGTTGGGAGAGCCTTAGCTTCAACCCATTTAGAAACGTAGTCAACGGCTACGAGGATGTACTTGTTCCCTTTGGATGATGGAAATTGCCCCATAAAGTCGATACCCCATACATCAAAGATTTCACACTCTTGTATGAAATTTTGGGGCATCTCATCTTTATGTGTGATCTTGCCTTGTCTTTGGCAATCATCGCAATGTTTAATCATTTCGTGAGTGTCACGATAAATGGTGGGCCAATAGAATCCAGAGTCAAACACTTTATTAGCGGTGTAGTTGGGATCAAAGTGACCACCGGTGGGTCCTTTATGGCAAGCATCAAGGATTTGTAAAGCTGTCGGTCCATCAACACATCGAAAAATGATCAGATCAGCGCATTGTTTGAAGAGATAAGGGTCATCCCAGAAGTAAGTCTTAACATCTTTAAAGAACTTCTTCTTTTGTTGGGATGTTAACCCTTTGATGAGAATACCACCCGCTAAGTAGTTTGCAATGTCCGCAAACCATGGGGTGTCATCAAGATTGGAGTGAATAGACATTAAGGCCTCAAGGGGAAAAGAGTCATTGATCTCTTGGTTCGGATGATCCCCTTGATATGGATCCTCAAGTCTACTCAGATGATCCGCTGCTAGGTTTTCGGCTCCCTGTTTGTCACGAATTTCAATGTTGAATTCTTGAAGGAGCAAAACCCAACGAAGAAGTCTTGGCTTAGAATCTTGCTTAGTCAACAAGTACTTCAACGCGGAATGGTCGGTATACACGATGGTGGTGGAAAGGAAAAGATAGGGGCGGAATTTTTCAAAAGTATACACTATAGCTAAAATCTCTTTTTCGGTAGTGGTATAATGCAATTGAGCCCCTGTCATAGTCTTGCTAGCATAGTGGATTGGTTGGAAGTGTTTATTCACTCTTTGTCCCAAAACCGCTCCAATAGCAAAGTCGCTAGCATCACACATCAATTCGAAAGGTAACTCCTAATTAGGGGTAACCAAGACCGGTGCCTTAGTCAGCTTGTCCTTAAGAATATTGAAAGATTCAAGACACTCTTTAGAAAAGATGAAAGGAGTATCTTTTTCCAAGAGGTGGGTCATCGGGCGAGCGATTTTAGAGAAATCCTGAATGAAACGACGATAGAAGCCCGCATGACCCAGAGAACTTCTCACACCCTTCACGGTTGAAGGTGGAGGTAATTTGGCTATGACATCCACTTTAGCACGGTCGACTTCAAGACCAGCTTTTGAGATTTTGTGTCCTAGCACAATGCCTTCTTTTACCATGAAGTGGCATTTTTCCCAATTCAGAACAAGGCGAGTGTCTTCACACCGCTTAAGCATGCGTTCCAAATTGGCAAGGCACGTAGAGAAGGAATCACCATAGACCGAGAAATCATCCATGAAGACTTCTATGGTTTCTTCAACCATGTCATGGAAGATAGCCATCATGCACCTTTGGAATGTCCCTGGAGCGTTGCATAAGCCAAAAGGCATGCTTTTATAAGCAAATGTGCTGTAGGGACAAGTGAATGTGGTTTTCTCTTGGTCTTTGGGATCGATGGGTATTTAAAAGTAACCCGAGAAACCGTCTAAGAAGCAGTAATAGTCATTACCCGCTAGACGTTCAAGCATTTGGTCCATGAAAGGAAGGGGAAAATGATCCTTTCTCGTAGCATCATTGAGTTTGCGGTAGTGTATACAAACTCTCCACCCTGTAACGAGACGAGTAGGAATCAACTCATTGTTTTCATTGGGAACAACGGTGATTCCGCCTTTCTTAGGCACACAATGGACTAGACTAACCCATGATGAATCCGAGATAGGGTAAATCATGCCCGCATCAAGAAGTTTGATAACCTCTTTTTTGATAACGTCATGGATCTTGGGATTCACCCTTATTTGGCTTTGAATAGTGGGTTTAAATTCGTCCTCCATGAGAATTTTATGTGTGCAAAAGTGAGGATCAATTCCACGTATATCAGAGATTTTCCAAGCAATCGGTTTCTTATGATTCTTCAGCACGGCGATAAGTTGGGATTTTTCTTCTTCTTTCAGGTTCTTTGCGATGATGACCTATAACTTCTTGTTGTCTTCAAGGAAAACGTACTCGAGATGAGACGAAAGATCCTTAAGCTCTAAATCCGGAGGATTTTCGATGGACGGCGTAGTCAACTTCGGATCATCGGTAGAGATAGCCTTAGGAGACTGTGGAGAAATATGGTCCTCATTGAGAAGTTTCTCAATGGTACGAATTTCTTCATCCCAATTGGAGGGAGAATCGTCATATTGCAAATCCACATCTCCCAGAGTTGCTTCAAATTCTTTCAAGAGGAAATCACTTTCTCCAAATGGAGTTAGTGATGGAGCAATAGAGGCAACGATCTCAACATTGGGTAGAGAAGAAAGATTACTTTTGCAAGCATCATTAAAGTGTTCTTCACAAGCCTCATCGAGAACATCAATAGCATTAACACTCTCATATGAATAAGGTTGCTTAGAAATCTTACCCATGTTGAAGACAATTTTATCGTCACCAACTCTCATGATTATTTCGCCCGCGGCTACATCAATGAGAGTGCGACCGGTCCTCAAGAAGGGACGTCCAACGATTAATGGAACACGGGGATCCATCTCGTAGTCAACGACAACAAAATCCGTCGGGAAGGTGAATTTGTCAACGCCAACGAACACGTCTTCGACTATCCCCACTGGATAAGCAACCGTACAGTTGGCTAATTCCAAAGTCATTTTGGTGGGGACAAGCTCGGGGAGAGATAATTGCTTCCAAACACTTAAAGGCATTAAGTTTATACTAGCACCTAGATCGGCTAGGGCCATGCAATTCTCTACTCCCGGGAAGTTGCAAGGAATCAAGAAGCGACCCGGATCACCAAGTTTGGTGGGCAATTTCCTTAAGAGAACTGCAGAGCAATTCTCATTAAGTTGGGTCTGAGCAATGTCAAGAAGCTTCTCTTTGTCACTAAGAAGATCTTTAAACATTTTGGCGTACTTTGGCATGTGAACGAGAGCCTCGGCAAAGGAGATATTAAAATTCAGTTGTTTAAACATTTTTAGAAAGTTAGAAACCTGAATATCATCCTTGTTTTTCAACTTCTCTTTCCTCAACCTTGAGGGATAAGGTATACCGGATGAAGAGGAAGGCTTTAGTGGAGTAGGATCACTCACACCCGCGGGTGGTGGGGGAATGGGGGTAGAAGGCAAAGTAGGTGAGGAAAGTTGCTCTTTTTCCTTGTTCACAATCATAGGTGGAGGTGTAGGAAGCTCGGGTTCCGTATAACCTTTTCCACTACGAGTGGTGATTGCTTTCATCTCCCCTCGTGGATTAGCAACGGTGTTACTCGGAAGAGTACCCGAAGAAGAGGGTTGATTACCTTGGAAAAGCGAACCGATCATATCACGTATATTATCCGCTTGAGTGCTGAAAGAGTCTCTCATGTCTGCGCGAATATCATTGCTTTGTTTCGCCATGTCATTCCTTTGCTCGGCTCGAATATCACTCCCTTGTTTCGCCATGTCTCCTTTCAAGTTGATGAATTGACTCTGAAGATTCGTCACCATCTCTCTATTAGTCCTCATGAACGTCTCGATGTCCTGATTCAACGCCGTTGGTTGATTGAGAGGTGGAGCTTGGTAAGCTTGAGAATTTCCTTGAGGTGGATATGGGTTTCTTTGGGATTGATATTGATTGTTAGCACGAGGTTGTGTTTGGTTATTTCGGTTATAGCTTTGTTGTTGGTTTTGGTGTTGAGGAGTAAAACCGGGTGGTGAAAGATAGTTGTTTGAACGATAACTTAGCAAGTTACGGTCTCCTTGAGGACGAGCTTGAGAGCCTCCCGTGGGATAGGTACCGTATGCCGCGTTAACATTTTCACAGAAATTGCCTTGAGTAGAAGGACAATCAATGTAAGAATGAGGACCACCGCATGTGTCACAAGAAATAGCAACGGCTTTAGCTTATTGAGTTTGGTTAGTAGCCAAAATTTGCATACTTTTGCTAATTTCAAGAATAGCACGTTCCATGGCGGACATGTCGGTGGTGGAAGAAGTAGATGAAACATTGACTCTCGGATTAGATCTTGAGGATGCGGATGAATCCCAATTCTTGTGGTGAGTAGTCATGTTTTCAATCAACTCTCTACACTCCTCCGGTCTCCTTTTCATAAAAGTACCACCGGCGGCGGCTTTGATCGTGTCACGATCACGAAAAGTGAGACCATTGTAGAAAGTATCAATGAGAGTGACGGGGAGCATGTTATGATTAGAACAACGGTCGATCAAATCATTGTAGCGTTCCCAAGCATCAAAGAGCGATTCATCAGTGTCTTGCATGAGTCCACTAATTTGGTTACGAAGGCTCGTGACCATGGATGTTGGAAAGTAGCGCGACAAAAATCGTTGAGTCATGTCGTCCCAAGTATGAATAGAATTCTTTGGGAGACGGTCAAACCATTTTTCGGCATGGTGAGAAAGCGTGTGGGGAAATAGTTGAAGGCGAAGTACATCCATAGAAACACCGGGCATCTTCATGCTTTGAGTAATAGTAATGAATTTGTCGAGGTGCTTGTTTGCATCATCATCCGGCAATCCGCGAAATGGATTAGTTTGCACTTGTTTGATCATGTGATGCTTCAACGAAAACTCCTGGGCCGTGATTTGAATCGGCACAATCGGTCCTCCGCGTCTGTTCATGGTGGGTTGACAAAGTTCCTCCATTGTTCGTAAATCGGGTAGGGGAGCATTGTGGTTGTTGTTATTCTTATTCAAATTGGGAAGAGGTGGGTTATTATTATTGTTGTTATGAACACTATCCATATCTAAATCTTCACGAGTCTCGGGCTCAGAATAATTTGAAGATCTAGTACGCATACACCTGTAGAAGAAAAAGATACCAAAAACACAGAGAATATATATATATATATATATATATATATATATATATATATATATATATATATATATATATATATATATATATATATATATATATATATATATATATATATATATATATATATATATATATATATATATATATATATATATATATATATATATATATATATATATATATATATCTTTTTGGTGCAAAACCTTTGGAAAAGAAATGCTTTTTATAATTTTTTAATGTTTTTGTGTTTTTGAAAATTTTATATTTTTTTATGGGTTGTTGAAAATTTTTAAAATAACGTTCTTAAAAGAACGGGTCAAAAAAAGAGCCGGCTGCGGCGCCATTTAATGCAAAGCTTTTGGCTAAGTATAAAATCTTATCGTCCGATCTTTTCGAATTGATTAGTGGTAGAAAGTGCGACTCAATTGTCTTTTGGTAAACAAGAGAATGGTTTGGTTTGGTTATCTAATTTAAACTAAAAGCAAATAATTGTCGTTGAGTAAAGTGAAATTGACTAAAAACTTAACAAGTAATTTTAGAACTTAAAACTTTGTAAAACTTAAAAGCTCAAACTATCGGAATGTAACTAGTCTTTTCCATCGGAATGCACCAAAGTCAAAACCATCGGAATATAACTAAAACAAGTCATCGGAATAATACAAGTGAAAAGCCATCGGAATATTCTAGGTCAAATATGTCGCAATGTTGTTCAATCGCAAAGTCCAGATCGGAATGCAAGGTATCGGAAAGTTTCTATCGCAATAAAATTCTATCGGAATAATAAGCAACCTGTCGGAATGATGCAATCTAAAATTGGGCAGAGTTTCGACTTAAAAGGACCTTAAACCCCGTCGAAATATGCGATCGCAATGAGCGATCGTAATCCCAGATCGGAATAAGGGGGAAATGACCAAACTATCGCAAAGTAAAACCCTTGATGGGTTATTGCGATGGAAATAAGCAGTCGTCGGAATGTTTAGTACCCAATATTGCGATGGAATGCAATAGTAATCCGAAATTGGTGGACACCTGAAAACTCAATAAGCACGTAAAATAAGCTACTTTATCCGACTTTAAACAACTTAATAAGCTAGAATTCGATAACTTTCAAAACAAGAAAAAATGATAAACTTTATAAAAGAAACTTTAAAATGACTAAACCTTTTATGAATCCGAAAAGCAATAAGCTAAAACATGAATAAGCCAATAAGTATAAGGAGCTTATAGCCTAAACCGTATGAAAGCTTATGTAGAGTAAAAGATTAACTTTTTCTTGACTAAAACATCAAAACCAATCACGCATTAAGAATTAATCGGATCAAATATTAAGTTTCGGATCAATGATTAAGCAAAATCAAGAAATGTAGAAGGAGATTAAAGAACAAAAGCTTAAACTTTAACTTGATTAATGAAATTGAAATACAAAAAGCTTAAAGTTGAAAGATTAAAGGAAAGAAAAGATGAAAAACTGAGTGAGAGAAAGTTAGGAACTTTCTCTCTCTAAAAACTAAAAAGAAAAAATTAAAAGTGAAACTAGCTAACCACCCTCCTAATGTGATTAGGAGGGTATTTATAGGCTAAGTGGGAAGTGCATGTGTGGTGTGCTTCCTTCTTTCTTTTCTTCTCGACGTCGTCTCGCGATTTGAACTTGTCTTAATAATTTTCTTCTTTAATTTAGACTTGAGTTCTTCGACTTTATTAAACTTCTGTCTTTAGACTTTTTCTTCGATAAATCTTCAGAATAGGTCTTGGACATCCGTTCTTTAAGCACTCTTGATCTCTTGACTTCGTCTTTTCTCGTTTTCTTCGATAAAAGCCCGTGAAAGCCCGTGTTTTCTTCCCTTTTTATCTTTTGGTCCTAAAACACAATAAAAACACAAACCACGCATAATTCCGACTTTTACGATATAAAATACACGTTTTGGTCTTGTTATTATTGGAAATAAGTGGTAAAAGGATAAGTGTTTTCACACTTATTACCTATCTTTACTAGAAACAAACTAGAAACATAATACGCGTAGACCATATCTTTCTAACAGTGTTTGTCTTCAACCTATCAACGCTTGACTTCTTCCTGTCAACACTTGATCTGTCAACGTTTGTTTTCTTCTTATCAACGCTTGTTTTCTTCTTGTCAGCGTCCAAGTGTACTGGCTACATTTTATTCCCAACATAAAGTCTGATGATTCTTCTAGAACCGGAGGAATCTTCCCAAGGACATTCCATAGCTAGAAATAGTAGTCCTTAGGAAAGATGGAGAAAGATTGTGAACGTAGCTGAATGCCGACCAAGTACTTAAGTTAGCACTGGAACAATCACAACAAGGTGCTAGTTATGAAGTATTGGTAAGCATTGAAGGGGTTGAAGAATGAAAAAGAATTGTAACGATAAAGGGTGAAAAGAAAGAAGCCCTCCTTACAACTTAGGCAGAAACCGGGTCAACACATATGCTATTGAGATCATTTTTTAATGATGCTCGATATTGAAGATAGACATCATGGACCCAGTGATGCAATGCACAACCCAACCCAGCTAACTCAGATATCTCTTAAAAGATATTTGTTTTAATCACACGGAGACAACGCATTATCTATTAATTTATTCACTCCGAATAAATTGGTATTGAAATGGTGGCACTCCTCTCCAGCCTCCGATCACCAAAATCCAAAATGAACGATCGAGTCTAGAGCCATTTGAGATATTCAAATATCTCATTAGGACACACTTTCATAATTCCTTGCTTCTTCACACACTGTGAAAAGTAAGAAAGGTTTTAAGAGTCCTACACAAAATCTTCATGATCTTGCCTGAACATCCGAGTGATACGAAAGTATTTACAATGAAGATGGAAATCGTTCTTGAGCGAATATCAGGAAGCTCATGGTAGGTGACTTGTGCGATTCTTTATGAATCAAACTTTTGATAACTGGAAAGCAACAGTGGTTTAATTCTTAACTGAATTTAAACACGTTCCAGGCCTCTACGCAATATCTTAATGGTCTTGCCAGAACACTTAGAGTGACACTCTGTAGTGTTCACAGTGATGAGTGGAAATCCTACTAGTGTTAACCTCAAACAACACTTGGTAGGTAACTTGCAAGATTCTATACGAATCAAGCTCGTGACAACTCGAAAGCAACGATGGTGCGGTTCTTAACTGAATTTCAGTTGTTCCAGGAACATGAATTGACGGCTTCAAATCATGCGGATAACATTTTCCAAATGATTCACTCTTTATGTTCGCAGTCAGCTTTGGACTGTCGAATAAAGAGAACGGGTTTACCCGCGAAATCTTGTCAAGGAGGTTCTTAATTAAAACTACCTGTCACAAGTACGATATTTTATATCGTCCAACGGTCTTCACCAACCAGAGGTAAATGTTGATCCCAAACTTAGATCGATTAAGCTTTGTGTATACGAGATTAGATCAAGTAATACACGTAGAGAAACTTTTGCTTATGAATAAAGTAACTAAGTGTTATGCGGAATTAACACTTAACCTAGAACACAAAGATGTTAAACAAACTTTCACTTGTATTAGAATAATCGAACTTGATTACAATGAAAGAGGTTTAACAGTCGAATACTTGTGAAAACTTATTATTGAACATTAACCTAAAGATCTTCTTTTATAGATTAAGAAGTCTTGTACAATAAGCTACGAATCAACTATTCTAGGTAAAGATAATAATGAAAAATACAATGTCGAACTTATCTTTACCATATACAAATATAGAAACAAATAAACAAAAAGATTCGTATGAAGATATATTCCATCAGTGCTTGTCTTCAAGGCTGTCAGCGTTGACTTCTTCAAATGTCAACGCTTGGCTGTCAGCGTCCAACTTCTTCTTATCAGCGCTTGAACTCTTCTTAGCAGCGTCTAGTGAACTGACCCATAATTTATTCCCAACAATCCTCCCCTAAACTTGATATCTATTCCAATGATCAAGTTTCCGAATAAATACTTAAGGCTTAGGAGGAATCTTACAAAAACTTCTTATGTTGGTGATAAACATATCTAATCAAATCTTTGGCCACGTCACTAGTGTAATCAATCTCCAAGGGTGTTTCCTTCATCTTCTCCAGTACTTCTTTGGACAAGTAATAATCAGCATCCACAAGAAGATATTCTGAGAACTTGGTAGAACTCAAATGAAACACACCACAAGTAGAATAAAGCCTCCAATGAAGATCACTGAGATCATCTTCAAGATCCTTCCATATGGCAGGATCTGCTTCCCTTGGACCACACAAAGTCAAAAATGTGTGCCACAGTCTTATTCCTGTTGCTGAAGTAGGTGCTTCAGCCTTGTACTTGGCCTCTATCAACTTCCATAGATGAACCAAGTCCTTTCTGTCTATGCTTGCAAAGATAGAAATAATCGAAGTAAAAATGTGTACCTCCTTCCCAAATCTGCCAATCTTCAAAAATCCACACTCATCTTCATCAAAACTTATGATTGGATTTCTGGCATCTAGAGATACTACATTAACCAAATCTGAAGCTTCTAATGGAGAAAGCTTGAGATGCTTCCTTATGACAGTTTCACTTGGATCATACACATCCATATCTTTGGGAAATTGGAGAGGAACTCCTTTCTTCACTAGTCTTTGAGCAATCCTCATCTCCTTTGCAATCTGCATTTCCTCAGCAAGCTCCTGTTTCCTTTCTTTTGAAAGAAACTGTAAGACATTATTTTCTTGCACATGCCTCCAAATAGGATGTGCCCTGTACTCTAGCTCCTCAAAAGATAAAGCCAGCAACTTCTTGTATGTCCATCCAGGTTGATGGCATCTAAGCAACTTGTAATACAATGGCCTGCTATCTCTTCTAAGCCAAGTCTTGACCTCTTGTGCATTATACTTCAAAATCACCTTTATATCATCTTGTACCCAGAGAAGAATTTCCAACCCCCAAATTTGATCTGATAAGCTCATCCCTGGGTTGTCAAATACCTTATCTTCCCAAGCATGGTACATCCTGGTGATTTCTGGAAGGTCAAAATCAACCTGCATCTTCAAATCTCTCAACCTTTCTTTTGCCAACTCATCCCCATATTCAAGTCTTTCTGGATCTTCAATGATTTGAACACTTGAATCTGAGCTAGCTCCTTCTTTTTCATCATCACTCTCTTCCTCACTCTCAGAAGTGGAAACAAATGGTGATGTCCCACTTCCCTTCAAATCTTGCTCCAAAAGTTGTTCAGCCAATTGTTTATCAAATGCAATTTGGGCTGCATCCTTCTTTGGAACCTCTTCTTCAACCAAAATTCCTTTACCCTTGTCTTTTGGATCAATGGTAGGTAAAGTAGATGAAGATACCTGTGTAGACACATCTTTGATGATTGTTGATGACTGGAATACATCAACACCACCTGCAGGTTTGTCAGCGTTCAAGTTACCTGTGTCAGCGCCCCGTTTACTCTTGTCAGCGCTGGATGTGTCAGCGTCCAAACTTTTGTCAACGCCAAGATTACTTGTGACAGCACCCTTGGATGTATCAATGACAGGGTGCTTCTTCAAGTTGGTGAGTGCTTCAGCAATATTTAAAGATTCACTAAATTGTGAACTCTTCTCACTGGCTGTATGAATCAGCTCATCCTCTTCATCCTCCCCTTTGGAAGATTCCTCTATTCTACTCCTGCTACTAGGATTCTCCAAAACAGTTACCCGCTCCCTTAATGCTTGGAGTTCACGACCCTGATTATTGACAATTTGTATAAGGCTGACATTTTGCTTTTGCAAGCTAATGACAGCAGCCGTGAATTCATTCAATGTCATAGGTTCCAATCTGCCCTCAGCTAGAATGGGGATTTGACCTCCCAAAATAGAATCATAGGGCATGGATGAGGTCTTAATGATGTTGGGACTGTCTTGACCAGCATCTAAGCCTGTGCCAATAGCCCCAGCCTCATCCATGTCACCAGCCACACTTGTGGAGGTGGTTCTCTCTGCAACATGGCTAGGACCACTAGAGAAGAACACTCCAGCAGTACTTTGGCGTTTAGGCAACCTAGATTGTAAGGGGATGGAAGATGATGTAGATTGTGTGGATGTGGGTTGGTTAAGGGGTGTTTGGGATTGTTCAGGGATGTCATCAGCGTTGGGCTTGGCTGTGTCAGCGCCAACATATTGAGTGTCAGCGTTGACATTGGCTTGGTCAACGTCCATGTGTTCAGGTGAAGGTAATGGTTCAAGGACAGGCTCAAGTTGAGGTTCAGGGTCTGGTTGTGGTTGGGCAGCCTGAATTACTTCAAGCATGGCTTGAGTGAGAGGTATAGGTCTGTTTGTTGAGATCATTTTGTCAAAAATGGTTTTCTTTTGCTTAGGGATCTCATAAAAATGGTCATGATCCCTAAGACAATATTCTTGTAAATCAAACACCATTTGCAAAAATCTTGGGTAAGCCAAAGTCATTTTACTTCCCTTATTTTTACACATCCCTTCAAAAATCATTTTTGAAAAATTATACCTAAGCCCACGTGACATACAAACCAAAGCACTTGCAATGGACCTGTTTATTTCATTAAAAGCAGTACATTTTGGACTTAAGCATTGAAGAAGGACATGTATCAAATATTTCCAATCTGAGGGAAATTCCTGCTTATGATATTTATTTAAAGTTTTATCAGCAGGAATAGGATAACCCAATTCCCTAAGACCTTGTTCTATTGTTGCAATGGCAAGGGTAGTCACACCATCAGCGTCATTAAGACGCAAAGCTTGGCGAACCAAAGCTTCAGTGACCACCCATGTTCTACCATGAATAGTAGATGTTAATGTAGTCACTCCATTAGCTGTTGTGGAACTTACATTATTCCAAAACTGTCTAATGTGTGCGACAGGGACTAGTGGTTCATGAGAAAGTGCATACCTTAAGGAAGATGCATTTAAATATGCCACCATTTGTGAATACTGAGGGAACAAATCATTATCAGCGTCCAAGTAAGCTACCATATTATGTTGGCTCTTGAACTCCAATGTCAGATTGTTTGAGTTGAACTTTGGTGCCATGATGAAAGCTGTTTAGGTTATGTGATATAGGAAAAATCTAGGAGAAAAATGTTAGACAAGAAAGTATGAATACCCAGAATGAAAAGTTAGCCAAATTTATAGGAGAGATGCATGATTATGATTGGTCAAAAATGAGGTAGTTATATTCAAAGAGTAATGATGAAAATATTGAATCAAATATAACTTATCTCATGCATTAATTAAAAGTAACAACTCCTCAAAAATTACGGCCAAAGATTAGTCAAAAATAACAACTGGGTAGGGCCCACTAGGTGTCAACAGTCAAAAATAACTCATCAACGCCCAACGGCTAAATTTTCTTGTCAGCGTTTGCCTAAAGCCTTGTCAGCGTCACGATTGGTCTTAACAGCGTTTGGAGAAAAACTTGTCAGCGTCTAAAAATAAAAATATTTAAAAAGAAAAAGACCTTAACAAAGTAATTTATCCTAAGGGAAATATCTTGCAAGTTGATAATAATTACTGGGCGGCAAGCACTGTCCACTTATGCACACTTGCTTAAGCAAGATAGACACAAATGTCCTCAAGTGTCCCTTGCTAACCAAAATACTTACCAACAAAGTTATTTCATAAAATCCTTTGTAACTCCCAGGTAAACCCATTAAAAACAAATATTCCCAAGTCTCCCAACAGACCACAACCAATTCTAGGCCAAAAATGTCTTGGCAGCATGCATAGTTTGTCAACTTTGCATGCTACAGTGCCTCATGGTTTAGTAAAACTAACCCATACTCACCTGTGGACACAATCTAGAATTGTGATAAGAGTATTATAAGAATACCCAAGAGTCCTAAAGGTTCCTTAAACCTCCCCTTAAACTATGATACATGAGTTTCTCAAAATATATATGAACATTAAAAATTTATGTCAAGATAGGAATATAAATATTCCAACCATCATCCATAAACAAAAACATGTCCAAATAGCTCTTCAAAGATCCATAAGCAACTCTGTATCCAATGGCATAAAGCTAACACCACCTACACATTTAGATTGAAAACCACAAAACTAACATTGTTGCTGACAGCGCCCTGACAACACTTATCATCGTTGAAGGAACTCTTGTCAGCGTTAGACAATAATATCTCTAACAACGGCAAAATAACACTTGTCAGTGTTAAATTTACCTTTGTTAGTGTTAGAAAAATAAAGTGGAAAAATCTAAATCATCACAAAGACCAATAACAATGCATTATCCTGTACATACTTTTACAAAAAGAGTTCCAAAACACATATTAAGTGAGATTGACCATTCCAATATTTGTTACCAAATATTGAAATCTTCCAGTATCAAAAGGTTTAGTTAATAAATCAGCCACATTATCTTCTGTGTCTACCCTATCTGGTTGTATTAAACCTTTCTCAAAGCAATCTCTTATAAAATGATGCCTAATTTCTATGTGTTTGGTTTTAGAATGATGTACAGGATTTTTAATAATGCATAAAGTACTGTTATTGTCAACAAAAATCTTGGTATGCATGAAATTATACCCATAATCCAACAGCTGGTTCTGAATCCATAAGACTTGTCCACAACAAGCAGCTGCAGCCACATATTCTGCTTCAGTTGTAGAGTTTGCCACCACTGTTTGTTTCTTGCATTGCCAAGATATCAATCTACTCCCAAGAAATTGACATCCACCAGTTGTGGATTTTCTATCAAACTTGTCACCACCATAGTCACTGTCCGAATATGCAATAAGTTCCAATGGAGAATCTTTTGGGTACCATAAGCCAAGATCTGGATAACATCTTAGGTACCTAAAAATTCTTTTCACAGCAAAAAGGTGACATTCTTTGGGATTTACTCCCAAGAAATTGACATCCACCAATTGTGGATTTTCTATCAAACTTGTCACCACCATAGTCACTGTCCGAATATGCAATAAGTTCCAATGGAGAATCTTTTGGGTACCATAAGCCAAGATCTGGATAACATCTTAGGTACCTAAAAATTCTTTTCACAGCAAAAAGGTGACATTCTTTGGGATTTACTTGATGGCGTGCACAAGCACACACAGCAAACATGATGTCAGGTCTTGAGGCTGTAAGATACATCAATGAGCCAATCATTGATCTATAGTGCCTAACATCCACATCTTTTCCAGCTCCAATTTTTCCCCAAGGGTGTTCCCTATCCATAGGAGTGGAAGCACTCTTTTCATGTGGAGAAAAACCAAATTTATTCAAGATTTCAGCTACATATTTGTCTTGGGAGATGAAGATACCATCTTCTATCTGCTGAACTTGTAATCCTAGAAAGAAGTTCATCTCACCCATTGCACTCATCTTGAATTTATCTGTCATAAGCTTGGAAAAGTCTTCACTCATCTTTGGATTTGTAGATCCAAAAATGATATCATCAACATAGACCTGAACAAGTAAGACATCCTTACCTTTCTTCTTTGTAAACAATGTCTGATCTATGGTGCCCCTTTTAAAACCATTTTCCACCAAATAGGTGGACAATGTACCATACCATGCTCTTGGGGCCTGATGAAGTCCATACATAGCTTTCTTCACTCTATAAACCTTGTCTGGATTCTCAGGATCTTCAAAACCAGGAGGTTGCATGACATATACCTCCTCAACAATTGTTCCATAGAGGAAAGCACTCTTCACATCCATTTGATAAACAGTGAAGTTCATACAAGAGGCATAAGCTAGGAAAATTCTTATAGCTTCAATTCTTGCAACAGGAGCAAAGACCTCTTCATAATCTATCACTTTCTCTTATGTATATCCCTGAGCTACCAAACGTGCCTTGTTTCTGACCACAATACCCCTTTCATCTTTCTTGTTCCTTAGAACCCATCTTGTCCCAATTGGTCTCACATATCTAGGACAATCAACCAGCTCCCAAACATCCTGTATAGCAAATTAGTGAAGCTCATCCTGCATTGCTTCCACCCAACTAGGTTCTTTGAGAGCATCAAAAATCTTCTTGGGTTCCTGTTGTGACAGAAAACAGGCAAACAAACATGCTTGTACAAGAGGGATATCAACCTTCTTGTGGATATTAGCAATGAAGCTATCATGAGTCTGGTGAGATCTTCTAGTTTGAACAGGAGTCATGATATTCCCAATGATTTGAGAGGGAGGATGATTCTTCAAAGTAGATCTAGGAATTCCATTTTCAAGAATTCTGTTGTCTTCAATATCATCCTCCATGTTGCTAATATCTTCTTCAGACTCTCTTCCATCTTGAACCTCTTCATTTATTCTTGAAGGTTCACCTTGTTCAAAATTGGAAGATACGAAATGCTCATGAGTGTTGTCAACGTTGGAATTTTGCTTGTCAGCGCTGGAATTACTTTTGTCAGCGCCAGAATCATTGTTGTCAACGTTTGAGCCATCAGCGTCTGAATTGGTCTTGTCAGCGCTAGAATTGTTCTTGTCAGCGCCTGAATGACCATGCATGTTATCAACTGGTGGTATTGAAGAACCACCTTTATCCTTTCCAGCAGCAGCAGCAGCAGCATAATACTCATCTGTCCATATGGGAAATGTAACATATTCTTGTGTGGGAGATGACTCAACTGCTTGTGGTCCATCCTTTTTAGCAACCTGTGTACCTGAAACATTACCAATTCTCTTCTCCAAACCATTTGAAGTTACCTTCACAATGTCTGGATTAGTAACAGGCATATAATTTGAAGCTCTAGATAAAGGTTCCAAGTCAAATAACCAATTTGGACCACTCTCAGGATCACTAGGTTTACTCTCTAAAAACCTAACATGTACCTTTTCAAGTATTTGTTACCAAATATTGAAATCTTCCAGTATCAAAAGGTTTAGTTAATAAATCAGCCACATTATCTTCTGTGTCTACCCTATCTGGTTGTATTAAACCTTTCTCAAAGCAATCTCTTATAAAATGATGCCTAATTTCTATGTGTTTGGTTTTAGAATGATGTACAGGATTTTTAATAATGCATAAAGTACTGTTATTGTCAACAAAAATCTTGGTATGCATGAAATTATACCCATAATCCAACAGCTGGTTCTGAATCCATAAGACTTGTCCACAACAAGCAGCTGCAGCCACATATTCTGCTTCAGTTGTAGAGTTTGCCACCACTGTTTGTTTCTTGCATTGCCAAGATATCAATCTACTCCCAAGAAATTGACATCCACCAGTTGTGGATTTTCTATCAAACTTGTCACCACCATAGTCACTGTCCGAATATGCAATAAGTTCCAATGGAGAATCTTTTGGGTACCATAAGCCAAGATCTGGATAACATCTTAGGTACCTAAAAATTCTTTTCACAGCAAAAAGGTGACATTCTTTGGGATTTACTCCCAAGAAATTGACATCCACCAATTGTGGATTTTCTATCAAACTTGTCACCACCATAGTCACTGTCCGAATATGCAATAAGTTCCAATGGAGAATCTTTTGGGTACCATAAGCCAAGATCTGGATAACATCTTAGGTACCTAAAAATTCTTTTCACAGCAAAAAGGTGACATTCTTTGGGATTTACTTGATGGCGTGCACAAGCACACACAGCAAACATGATGTCAGGTCTTGAGGCTGTAAGATACATCAATGAGCCAATCATTGATCTATAGTGCCTAACATCCACATCTTTTCCAGCTCCAATTTTTCCCCAAGGGTGTTCCCTATCCATAGGAGTGGAAGCACTCTTTTCATGTGGAGAAAAACCAAATTTATTCAAGATTTCAGCTACATATTTGTCTTGGGAGATGAAGATACCATCTTCTATCTGCTGAACTTGTAATCCTAGAAAGAAGTTCATCTCACCCATTGCACTCATCTTGAATTTATCTGTCATAAGCTTGGAAAAGTCTTCACTCATCTTTGGATTTGTAGATCCAAAAATGATATCATCAACATAGACCTGAACAAGTAAGACATCCTTACCTTTCTTCTTTGTAAACAATGTCTGATCTATGGTGCCCCTTTTAAAACCATTTTCCACCAAATAGGTGGACAATGTACCATACCATGCTCTTGGGGCCTGATGAAGTCCATACATAGCTTTCTTCACTCTATAAACCTTGTCTGGATTCTCAGGATCTTCAAAACCAGGAGGTTGCATGACATATACCTCCTCAACAATTGTTCCATAGAGGAAAGCACTCTTCACATCCATTTGATAAACAGTGAAGTTCATACAAGAGGCATAAGCTAGGAAAATTCTTATAGCTTCAATTCTTGCAACAGGAGCAAAGACCTCTTCATAATCTATCACTTTCTCTTATGTATATCCCTGAGCTACCAAACGTGCCTTGTTTCTGACCACAATACCCCTTTCATCTTTCTTGTTCCTTAGAACCCATCTTGTCCCAATTGGTCTCACATATCTAGGACAATCAACCAGCTCCCAAACATCCTGTATAGCAAATTAGTGAAGCTCATCCTGCATTGCTTCCACCCAACTAGGTTCTTTGAGAGCATCAAAAATCTTCTTGGGTTCCTGTTGTGACAGAAAACAGGCAAACAAACATGCTTGTACAAGAGGGGTATCAACCTTCTTGTGGATATTAGCAATGAAGCTATCATGAGTCTGGTGAGATCTTCTAGTTTGAACAGGAGTCATGATATTCCCAATGATTTGAGAGGGAGGATGATTCTTCAAAGTAGATCTAGGAATTCCATTTTCAAGAATTCTGTTGTCTTCAATATCATCCTCCATGTTGCTAATATCTTCTTCAGACTCTCTTCCATCTTGAACCTCTTCATTTATTCTTGAAGGTTCACCTTGTTCAAAATTGGAAGATACGAAATGCTCATGAGTGTTGTCAACGTTGGAATTTTGCTTGTCAGCGCTGGAATTACTTTTGTCAGCGCCAGAATCATTGTTGTCAACGTTTGAGCCATCAGCGTCTGAATTGGTCTTGTCAGCGCTAGAATTGTTCTTGTCAGCGCCTGAATGACCATGCATGTTATCAACTGGTGGTATTGAAGAACCACCTTTATCCTTTCCAGCAGCAGCAGCAGCAGCATAATACTCATCTGTCCATATGGGAAATGTAACATATTCTTGTGTGGGAGATGACTCAACTGCTTGTGGTCCATCCTTTTTAGCAACCTGTGTACCTGAAACATTACCAATTCTCTTCTCCAAACCATTTGAAGTTACCTTCACAATGTCTGGATTAGTAACAGGCATATAATTTGAAGCTCTAGATAAAGGTTCCAAGTCAAATAACCAATTTGGACCACTCTCAGGATCACTAGGTTTACTCTCTAAAAACCTAACATGTACCTTTTCAAGTATACGTTTTTCCTTTTTAATGTAAACCCTATATCCTTTGCTCTGCACTGAATAACCCATGAAATAGCCTTCATCACCTTTTGCATCAAATTTACCTAGGTCATCACTAGTTTCTAAAACAACTACATGACAACCAAAAGGCTTGAGAAAGCCAATATTCGGCTTCCTTCCCCAAAGTAACTCATAAGGTGTCTTATTATGTATCTTGTTGACCAATGCCCTATTTTGCACATAACAAGCTGTGTTAACAGCTTCAGCCCAAAAGGCTATAGGAAAGTGGGCATCAGCCAACATGGTTCTGGCTGCTTCAATTAGGGTTCTATTCTTCCTTTCTGCAACCCCATTTTGCTGTGGGGTTCTAGCTATGCTAAACTGCCTAGTAATCCCTTTCTTGGCACAAAAATCCTCTAGTAACTGATTTCTAAACTCACCCCCATTGTCACTTCTAAGAATTTTGACCTCATTACCACTCTTCTTTTCAATCTGGGTAATGAAATCAATCAAAATTTGGGCAGTTTCACTTTTCTTGGCTAAAAAGAAAGTCCATGTAAACCTGGAAAAATCATCAGTGATGACAAAACAATATGATTTACCCTTCAAACTTTCTATATTAGTTGGACCAAAGAGGTCCATATGCAATAAGTGAAGTGGTTTAGAACTAGAGTGCACCTGTTTAGATTTGAATGAGACCTTGTGTTGCTTGCCCTTAAGACATGCAACACAAGAGTGGTCATTGTGGAAAGCCTTTTCAGGCAAACCATCAACTAAACCAAGTCTCACAAGTCTATTGATATTTTTAAAGTTTATGTGCCCTAATCTCCTGTGCCAAAGATTACTTTCATCTACTGAAGCTTTAGCATAAAAACATGACATTTTATAATTCATCTTAATTCCATTAAGATTCACATTATATATGTCTTTATGCCTTGGTGTTCTAAATTCTATGTATTTCTCCTCAGGGAGCTTGTAATCTTTGCTTAACACCAAGCATTCAGTATCAGTAAAAAGAACTTTATTCTTGTTATCACACACCTGTGATACACTAAAAAGATTATAGTCGAGTTCTTTTACCAGAAATACGTTTTCAAAACGTAAGTTGTTGGTGAGAAGAGTTCCTTTGCCTGTGATAGTTCCATATCCGCCCCCAAAGAGAACCTTATCACCATCTTCAATGGGAGTGAAGTTACTCAAGTAATCTTCTTTCCCAGTCATGTGCCTAGAGCATCCACTGTCCCAATATCCATAGTCATTAACCTGTTTTTGAATGCCCTGCACATAAGAAAACAAATTAGTTTTCTTTGGGAACCCAAGCCTTGGAAGACTTGGATTCATCTGTTTGTTCAACAAGAACAGACTTGGTTCTCATAACAACCCCATTTTCATCCCTTTTTGGATGAAATGCCCAGTTAACCCCAATTGGTCTTGACATGACCTTTGATATATAATGAAACCTGTTGCATGTCATAGAAAGACCAGTAGAATTAGGGTTTTGGTCTTGTTTTGGTCTCCATGTTAAGCTAGTAGAAGCTTTAGACCCCTTTCCCTGTGGTTGCAAATACCTAGGTTTGGCAGTGTGTTTGTCAGCGCTGAAATTGTTTTTGTCAGCGCCCCGATTGCCTTTATCAGCGTTGAACCTAGGGTTTGCTACAGGAACCCATTGCCTATTGGACCAAGTGTTTGTCTTTTGGAAAGGTCTTAGGCAATGTGTGTTAGACCCTCTAGTAAAGAATGGGGCTGGTCTAACAACTTGTGAACTTTTGTTCACAAAGGTTTTGGGTCTGACAGTGTTTGACCTATGTTGACTTTTGTCAGCGCTGAAATGGTTCCTATCAGCGTTGACATTGGAAGCGTTGACACATTTGTATGCCAAATGTGAAAAGCTACCCCAAGTGTAACAGGCTTTTCTTGACACAGTCTTAGGTCTAGAAGCAAAGAAGCCCGTTCCATGGTTACTAACTTGGCTTTTTGGTGACCTAGTATTTCTATACATCTCTGCATACTTAACACTAGGTTTTCTAACAGTGTGTGAGCCAAGGTCAACAGCTTTGCCAGTGGTTGGGTGTGTGATTTTAATAGGTGTAGAATCATGGCTCGTGATTGGTGTGGGCTCATTTGGACTTTCACACAACAAACCTCCCTTAACAAACAAAGTGTGGTTAGCTTTCTTCCACTCATCTAGGTCAGTCAGTTTTTGTTTATACTCTTCAATTGGGGAAGTCACTCTAGGTGGAGGAATGAATTCCTTCTCTTGGAGTTCTGGCAAGCCAGTCCAAGATAAGTCCTTTGATTGGACAACATAGAAATCCCCACCTGGTGGTGGAACACCAGTATAGTCTTTCATCCCAATCCCACTCATGTCCTTAGAATTTCTTTATTTACTAACACACTCTCCTAGGGTTTGTGTGGCCTTATCAAATCTCTGGATTTTAAGACTCACATTGTCTTTATTTTTGTTAGCCTCATCTAACTTAGCTATCAAATCAAGATTAACCCTGTTTGTGATATCTTGAATATCTTTACTTTGATGTAACTCATGTTTTAAGATATTTATTTTATCCTTTAAATCAAACTCCATTTTCTTATACTCAGCTACTGTCCTTTCTCTTTGGGTGAGAGCAATTTGATAATTAGATACTTTGCATCTTTCAGAACTTGCATCATCTAATAATTTTACTATCTCCTTATTTAGTTTTTCAGTATTTAAACGACAACCCTTAGAACAGAAAGCATCATCATATACCTCATTATCTGATGAAGAGGAGGAGTGTGCCATGAGAGCATATTCAACATGCTCTTCTTTAACTTCAGCAACCAATGCTTTGTCCTCTTCCTCATCTTTAGCCAAAAAGTTCCAGCTCCAGTCCCATTCTCCAACACCATCAATTTGTTGAACAGCTACCATGGCCTTGGAATCTTGGCTCTTAACCATTTGGCTTGAAGGCTTACCAGCATCAGATCTTCGTGGAGATCTACATTCCCTCATAAAGTGCCCCATACGATGACAATTATAGCACTCAACTTTGGATTTGTCAAATCCAGCAACATCCTTAGCATCAAAGGTCATCTTCTTCTTGAACCTTTTATTAAACATGTTTGCTCTTAAACTCACAAGAGCCATAGTCCACTTGATATCCATCTCTTCCAATTGCTCATCACTTATTTGCTCAAGATCCTCATAAGTAATTCTTGAATCACTAGGCAAAGAGGCAATGAAAGCACACACAGTATCTAGATCTAAACCAGCAGGTTTAGTTCCATCAGCGCCAAAGTTGTGAGTGTCAAAGCTTGAGTGTGAGGCGTTGACAGGATATGATACAGCGCTGACAGGATGTGTTCCAACGCTGATAGGATGTGATCCAGTGTTGACACATGCAGATCCAGTGACTGGATGTCCATAGGAGTTCATGGAATCAAATTGACCTTCACTTTGTGAGAAGAAGGCCATGTTGCTACTGGAAGGTTTATTATCACTCTCCAAAAGCCATTCATTCTCCAACAGTCTTAGTTTGTTTAAGATGTCATCAAACCTAGAGGTTTTGTGGGTGTTATTGACAAGAATGGATCTTGCCTCAATCTTCCATACCTCACCAAGGCTTTTGAGAAAAGTAGCATTCAAGTCAATATCATCAATTTGTGTTCCCAAGAAAGAAAGTTGACTTGTAATGTCAATTAGTCTACTTCTCACACTGCTAAGATTCTCATTAGGTTGAGATTTAAAGACAACATACTCATGCATGAGTTGCTTCTTCTTTTCTTCTTTAGTGCCAGCATTGCCACCATGTGCTACTTCAAGAGCTTCCCAAAGCTCTTTTGCAGACACAAAGCGTTTGTACTTGTGTTGATTCTCATGACCCAAGGCGTGTTTCATGATGTTCAAAATTTTCATGTCCACCCTTTTCTTGGCTATATCTTCAGCAGATACAGCTCTTCCATCTTCAGGCCTTTCCTTCTTATCAGCTTCAGGACAATTAGGAACAGCTACCCTTACAGCAATAGCATTAGCAATCTTTTGAGCTTTGTTGAATGTGTTCCCATATTCAACAATTTCCCAAAGAGTGTAGTCATGGATGGCTACATATTGCTCAAAATTCGACTTCCAAAGCTCGAAGTTCCTGGCATCAAACATGGGAATTTTGATACTAGGGTTTGTGGTGTTGCTTTGTAGCAAAACAGGAGCAGGAGGTTGTTCTGAGCCAGACATGATGTTTTTAGGGTTTTGAGAAATTTAGGGTTTCGTTGTTTTAGGGTTTTTAGTGTTTTAGAGTTCTTGCGTTACTTAAAGATCAAAAGTTTCTCAACAAGCTCTGATACCACTTGTTGATCCCAAACTTAGATCGATTAAGCTTTGTGTATACGAGATTAGATCAAGTAATACACGTAGAGAAACCTTTGCTTATGAATAAAGTAACTAAGTGTTATGCGGAATTAACACTTAACCTAGAACACAAAGATGTTAAACAAACTTTCACTTGTATTAGAATAATCGAACTTGATTACAATAAAAGAGGTTTAACAGTCGAATACTTGTGAAAACTTATTATTGAACATTAACCTAAAGATCTTCTTTTATAGATTAAGAAGTCTTGTACAATAAGCTACGAATCAACTATTCTAGGTAAAGATAATAATGAAAAATACAATGTCGAACTTATCTTTACCATATACAAATATAGAAACAAATAAACAAAAAGATTCGTATGAAGATATATTCCATCAGTGCTTGTCTTCAAGGCTGTCAGCGTTGACTTCTTCAAATGTCAACGCTTGGCTGTCAGCGTCCAACTTCTTCTTATCAGCGCTTGAACTCTTCTTAGCAGCGTCTAGTGAACTGACCCATAATTTATTCCCAACAGTAAAATCCTACCGAATTAGAATGAAATGTTCAAAGTCATTTCATCCGTGTATATGTTTATTTGCTAACTGTCTTATGCAGCGTAACAAGAAGGTGGCATTGCGGTGTACTATCCGAAAAGAAGTCGTCCTCGCATGCTTATACTTTATGAACTTAACTTCAACAAATTCAAGAAAGTCTAAAAGTAAAGTCTTCCGCTGTATCAAACTCTGAAACTTTCAAGAATTTATAAAGGTTTAAGTATGTGGAACATGAAGTCACGAGGAGGCAAATTTCACAAGTGATGAATGCACAAGGTCAAGGCAAGGAAACATGCTCAAGAATAAAGTCAAAGATCTCATTAGCATCTTCACAAGAACAAGATCGAAGACTCAAGCATAATATGCTAGGTTTAAGATTTTGTAAAATGGTGTGACCTCCCTTGGGGGGGATTGTTGGAAATACGTTTTTCCAAATAAAGTCTCGGTCACATCATTAACAGCATAGCTAGCTAAAGATCACGAGCTATAGACTATTTAGGACATTGTAACTTGGAGTGACCTCCCTTAGGTGGAGATTGTTGGAAATACGTTTTTACGTATTTAGAAAAGATCGGTCACTCCAATAATATATTCAAGTATTAGGCTTGTGATACAGTATGTAAACAGTATAGCCCATATAGCCCACATGTAGGGTGGGCTATATATACCCCCTCCTAGCATGTTAGGAGGGGTTGGTCATTTGTGTTTTCACTTCTCATTTAATCAACTTTCTCTCCTTTCTCTCTCTACCTTTCTCTCTCTAGTTCTTCCATTTCCCTTCCATTTCATTAGATAAATCATACATTGCTAAATCCTAAGAAACAGTAGACCTACATTAACGATGGTAAAAATTAAAAAAAACAATTTACGTAAAAAACGCTAAAATCCTCTTTAACCTTCCCACACCTACATTATTGATTTTGTGGAATGAATTTGCGTTCAAAGTGAGAGATAACATACTTTTTAAAAACTAATTCATAAAACACATGTTAACAGATGAAGGTATCACAACTAGGATACCCCTCAAAATTTTGCCTAGTCACCTGCCAACTCAGCGCCACATCACACCAACACAACTAACAAAAATACCCTTTCACTCACAACACACCTCGAGTTGCGGTTCGAAGTGGTTCATATTGGGTTGTTGTCCATACGGAGGGTCTTGTGGGTTCATATTGGGTTTTTGATTGTGTCATTGTACATGGTTCGTATTTCATGGTCACATGGTCGAGATCATTTTTTTGTCTAAGCACCGGTTGGTCCGTTCAAGGTCATGAGTAGTTTACCCAACCGCCCATTTTGCCGTACCTCCCAACACCAAGATGTATTGCGTGTACAACATCTCCGTCAACTAGATAAGACATGCTTAGTGAAGACGTGAAGTGGCCTCAGCTACCTCTTGTGAGTAACTGGTACATAAATAATCATTTACTTAGAGCATCAATGGGGCTTTTTTTAATAGATTTTTACTACTTGAAAAAACTTTTCACAAGCTTTTCACCATTGAAAGAGAAGACTTTTTATAAAGTTTGAAGCAAAAACTTTGCGAGTGGCAAGTGTTTTGAAAAAAATGGCTTTTTGATTGACGTCATCTGATTAATGTAATAACAGTACTCACACTTATGGCCATAAATGCATCAAGCTTTTCATAAAACTCCCCATTGTAGATGCTTTTGGTTCACAATGTTAAAAGTCATATCCGAGAACCCATTAAACCTCCACCAATAGGCTTCAGTCTAATATCCGTAAACGATAAATAAACACATATGTGAGTGCCGAGGACAAAGTTGAGCATGAAGATTATAATTAGCTACAATATATATATATATATATATATATATATATATATATATATATATTATGGAGTATGTTATCTTTGAGGTTGCATTTTTAACTCTACATTAACCATTTGTGTCAACTAGTAAGAAACTGATGTAATTGGCCTGCTTAATCATCATTCAAAGAGTAAAATTTTCTAAACCGGATATAATTGCTTGATTAATAATTAACTTTAAACAACATTGCACTTACTTTTCCATACTTAAAAAGGCTAATGTACTATTGCACTTGTTGTATGGATGTTCTCAGATGGGTCGCATTTGATGGTTAGGTGGCCGATATCATTTTTTCCATCTAACAACAGGTCTGTCCGTTCAAGGTCATGATTAGTTTTATCATGTGGTGGTCTTACAGTAATATATATGTGCTCTCTAAATGAAATACTTCGGCGATACGTCACCACCTGATTTGTTTGTGTTGCCGAAACAGTTTGGTTTGAGGCTTCAGCAGATAAGGGATGTTGCTAGAACCCATTAAACCTTCCCTAGTAACACATAAATTTCTCTGCTTGAGTTTAATAGGAGTACGGTTAGGCACCTGCGGGTGACGAATACCAAGTTGAGCATCAAGAATATAATTAGACATATATGATACTTATTAATCTTAGAGAGTATGTTGCCATGGAAACCACGAGCCTGTTATAGTCCTTTGCCTCGTGATAAATGGAAAAGAGCGTATTATAAGTACTCTAATGTCACACCAAAGCACTTATCAATGAATAATTAACCTTTAACGGGTCAAAAGAGGTAAAATAAGAACATTATGTTATAAAGAAACATGATGAAGGGGTATGAAGTGTCTATGGATGGTTGCATTCGCCTTGCAAAAAAAGTTAAAGACTTAAGGCATATATTTGTTTGTATCACTATTTTACTAAACAAGAAGGGTTGGTTTTATACCACATCGATAATTGAGAAGAACATGTGTTGGTTTATATAGTAAGGGATAAAGTTATTTATCAAGTTGAGATTGATGTATTATGTTCCCTTTAAAATTAAGGATTGTGTTGAAATGATATTACTCCAAGTCTTCAATTCCACGAGTAATTTGTACTTTTTACTACAAATATCTTTAACAACTTCTGATAATAATAGTCGAGCTCTTTATGGACTAACATTTTCAAGAAATGAATCAGACTAGGAAGGTAAAAGGGATCACTAAAGTCTGTTAAAGGATTAAAATGAGTAGGACAATCAAGAACAAAGAAATAGATCGTCGAATCATCCACTTGATTATCAATGATGAATTGTTACAGGAAATCTTTTACAATGGGTAGTTTGTTACAAGAGAAACGAGAAAGAAGATTGTTTACACAACTGACTAGATAATTAGTAGGAAATGAATAAGCAAATTGATATTTATACAAGGGACTGATAGAAATGTTTTGGTGGGACTTGACATCCTACTTTGACTTTACTTTTGAACCCTAACGGAAGAGGCAAGTACGATCAACGGGGTTAGGGGATGAAGATCGATACAAAGAGGAGGGATTGGCTATCACATTCAAAACAAAGGGGTCACATTAATACTGTGTCATTCTTGTTATTCTATTTCCCTGTTTGGTGAGAAGTTTCCAAGATGTGGGAGGTGTTTAGAAGTTACATGGCAAACAAAAGGTTAAGAAACGGAGTCAAATTCTGCCGGGGATCCTACGGTACAAGGAATGCATGAATGTTGAAAGATTGGGTTGCAGTATGAACGTGTAGGAAATTTTTTAAAATCGGGGCTCTTTTGAATTTGGAGGTTTGTATCAGTCAAATAGAAGTTACGTCAACGAACATAACATTTCAAAGCGATCTGATCCTCATTTTCAAATGAACTTCGAGGGGGATTAGTATTTAATAAACATGTTTAGTAGGTATAAAGGATATTATGTTCTGAGATGGCAACTGGAAACGATAAGTATCATCGGATAACGGAACGGGTGGTAGATATCAAAAAGTGGTCATCGGAGAGAAATGAGCGGAAATGACTTTGTTGGATCCAAATTGATGGTTTACTGATGGTCTTAAAATGCGCTTCACTTTGTAGCCGAACATTGGGGTGTACCAAATGAATTCTCAAACTATGATTCGTAAATTTTGTTGTATTCGCATGAAAACAACGATTAAAGCATATACTTTAACGAAGAAGAGTTAGCTTTTCTCCCACATGTATAATTGAGAAGAAATTTTATTCTTTATATAGTGAGGTATGCAGTATATATTAAGTTGGGATTTGTATATTATGTTCCTCGTCGAATCTAAAGTTTAGATGGTACGCGTATCATTATAGCTTTGATTCGATGATAAATTTGTACACATTGCCAACTTTTTGTATTCGTTCGTTTTTAGTTCTTCATCTGGCTTTCCCATTGTAAATGTTTTGTACTTCACTAAGTTTATATATCCGGCCTATTTCGCTTTTATAAAAGAAAGAAGATTTTGCAAAGAATTGTTATCGACTAGTATGGCATCGATTCCATTTGGCAGATTGTATGAATGCATAGGCAGAACAGCTACGGTATTCCATAAATTCACTTAGCAAACATGCTATTGCTTTTATGCAAATTGCGAAAAGACAACTATGTGTTGTAAAAAAAACCAACGACAAATGTTTATAATGGGCAGATGAGATAGCGACAATCTTTCTCTTGCAAAATATACACGTTATTCTCAAGGCATATATACGATGGTGAAAATATATAGTGATAGAGAGGTAAGACATTGATTTTAAATAGTAAAATACAAAAGCATAAAATAACAAAATAACAAAAAAACCAGAAACATCAAACCATCAAACAAGAGAAACTTCTTTGATGATACAATGTCTGCAAGCTTGTTAACTAGCAAATCACTCAGGCTTATAAATGTATTAATGTTGTTTTCTTCTACCGATGTGGAAAATAATGTTGAGATATTGAATGTATATTGCATGTTGAAAGAGTTTACAAGCAGTCCAAACTAATTTAGACTGTAAGAGATTCACAAATTTAGAAAAAAAAGTTATAGAAGATCACCATCGACCATACCATACATTTGAAATACAAATTGGAAAATGAGAATGATTTGGAAACATATTAATAATGCAAGTGCTACTTAGCCAACTTATTATGCAGCGCAACATAGAATCATAAAGTATAATTTATGTTATGACGTTATGACGTTTTCATGTACTAGGTCAATGGGGTCACATGATGAAGATCAATACAAAGAGGAGGGATTGGCAATCATAGACAAAACAAAGGGACCAATCAGATTGTCTTTCATGTTTATCAGTTCTCGTGTTTGGTGGGAATCGAAGTTTCGAAGACGTGGGAGGTGTTTAGAAGATACGCCAGCCTTATGGAGATTTACATGGAAAACAAAAAAGGTTAAGGAAACGGAGGCAAATTCGTGTTTCCTGCGATACAAGGAACGCACACATCTATACATGTATATCAGTTAATGATAATAATTTAAAAAAAAAAGAACCAAGTTTTTTTTAATGATTTCAGTATGATTTCTACACTTTCTTAACTTTTTATTCTCATAAATAACGTAATGGTATATAAAGGCGAGAAAGGACATTCAACTTAAGAGTATTTGACATGTTTCGGTGTGAAGGGCATGGTAGGGTTTTCATGCTTCAAACTGATCGAGTGATGCCCTTATGCGGTTAATAAGTGGTATGCTGGCGGAGCGTTTAGCAGGTTCCTCCTTAAATTGTTTCGATCTTCAATATAGTTGATGTAAGGATCGTTTCGATAAGAGAAGTTTTTTTGGGTCGTGGTGGTGCCATGGTAGTTGTTTAGGGTCGTTTGTCTAATAAAAGAATCTGTTAGAATTGTGTAACTCCTTACGTATAACGTTGTGGACTTCATTTTGCCGTCTCCATGTGGTAGACCTTATTTTGCCGTACAAATTACTCCTTTTTATCATTTAGTGAATCTTTTTTTTAAATGTTTAATATAACTCGTCACCACTAAAATTAGAAGAAATTTTTTTTTATTAAGTTTACCATATTATTCTTGCTAAAAATTATTATTACAAACTTTAATAGCACAAAGAGCCGTATGAGGTAAAAAATAACGTTATAGCCAAAAAGTGATATCACGTAAGTTATGTCAACAGAATTGTTATAGCACCATATTTGAGGTGTTTTGTGAAGTAAAAGTGATGTCATAGTTGTTTTTAATAATTTAAAGATTTTAAGAAAAATTATATAGTAATTAAAAAACATTCCATTAATAAAAAAAACACTACATAAAAGGAATTACATTAAATAAAAAACACATAAAATTAAAATACAATAATAAAACACATTAAAAAGGGCTTAGTTATTAGCATAACGAGCTCGGATCATATTTTTCATGACGTCAACAATACTCGCGTCAATTGGTGACATTTTGTTCGTGTCGATTTGTAGCACCCTCGTATCCGACTAGAAGTTGAGAACTCATTAGTTCAGTTCTCTTCTTTGTCACGACTTCGATGATATCCATCTTCGCCTTGCGATTCAAATCGTATTGTTTTTCGAGCATTGCTTTTAATATTTTCTGGTTTGAACCGTAGCATCACTTTAAATATGTAAGTCGATTCATCAGACCGTTGTTGTTCAGATACGAAGGTTGAGCTAGATTCAAACGAAGGTTGCACTGGATAGGAACAAAGGTTGAGCCGGATATGAAGAGGAGCCCGGATTGTTTTTCAGATTCGAAGATGATTATGAGATTTGGTTGGAAAGCTCGTTAAGCATGTTATCAACTCATTAATTATTAGGATTCATTTTGGTTATGAAATAATAAATTGGGTGTTCATAAGATATATTAACAGTGGTATAAATATATGGTATGTTATAAATAAGATATATTAACAGTGGTATAAATATATGGTATGTTATAAAGGTTTTTATAAAATTTTAAGAGGTTAAATTAAAAAAAAAGATTTTAAGAAAACTAGACGTTTGAAAAAGGGGAATAACACATAGATTAAAAAATAAAAAAAAGTTCAGAAAGTTGGACTAGTGGTGAAGACGTGAGAGGCCGCATCGCGAGGGGTGTAGTGGTGCGCAGTGGGCAAAGTGGCGTTATAGCTCACAAAGTGAGCCACAGCGCCACCGTTTTGTGTTCACTAGAAAAGAGTTTAATTAAATAATTAACGGTAAAACGGTCATTCTATTAATAAGAAGAGAGAGACAATTATAATCAAAATATTTTCCTTAAATTGTGTGTTTTTAATCAAAGTAAAATAATTTTGAGACCGAGAGTTGGTTTTTGTCCCACATTGCTAGTTGCAAAGATATACGTTACTTTATACATTGAGGTATGCACTAATAGTTTAAGTTGAGTTTTGTGTGTTATGTTATTTGTGGATTACAATTGCTGTACATGCATCAAATAATTGTACAAATTATTAACTTTTAAACTCGTTTTTGTTTAATTGTAAAAAAATGTGTTACTCATTTTTGTTTTGTTTTTTTTTCCTTTTTATACTCTCATTTTTCATTGTAGTAGATCATGGATTTAAAATTACTAGGAGTGAATTTTTTTTAATTCAATCATAAAAGGCACATGTACGAGGGTTGTTCCTATCTGAAAACCCATTAAACCTTCACCTAATGACACACAACTTTCTGTATAGCTTTGGCTTAGTCCAATATCGGTAACGTTACGCACCTGACAGTGATATAAACTAAGTTGAGTGTATAGAGTATACTTAGATAACACATAAAACATACACATTTCAACTAAGTTTAGCATGTAGGTTATATGTTTAGACTTTGTAAGAGGCTAGGCAAAAATTCCTACAGCTTTCAACCAAGTCACCTAAGATGATGATGCTACCAAAACGTAAGAAATATTAAGTTTTTGAAGAAGATACTTGAAACTTATTTTCTAATTTTTAAACTTTTTTTCCAAATTTTACCAGAAACAAGAGGGTGGTGTAAAGACGAGTATGTTTCCAAAAGACAACAAGAAAATAAATTTACAGTAAGCATCAGTGTGTTTGACCTCGTTTCTAAATTCTTTATATTCTAATAGGTAATCACACAACTTTTCACAGTCAGTATATATCAGTTAAGGGGCAGAGAGTTTGATGAAGCAAAAAATGAGATTTGCAGCAGCCCAGGACTTACTAGCTTGGAATAAGACACTTAATGATAAGTTGGAGTTATTTTGTCAAAATATCCTTACTGAAACCGAGCGACATGGTAAATCAGCTCCTATATAGTTTGAATTGGCATTAAGCTTTGGTTTTTGTGTTAGAAGTTAGAACTATTGACTGGTAGTATGTCGATAACACTTTAGGATTACAAATTATGTTTAAAGGAAGACACATTTACGTATAACGGGAATTTAATTTGTTTATTTTGGTGATTTATTAATGATTTTTATTGTTTCATATTCGATTTTTCATATTTTTAGATATTGGAATTTAAAAATGTAAAATTGTGAGACATTCGTGAGAATATCTTAGTGGGAATATATGCGTGGGAATCAGTGGGAATATACCCGTGGAAAATCTTTGGTAAACATATGAAAAATGGTTGTTAAAAATTGTGGGTAAATGTTAGTGGAAAATCTGTGAAAATATATCCGTGGGAAATCCATGGTAAACACATGAAAAATGTTATTTAAAAATTGTGAGAAATCCGTGAGAAAATGTCTGTGGAAAATCCGTGGCAAAAAAACCCGCCTTTTATATGAAAAATGGTTGATAAAAATCGTGGGAAATCCATGGGAAAATAGTCAACGTTCTGTGAGAAAATCCGTGAGAAAATATTTATCCACAAAGGTTTTAGCCTCGGAATAATTCCGTGGGAAATCCGTGGGAAAGGGCCCTTTCTCATGGAACTTCCCACGGATCTTGCCGTGGGAAAACACTATTTTTCTAGTAGTGTTGTTGGGTCGCGGATATTGGTGGCACCAATTTATTCAAAGAAACACATTGCTTTCGGTCTTTCCAAAATTACACGAAGCAATCTTTAAGTTTCAATGCACACTAACAACTTTTAATTTACTTAGAGCATCAGCACTGACAACAGCCCAACCTAAAAGGCCACACGAAAGCATCTAAATTATGAAAGTTATCGTTTCAATATTTCATCCATTTCAATGAAATGGTCGAATACATGTGAGTTCAATGGAAAATCCTTGAGAACAGCGTGTTTATATCTACAGTTCGTTTAAAAAAGGACCGTGTTTGTCGTCCAGCAAGTGTTTATTGGGTAGTGTTATGGGTCTTGCTTGACGTTTTCGTGAATGGTTGTTGTAGAAAGTTGTGTGGGTCAAGGTTCGAGTGTTGCGGATCGTGGTTCTAAGGTTGTGGGTCGAGCTGGTACAAATTGGTTTGTCGTTGGTGATGAATTATTTGGCTTAGATTGGGTTGCGGTCATGTTGGTGTTGTTCATGTTTGGTAGTTCTATATTACGTCATATGTGTCGGCTCGTGATATGACCCTTGCGGATTATATCGGGATGTGGCACCACTTCAAACGTGATGCGATCTCCTTAAGAAATAGAAGAAAAAAAATCCAGAAGAGTATTTGACAAAACTATGACTGTGATTTATTGAATGGTTCGGTATTTATGCCAAACAAAACCCTAATCTTGCAACACAAGTCGCAGCAAGATAAACTCCACAAACAAGGAGATACGCATAAAAATAACGATACCTTATTAAACGACACTTTCCTAAATTGACTCAAAAACATGTTAAGCAAAGATAGTGATTATATGACATAATCTGCCAACCATGCGGGCCTGGACACGACTTGCTTGGGCAGCCCTTCCTCCTGCAACCCGGTCCCAATATTCCACATTGGTTATTGAGAATAAAATATGTTTCTTTATATTGTGAGGTATGCTCTAATTATTTAAGTTGTGTTTCGTGTATTATGTTCCTCGTGGTGTTTGATGATCGATTAATAGACGCATAAATCAATTATCATGCTTGGGTATTATCCTACACTATAAATTAACCTTTTGTCTCCGACTAGTATGAACAAATTTACAAACGAATATTTTTATTGTGCATCATGTTTTTAGTGGCAAGTGTCATTGATGAGACTGTATTTATACATAGTCTCATCGTCCAAATCGGGTTTAAAACGCTTAAAATATCATCAAAATACCCAAATATATGCCTGTGTTTGTTCATTGTGTATTTTAGGTACGGATATCGTGAATTCACCAAAAGATCAAAGGAATCAAGCAAAAAAGAACACGGGAAACGAAGCCGCACAAAGAACCCGGCCCAAATATGTAATTTCCAAAATTACCCTTAAAGTTTGAAGAATTGGTAACTTTGGTCCCTCATCTTTGAAGACTTGACACTTTAGACCCTTGTAAACCTCAATTATTACAAGTTGGGTCCTAAAGTTTCAAGACATGACATTATTAGCCCTTGAAGAATGCAAATATTGCATGTATGGTCCTTATTCAAAGTTTACAAATCAATTGGGCCAAAAATGACAAGTTAAGCAAACTTGTTATAAATGGAATAAGGTTTTATTGCTGTTTATTACAAAGAGGCAACATTTGTGAAATGGGAGGGCCAAAACTGTCCAGACAAGAAACCCCTACTCCACCACTCCCTGCCTTACACGTCACCCACCACTCCAACCCAACCAATCACACTTCACCAACATCCCACGTCAGATCCCACCACCCTTAACTCCTTTTTATTTATTAAACCAGTTTTTAATACGATTTTAATATAATTAAAAAAGGGTGGGAAACACTTACTGTTACCCTAATACACCCCAATAATCCCCAAACCCAGGTTATGAATCCTAATCCCTCACTCACTCAAAACAAAGGGGTTTTTCCCCCATCCTTTCCAGACTAATGATTAAACACCCTCTAAACCAAACCCACAACCCAAATTCCCTTCACACTCACCCATGGACCCCCCTTGTACCTCCCCTGCTCAAGTCTTTTTCACCCAAAACCCCAAAAGGGGACAAGATCAACGGCCTGGATAAAAAACGTGTCCTCCACACCAAATGAACGACCAAGATCAAGATATGACAGTTGCACATCACATGGGGCTCTCATTGACCAAGATTCAAAATTTGAAAAAGGGGGTATTTTTGGAATTAATTTGTTAGGGTTTAGGGTTTGATTTTCTTTGTAATATTTTATTCAAATTTCTAGAAAGTTCTATGTAGGAGTATAAAATGAAACGGGTTGTGTTTCATTTTCCTTGTTCCAGTTTATTGTAAAATTTTTAACAATTAACGAAAATGAAAGTTTTAGCTTTTCACAATAACTGAGTTCCATTTCCTTTGTTCTTGTAGTGTAATATTTACCATTCTTCCAACTTAGTTCAAGGTTTTAAAGAAAGAAGTTAATTCACGTTTCAAAAGTTCTTTTTTTTAGAAAATAGGTGTTTTAAAAATTTCTTGAAAAATCTTTTTAAAAGCTTGAATCCATACTTCACAAGAAGTGAAAGTGGATTGGGAAGTTGTGTTCAGGTTTTGTTTAAGCTTTTGTCAAGATCATTTAGACTCACAGGTTTCAGAAAGTTGGATTTCAAGTTTTCTCCAAGATTTTTCACAAAAATATTGTCCTTATTCTTTTTAACAGTTTACTTTAGCAAAAGCTACAAGCCAAAAGCTTGTAGCCTTTGCTACTTGTGTTTATTTCCTGGTTGGTTGTGTTTGTGCAGGAAGCAAGGAGTAAACAAGAAGCTCCTCATTATTTCATCCATTTTTCTTACATTGAAGATATTTTATGCCTTGGGTCCTTCTTTGGATTCCACCAACGGGCCTCTCTACTTGTTTACAAACTCTCATAAGCTCAGAAACTTGCCTGGAAAAGGCCTCAGCCTAAGGTTTGGCTTGAACCTTCCATAATCTTGCTTGAATGAATTTTGTGTGATTTTGTATAATTTGTGAGAAACCTGCTTATTTGTTCATTTTTCTGTTTGTTCATGCTTGTTTAAGTGTTATATGCATGTTTAGTTAGCTTAAAATCAGTTTAAGTCAATTTGAAATAGATTTGGTGTGTTAATTTTAATTTACTAAACATAAAGGGGTGTTTGGGATAAGGGTTTAGTGAACAAGTTTGATCAGATTTTGACTGTATACCTGCCCTAACACACTTTATTAATAGCTTATAGGTCATTTCAGTAATTGGTTTTTATTTTGGTAGGGTTTTAAAAGGATATTGTTTGTTAAAATTGGTATTATCTTAGCAAAATCAGTAAGTTCCCTGTGTGTTCATTTTAGTGCAATTTTTGTCTTAAATCTTTGAGTTTTGTTAGCTAGGGTGTCCATTTAGGGTTTGGAACCTGTTTGATATAGATTGGTGATGTTGTGAATGAGTTTGGGAGCTTAGAAATTCGTCCTAGTGCCATTTGCACCAGTCCACTATTCATCAGACCCCAAAGCCTTAACAGTGACTGTATTTGTGTATTTGTTTGTTGTTTTTGGCTTGAACTTATGTGTTTTACTGTTCTTATAGACTCCCTACACTCCACTGAGTGTAGGGGTGCCTTATTATCCAATAAAAAGCTCAAAAATAAGCTTTCCTAAGCTTATTGCTCACAGACACGTTTTTTATAACTACCAGTGGGAACTAACTTCCCCCCTGCTAGTGTTAAACTTGGTACTGCTTCACTACCAAACAAAATCCAACAAGTGTCACTTTCAGTTTTCTAGATTTTTTTGTCTTTAGTGATCAAAAATAGGATTTACAACTTCATTTTTGTTTCATTATTTTTCTTATTTAATTTGTGATTTTTCTGTTTAATTTATTTTTCAGTTACTGTTCATTTAGTATTTTTAGATTTAATTGCTATTTAAATTACTTTTTAATATTCTGTTTTTGTCTTTTAGTGACAAAAATTAATATTTTTCAGTTTTAAAAATTTTCATAGACTTAGAAAAACATTTTAAGATTTTTAGTTTAAAAAGTTTTTACTGTTCACCTTTTTAATTAATTTTTAGAATTAATTTAGTTTAATTAGGGTTTTAATTATTGTCAGTTTTGTCTTTTAGTGAAAACTTTTACTTTTTTCAAACTTTTTCATTTTTTACTGTTAATTAGTATAATTTAGGATTTTTAAAATTTTCAAATTATTTTTAGCATTATTTTATTATTTTTATGATTATTTTAGTTTAAAAACTAGTTTTTAGTGATTTAAAAATAGAAAAATAGTTTAAAAAATTTAGAAAAAATACTTTTTAGTCTTTAAATAATATAAGTGAGTTATTTTTTTAATAAAACAATACTTTGGGCTTTTTCTTAATTATATTTGATTTTAGGGCTTTAATTAGCATTTAAAATTGAATATTTAATTAATAAAAGGTTATAAAATATATTTATTGAATTTTTATTCTTATTTATATTATTTTAGACTTAGTTTAAACTTTTAATTAATTTTTAGGTTTAATTTTTAATTTTGTCACGTTTTACGTAATTACGTCTTCGTTTTACGTCAATACGTCGTAGTATAATCGTAGTCGTAGCTCGTCTTTACTTTTTCTCTTCTAAACAAAAACGTCACTAATCCAAACTTTGATTTTATATAATTGGCACATTAATCCACACACCTCCTTCGAGAACGAACCCGCATTTATTCGGTTTTGCGTTTTTCCTAAAACATAAGACTTAATACTTGCCGCTCATACGCGTTTTTCCTAAAACGTGTACGAAAACACTACATCAGTCATCGATCTTGCTTGATGTTGCGGTTTTGATATGGGAATGGCTGTTGTAGAAATCTATGTGGATCGAGGGGTCAAATGTTGTGGTTCCTCGAGTATTGTGGGACATATTTTTAAGGTTGTGGTTCAAGGTGCTGGCACAAATCGGTTTTTACTTCATGTCAGGTTATGTGGTTTAGATCGGGTTGTGGTCATGTTGATATTTCTCAGCTTACGTAGCTACATGTTACGTCAACTATGGCCAGCTCGAGATGTAATTTAAAGCGGTTCAGATTGAGTTGTTGTCCATGATGGTCTTGTGGTTTCGTATCAATGAATAGTTAACCTTTAACATGTCAAAAGAGGCAAAATAAGAACATTATTTTATAAAGAAACATGATGAAGGCGTATGAAATGTCTATGGAGCGCACCACATGTACTCCGATATTTAAGACAATATAAGTTTTGTAACCATCTACTTATTTGTACAAAAAAAGCTTCAGCCAACCTGGCTAGTGCTAGCATGTACAAAGAAAAATATCATTTGACGACCCGCCTAATTTGCCATACCTTCCCAACATCAGGACATGCTTGGTGAAGACCAGAATTTCCGTCTCACAACCTCAATTACCTTTTGTTCTTTTATCCACATCGATAATTGAGAAGAAAATGTGTCACTTTATAAGGTAAGGGATGCACTAATTGAACAAGTTGAGTTTGGTGTATTATGTTTCTCGTGGGATTTAATGTATATCGGATAGAAAATATCCGCATGTTTCAAATTCAACTAGTAATTCATACACATTGATAACTTTTTGTATTTGTTTTTTGTCTTTTGCTTCTCTATTGTAAAAGATTTGTAATTAATTTGCTGCTTTTTTAATAGGGTAAAAGTTATAAAATACCATCTTACTTATTAATTTGTGCCGACTTTAAACATTTACTATTTAATCTCGTGAGTTTACCTTTCTACTTTCAAAATCGTCTCGAAATTACTATTTTGGTAACTTATTACCGACACCGTGGCACGGTAATATCCACGTTATTATTTTATTTAGCTTAATATAGCCACCTCTTATTTCCACTTAAACAACTAAACCACCGTAGCACCAAAGAAATCCTAATCAAAAAATTGGATTTTATATCAGATACATATCAAACCACCACCTATCAAATCAAACATAAATTATCTAATAAAAAATCAGATACATATCAAACCACCTAAAGTTTGGTAATTCAATTATCCAAACAATTTGATACATAAAAAAATCAGACAATTTAAGTTTGGTAATTGAATTCAATTACTCATGACCCAACTTAAATTACCAATACATCAAAGTAACCATCCGTCTTCTGAGATGAATCATCACAAAACCCTAATCATGAAGATCAAGAAGAAGATGACCAAGAATCAGAATCTGACGATGAAAACATCATGTCAAGAATTCATTCACAAAACCAAAAACCCTCTCCTTAACACCACCTTCATCATCCTTCGACAAATCCGACATCGTTTCGCCTTCCGCTTCCGATTTCGCTATCAAACCTTCCAAGAAACTCACACCCACTAAGAAAATTAATATATCCCACTTCGAAGATGATAAAAAGTTAGGTAATAAGAGAGTTTGGACTGATGATGATGAGATTATGTTAGGAGGTTGAAGACCAAGTTTCGGGTCAATGTGGAAAGGGGGCCCGGCTTTGCGAAAGAGCATGATGTGAAGGTGTTTGAGGTTTCGGAGAGGATTTAGGGTGAAGACGGGTGCGAGGATGGGAAAAGGGCCAATCCGAAAGCGAGAGTTAAGTCCGTGAAAGAGATGGACATGGACGAGGATGAGGTGGAGGTGATGGTTGAGGATAAGGATTTTGAGACGTTTTATACGTATTGGAATGTTGGGTTGATTTAGGATGTTTCGGCGTCGGTGAAGTTTCCTACGGTGTTGTGGAGTTGGTTAAGGAGAATTTTGGTTTGATTGGGGAAGTAAGGCGAAACAAATGGATGAGAAGCGGAAATTGATTTTTGAGAATATGACGTTGTTGTGGAGGAAGAGAAACTATACATGATGATAATTATAGTTTTGGTTTGGAGTTAGGAAGATGTATATAGATATATTAGGTATTGTTTCAGATTTCTCTAGATTAACCATGGGGAATCATTTGAGGAAGAAGAAGACATGGGTGGATAAAGTGACAATGATATGTCCAGACTTTGAATTGGGTTTGGATTTTGGATCGGGTATGGACCACTGGATGGGTCAAATTTTTTTTCTAACATCCATGTAGGATATAATAACTAATTTTAGATTTTTTTTAATAATTAATTTAGTGACGTGTAAATGTAAACGGTCATAGTGGTAATATTATTACAAAACAAACAAGTAGAATGGTAAAGTCACGATATTAAATAGTAAGTGTTTAAAGTCAGCACAAACTAATAAGTAAGATGGTATTTTATAACTTTTACCCTTTTTAATATTTGTAGAAGATATTGTACCAAAATGTGATCGAGAGGTAAAGCATCCATTAGAAAATCTTGAGGTTGAAAATAATTATTTTCTTATTTCACGATGTTTAAGAGAACCCATTGAACCTCCACCCATAGCTTCAGTCCATTATTCGTAGCTTTAATTAGACACGTGTAAGTTGAATAGATATTTTGTAATTCTAATGTTTTATAGAATCATTTATCTATAGGTTAAATGTCGAAAATAAACAACGTACTTTATCAGATTATCCATTATGCCCATCGAACTATTTTATGTTTTATTTACACACTTGCCACGTAGGATTTGGTCAAACATTTGAATATACCCTTTGACTTAACGGAACCGTTACTTATTTCGTTAACTTGTAATTTAATTTTACATTATTGGTCCCTTAGCTAACTATCATCATATCATTATCATCTTTATCTTCATAAACAATCAATGTACCACCATCATCATCCAAAATCATAAACTTAAACCAGAAAATCAAAACCTAAAAAAACCCAGAAAATCAAAAACTATTCCTCCGCCCAATCCTTATCTCGATCCAATCGATCTTTTTTCACCACTCCTCTTCCTCTTAACCTTCCTTCTTCGTGCACCTCTATTCCTCCGTCCTCATCTGTATATCATATAAAAAGTTTATATATTAAAAATCAAATCTATTGTATAAAAAAAGATTCATATATAATACCTGATGAATCGCGTAAACTGTTACTACGATGTCTTCGTCTTGAAATACCGTTAACAGGAGGAGCAGCCATGTTACTAACTCGTCTAGCTTCACGATTTTTATCCATTAGATCTAATTAACGTCAGATCTATAAACAACATCTAACATAATTCACCGAAATAGTTACTAATTACTAATGAAATGATGATGAAGATGATAATCAGAAAGAAGGAAGATATTTTAATATAAAATAATTTAATAAAGGGAGAGATTGAATAGATGATTTGAGATTTTTTTTCTGAGAGATAGAGAGAAAAGAGAAAATACACACACTCTCTTTCTATCTCATCACCTTTTCGGTATTTCACTATCCACGAAGGCTACTCACAAGCTTTCAAATGTGTACTTTTTAGGTGTGTTGTTTCATCTTCACCGTACCTTCAAATAATAACTTGTATGCTTCTTATCAAATATTTATGTTCACGATTGTTTTAAAGTAGTTTTTCATTTTCTAGGTTTTTTTAGGTTTTGATTTTTTGGGTTTAAGGTTATGATTTTGGATGATGATGGTGGTACATTGATGGTTTATGAAGATGAAGATGATGATGATATGATGATAGTTAGCTAAGGGACCGATAATGTAAAATTAAATTTCATGTTAACGAAATAAGTAACGGTTCCGTTAAGTCAAAGGGTATATTCAAATGTTTGACCAAATCCTACGTGTCAAGTGTGTAAATAAAACATAAAATAGTTCGATGGGCATAATGGATAATCTGAGAAAGTACGTTGTGTATTTTCGACATTTACCCTTTATCTATAAGTATCTACAACTATTTTATAAAACATTTGAGATCTTTTAAAAATAATATGCTGAATTTTTAGACTTTTTTACTTAATAAGTAAAACAAGTTGTTATTTTCTTCTTCACAATTATAAACAATGACAATTTGTAATAACTTTTTGTAATAAATTTTTGTAATTTCGAAAAAAACATTTTATCGTTTGAATGTCATTGCACGACTCGAACCACTAACCACTAACATTTGCCGTTCTAAATTTTTTTTTCTATTTTGATCTATTTTTATTAACTTTTATTTTGTTTTTTTATATTTAGTGAGTTTATTTGAATTCAATTTGGCACAATTTTAACTTAATGTAAATATAAACTTAATGAATAAGAAAGTAACATTTGATTGCCTCAAATATCGTTATCAGATACCCACGCTTCCGTTGAAGGTCATCAGTATTTTTGATATGGGTGGTCTTACGAGGATATGTGTTCCCTAAATTAACCGCGTCTTCATATTATCGTACCACCACTTGATTTGTTAGTGTGGCATGCTCGGTGGGTTTCAGTGTGTTGATCGTGGAGGTTTTACACCCACCGTGCTTTAAGTTAGGTGATATATGTTGGGGTTCGGTTGCCTAAGGCTCCTCCTTTAATTGTTTTGATCTTTGATATGTCCATATATGGTTAGGTGATATATGTTGGGGTCCGGTTGGCGAAGACCCCTCCTTTAATTGTTTTGATCCTCAATATAATTGATGTAAAGACCGTTTGGAGAAGAGAAGTTGGTTATGATCGCGGAAAAGTTGTTTAATTAATTTTTGAGTGAATTACGTAAATCGTCCCTGTGGTTTGATGATTCCTACAAGTTTCGTCCCTTGGTTTTCTTTTCACTGTTTTTGGTCCCTGTGGTTTCTTTTTCCTACAGATTTAGTCCCCTATCAATATTTTCCATTAAATACAAATAAAAAGGCAGGGGTATTTTGGTCATTTTCGAAAAAAAAGAATTTTTTTTTTCAAACGTTTGTTTTTCTCTTTCAAAAAATATTTTTTTTTTAAAACTTTTTTTTCACTAAATATTTGGACGAAAGCTTATTTTTTTGAAATTTTTTTTTTTAAATTCGAAAATTAAAAGTTTTTGAAAAAAATCTATTTGATTGAAAAAAACTAAATTTATAAAAAATGTTTTTACGAGACAAAAAGTCTAAATTTATGTTTTTACGAGACAAAAAGTCTAAATTTATATAAAAAAAAATGTTTTTCTCCAAAAAAGAATTCGAAAAGATTTTGATTGGAAAATTATATTTTTTTTAAAATTCGTAATTTCGAAAAAAAATTATTTTTAAAATTTAAATCAAAACAAAAAAATATAAAATCTATAAAATTATTTCTTTTGAAATTATTTTCGAAATTTTTTTTTCTTATTTCAAAAAGAAAGTTTCTTAGAAAAAAAAATCAGTATATAATTTTTCGAAGATTTTTTTTATTAAAAAATCTATAAAAGTTACTTAAAAAAAGTTTTTTTTTCAAAAAATTATGTTTTCGTAAAAATATTTAGTGAAAAAAAGTTTCTAAAAAAATAGTTTTTTAAGAAAAAAACAAACTTTCGGAAAAAAAATTTAAGAAAAAAAAAACAAAACGTAATTTCGAAAAAGTATTTTTTTTAATAAAAAAAAGTATAAAAGTTACCACTTTGTTTTGTCTCGTAAAAACATTTTTTTCGAAATAATTTTGGAAAATATTTTTTTCAAAAACTTTTAATTTTCGAATTTAAAAAAAAAGTTTTTGAAAAAAATAAGCTTTCGTAAAAATATTTAGTGAAAAACGTCTTTTAAAAAAAAAATTTGAAAGAAAAAACAAACGTTTGAAAAAAAAATAAATTCTTTTTTTCGAAAATGACCAAAATACCCCTACCTTTTTATTTGTATTTAATGGAAAATATTGATAGGGGACTAAATCTGTAGGAAAAAGAAACCACAGGGACCAAAAACAGTGAAAAAAAGCTAAGGGACGAATCTTGTAGGAATCATCAAACCACAGGGAGACCATTGTTGTTAATCTATACGAATTGGACTAAATTTATGTCTTCTTCATGTGCTACAGTCGAAGAAAGAGGTTTGAACTATCAGATTATATGTTGTTAATCGAATTGGACTAAATTTATGTCTTCTTCATGTGCTAGACCATCTATAATAAATTCGGTTGTATTACTTTTTTCTATAGAAAAACATGCGTTAGCATTTATCCCACATTAATAATTGAGAAAAATACGTGTCATTTTATATAACTAGGTAGGATGCCCGCGCTTCGCCACGGGCGTTTCGATTTCGTTACTTGAAACGTGTATGTATGGTAAATACAATTCCAGTCTACTTTCAATCCTTGGGTGCTTTCCACTGGTGATGGCTTTGACCTGCACCAAGAAATGAAGATCTTTAATTATGAGATGCAGCAAATTACTTGGTCCTTTATGCAATTCAGTGACCAGGACTACTGAATTTAAAAGGAGATACTAAAAGTGATGGACAAAGAGGGGAAATGTGTTGCTGGTGCAACAGTTGAGGAAAACATATTAGTGAAAGGAGCTATTACCTTTATCAGCAAGTATCCAAAGTCAGAATGTTGCAGTGCAAATGGGTGAACATTGTAACCTTGTTTGATCTGCATGAAATCATGAGGAAAGGTTAGATATTTCAAAGGTTTCTCTAATATAAGTAACCAAATTTACTTGTGTACGATAGTACCGAAATGGGTTAATATTGCAACCTTGTTTAGTCTGCATAAACTTTTATGGAGACAGTATGATACAAACTAAGAAAAAACTAAATATTACTTGTGTCTTTTTTATACCATGTCTGCTACTATGTTTCAGTTACATGCGAGTCAACTATGTTGTTGTATGCCAAAAAAAATATGTTCTCCAAACAAAAGATTGATAATGGAGTCTCGATTTATTTCAAAAATCCAGCATCAACCAAAACGCATATGAACGTGTATTCCTATATTGTGTATTGTATCATTGTGGTCTTGTAACATAACAAAGACAAAGGTCATTAAGTATTTACGTACATCATATGAGGTAAAAATATTAGTGGTCATACCTATGCATCCTAATAGAATTATAAAAGAAATTTGGAAAATATAAATGTAATATAAGAGATAAGAGAGTAAAAAGAGGTGTCAAGAAATACTTTTGCTTGGAAGAGACATATATTTTCAGCTCCAGCGTTGCGGAGTAACTGATTTCGTGATGTTGGTCATGTAGATCATTTGTACTTATATCCCTGCTGGACCTCCCTCTAATTTCATTTGTGTCCGTTGCTGTGATGCTACTCTTCCTGAAAAGAAAGGCGTCACATTGTAAATTAACAACCATAAAAACGATCTCGTTGTTTTACTTTAAGCCATTGCATATAGTTAATGGATGAGCAGTTGATGGAAGTTACCTGAACATGTTATTCCGACTTTGCGGGTAGCCATGGTTGTAATGATGGTTCTTGCCACCTCGTCGATTACATCATGTGGGGGAGAGGCAACCCTATGGTTGGGCGCTTGTGGGGCAAGGCCACCCAGCCTAGATACGTCTTGGTCGATGGCTCAAGAGAGGAGACCCATGTGCAGGTATTTCGGATAAGCAAGCACATGGCTCGAAGAACTCCGCATATTTCTGACCACTCCTCAAGTCTCCGACAAACATATCTATATCGAACAAATCTTTGTAGGACTCGTGGAAAAGAACCTACATGTAGTGAATTAGCCAATCATGATCAACCCAATCACATAAGGACCTGCTTATTTTTAAGAACTAACTTCTCATCTGCTTGAAAAAGTTACAGCAAATAAGAAAAATAGAAAGTGAGTACCATTTTTCACCTAAAAGGAACCACACTTTTTGTAGCAGAAAGGATGGTTATCTTCAATACACTCGTGAAAAAATGGCGAGTCATAATTCTGATTATATTTTATAGAAGCTTCAAGCACCATTCCAGAGTGTACTGCAAGTTTTCTTCTTGCTTTACCGCGACATATTTAAAGAGCTTCTTTATATGATCCAGACTGCCAAAGCATACAGACATAGTTAAGTTGGGTGGGCTGCAATCAAATATATACCAAAAAATTCCATTAAAGCTTATGCCAGAACCTGCTAAAGGGTATTTCATAAACAATGCCAAAAAATATATTGTACGACCGTGGTTTTTTTATGAAAAGCATCAGATAACTTGTGAAAAACATGTGGTACTAAACCATTTTGGTCATAGTCAATACATGAGATGTGTTACTTATCGGCCCAATCCATTAATATTTCTAAATAATTACATATATATTCATACTTTTTTTCCAATATCCTGCCAAATTTTTTAAGTCGACACTTTGAACAGGGAACCAAAAAGAATACCTCGGATTTCTGCATTGCGTGTGCAGTTTCAAGTAGGGGTCTTCTTGAATGCTGTGATCTGTTACTTGAATGTTGTGGTCTCTTACAACACTTAGAAAAGTGTTCGCCCAACAAAAAAATAAGGATTAAGAAATATTACGAATAAAGTGTAGAGTAGAGGGAAAACGACTGTAAATTGTTTAACTCACTTTGAGTTGTATCACCGGTAGGTACGTCGTCATTACGATTGTATGTACATTGAGATCCTCTTCGTAATTCTTAACTGTCATATTGATGTGTGCCTACAACTTGCAGCCTGGTAAACATGAAGAGAAAAAATAGCAGTAAAGACTTTGCATCCATAGATCAAGACCGATGATCAAAAAGTATGACAACAAACATAAATATTTCGACGTCAATTAAAATGACATGTATGATTTGTTTATCAACTATTAATTGTGTAATAGTAGATAACATGCCTTTAGAAGGATGTGCATACCCGAATCCATAATAGCCGAAAGCAGCAGCTCCGACTTCAAAAGAAAATCTCCTAAAATCCAGAATAAGTACGGATTTCAACATATTTCCTACATTCAATATCCAATTTATTCAGCATATAAGGTACGTTAGAAAGATCCAATTTCAATATATCCATATGTAGTATTTTTACCCATTACATATATTCCATAATAACACATGATTAACCCTTACTTTAATGTTTAAATTGCTTATCTACAAATAATGGTTGCCACTTTTTATGACGGAACTTAATTAGGATGATGTAGTAGCTATTGACATTATTGTTTGAGCCTTATTGTCTGCGTACCGTTACATCTGTAAGTGGTTTGATAAAACTGATTAGGTAATCTATTTAAAGTAGCTACATATACCACAACTTAGAACTGAATTCCTGTACGGGTCTCCAAAGTATTTGCTATTTCCAAGTAAGCTGATGCATCCCAATCTTTACAGCTCTCAACATTTTTTGCGTTTAAAATAATCCGCCACTTCCTATATAACCAAAAAAGTTACGTTAAACTAATTGATACATGACCATAAAAATATACGACTGAACATTCTGCAAATGAAATATATGTTGGAGGCTGAACCTTAATCCTTGGAGAACTAACAGGAAAGCCATTTGGCGAACTGCAGATTCTCGAAGGTGGTGGAACTGTTGTCTAAGCCCATGCACAAAACTCCGCAAAGGAGGAAACCGTATTATCCTTAGTAAACGGGCGCCCATCTGAAGTTTCGTGTTCGCAAGTATATGCATACCCTTCGAGGTAAACAGGGGGTAGTTTGAGATGTTTAGCCTGCTCTAAACAAACTAAAGATCGCAAAATGCCCCCTGCTTCCCTTGAAGGGTATCCATATATTTAGGAACACGAAACCCCTGATGTTAGAATGTAATGGCCCAGAGTTGAACGTGTTGTACCAGCAATTCTAGCCAACGACCTGATATGGCTGCAAACACGACGTCGTGATGCCACGCTGAAAATCAGGTCTCTAAAAACCATCATCATTGGCCAACTAACTATAGCTGGAAACTGACGAACACACGTATGAAACAATATCTTCATCGCAAATGACTAAATTCAGAATCCGTTATGGTTGCCAACCCAAACACCGTGTAAATAGGTTTTTTATTCACAACCGTCCAACTGAAACTGTGGCAGTATGTGTGAGACCGACCAATAAACAATTAAAGGTGTAAGTGAGTTACTATTTATGTGGAATCGTGATTCCCATCCTGTCTTAAGTTTTTATTTTTTATAACTCGGCCACACACACACACCATTCTCCCACGTCCACCCACCGTTTGATCTAAGAAAGATAACTCAAGATATGGAAACATAATCACACAACGCCATGGCTGCAACCACATTACCCGTCTGGTTATCGCGCAATGGTATGTGCATAAAAATATAAATGCAGAAAATTTTACACATCGCCTTCACTAAGAACATATAGTTATTAATATCATGGTAATGATATCGTGGCCGGGTCGGGGAGGTTGCTGAAGCGAGCAGATCTCGACTTCAGCCATCCTTCCGCTTTCTTTAGCAACATAGCATAAACCAAGAATTTATTATGTTCATGCTCAGATAAGTAGGTAATCGGGTATGAGGTTAAGGTCAACATGGCTGCAAACGCAGAAGCTTGCCCTACCAAGATGCACAAAATCCAAATTTAATCGAACCCACACCGACAGGTTCACATATTAACATCACAGCTTGTTCATTATTGTTAAAACAATTTTCTTACTAAAACTGGTTAATAACCCCGCTGCATATATTTCCTAGGCAAAAACACTCATCGCAATAGGAATCTTAGATGGTTCTTCTAAGCAATAGTAAATAAACATTATTTAATAACCCCACTGCATATAGGGAAGAGACCACTCATACGTCATGGGTGCAACCTTAAAAGGTCGACACGCCATACGGGTAATCTCGTTTTTTTAAACAACACCCAGTTATACTCATCAAAACCTATCTACGGGCTCTTTTAAATCTCTCTTTCTAACATATGTCATGATGCCACACAATCGCATGTACAATTAATCTCGGAGGGTGTTCGTTTCAGTTCATATGGCCGTGGATAACCCATTTTTTTATGAGGGCACCCAAATGGGCGTATCGTCGCCTACCATCAACAACGACAATGAAAGTGACGGTTGTCACTACCATCGCCTGCCATTAATAGTGGCAGCGATCTAATGTCCCATTGAATCAACATACTTGCGTCAATAACAAATTATAACCCACTGTATTCCAAAAGTGCTAATACAACTACGTATAAAACTTACAGCATTTCATCTCATATTTTCGAGTTCGGAAACGGATAGAAGGGTGTCTGACCTGCCATGGCTGCAACCATCACTGCTGCCTCGCCATGATACAGGCCGTTTTTACCCGCCTAAACACATGAACAACAACAGCGCATCCAAGGAAAATGCCTCTATAGTTTTTATTATGGCATCTCCAATAGATAACATCCTGAAAATTAACAATAAATAATTAGCTCTACAAATTATTAAAGGGTGTTTGGTGACTAACATCCTGAGCAAGATTCATATGCAATAATGTATGAATTGTAAGCTAATCCAAATACCCCTGGTAAAACTACAAAACCCAAACGAAAAAACAAAGTTTCAAACTAAGGCGGTTTATACTCAATTTGCGTAAACTAAATAAATTTTCAAGATGTATGCGTGTTTGACCTTCTAATCAAACCATGAAAACTCTAAATCAATAAAATCAAAACCTAAAACTATAAAATAAATCAGTTATAGTAAATTAAATTTGGGGGAAAGATAATAACCTCCTTATTATGCAAAACCGACGTCGTTGTGATTAGCGGTAGCGGAAGAGCCACAATCGATCACTATCATTGACCATTTTGATAGCTTTTTTCATTCGGTTTTGTGTGTTTTTAGAGACTGGTCATTGATGATTATCAATAATCATTTGATCATCAATAAATCTAGATCAAGAAAGATCCAGATAGAGAGAGAAAAAAAAGTCGGTGGGATGTGTGTGTGTGAGGTGAGGCAAGTAAACATCAAAGATAATATCAGTTCCCATAACCTGTTCAATTACCAAATCAACGGATGAGGAATAGGACTCAGATCAACGGCCATAAAGGAGGAAGTGCTACAGAAATCTCCACTCACACACACATGGAAAATAATGTATTGCTTGTGTGAGAGGAAGTAACAGTGGAAAATGAATAAACAAATCTATTGTGAGAGGGGAACTGTTCCTAGGGGAACGTGATTCCCCTCTATTATTATAGATACAATAGCCGGGTACCCGCGCAATGCAGCGGCGGGTACCTGTGACTAAATTTTGAGGCAAACGTATGAATTATGATAAAAAAAATCACTGCACATTCAACACGATCGGTTAAACTATATAAACATGTGGCATACACAATTACAGCGCAACACCGCCAAAATAATCAACAAAAATAATTTAAACATAAGCAGACTACGTATGTTGTAACGAAGATGTCGATGTAGTAATTTCAGAATATAGTGGCAGCAAAGGGTAAGTTGTATGTTCGAGGGGTTTGAAACCAAAAACGACAGCTAAAACCGTCTTATAAATGATTTAAAAAGGTTGTGCAATGGTCTTTTATAAGTTTTGTTGATATGGGATGTTACAATATAGGACGACGGTTACAACTATGGTTTTAAAGAAATTTAATTTTTAAGTGTTTTTATTGACCCAACATTAGAAAAACGTATACATTTACTACATAATAAACCCTTTTAAATTATGATATAGGATATTTAATTTTCTTAAATGTGTATGTATAGCTTCCAGGATGTTGAATGAGTTTTAAACATTGTATGCATAATCTATACTACATTATAAAGGGTGTATCCCTTTGGTTGAAAATTGAAAATATTGAATGCTTGAAAAATGTGGGTCCCACTAATTTATACTACATTTATAATTCAAACATTTTAATGCATATATAAACTATATTATGTGAACACACTAAAATCATTTGGAGATGAATTATTGACGTGCAACGAAAATAAATAAACATATGAAGTTATGAACGATGCCATTTTTCAATGTTTTGAAACCCGGTTTTTAAATCGACCTGGTCGAGTCATCGGGTAAACTCGGATTAACCCGGTTTTCTAAATTGTTTATCAACTAATATAATATGTAGGGTTTACGTAACGAGTAACGTGTATTATTAGTTAGCTCATAAACTCTGATGTAATGTTTTACTTTCAGCTTTACTGAAAGTTTTTATAGGCTTTTTGATACACGTTTATTTAATATTTTATCTAGCATTGAATTGTCATATATTAAAACATTCAATAATTTCAATTTGATCTTTTCATGCTTTATTTTGAACGTACACGGAACACTTACCACAATATCGCATACTGTAAATTATTTGACACTAACTAAACTCCGCCGCTATGCGCGGGTACTCGTCTAGTCTTTCTTAAAGAAGAAATATTTTAGGCTTAAAATTTTAAAATTACTAAATTCAAAAAATGGTCTAAATATTTTATAAGGTATTAAAATGAGATATGCATTACATGTTCAAGTTGAGTTTGGTGTATATATGTTACTGGTGGTATACAATGCTTAGATGATGAAGTATCATCTTCCTTTGTTATCAGTGGTAATTTATATACATATTGTTAACTTTTCTGTACTCTTTATTGTTAAAATACCGTGATTAATTTGGACGCATTGATAAGTTTTTGAAATCTTTTAAAAAAATGATTGTTGTACTTATTAATCATGCTTATAAAGTATTTAATAATTTGATTGATTAATTTAAATAAATGATTGACGAATATTCAAAGAAAAAAATGCATGTTATAATTGTACAAGTGATTTATGTATTAAGAATATATTTTATTATGTTTTGTAGGTATGAATGGATGTACTTATTTTTTTCACTCGTTTTCTCATTGTAAAAGATTTGTACTTTGCTAAAAGATATTTCGATGTGATTTTGCAATCCCGATATTTGAAAGATATAAATGATCTTGGTAGGATCTCGATATTGACCACCTTGTTGACCAGTATATAAATCACTTAATATCATCCGGCCGAATTTCTTCTTCCCTTTTATTTATTTATTGTTTCGTTTTGACCATCTAATACTAGTTATAAATTATGTACACGTTTGGGATTTTCACTTAAATAAAATTTATTTTAATATATTAGTTTAATATACAGATATATAAACAATAATCGTGTTCAATATTTTATAATTGTGATATTAGTACAACTAATAGTTATTCACTTGGGTCCTAATGATAACCATAAACTAACAATGAGGCATGTTTATACACATGATAGTGGCTGGTTGTTCCTATCTTGATAACCAAACACAACGGTTTAATAAATTTCATCCCACATAGAGGATTGCTAAGAAAATCATACGGGCCAGTCAACTCGATTTGTAATTCAATGCATTTAAGATTGGTTTGTCGTTCATGCGAGTCTTGTGCTTTTATATTATGTTGTGGAATGTGTAGCGGTACTCAGATATGTGGTGATCTGTTTTCGTCGTCTCCATAAGGATCGGTCCATTGAAGGTCATAAGTATTTTTTATATGAGGGGTCTTACAATGATATATGTTCACTAAATTAACCCCGTTTACGTATTATAGTGCCACCACTTGATTTGTTAGTGTGGCAAGTGTCGAGATCGTGGTAGGTTTTCCACCCATTTCCATGCTTTTAATTGGGTGATGTCCATATGTGGTTAGCTGATACATGTTGGGGTTCGGTTGGGGAAGGTTCCTCCTTTAATTGTTTTGATCTTCAATATAATTTATGTAAAGACCGTTTCGAGAAAAAATGTTGTTTATGATCATGGTAGTTGTTTAGTGTCGCGGTAGTTGTTTAGCGTCGTTTGGTTAGTCAAAAGCATTGGGTAGATTGTTGTACCTCCGAATACCTTGGTGGTATGTACAATAGTCACCATTTGTACCGTTGTGCCACAATTGAAGAAAGAGCTCGAACTATCAAATTATATGTTGTTATTGAAAACCTATACAATATTTTACATATAACTAGTCAACACGAATTAAGTTAATCAATATAAATAATTCTATGGACTAAAATTATGTCATCTTAATGTGCTAGACCATCTATAATAAATCTGGTTGTATTCGCCTTACAAGTTACAACAACGGTTAAACTGCTAATGGAGAAGAAGTTGAGTTAGCATTTATCCCACATTGATAAAGGAAACGAAGAGGTGTTACTTTATTTAGTGAGGTACGTTAAATCTTCAAGTTGAGTTTGGTGTATTTATGTTAACGGTGGTATTCGATACTTAGAAGATAAAGTAGTATCATCAGAGATTGGTATTACAGGCCTATTGCTAACTTTTATATTTTTTTTATTGTTGAAACTCCACGATTAAATTGTACATTAATTCATTTGATTTTCATTAACTATAAATTTTATTAAAAAAACTAGCAAGATGTTAGAACTAAACAAATTACAAAGAAATCAAATAAGAATTTTTCATCCAAATATCCCAACCTAACGAGCTAGAAAATCTACTATTACTCCATAAGAAAGACCTCGAACGAAGTTCGTCAAAAATCAAATCTCGTCTAGGAGGAGAGCTGCTAAAAATAGAAAGATTTCTAAAGTTCCAAATGAGCCACCATAAGACATAACAAACTCCTTCCAGCAGCAACTTAAGATTAGAAGAAAGGCGGATTTGCGAAAACCACAAATCCTATTCCTCAAAAGAGAGAACGTCACTCCACTCAATATCCGACCACCGACAAACTTTACGAAAGACAGATTTAGCTAGCTCACATTGGAAAACAATATGTCGCGCATATTCTTGATACAAACCACAGATTGGACAAGAGGACGATTTCTCTAAGGATAGCACACCACGGAGAAGAATGTTTCGAAGAATGAGATTCAAACGAATCACCATGAATCGCTTTAATAACAGATGATCAAAGAGAACCATCATTAGAAACCAAACGCCACACCCACTTAAGAAGCAAAGCACGATTTAAGGTGTGTAAGCTGGAAACACCTAAACCACCTTTAGTGATTCATCTGATTTTACATAACAGATTTGTAATTTGCTACTGTGTGACATAAATGATCTTGGTAAGATCAGGATATTGGACGCCTTGTTGACAAGTATATAAATCTCTTAATATCGTACCTCTTGTCTTGGAATATTTCTATGAGATAATTTGGGCAAATAAGAACACTTTTTAAATGTAACAATAGCAATTAAAAGAACTTATATGAAGCCCAAAATCACAAACCATTGCAAGTTAAAATATACAATAATATTTATGAATACAAGTGCATGTTTAAAAACATGAAGTTAGACTTAACTCGGTCAAACTGGTGAACTTGGTTCTGCTTTTGTGCTATGATATTTTGTTCTGCTAAAAAAAGTCCATTCCAACTTTGAAAGGGTCGAACCCGAAGAAGAACCAAATTATAGGAACGCATAAAACAAGGAACTGTACTGAATATAGTTGTTCAATTCAGTAACTGAATTTTGATTTGTCCACAACCTAATTGAAATCAAGCGCAGGCAATTTTCGATCCACAACTTGCTTGTACCCAAAAGTATACTAAGTTGTGTCTTACATGCCGATAACGAGCATTGGATGGAAAAACAATAAGTTACGTGGTTTTTTTATTAATTTTTTCATAATGTATACAAAAACAATAAGTTGCGTATGTCTCATAATATATATAAAAACGATGGTTTATAACCCATTTGGCGTTTATTTGCATAATATTTCTATGTTAGACACTAATCTTTTCTAAGTCAAAGTTATCATGCCCTTTATTTCTAAAACTTTAAAGACAAGACTATCCTATACAGAAATGCTCCCAAAAAATGTAATTTTTTTTTTACTTTATATTAAGCCCATCCATAAATCACCTCTATGTCATCGTAATCTGATCACGATTGAAGGAAACAAAGTTCAAAAAACAATTATTTTTAGAAAATATATAAACCCATAAAATCTATAAGTAAAATCAAATCAAAAGAATTGGCTCCATAATTCATTCAGTGACACGACCCTCTCGGGTAGTATCGGGATAGTGGCATCCTTCAAATGTGATGCTGGCTCCTTAAAAAGAAAATGAGAAAACCAGAGACATTTTATTGATTCATTTAGTTAATTGATTGCATTCATAATAATAACAGTATTTAAAAAACCTATAAACCCTAAGCCTAAGATAAATAATAGTGGCCCTTTTGGCCCGACCCTATCAATGAATGGTGTAACATTCCTCACTCCTTCGAATTCACCTTGCCTTCAAAGTGACGTCTTAAAAAGCTCATTATTCCGGGATCCCAAATTTTATGTCGATGCCTAAACACTTACATTCTCTTTCAACTTGTTCTCGGACTCCTGTAGTAACACTTTCTAGATTCCTGTCCTACGCTCCTTATCTTCGGATGAAACAACCCATATGGACCTCTTAAGCGATTCATCGATAACAAGATATGATTTACTAACCACAAGCTGTGATTTACCAACCATAGACTGCGATTCACTTACCATAGGCTGCGATTCACCCACCATAGGATGCGATTCACCCACCATAGGCTGCGATTCATCAACTATTAGCTGCGATTCATTAGTAGGCTATGGCGATTCACGAATAAGTTGTTGCGGTTCCTCAACACATTCAAGGTGATCTTTGTTAGGTCCGGGTGTAACATTCCCCACTTCTTCTGGTGCAACGCCTGATGTTGTAGAAGAATCAACCGCTTTTTTTTCAATGGTCTGCTTTTCTTCTACAATTGCCTCAAGTCGGGTCTCTACTATACGGGCTAAATACAAGGCTTCGCCTAATGTTGTTGGTTTCGGGTAAAACCTTAACAATACTAGTTGTAGCTTTGGTTTAAGTCCAGATATATAAAATGAGGCAAGTAAACTTTCAGAGATACCCGTTAGTCGAGTTATAAGATACTTAAACTCACTTTGATATTCAACTACCGTACCTATTTGCAAGAGTTTAGATAATGCATCCCGATCGCTGGTACTCGATGACATTAACAATAAATCGAAGAAAAAAAACAAATTTTTATTTCGGATATGAATAGTACCCGATGAACAATACCAATGAACAGTGACCGATGAAAAGTACCCTGTGAACACTGCCGTCGGTGCACGGATAACTTTCGGTGAACAGATTTTTTTTATTTTTAATAATGATTGGAACCCTAATTTAACCCACCCCCCACACCACGAGTTGACAGCTCTCAATGAAAGCACCAATTGATACGACCCTCTCGGGTAGTATCGGAATAGTGACAGCCCTTCAAGCGTGATGCTAGCTCCTTTAGAAGAAGATGAGAAAACCAGAGACATTTTATTGATTCATTTAATTGACTGATTACATTCATAATAATGACGGTATTTATAAAACCTGTAAACCTTAAGCCTAAGATAAATAATAGTGGCCCGTTTGGCCCAACCCTATCAAAGCATGACGTAACATTCTGACTCATTTGAGGAGATGAAAGGAGCGTCTAACATGGTTATGACACGATGCTAACATGCTGTAAAACAAACCAATAATCACAAAAAAAAACCTTGCTATTATTCATCAAAAACCTTATATAACTATTGAGACATTGATCGATATAACTATTTGCCGCCATTTAGCTCTTATCCCACATCGATACTGAGAAGAAAATGTGCTAATATATATAATAAGGTATGCATCAATTACTCAAGTTGAGTTTCGTGTATTATGTTTCTCGCTGAATATAATGTCACATGATACATTCATATATATCATGAGACTCGTATCCAGTGAGAAATTCGTACACTAAATAACTTTTTACATTTTTATTGCAAGTGTGTATTGCGCATATCGGTGGAATTTGTTAACTACGGATAGTTTACGCTATACTAATTTACTTGTTGGTCAAATCGATAACTCGACGGTCTAACGCATGATTTGGTTACTCGACTGGGTTAACCTAGGGGTGAAACCAGTGACCCATTTACTCGATTGGGTTAATCGAGTGGTCAAACATGTGACCCAGTGACTCGACAGAATTGACCTGTGATCGAACCTTCGATTCGTTGATTCGACCAACTTGACTTTTGGTCAAACCCATGATCCGATAATTCGACCGAGTTGCGGTGGTCGAACCCGTGACCTTGTAACTAATACACTTTGTTCCTATTTCACAATTTATTTAATTTAGATATAAAAATGTTAAAATTTCAACATTTAAGATACACCTTTTATATATTAAAAAATAGAAATAAATTTGTAACATAGTTAATTTTTATATTGGTTTTTTTTGTGTTTTTACGTTTCTCAGTTTTTATTGTAAAAGATTTGTAGTTTGTTAATTTTTTTTCGTTGTCTTTCACTTTTATCTCAAGAATAGATGCAAAATCAAGGTCAAATGCTCGAACAACAATTCCTTACTCTAGAACACGACCTTCCCTCATTCACTACTTGAGTTAATACAATCCTTTTGGAAGATGTCACAAATGATGTAGTGGTTTTTCAAGCTTTGAGGTTAATATGATATTTAAATCACATTCTATTGTACTCAAACGTTTTCTTGTGATTAAAATGCTTACCAGGGTAACCTTTTACTCTAATAATAATAATAATAATAATAATAATAATAATAATAATAAAAATAACAATAATAAAAGGTTATTTTCAGAACCAAATAAATATACAGAACTACGAGAACCACCTTTTTACTATTAAAATGCACATGTATATTCAATGGGTTAGTTCATTAGGTTGAAATATATAAATTTTCATTGTCGTAGGTCACTAGGAACATGTATCCTAGAACCATGCACATATATTTGTTTTGTATGTATTATTACTATCTTTTCATTGAATAATATGAAAACACATGTGCACTCTTTATATCGATCATCACACTCGGATTTATAACCAATAAAACAATTATTAAATGTTAATTTAAACATAATAATGAAAATACATATGCATTTTTAAGAGTATAAAGGTGGTTCTCGCAGTTCTGTACATTTATTTGTTTCTGAAAATAACCTTACAATACTAATTATTATTATAAAATCTCTAATATTTCTTGGTCGGTCACGTATATTGGCAGTACCAAATTATTAAAAAAAATCACATTGCTTTCGGTCGTCTTAAAATGACCCAGACATTACACAAAGCCATCTTTTAATTTAGTTTCCATGTACACTAACAACTTTTAATTTACATCTATATAGTGAGCTTACGTTCCTATGTTGCATGACATTTCCTAGCTTCGTGGACTCGTCTATAATTTGCGTCTTTTCCATATATGTTCTTTTTTTACCAGCTAAAAGGACTCAATAGCTTAGAGCATCGGCAATGCCAACAGCCCAACCCAAAAGGCCACGCGAAAGCATCTAAAATATGAAAGTTACCATCCATTTCAATAACTAAATTTGACTGAATTCGCCTTACAGGTTACAACAATAGTTAAATCTTATACTAGCTTGTATATCTATTTTTTAAATAATAGAAGTTAGCTTCAATCCCACATGGATACTTTAGAAGAAAATATGTTACTTCATATAGTGAAGTATGCACTAATTGTTCAACTTGAGTTTGATGTATTATGTTCCTTGTGGGATTTAATGCATTGCGATGCATTGAGCATACGTAGTATCACAATGCATTCAACACTACCAGTAATTTGGTACACATTACTAACTTTTTGTATTGATTTTTTCGTCTCACGCTTCTTTATTGTAAAAAATTGTAATTAATTTGCTAGCTTTTAATATTGGCAAAAGATTTTGCAACAAAATGTGAGCGAGAGGTAATAGTCTTAGGGGTGTTTCTTTTTCTTTTTGTGCCTCTTAGTGGGAAAAGTTGAGGGCCCAAATCTCTTTGAACATCTTGTTTCACACTCACACAAATATCTCTCTTTTCCCACTAAGAGGCTAATTAAGACAGGTTTTTCGCTTGAAGTTGTAACAATCAGATATGAGTGTTGCATATTGAAACAAATACTACAGTAATAATTTACATATAACTTTGAAACATGCATGACATTAATCTATATGAATAATTCTATAGACTATTTTATGGCGTCTTCATGTACTAGATCATCTTTAGTAAATTTGGTTGCATTCGCCTTACAACAAGAGCTAAAGTATATATTTGCTAGTGTCACTATTAACTAAACAAGAAATGTTTGTTTTATACATAATTGAGAAGAAAATGTTTTACATTATATAGTGAGGTACGCAATTATTTTTCATGTTGCGAATGGTTTATTATGTTCCTCGTGAAATGAAGAATTGGATTAATATGATATTAATTTCAAGAGTAACTTGTGCACGTTGTTAACTTTTTCATGCTTTCTTACACCAACAGGGATCACTAAAATCCGTTAAAGGATTCAAATGAGTAGGACAATCAAGAAAACTGAAATAGATTGTCGAAGTATCAATCTGATTATCAATGACTAATTGTCAAAGCATCAACAAGTTTTTGAACAAGATACTTGAAAGTTATTTTCTGTTATTTGAACACTACAACAATATTGCATGTTAGGGTACCACTTTTTCGGCCTTAAACACATAGGAACGACTTGTTCGACCCAAGATATCCGTGCCCAAAAATTCGACCTAGATTTCTAAGGTCGACCAATCCTTTAAAATCTAGGGACGACCAACTGGGCCCCACAGCTTTTTCGTTGAAAATATTGACTAAATTAGGGACGATTTTTTTTCGAAATTTAGGGTCGAAAAAATCGTCCCCAAGTTTTTAATAAAAATGAACTTTTTTTAATGTTTAAAAAAAATATTATTTTTATAATTAATAAATTAACTTATAGAAAAAAAAGGTAAGTAAATATAAATTTAGGAACGACTTTTACGACCCTAAGTTATAAGTAGAAGTCGTCCCTAAGCAAATAAGAAGCCTAGATTATTAAACTTAGGGACGACCAAGTCGTCCTTAAGTTTAATATTCTGAGTTTTTTATTTGCTTAGGGACGACCAAGTCGTCCCTAAGTTTAATATTTAGGTGCTGTTTGTTACTTTAGGGGCGACTTAGTCGTCCCTATATGTACCTGGGGGGTAAAAAAACTGGGCATTTTTGCAGTTTCTAGATTTTTTCCGGAACTTTTTCGGACAAAATATACAATTCAAAATGGCAGAATTCGGCAAATCCACAATACAGAATAATAAAAAATAAATAAACGTTACAACACCACATTAAGATAAATTATTCAACGTTACGATACAATAATCATCAAATATACTTATACATCCTAAATTAAATGTTTCACACGCTACTACAAGTCTCAAACTTTATTACACAAAGAAAAAATACTACTACAACCTCTACTCGTCGTCCTGACCCTCGTCAGGCGAAAAGTCATTTTGATGCTCGTCATCCCCCTCGTCACCCCTCCCCCCTCCCCCCCCCCCCCCCCTAAATTAAATGTTTCACACGCTACTACAAGTCTCAAACTTTATTACACAAAGAAAAAATACTACTACAACCTCTACTCGTCGTCCTGACCCTCGTCAGGCGAAAAGTCATTTTGATGCTCGTCATCCCCCTCGTCACCCCTCCCCCCCCCCCCCCCCCCCCCCCCCCGTCATCCCCTGATAAGTCGTCACCACTGTTTTAGAGATCCCTATCTCGACCCAACTCGTCAACGGACCGATAATCGTCCTGATGAGGATTTATGATTACGCGAGAACCTTCGGGTTGGGAATGTGAAGTAGAGTCGATCTCATGAGTTGAGTTTGAGACGGGACGATAACAATGGTTAAAGGCATTGTTGGTGATGGGAGTTATAGGAAAAGTGCCGGCATAGGGAGGTTGGAGTGGTTGGAGATGGCCGGGAAAGATGGTCAGAATGGGTCAATGGAAGGAGGTTGCAATGGTTGATTAAAAGGATAGGGGGTTGGACAAAGTGAGCCCAATCAGGAGCTAGGGGGCATAAAATAGGGTCGGGGTGGGGGTATTAGGTTAAAACTAGGAGGGTTAATTGGGTGATCAGTATTTGATGAGTTGTAGTTCTGGAATAACTCACCCAATGCACTCTGATATTGTGTCATATGCTGGTACGAAGTCTGGCCCCATTGTTGTGCCGCGCCTGCCTATAACGCTGTTAAGTAAGCCCGTTTCTGCGCCTCATGACTCTGTTTCCTCGTCAGCTCCATCTCTTGCGCATGTTGTTCCATGAGTTGATGGATTTCATCACGAGTGGGAAAATCCGGTCGAGCTGGAGGACCGCACATGCAATAAGTTACAACAACAATTTTTCATTATATACAACAAGACATAAATATGAAAAATTGATTTATATTTTGTTTTATTTAGGATATATAACCTGCGAGAAGGGTTATTGCCACCACCTGGTAAATTCCTGCCTTGTCCCGACACATTTCGCTTATTTTGACTAGGCATGATTGTAGCCACTATTTCTTCATTAGACATGTGCGAGATGATCTTGGATTTAACTTGGTCTGGCAGGGCTTTCATATTTAGATGGGAAACAAAAACAAACAGTATAAAACAAATAAAATTAGTTATTAAAGCATGTAAAGAGTTATATATTACATATCTTTCCTCGTTTTCTTTTTTTTAAATGTGTCATTATTTGAGTGCCCCTTCCTCCGTGTTTCAACTAGTTCCTCGTAGCGCCCTTCCTTGACCTTCTGTAAAATATAAAATAAATTAATAACGAGCTATAATAAATAAACAATATAAACGCTTTTAAGAAAGTCACAAAAACTATAAAGAGTCTTACGTATTCATTCCTTCCTCGGGCGAATGGTTTTTTGCCTTGAGTGGTCGGTACCGTGTTTTTGGAACTATTAACAGTAATAATCTCACTTCTTGCCACCCTATTTGGATGTGACCACCACTAAACCAAGTCAGCCCAGTCATCTTAGGTTCTATGGTCCCGCATTTTTTGTGGCGGTACATGTACTTTTGCCTGTGCGGGCGTCTCATAAACTGAATAATATTACTTCTTGATCCTGTTCTTTTGATTTCTATACAACAACCTCAGTTCGAGTTCCAACATAAGCTTAACCCGATCCGACACTCGATACACACCTTTGCCATACACCACCTCACTGTGATCATTGTACCATGGCTGGAGGTCGAAATATGTCTACATAAAAACATATGAATTTAAATAAACAAACAAATTAAACATAACACATATATGTAAATGTCGATAACAATAACAATATAAGTAAAATAAACAAGTTTGATCTCAAGTGTAGGAAAAATATGAGCTTTATATGAGTTTGGAATTTCGTCCCATTCGCAAGCAAGGGGAAGTGTCCGGACTAATTCCCCCATAAGATGAGTCAACAGGGATGCATAATCGCCCAGAGGGTGGAAGGTTTTCAAATCCTTAAATTCAAAGCCAACTGTCAAATGTCTTTCGTTATTTGCTCTGTACGCATTCCTTAATCTTGCACTATTTTGTCTCAAAACATTGATTTGAATCTACAAAATATATGTTATTTACTCGTAAAAATTCAAGTGACATAAATTATAAATATCAGTGTTATATAAAAATATAAATATTTTTTACGTTGACAATGGGCCGATACAGGACGTGTGCGCTGTCTGGGTGGATCACCACCAGCATCCCCACCAGATGATTAGGAGCTACACACGCCATCTGTAAAATAACAAGTTCATATTAGTATACACATTTTATCAATATACACATTTTAACATATATAAACATTTTCATTAGAAAACAAAATTACACACAATTTAGTTAACTAATTAATACTAATGCACACATTCATATCAATATACACATTTTAACATATAAAAACATTTTCAGTAAAATACAAAATTACACATTTAAACAAATAAAAACAACTCATCATCATTTAAGCGTATAACAACTGTTTCATTCAAACTACAACTTAAGCATATAACAATCATTTACAAATAAAAAAAATTACACATTAAAGCATATAACAATCGTTTCATTCAAAATACAACTTAAGATTAAGATTTAAGTTTATTTGGATACCATACTTTTCCTTAAATATGAGGGGACTCATCCCCATCATCCATCTTATTTTAATCCAATGGATAAGATTAAACACCAAATATATTTTCACCATCTTTTTTCAAATATTAATATCTCTTAAACCGTTAATCGTTATGCGAAAAAAAACATACCGTTACGAAGAGCATTTAATTATCTTTCTATAGATATGCTATATGATACACTTTCGACAAAATTTTTTTTTTTTCATTTTTTTCACGTTATCGAAAATTATCATATATGATACTAATATCATATATGATATAACACCAGTATCATATATGATATGACCTATCATATATGATGAAAACCAGTATCATATATGATTTAACGCTGTTATCATATATGATGAAACAGTATTATCATATATGATATTTCACGTAAATTTTAACAGGAAAGAAAAAAGCGAAAAAAAAATTTCTTCGAAAGTATATCATATTGCATATTGGTAGAAAGATAATTAAACGCTCGTCGCGATGGTATAATTATTTTCGTTTAACACTTAACGGTTTAAAAGATATTTAAATTATAAAAAATAGGTAGAAAAATAAAAGATATTTAATCTCATCCATTGGATGAAAATGAAATAAATGGTAGGGATGAGTCCCCTCATATCCAACAAAAAGTATGGTATCCAAAATAACTCTTCTCTAAGATTAATTGTCATCTTCATAATCATCGCTAGATAAAACTTCTTCAACATCATTATTATGGTTCACTTCATCATCATCCGACACTAAATCATCATCATCATCAACATCATCATCATTATCATCAATGACGTGTGCAACGACCTCATCTTCATTATTAATAATATCATCATCAACCGGTAGGGCGTCCACTTCTATTGGTTGAGAATTTACACTAAAATCCGTAAGATCCAAATTAGGCAAACCAACAGACAATGTAACATCTGATGAACTGGTACCATATATAACATCTTCATCGGACTCTGCCACATCTCGATGATAAACCTGTTCGACGACCTTCTAGTTAAGCGGTCGTCTAGCAAGGTCTTCAAGGTAGAATACTTGCGTTGCTTGTGTCGGGAAAATGTATGGGTTATTTTGGTGAAATAGTCTATCGGTCAAAATATGATGTATGCCTTGCTCAGTGTAAGAACGTCTGTTGCGTTTGGTGCAATTGGTAGGGTTAATTGTGTCAAACCATTTACATCGAAACAACAAAACCTTTCGGTTTCCGATATGAGTGAGCTCCAGAATTTCTTCGATTTGACCATAATACATCTCTCCATCAACCCCGGGTGTTGAAACTCCGCTGCATTGAGTGGTACGAAGTATATCGCGTTCACGTATCACAAACTTCACACCGTTCACTATGCAAACGGGGTATGTACATGAACTAATAGGTCCACATGCCAAAGAGAATAACTCGTCACTACAGCCCCCACTCACTTTTTTTTCACGAGTCTCCAAAAAAGAGACACAAAAAGGTTTATTAGATGAGGAATAACTCCAAGGTAATATATCTAATGTATTTACCTTGTTATTAAACCACGCAGGAAAACTCGTTTCCACATTATCAGACGCTTCTCTGCAAAGGTTCGTGATATTAGAAGAAGTCATCGAGAAAGAAGAATTTTCAAAATTATAAAATAAAAAAGGAAGAAACATACTCACTGTAAGTCGAGATGTCTGCTTCGACTTCAGGACTGTTGTTAAGTATGAACCACATAACTGTGCATGTCATCATTAGTCATACGAGTTGGTTTGATTCTACCCGTCGGTGTGCATACGGTCCGGAACACCTCGAATTTATCTGGTTGTCCAGGTAAATCGTCTTCATTTCTACCAAGGCGGTTAAATCTCGTCTCGACATTGATAAGATACATGATCTCATCGTTCTTTTCGGACTTTAAATGCATAAAATGTCATAAATCTAACATATATACGCTTGTATTTGTTTACTTGTGTGTTTTAGGTATGGATATCGTGAAAAAGACAAAAGATCACAAGAAACAAGGAAAAACGAACACGAGAAACGAAGCCGTACAATGAACCGTGCCCTAGTTATGGATTTCTCAAAGAAAAACCCTTGAAGACTTGAAGATGTACAAGATTGATCCTTAATTTATGAAGAAATGACACTTAAAACCCTTGTATACTCATAATTACAAGTTTGGTCCCTTAAAAAATTACAAAAAGGTCCTTCAACTTTGAAGAATTTGCAAGTTTAGATCCTCAACAAGTCTAAATTGTCAATAATGGTCCCTCATGAAGTCAAAGATACATTAAAGATCTTTGAAGATCAAGAATGTCCATGATTAGTCCTCTAACAATGCAAAAATGGCAAAACAAACCCTTGAAACACTTTTGCCAAAGTTTTGGGGCAAAAGTGTGAAGTTTAGAACTTAAATAACAAAGGAATCCGTTTTTGGTAGGCTGAAAAACTTGTTTTACAACTTTCACCAAAAGACAAGGGCCAAACATGGGCAAATGAAACATTTAAAAAAGAAATGCGCCAAACAACTTACCTTTCCCCAAAAATCGGATCAAACGAGTTACTATTTACCTTGAAGAACCCAGAATTACCACCACTTAAAACAAAGGGTTATTTTATATTACCCAGGCACATGCTTGATTCACTTGCCCAGGAACTCATCCCACACAAAAAACCCTCAATCCGACTCACCAAAAGGCCCCACCATTCAACCCGTTACCCAATCATATCACACCCTCCTCTCCAAGTAATCCTAGCTGGCAAGATCAACGACTATAGCTACTACTTGGTCCCCAAGCATAAAATGAACAGCCAAGATGCATTTGGACAACTCAACAACACAATTCATCTAGAAGATTCCAAGGCAAATTTTGGAACTTCATAGCCTAGGGTTTTGCTTAATTCTACCTTGTATTCGTCTATAAAAGGAAGCCTCAACATGTGAGAGCCCCTTGGTTCCAGATTTTAGCTACCTGTTTGTAATTCCTTTTTATTGAAATTTGAATTTCTGAAAATCTTTAATTCTCTTGTGTTATTTATGAAAGTTTGGTGATTGAATAGCTGAAATCTGAGTTCCACTTACATGTTTTGTTGATTTTGAGAAAAGGTTTTAAGGTTTAGAACACTTGTTATCAAAATCAAGGATATAATCTGTTTATTGCTCACTTTTCTGTTTGTTCATCTTAGCAGCTTTGGAAGCTGGTGCTTGTTCTTGCTAGCACCTCAGCTCAAACATTCCAAGGCTTAGATGTAAGTCTTGGAGGTTTGCATCTCTTATCCTTTTTCATTTTTCTGAATTTTGTTGAATTTTTGGTTATTTTTGCATGATTGATTGTGAATCTGAGTTATTGTGGTTGATTCTGGTGTTTTGAGGTTGATTTGTTAATATTAGGTTGTTTTGATCTTGGATTGAAAGTTAAATCATAACAATCCTTTGGAAAATTGAGAAATCAGATTCCAAAGGGGTGTTTGGGTGAATAGATTTTTCAAGATCCAAGGCTTCCTTTGTGGTTGTTTTTGGTTCTATTGGGTTGGTATCTGTTTATATGGTGCAAAGGGTACATTATCTACAAGCTTTGTGGCTTGAAACACCGAAATCCAACAAAAGGAAATAAAATCTGTTTAACTTGGGGGTATTTTGGCTAAAATTTTGGGGACACCTAGATCTAAGGGTAGACCAGGGTTAACAAGTGATAAATTTTGGTTAACCTAATTAGGGAAAGGGATTTGAGGGCTTGAAATTGGATTGGTGGTCAATTAGATCAACAAAAGGATTTTGGATAATCACTTTTGCTAATCAGTAAATTTTTGGTGCTTGAATCTGCTTATTTACTTTGATCCATTGCTTGAAACAAGTTTATTTGTGCTTATTGGACTTTATTATAGCTTTTGTATGCATTTGGTTCAATTTGGCTGGCTTATTCATGCTCAATCTGCTTATTTGTTCATAATTGCTTATTTTCAAGGTCTGTGGCACATCTGAGAACTGTGTGCTTATTCTATGCTTATTGAGTGAACCAAATTGTGATTTCTTTGTTGATATATACTCCTTGTGATCCACTGATTACAAGGGTTCCCTTGTTTCCATTTGAATCCAACTGGATCTCTCTAAAAAAGCTAGGTAAATAGTCAAAGCAGTGGAAACTCCTTTCCCCTGCTGCTAGCCACTGCTAGTGTTATTTCAACTGATGCTTATCACTAAGCTATTCTAGCTTATTTTAACCTACAACAACTTTGAATTTGTAATAGGTGTCACTTATTTGACCCATTTGTTCATTCTAGAGCATTTGAGGGGTTGACTTTGAGGTTTGACTAGAAAACCAAGAACTTTGACTTTTAAATAAGTGCTTATCAGCTTATTGTGCTTATTTGGCTTGGCTTATTGAACTTTTCTTTGTTGATTTGTCTTAATTAAGTCATTTATAGTCTTTTGCAACTTATTAGAAGGTCTGAGGTGGTCTAGAACTCTTAGTCGACTATTTTGTCTTTTAGTGAAATTCTACTTTTCTTATTTTTGGCTTATTGAGTGTGCTTTTTCAAAATTTCTTTTCACAGATCTCTTAGGCATCTCAAAAGAAGGTTGTGTGTCTAATCTGAGCTTATGGCATTGGCTTATTGCTTAATGGGCTTATTGGCCCAATAAGAATAAGCTGTTGACCATTTAAGCTGTGATAAGCTTAAAACCAGCTTTTGGGCTTTCAGACTTTTGTGTTTAGAATTAAATTTTGAGTCAGATAGGGCTTTTTCAGGTCATTTAGGCCAAGTTTGACTTTTTGGGCCCATTTAGCCCATTTGAGTTGAATGTTTTGGTTTTTATCCCATTTGGGGGCCCATTAGGGGTAATTTGGTCATTTCACTTTCATTTTATGTTTATTTTGGTTAAAATATACTACTTTGCAAGTTTTTAGAATTTTTTATAATTTTTAGATTTTTAACATTATTTTAATATTGTTTTATTATTAAATTTCAAATTTAACTTTTTTGCACTTTTTGTATTTTTCTTAGATTAAATACATTAAAATAGGATTTTTGCAACTCTTATATTAATTTTATCATCATTTTTCTAATTTCTAGAATTATTTTAAGTTTTTAATAGTTATTAATCATTTTAAATAGTTTTAATTAGTTTAAAAATTCATAAAAATAATTTTTATTCTTATTTAGTCATTTTATTGGTTTACAAAGTGAAAAATCTTTATTTGGGCTTTTTAATAATTATTTTGATTTTTAGGGCTTTAATTAGCATTTAGAAATTATTATTTAATTAATTATAAGGTTTGAAAAAGTTTTGATCATTTGTAAACTCTTAATTTATTTAACTTGACTTGGTCGACCAATCCTTCGTTGAAAATAGTGATTAAATTAGGGACGACGTTTTTTCGAAAAAAAATCTTATTTTTATAATTAATAAATTAACTTATAGAAAAAAAAGTAAGTAAATATAAATTTAGGAACGACTTTTTTGACCCTAAGTTATAAGTAGAAGTCGTCCCTAAGAAATAAGAAGCCTAGATTCATAAACTTAGGGACGACCAAGTCGTCCCTAAGTTTAATATTCTGAGTTTTTTATTTGCTTAGGGACGACCAAGTCGTCCATAAGTTTAATATCTAGGTGATGTTTGTTACTTTATGGACAACTTAGTCGTCCCTATATGTACCTGGGGGGGGGGGGGGGGGGTGGTAAAAAAACTGGGCATTTTTGCAGTTTCCAGATTTTTTTCCGGAACTTTTTTGGACAAAATATACAATTCAAAATGGCAGAATTAGGCAAATTCACAATACAGAATAATAACAAATAAATAAACGTTACAACATCACATTAAGATAAATTATTCAACGTTACGATACAATAATCATCAAATACACTTATACATCCTAAATCAAATGTTTCACACGCTACTACAAGTCTCAAACTTTATTACACAAAGAAAAAATACTACTACAACCTCTACTCGTCGTCCTGACCCTCGTCAGGAGAAAAGTCATTTTGATGCTCGTCATCCCCCTCGTCCCTAAGCAAATAAGAAGCCTAGATTATTAAACTTAGGGACGACCAAGTCGTCCCTAAGTTTAATATTCTGAGTTTTTTATTTGCTTAGGGACGACCAAGTCGTCCCTAAGTTTAATAGCTAGGTGATGTTTGTTACTTTAGGGACGACTTAGTCGTCCCTATATGTACCTGGGGGGTAAAAAAAACTGGGCATTTTTGCAGTTTCCAGATTTTTTCAGGAACTTTTTCGGACAAAATATACAATTCAAAATAGCATAATTCGGCAAATCCACAATACAGAATAATAACAAATAAATAAACGTTACAACACCACATTAAGATAAATTATTCAACGTTACGATACAATAATCATCAAATACACTTATACATCCTAAATCAAATGTTTCACACGCTACTACAAGTCTCAAACTTTATTACACAAAGAAAAAATACTACTACAACCTCTACTCGTCGTCCTGACCCTCGTCAAGCGAAAAGTCATTTTGATACTCGTCATCCCCCTCGTCAACCCCCCCCCCCCCCCCCCCCCCCGGTCACCCCCCTCGTCATTTCCTGATAATTCGTCACCACTGTTTGGAGATCCCTATCTCGACCCAACTCGTCAACGGACCGGTAATTGTCCTGATGAGGATTAATGATTACGCGAGAACCTCCGGGTTGGGAATGTGAAGTAGAGCCGATCTCATGAGTTGAGTTTGAGACGGGACGATAAAAATGGTTAAAGGCATTGTTGGTGATGGGAGTCATAGAAAAGTGCCGGTATAAGGAGGTTGGAGTGGTTGGAGATGGCCGGGAAAAGATGGTCGGAATGGGTCGATGGTAGGAGGTTGCAATGGTTGATTAAAAGGATATGGGTTTGGACTAAGTGAGCCCAATCAGTAGCTAGGGGGCATAAACAGGGTCGGGGTGGGGGTATTAGGTTAAAACTAGGAGGGTTAATTGGGTGATTAGTATTTGATGAGTTGTAGTTCTGGAATAACTCACCCAATGCACTCTGATATTGTGTCATATGCTGGTACGAAGTCTGGCCCCATTGTTGCGCCGCGCCTGCCTTTAACGCTGCCAAGTAAGCCCGTTTCTGCGCCTCCTGACTCTGTTTCCTCGTCAGCTCCATCTCTTGCGCATGTTGTTCCATGAGTTGATGGATTTCATCATGAGTGGGAAAATCCGGTCGAGCTGGAGGACCGCGCATGCAATAAGTTACAACAACAATTTTTTATTATATACAACAAGACATAAATATGAACAATTGATTTATATTTTGTTTTATTGAGGATATATAACCAGCGAGAAGGGTTATTGCCACCACCCGGTAAATTTCTGCCTTGTCCCGACACATTTTGCTTATTTTGACTAGGCATGATTGTAGCCACTATTTCTTCATCAGACATGTGCGAGATGATCTTGGATTTAACTTGGTCTTGCAGGGCTTTCATCTTTAGATGGGAAAGAAAAAAAACAGTGTAAAACAAATAAAATTAGTTATTAAAGCATGTAAAGAGTTATATATTACTTACATATCTTTCCTCGTTTTCTTTTTTTTAAACGTGTCATTATTTGAGTGCCCCTTCCTCCGCATTTCAACCAGTTCCTCGTAGCGCCCTTCCTTGACCTTCTGTAAAATATAAAGTAAATTAATATCGAGCTATAATAAATAAACAATATAAACACTTTTAAGAAAGTCACAAAAATTATAAAGAGTCTTATGTATTCATTCCTTCCTCGGGCGAATGGTTTTTTTTCGTTGAGTGTTCGGTACCGTGTTTTTTGAACTATTAACAGTATTAATCTCACTTCTTGCCACCCTATTTGGATGTGACCACCACTCAACCAAGTCAGCCCAGTCATCTTCAGTTCTATGGTCCCGCATTTTTTCCGGCGGTACATGTACTTCTACCTGTGCGGGCGTCTCATAAACTGAATAATATTGCTTCTTGATCCTGTTCTTGTGTTTTCTATACAACAACCTCAGTTCGAGTTCCAACGTAAGCTTAACCCGATCCGACACTCGATACACACCCTTGCCAGATAACAAGAAATAGGGACCCGTTTTCAAAAGATAACAAGAAACTAACAATAAGAATGTAAACTATGAAAGTTACCATTTCGTGCATTACTAATCAAAGGTCGAGGTGAGTTGAATGTGCGATCAACATATATATTATGTCGAATAAGGTTTGTTGCTAACCATTTCGTGTAACTCTAGACTGATCTTTTTTCTATGAAACTGATAAAAAAATGGAACACCGAAGGCCTGGATTTGAAGGTTTTAACGGGTTTTAGTGTCATGGTTGTGGTAGTTTTTCACCCATTTCCATGCTTCGAATTCGGCTATGCCTCTATGCGGCTAGGTGGTATGCTCGGGTTGACAAATGTGAAATGTTCCTCCTTTAGCTATTTCGATCTTCCATATAGCTGATACAAGGATCGTGTATAAGAGAAGTTGTTTGGAGTCGTGGTAGTTGTTTAGGCTCGTTTATCTAGATAAAGCATTGGTTAAATTGCTGCAACTCTTATCTATTAAGAGATAATAAAGCCTAATCCCAGTTTGTGGGCTTTGGGTTAATGTTTCATGTACTATAAGTATTTGATCAATAAGAAATCATAGCCATGGGGTTATAAACATTCTAATATGGTATTAGGCTATACCCCGATCCTCAAACCCTAATACTCAAAACAGCCGTCAATAGAAATAAAAAATAAAAAATTTCTTCCGTTGCATGTTTTCTTTTGTTCTTTTCCTAGTCTGCTTTCTGTTTGTTGTTTGTCTGCTCATCCAAGTGTTCTTCGAATTGAATGAAAAGATGCTCATGCTCGTGGGTTAAAGGAAAAGAAAGCATGTCAAAGAAACGAATGATACTGACATCGGATTTGGTGTATCATATTTGTGTTTATTTACTTTTTTACTAATATTTGTGTATCAAAAAAAAATTTTGTTTTTGTTTTTTTTGTTTTTTTTTCTTTTTTAGTCGAATCTAGGGTATTAATTCCCAAGACTACGACTAGTGTCTCATTATCATCATTATTCTTGTTTTATGATCAAAAATCATTGCCATTTTTCGAAATTAGTTGGTCAAAAGTGTCGCTCTTACCTAAAGGCAAAGCAAGCCATGACGTAAAAAAAATGTCACGCAAAGGAGGAAGCTGCAAGCAGTCATCAACTATGTCGTCGAATACAATTATTTTCTGCTTCAACAAACAAAGAAAATGATCGAAGAAGAGGCTTTCAGTTCCAGTTTGTCCGTTGATTTCTTATTGATCAAATACTTATAATACATCTAGAATGTACTAGAAACATTAAACCTTAACGGACCCAAAGCCCACAAACCGGGCTTGGGCTTTGGATCTGTTAGGGTTTACAATAGTACATTGTCTTAATACTATCAACATGGTATCTACAATAGTACATTGTCTTATGTTTATGCCACAATCGAAGAAAGAGCTATGGAGAATACATTATGGTAGCTTGTATAGTTAGAGAAGAAAAGTTAGTTTTAATCCCACATACATTAGAAGAAAATGTTTTACTTGATATAGTGAAGCATGCACTAAATGTTCAAAGTTGAATTTGATGTATTATGTTCCTTGTGGGATTTGATGCATATCGGATATGATGTATTTGAACAGATTGCTAAATTTTTGTATTTGTTTTTTCGTCTCTTGCTTCTTTGTTGTAAAAGATTTGGAATTAATTTCCTAACTTTTAATTTCCGGTGCATTTTGCAATGAAATGTGATCAATAGGTAAAGTATGATTAGAAACTTTTTACGTTTAAAAAATTATTTTCTTAATTCACGATGGTAAAAGGCATAACCGAGAACCCATTAATTCTCCATCAATAGGCTTCAATCCAATATCCGTAACGTTAATTAGATACATGTCAGTGGCCGAAAACTAAGTTGATCAATAGGTTTTTTTATGATTCTAGTGTCATACGAAATCTTTTATCTATGAATATATTCCTTAAACGGGTTAAAAGAGTTAAGATGTTCGTTTCCATCTTCAAGTAGTATTATTTTAGATAGCTTTCATGACTCTATAAATCGTAGCACCAGACGATCCGTCTTTGGCATAATTCATGAAGGTAGCCTTTTCCAATGTTTACATAAAACATAAAGGTCGTGTAAAAAAACAGATCCGTTTTCCAAGGATAAAAGAAAAAACTACGGATAAGCATGCAAACTACGTGTATATGCCTTGAGAACAACGTGTATACTTCGCAGGAGAAGATCCCAAATCCATGTTGTAGCTGAGCTAATACATACGTAAATAGCAATTATATAGCATGAACATAAATTTTGTTGAAAGTGAATGAGACTCAATATATAGCTCGATGTTAGTTTTGGGGCCTCCAAAGATATGATGCTATGTACTATTGTGCCTCAATCGAAGCAAGAACTTAATCTATCAACTTATACGTTGTTCAGTATTTTACATGTAACTATTAAACGCGCATGACACAATTTTATGGACTATATCTTCATATTTTTTCTGAACAAGTACCATCTTTTTGTGGAATATCATCTTTGATATATTTGGTTAATTGGTTGTATTCCCCTTTCAAAAATAACGGTTGAAATGTGTGCAGTAATATCAATAATTTTTTATTACAGAAGAGTTAGTTTTTATCCTGCATAGATAATTGAGAAGAAATGTGATACTTTATATAGAAATGTGTGCAGTAATTATTAAGTTGGGTTAGTATAATATGTTCCTCGTGGCATATACTGCACAATGATACATGTATTGTAACGTATCAATGTTCATTATGTCATGACGAATTTGTACATATTGCTTACTTTTTATATTTGTTTTTGTTTTTTTACGTTTCTTCATTTTAAAAAATTTGTAGTTTACTAACTTTTTTATTCTCTTTTGCATTTATCAAAAGAAATGATGCTTTGCAAAAGAAATGTGATAGAGAGGTAAGACATTGATTTTTAAATTCTTAGGAGTGAAAATGCATAAATGTATGATTCACAATGTTAAAAGCATATGTGCGCTAGAAAATTGTTGCGGCTATATGGATGCCATTAAACCTTCGCAGATGACACACAAGTTTCTTTATAGCCCTTGGTTTGAGTCGAGTAACGTTAGGCACGTATCCGTGACGAAAAAATATGTTCAACATGAAGAATATAATTAGATATATACATTTGATAGAGTACGTTATCTTTGAGGTTGAATGTTATAAATTGGGTGAGGTCCTTATGTGGTTATCTTTAATGGTCGCGATCTTCCATATAGTGATGTAAGTATCATTTGGATAAAAGAGGTTGTTTACGGTCAGGATAGTTATTTAGTGTCGTGGAAGTTGTTTTGGCATCAGTTTTCTTATTTAGGGACATTTGACGAGTCTAAAGGACCAATGGTATAGGTTATGCCGCAATAGAAGAAAGAGCTTGAACTATTAAATTATATGTCGTTATTGAAAACAAATTAAATAGAGTATTTTACCTATAGTGTTAAACATGTATGGATTTAATTTATACTGTAATACGTATGAATTAAGTCATGCATTAGCATTTTTAATAAATAGGCTTATATCAAAAGAAAGAAGATTTTGCAGATAATAATTTTAGTATTTTTTTTATAATTGTAAAATGCTTCACTTCAATATCAGTACCATTAGGCGTCGGTGAAGAGAAATAAGTTGAGCATGAAAAATATAATTAGATAGCATATAAAATATGTACATTTTATCGAGTATATGTAACCTTCGGGTATAATATATGTAAAAATCTAATGTCATACCAAATCATATGAATATTCTATCGATAACGGGTGAAAAGAGGCAAAGTAAAAACAATACAGTATGTTATAAGGAAACATGAAGTGCCATTCAGCCGACTCGACCCATGTTAGCATTAGCATGTACAAAGAAAGATATCCTTTTCACGCTACCTAACCCACCATTTATTTGTCATACCTTCCCAACACCAAGATCTCATGCGTGCACGGTTCATTCTTCAACTAAAAAAAGAGTTCAAGAAATTCATGGTGAAGCGGCCCATTCTCTATAAAGTCCAGAACCAGAATAAGCTTGTGCTTTTATCCCACATTGATATTTGAGAAGAAAATTTGTTACTTCATATAATAAGGTATTCACCTTCCTAAAAACAACTGTTAAAGCATATACTTTTTATCCCACATAGACAATTGAGAAGAAAATGTGATAATAGAACGAGGTGCGCCATGTGTATCAAGCTAGGTATAACATGTTCCTCGTGACATACATGTTTAGATTTTTTTTGAACGACAATTTTATTAGAAACTAGGAAGTTGCTAGAAATTACATAATAATAAGGTTTGGGGTTTTAAGCCACTCATTCCAACTAAAAGTAACTTTGCTTCTATACCTACACCAATAGAAAGATTTAGTAATAACATCATCAAAAAGAACAGCTTTATTCGGAGCCTTGTCTTCAAAGATCGTCTGATTCCGATACCACCATAGAAGCCACCATGTGACATAGTAAACACCTCCAAACATCAATTTATGTTTTCCAGAAATCCGCAACTTTGATACCCAATCTTTCCAGCTAGAATACGAGACGACCTCAGAATCAAGAATATCCCACCATCTATTAATCAAACGACTAACCTTGTGAGCCATCCCACATGTAAAAAACAAATGGTCGGTGTTCTCCACTCCAGTTCCACAATTAACACAGGTAATTGAATCAATTGAGAAACCTCTCCTCGTCATATTATATTTTGTAGCCAAGCCATTCGTCATAACCTTCCATGCATGGATATTTACTTTATTAGGAATAAATCTATTCCAAGAGGTTTTCAACTCCCCACCTGCACTAATAAAACCATCAATAAATTGCCTAGCCAAAGCCACCATGAAAATTCGTGTACTATTTCTCGTCCAAGTCCACCTATCTGCACAAGGGGCCATACTGACCTGTTGCAAACACTCGACCAGATCGTCAAATTGGGCTTGTTCTAAACCTCCTCTCGGACATCTACGAAAAGTATATGATAAAGTGTGGTGACCAAGTTTCTCTCCGATAGTAATAGATTTATCTATCTCCAAAGCGTACATCCTAGGAAATCTAACTTTAAGAATACCGTCCATATGCCACGGATCCTCCAAAAGACGAATAGACTCACCATTTCCAATTTTAATTTTAAAAAACTGCATCAAATCGATCCCTTTATTTTCAAACGTTTTTACCTCATTCACAATACTAGACCAACAAGTTTTCGAGCCTCCTTTACAAATCGAACCAATCTTACCATCCTCTCCATAAATAGCTTTAATCACCCTAGCCCAAAGCGAAGAACCTTGCGATAAGAATCTCCAAATCCATTTAAACAACAGACTTCTATTTAAAGCATAAGGACTCGAGATACCCAAACCACCTTTATCTTTAGGAGCGATCACATTTTTCCAGTTACCCCATGAACATTTTTTACTAGAACCATCATGCACATTAAAAAAATTACGTCTAATGGATTCAAGCTGTTTAAGAATACCTGAAGGAGCTTTGAAAAGAGACATTTGAAAAATAGGTATAGATCCAAGAACCCACTTAACTAATGTAAGTCTACCTCCAATCGATAGCATCTTCATCTTCCATTTAGACAAATGTATTTTAACCCGATCAATCAAATCTTTCCACATCGATAATCTATGCATCTTACCACCTACCATTGATCCAAGAAACATAAAAGGAATTTTAAAAACCAAACATCCAAGGTTTTCCGCGGCCTGCTGCACATAATCACTATTCACATTAATTCCCATAATCTTACTTTTGGACATATTAATTTTAAGGTCGGAAGCCCAATAAAAACATTCCAAAACATTTGTAAGAGTAGAGATGTTAAGATTACTCCAATCACCAATGAACACCACGTCATTCGTGTAAAACAAATGAGAAATATTAATCGAATCATTAAGTTTAATACCGTGAAAATGACCCTCAGCAACAACTCTTTGGAACGATAAGTGCAAACTCTCCATAATCAAGATGAACAAGAAATGGGACAAAGGATCCCCTTGCTTAAGACCCCTACCAAAATTAAATTCTTCTGTTGGACTTCCGTTAATAATAATCGACCCTCTAGACGAATGAAGACAACATTATATACATTTCCGCAACATCTCTCCAAAACCAAACTTGCTTAAAACATCATCAAGAAAATCCCACCGCACCGAATCATAGGCTTTTTCAAAGTCAACCTTAAAGATTACAGTCTCATTCTTTTTCAACTTGCACCATTGAATAATTTCATTTATAATAAACGGCCCGTCTAGAATCTGTCTATTAGTAACAAAGGCCGATTGAACCTCATTCACAAGATCATCCAACACACGTTTTGGATGATACATGCTTAGATGATACATGGAATTTGTACATCTTGCTAACTTTTTATGTTTGTTTTTCTTTTGTCTCTCGCTTCCTCATTGGTAAAAATTTGTAATTTCCAAATATTCTCTATTATCCTTCGCATTTATAAAAAAAGTATACTTTGTAAAGAAATGTGATAGAGAGGTAAGGCTATGATTTTAAGTTCTTAGGAGTGAAAATATATAATTTTCATTCACATTGGGTGGAAATTTGTTCTTGAGTCAGTTGATCAAAGTTCAAGTCTCATCCTTGACATTTTCTTCAAATAGATACCTGCCTCCTCAACCCTATGGGCACCCTGGAGAGACTTTGTGGAATAAGAGTTCGAGGGTTGAGTCTCGGTTCGTATAACTTCCGGTGTTGCTCCTCTAGGCCAAGAGAGTTGTCAGAGCTATGCCTTTTAAGGTAGAAAATGGTTGGTGTCAAAAGGCATCCGGGGGTCAGGATGTTCCCGCCAATCTACACCTTTTTGTGAAATAGATACGCGAGATAATGGTTGTCCCTATTCGGAACCAATTAAACCTTCACTAATGACACACATGTTTCTTTATACCACTCGGCGTGAGTCCAGGAACATTAGGCACCTATCGGTGATGAAAACTAAGTTGAGCATGCTCAGGTTACGTAGTTTAATTTTATGCTACATCATATGGTTCACCCTAGAGTTACGGTTCGAAGCGGTTCAGATTGGGTTGTTGTCCATACGGGTATTGTGGTTTCATATTGGGTTTTCGATTGTGTCGTTGTACATGGTTTGTATTTCATGGTCACGTGGTCGAGATCATATTTTCATCTAAGTACCGGTTGGTCCGTTCAAGGTCATGAGTATACACTATATTATTGAGAAGAAAATCTCTTACTCTATATAATCACGTATGCACTAATTGGACAAGTTGAGTTTGGTGTATTATGTTCCTTGTGGGAATTAATGCATGATGATAATAAGTATCCTCATGCGTAAATGCCCGCGAGTAATTCGTACTCATTGTTAACTTTTTATATTTGTTTCTCGTCTCTTGCTTTATTGTAGAAGATTTGTAATGAATTTATAGCTTTTAATATTAGCACCTATCTATTGCACTACCCAGTATTAACATCTATCATTGTTTTTTTACAACACATAGTAGTCTTCTGACTTCTTGTATTTTGCATAAAAGCAATAACATAAGTTAGCTAAGTGAATTCATGGAATACCATAGCTCTTCTGCCTATTACATTCATACAATCTACCAAATGGAATCGATGCCATACTAGTCGATAACGATTCTTTGCAAAATCTTCTTTCTTATATAAAAGCGAAACATATATAAAGTTAGTGAATTACAAAGCATTTACAATGGGAAAGCCAGATGAAGAACTAAAAATGAATGAATACAAAAAGTTAGCAATGTGTACAAATTCATCATCGAATCAAAGCTAATATGATACGTGTACCATCTAAACTTTAGATTCGATGAGGAACATAACATAAAAATCCCAACTTAATATCTACTGCATACCTCACTATATAAAGAATAAATTTTCTTCTCAATTATCCATGTGGGTTAAAAGCTAACTCTGCCTTTTTGAAATATGTGCTTTAACCGTTGTTTTAGTGTCAAATATGTGTGTTACGTAAAAATATATTTTTGCACCTGATAGCTTAGTGTTGAGGGTCCGCCCCTACTCACGCACTGTCAACAACACATACTTGGTGACTATTGTTTTGGTAATCAAATTAATGTTAAAATATAAAAAATACGAATTAAAATAAATATAATTTAAAAAATTCAAAAAATTTGTAAATATATCCAAATGGATGTTGAATTAAAAAGAAATTTTTTTAAAAAAAATGGTGAAATTAGATTATGAAAAAAATATATATATTTCAATTTAAAAATAAAGGTAATTTTTTAATAAGTTCTTAAAAAGTAGTTACAAAAGTAATTTAGGGTTAAGATTTCATCTTTGGTTTGGAGTTAGATTTTAATCCGAAATGATCTAATGGTTGAGATTTGATATATTGATCTTAATTTTTGTATTGAGTTAGATACTTAGGTTCGAGTTAGGATACGTATATTTGCCTTTTATATAGTAGTACAGATATGCATTAATTCCCACAAGAAATATAATACACGCCAAGCTCAACTTGTCCATTAGTGCATACCTTATCATATGAAGTAACAAAGCTTTTTCTCAATTATTGATGTGGGATAAAAGCACATTAGGTAACTGAGGCCACTTCACGTCTTCACCGAGCATGTCTTATGTAGTTGACGGAGATGTTGTATACGCAATACATCTTGACGTTCGGAGGTACGCAGGGACGGAGCTAGGGGTTCATGCGGGTGCCCGTTACTCCGATGGAATTTTTTCTGTGTAATGTTAATTTGTGAAGAAAAATCAATTTTTTCTAAATGCATCTTAAATGGACCCAGTCAGTCGGAACGTGTTTCTACCCTTTGTTTTAATTTATTTTTTTTACATATGTTATATTAAGTCCTCCTCCATTAAAATCTTGTGAGTACAAAATTTTGGGTCAATACCCTTAATGTCGGAAATTTTCAACGCAATTGCCCCTTTATGAGCTTTAAGAACTTTCAAGAGCGCGGTTTTTTCATCATTAGCAAGACCTTTTGCAATAATAACCGGCAACTTGTCATCACCTTCCAAGAATGCGTATTCAAGGTGAGATGGAAGATCTTTCAATTCAAGGATAGGTGGTTCCTCGATTGAAGATTTTTGCTCAACACTCATAACTTCCATCGGCGGAAGAAATGGTGGAATAGAAGTATCATTACCAATTGTCACCTCATCTTCATTGTCGATTTCATTTTAAGTAAAATCGCCTCCTTGGAATGGAGTGAGATTTGGTGTAGAATTAGCAAGAATCAAATCCAAAGTAGTGGGATTTCCACTTGACGAGCTATCGGAAAAACCTAACACTTCTTGTGCAAACTCATCGCAAACCACATCAACTAAGTCGATGTGATTGATGGTAGCGATTGCATAAACATGAGAAGGTGTCGAGTTTTGAGTAGCGTTTATAACAAGTTCCTCTTTGTTGAATCTCAAAGTAATAGTTCTTGCATGAACGTCGATAAGCGATCTCGAGGTGTCTAAGAATGGACGACCTAAATTAGAGGAACTTGAGGATCCGCGGGGATGTCAACTACTATAAAATCAACGGGATAGTAGAACTTCGCCACTTTCAGAAAACATCTTCGGCTACTCCACATGCTAAAATCGTAGAATGATCGGCCATCTCGATAGACATGTTCGAAGGAGTAAGAGCCGGAAGCGAAAGCGATTTCCAAATGGAACATGGCATCAAATTAATGCTCGCACCAAGATCGGCCAAGGCGAGGCATTCTTTCATATCTTGTATATCACAAGGAATGAGAAACTTTCCGGGGTCTCCAACTTTTTCCGGTATGCGGTTAAGATAAACTGAACAACAATTAGCAAGCTTTGAAAGCTTTTCCTTATCATTCATCATAGTTTTAAAAGTGGAAGCGAAACGAGGCATATATAACAATGCGTCGGCTAAACTTACATCAAAATGAACTTGTTGAAACATTTTTATAAAAAGCTCGATTTGTTGTTTGTTACGTTCTTTCAATTTCTCTTTGTTTTGTCTCGAAGGGTAAGGTAAGTGTGGCGTGGGTTGGACATTAGGCAACGGCCTTGGAATCTCGGGTTCCATGATTGGTATTGGTTCAACCGTAGGTGTGGTATGAGCGGTACTTCGTGGGCTTGTGATATGCTCCTTTTCAACCATCACCTCGGGTTCTTTCTCGATTTCCTTCTCTGTAGAAGTACTTGGACGAGAGATTGGTTCATTAAAAGTTTTACCACTACGTGTAGTAATAACCTTCATTTCTCCCTTCGGGTTTGCAATGGTATCACTAGGAAGACCATCCGAGGAAGAGGGTTTACACATGATTGCTTCAAACATTTTTGCCATACTGTCTTCAAATTTTGATTGCCTAGCATCCGCTTTTAACAATTCTTGCTTAATCTCATGTTGTTCTTGTTCCATCTTTTGTTGACTTTGTTGAAGACGTTGAACATTTCCTTCCATTTTATTAGCATGAATCTTAAGTTCATTAGCAAGTTCGTTTTTAAGCTCATTTTTCAACTCGGATCTTAAGCTAATCATTTCACGTTGCATATTATCAAATTTAGCATCATTTGCTTTAGCATAATTCAAAAATTCTCCTTTAAGATTTTTGGTGTGATCATTTTGAAAACCTTGTGTAGTAGTTTGAAAATCACGGTTTTGGTTTTGATTTGAAATTTGTCCATTCCCAGTTTGATAATTCCCTTTTTTGTAGTTACGTGAATTGCCTTGATAACCACCATTTTGATTGTTGTTTTGATAGTTATTAGCATTTTGATTTGGTGAAACTTGATTTGGGCGGGAACCTTGGCCGTTTTGGTTGTAAGTTCCCGTTGCTATGTAAGCACTCGAAGTGTTACCACCGGCGGTAATGCACTCGGAAAGATCACGAGCTCCACCACAAGACAAACAACTCTTTTCAACCGCTTTAACCGATGCGGAATTCAAAGCATCTTGTGCTTTCCAATGAGTCATAAGATTTTCAAATCTATCAAAAAACCGATTTTCCTCATTAGCTTCATCATGTAAGGCATTAATGTGACGAGACGATGACGATGATGACGAACCCATATTGGCAACACTCGGTGTGTTACGAGGGTTATAAACCTTAGATCTATTCTCGATAATCGTTAAAGCTTCATCGGTTGTTTTGCACAAAACATTACCACCCGCGGCGGCATTCAAATAATCTAGTTCATGATCATTAAGCCCATTATAAGAAGTATCTATTTGATACGATTCCGAAAAATCATGGTGTGGATATTCATGTAACATTTCCTTAAATCGTTCCCATGCCATTGAAAAACTTTCATTATTACGTTGTACAAACCTTGAAATCTCATTTTTCAAATGTGTCGTTTTAGATGGTGGAAAAAATTGGTTCACAAACTTAGAAACGACATCATCCCATGTCAAAATCGAATTTGGCGGTTCTTTATCGAGCCAAATTTTAGCGGGTCCATCTAACGAGTATGGAAACAACATCATCTTAATGGCGTCGTGTGGAACATCCTTAAACTTGCTTGTTGCGGTGAGACGATTAAAATTCCTTATGTGGTAATGCGGGTTGTCTTTTTCATGACCTCTAAACTTATTTGCTTGTAACATCGACATTAAAACCGTCTTAATTTAGAAATTCTCCGCTAGGATGGCGAGAATCACAATAGCTTCTCCAAAACCCTCGGTGGGTGCTTGAAGCAACTCCATCATAGTACGATTAGCCATGGCGACTATTGGTTCTACAACGGGTTCGACAATGGGAGTTTGTTGTTCAATCAAAGGCTCTTGATTTCCTTGACTTTGAAGACATTTACGAGCTCGTTTTGCTTGATTACGAGTTAGCATAAACTTGATGAATAATGGGAGGTGAGCAAAGAAGATTCTTTTTGAATATTTTGTGGATTTTCAATTTTTTTTTTTTTGTGTTTTTGATTGTTTTTTATTTTTTTGGGATTTTGTGTATCTTCGTAGACTACAGTCTACCAAATCTCTCCTCGAATCAAACTCTTGATTAAAGAAGCCTCAAAAGAATGAAAACGATCTCGTGGAGTGAACGCCTTCGAATGACTTTAGAACTTTGGTGAAAACCAAATTGTTCAAGAGGGTTTAATCACAAAGAAAACCAAGCAAATATATATGATGCGTAATAATACTTTGGGCGGCAAAACCCTAGATTAGCTTTCAATCTCAAAATACTCACAAGCAAGTCGGGAAACGAGGCGGCGCGAAGCACTTAAGAGCCTTTTTCCTTAGGGTATATTTTATAATACCCGCCTTATACCCACCTTATAGTTTGTATTTTTCAAAATCGAGCTTCACGTAAGTATTTATCTATTTTTGCCTTTTTCTTTTTGTTTGAGATTCGAATACAATAATTAGGAAATCAAATCTCAATTAAGGTTGTGTTTCACACTTTTGGAGATATTTTGTATTTGTTGTAATACTTAATACAATATAGTAATAATAATTTCACAAGAAAAAAGAAAAACCGATAATACGTATTAGTGGAGTTCTATTGGTACAAATACTATTTATGGTTAATATTAAAAACAAATGACAAATTAATCATGACACACCTCCCCGGCAGCGGCGCCAAAATGATTGTTGTATAAATACACCTCTTAGGAAAAAATGCGTAAAAGCGGTAAGTATTAAACAAATGACTTAGAAAAATCAAGTGTTAATGACCCAATTAAGTTCGTTTCCCAAGGGGTATATGTCTGTGACTAAAATGCAATGAGATTTGAGATTTAATATTTGAAAGAAGGGGATGAGAAAATAGAATGACGAAGACGTAAAAATTATTACTAGGACGACTAAATTTAAAACCGTAAAAAGAGTTAAAATAATAATAAATTCTAAAAATTCCCAAAAAAATTACCAAAAGTCAAGTTAAATAAATTAAGAGTATACAAATGATCAAAACTTTTTCAAACCTTATAATTAATTAAATAATAATTTCTAAATGCTAATTAAAGCCCTAAAAATCAAAATAATTATTAAAAAGCCCAAATAAAGATTTTTCACTTTGTAAACCAATAAAATGACTAAATAAGAATAAAAATTATTTTTATGAATTTTTAAACTAATTAAAACTATTTAAAATGATTAATAACTATTAAAAACTTAAAATAATTCTAGAAATTAGAAAAATGATGATAAAATTAATATAAGAGTTGCAAAAATCCTATTTTAATGTATTTAATCTAAGAAAAATACAAAAAGTGCAAAAAAGTTAAATTTGAAATTTAATAATAAAACAATATTAAAATAATGTTAAAAATCTAAAAATTATAAAAAATTCTAAAAACTTGCAAAGTAGTATATTTTAACCAAAATAAACATAAAATGAAAGTGAAATGACCAAATTACCCCTAATGGGCCCCCAAATGGGATAAAAACCAAAACATTCAACTCAAATGGGCTAAGTGGGCCCAAAAAGTCAAACTTGGCCTAAATGACCTGAAAAAGCCCTATCTGACTCAAAATTTAATTCTAAACACAAAATTCTGAAAGCCCAAAAGCTGGTTTTAAGCTTATCACAACTTAAATGGTCAACAGCTTATTCTTATTGGGCCAATAAGCCCATTAAGCAATAAGCCAATGCCATAAGCTCAGATTAGACACACAACCTTATTTTGAGATGCCTAAGAGATCTGTGAAAAGAAATTTTGAAAAAGCACACTCAATAAGCCAAAAATAAGAAAAGTAGAATTTCACTAAAAGACAAAATAGTCGACTAAGAGTTCTAGACCACCTCAGACCTTCTAATAAGTTGCAAAAGACTATAAATGACTTAATTAAGACAAATCAACAAAGAAAAGTTCAATAAGCCAAGCCAAATAAGCACAATAAGCTGATAAGCACTTATTTAAAAGTCAAAGTTCTTGGTTTTCTAGTCAAACCTCAAAGTCAACCCCTCAAATGCTCTAGAATGAACAAATGGGTCAAATAAGTGACACCTATTACAAATTCAAAGTTGTTGTAGGTTAAAATAAGCTAGAATAGCTTAGTGATAAGCATCAGTTGAAATAACACTAGCAGTGGCTAGCAGCAGGGGAAAGGAGTTCCCACTGCTTTGACTATTTACCTAGCTTTTTTAGAGAGATCCAGTTGGATTCAAATGGAAACAAGGGCACCCTTGTAATCAGTGGATCACAAGGAGTATATATCAACAAAGAAATCACAATTTGGTTCACTCAATAAGCATAGAATAAGCACACAGTTCTCAGATGTGCCACAGACCTTGAAAATAAGCAATTATGAACAAATAAGCAGATTGAGCATGAATAAGCCAGCCAAATTGAACCAAATGCATACAAAAGCTATAATAAAGTCCAATAAGCACAAATAAACTTGTTTCAAGCAATGGATCAAAGTAAATAAGCAGATTCAAGCACCAAAAATTTACTGATTAGCAAAAGTGATTATCCAAAATCCTTTTGTTGATCTAATTGACCACCAATCCAATTTTAAGCCCTCAAATCCCTTTCCCTAATTAGGTTAACCAAAATTTATCACTTGTTAACCCTGGTCTACCCTAGATCTAGGTGTCCCCAAAATTTTATCCAAAATACCCCCAAGTTAAACAGATTTTATTTCCTTTTGTTGGATTTCGGTGTTTCAAGCCACAAAGCTTGTAGATAATGTACCCTTTGCACCATATAAACAGATACCAACCCAATAGAACCAAAAACAACCACAAAGGAAGCCTTGGATCTTGAAAAATCTATTCACCCAAACACCCCTTTGGAATCTGATTTCTCAATTTTCCAAAGGATTGTTATGATTTAACTTTCAATCCAAGATCAAAACAACCTAATATTAACAAATCAACCTCAAAACACCAGAATCAACCACAATAACTCAGATTCACAATCAATCATGCAAAAATAACCAAAAATTCAACAAAATTCAGAAAAATGAAAAAGGATAAGAGATGCAAACCTCCAAGACTTACATCTAAGCCTTGGAATGTTTGAGCTGAGGTGCTAGCAAGAACAAGCACCAGCTTCCAAAGCTGCTAAGATGAACAAACAGAAAAGTGAGCAATAAACAGATTATATCCTTGATTTTGAAAACAAGTGTTCTAAACCTTAAAACCTTTTCTCAAAATCAACAAAACATGTAAGTGGAACTCAGATTTCAGCTATTCAATCACCAAACTTTTATAAATAACACAAGAGAATTAAAGATTTTCAGAAATTCAAATTTTATTTCAATAAAAAGGAATTACAAACAGGTAGCTAAAATCTGGAACCAAGGGGCTCTCACATGTTGAGGCTTCCTTTTATAGACGAATACAAGGTAGAATTAAGCAAAACCCTAGGCTATGAAGTTCCAAAATTTGCCTTGGAATCTTCTAGATGAATTGTGTTGTTGAGTTGTCCAAATGCATCTTGGCTGTTCATTTTATGCTTGGGGACCAAGTAGTAGCTATAGTCGTTGATCTTGCCAGCTAGGATTACTTGGAGAGGAGGGTGTGATATGATTGGGTAACGGGTTGAATGGTGGGGCCTTTTGGTGAGTGGGATTGAGGGTTTTTTGTGTGGGATGAGTTCCTGGGCAAGTGAATCAAGCATGTGCCTGGGTAATATAAAATAACCCTTTGTTTTAAGTGGTGGTAATTTTGGGTTCTTCAAGGTAAATAGTAACTCGTTTGATCCGATTTTTGGGGAAAGGTAAGTTGTTTGGCGCATTTCTTTTTTAAATGTTTCATTTGCCCATGTTTGGCCCTTGTCTTTTGGTGAAAGTTATAAAACAAGTTTTTCAGCCTACCAAAAACGGATTCCTTTGTTATTTAAGTTCTAAACTTCACACTTTTGCCCCAAAACTTTGGCAAAAGTGTTTCAAGGGTTTGTTTTGCCATTTTTGCATTGTTAGAGGACTAATCATGGACATTCTTGATCTTCAAAGATCTTTAATGTATCTTTGACTTCATGAGGGACCATTATTGACAATTTAGACTTGTTGAGGATCTAAACTTGCCAATTCTTCAAAGTTGAAGGACCTTTTTGTAATTTTTTTAAGGGACCAAACTTGTAATTATGAGTATACAAGGGTTTTAAGTGTCATTTCTTCATAAATTAAGGATCAATCTTGTACATCTTCAAGTCTTCAAGGGTTTTTCTATGAGAAATCCATAACTAGGGCACGGTTCATTGTACGGCTTCGTTTCTCGTGTTCGTTTTTCCTTGTTTCTTGTGATCTTTTGTCTTTTTCACGATATCCATACCTAAAACACACAAGTAAACAAATACAAGCGTATATATGTTAGATTTATGACATTTTATGCATTTAAAGTCCGAAAAGAACGATGAGATCATGTATCTTATCAATGTCGAGACGAGATTTAACCGCCTTGGTAGAAATGAAGACGATTTACCTGGACAACCAGATAAATTCGAGGTGTTCCGGACCGTATGCACACCGACGGGTAGAATCAAACCAACTCGTATGACTAATGATGACATGCAGGCAGTTATGTGGTTCATACTTAACAACAGTCCTGAAGTCGAAGCAGACATCTCGACTTACAGTGAGTATGTTTCTTCCTTTTTTATTTTATAATTTTGAAAAATCTTCTTTCTCGATGACTTCTTCTAATATCACGAACCTTTGCAGAGAAGCGTCTGATAATGTGGAAACGAGTTTTCCTGCGTGGTTTAATAACAAGGTAAATACATTAGATATATTACCTTGGAGTTATTCCTCATCTAATAAACCTTTTTGTGTCTCTTTTTTGGAGACTCGTGAAAAAAAAGTGAGTGGGGGCTGTAGTGACGAGTTATTCTCTTTGGCATGTGGACCTATTAGTTCATGTACATACCCCGTTTGCATAGTGAACGGTGTGAAGTTTGTGATACGTGAACGCGATATACTTCGTACCACTCAATGCAGCGGAGTTTCAACACCCGGGGTTGATGGAGAGATGTATTATGGTCAACTCGAAGAAATTCTGGAGCTCACTCATATCGGAAACCGAAAGGTTTTGTTGTTTCGATGTAAATGGTTTGACACAATTAACCCTACCAATTGCACCAAATGCAACAGACGTTCTTACACTGAGCAAGGCATACATCATATTTTGACCGATAGACTATTTCACCAAAATAACCCATACATTTTCCCGACACAAGCAACGCAAGTATTCTACCTTGAAGACCTTCCTAGACGACCGCTTAACTAGAAGGTCGTCGAACAGGTTTATCATCGAGATGTGGCAGAGTCCGATGAAGATGTTATATATGGTAGCAGTTCATCAGATGTTACATTGTCTGTTGGTTTGCCTAATTTGGATCTTACGGATTTTAGTGTAAATTCTCAACCAATAGAAGTGGACGCCCTACCGGTTGATGATGATATTATTAATAATGAAGATGAGCTCGTTGCACACGTCATTGATGATAATGATGATGATGTTGATGATGATGATTTAGTGTCGGATGATGATGAAGTGAACCATAATAATGATGTTGAAGAAGTTTTATCTAGCGATGATTATGAAGATGACAATTAATCTTAAGTTGTATTTTGAATGAAACGATTGTTATATGCTTTAATGTGTAATTTTTTTTATTTGTAAATGATTGTTATATGCTTAAGTTGTAGTTTGAATGAAACAGTTGTTATACGCTTAAATGATGATGAGTTGTTTTTATTTGTTTAAATGTGTAATTTTGTATTTTACTGAAAATGTTTTTATATGTTAAAATGTGTATATTGATATGAATGTGTGCATTGGTATTAATTAGTTAACTAAATTGTGTGTAATTTTGTTTTCTAATGAAAATGTTTATATATGTTAAAATGTGTATATTGATAAAATGTGTATACTAATATGAACTTGTTATTTTACAGATGGCGTGTGTAGCTCCTAATCATCTGGTGGGGATGCTGGTGGTGATCCACCCAGACAGCGCACACGTCCTGTATCGGCCCATTGTCAACGTAAAAAATATTTATATTTTTATATAACACTGATATTTATAATTTATGTCACTTGAATTTTTACGAGTAAATAACATATATTTTGTAGATTCAAATCAATGTTTTGAGACAAAATAGTGCAAGATTAAGGAATGCGTACAGAGCAAATAACGAAAGACATTTGACAGTTGGCTTTGAATTTAAGGATTTGAAAACCTTCCACCCTCTGGGCGATTATGCATCCCTGTTGACTCATCTTATGGGGGAATTAGTCCGGACACTTCCCCTTGCTTGCGAATGGGACGAAATTACAAACTCATATAAAGCTCATATTTTTCCTACACTTGAGATCAAACTTGTTTATTTTACTTATATTGTTATTGTTATCGACATTTACATATCTGTGTTATGTTTAATTTGTTTGTTTATTTAAATTCATATGTTTTTATGTAGACATATTTCGACCTCCAGCCATGGTACAATGATCACAGTGAGGTGGTGTATGGCAAAGGTGTGTATCGAGTGTCGGATCGGGTTAAGCTTACGTTGGAACTCGAACTGAGGTTGTTGTATAGAAATCAAAAGAACAGGATCAAGAAGCAATATTATTCAGTTTATGAGACGCCCGCACAGGCAAAAGTACATGTACCGCCACAAAAAATGCGGGACCATAGAACCGAAGATGACTGGGCTGACTTGGTTTAGTGGTGGTCACATCCAAATAGGGTGGCAAGAAGTGAGATTATTACTGTTAATAGTTCCAAAAACACGGTACCGACCACTCAAGGCAAAAAACCATTCGCCCGAGGAAGGAATGAATACGTAAGACTCTTTATAGTTTTTGTGACTTTCTTAAAAGCGTTTATATTGTTTATTTATTATAGCTCGTTATTAATTTATTTTATATTTTACAGAAGGTCAAGGAAGGGCGCTACGAGGAACTAGTTGAAACGCGGAGGAAGGGGCACTCAAATAATGACACATTTAAAAAAAAGAAAACGAGGAAAGATATGTAATATATAACTCTTTACATGCTTTAATAACTAATTTTATTTGTTTTATACTGTTTTTTTTTGTTTCCCATCTAAATATGAAAGCCCTGCCAGACCAAGTTAAATCCAAGATCATCTCGCACATGTCTAATGAAGAAATAGTGGCTACAATCATGCCTAGTCAAAATAAGCGAAATGTGTCGGGACAAGGCAGGAATTTACCAGGTGGTGGCAATAACCCTTCTCGCAGGTTATATATCCTAAATAAAACAAAATATAAATCAATTTTTCATATTTATGTCTTGTTGTATATAATGAAAAATTGTTGTTGTAACTTATTGCATGCGCGGTCCTCCAGCTCGACCGGATTTTCCCACTCGTGATGAAATCCATCAACTCATGGAACAACATGCGCAAGAGATGGAGCTGACGAGGAAACAGAGTCATGAGGCGCAGAAACGGGCTTACTTAACAGCGTTATAGGCAGGCGCGGCACAACAATTGGGCCAGACTTCGTACCAGCATATGACACAATATCAGAGTGCATTGGGTGAGTTATTCCAGAACTACAACTCATCAAATACTGATCACCCAATTAACCCTCCTAGTTTTAACCTAATACCCCCACCCCGACCCTATTTTATGCCCCCTAGCTCCTGATTGGGCTCACTTTGTCCAACCCCCTATCCTTTTAATCAACCATTGCAACCTCCTTCCATTGACCCATTCTGACCATCTTTCCCGGCCATCTCCAACCACTCCAACCTCCCTATGCCGGCACTTTTCCTATAACTCCCATCACCAACAATGCCTTTAACCATTGTTATCGTCCCGTCTCAAACTCAACTCATGAGATCGACTCTACTTCACATTCCCAACCCGAAGGTTCTCGCGTAATCATAAATCCTCATCAGGACGATTACCGGTCCGTTGACGAGTTGGGTCGAGATAGGGATCTCTAAAACAGTGGTGACGACTTATCAGGGGATGACGGGGGGGGGGGGGGGGGGGGGGGGGGGAGGGGGGAGGGGTGACGAGGGGGATGACGAGCATCAAAATGACTTTTCGCCTGACGAGGGTCAGGACGACGAGTAGAGGTTGTAGTAGTATTTTTTCTTTGTGTAATAAAGTTTGAGACTTGTAGTAGCGTGTGAAACATTTAATTTAGGATGTATAAGTGTATTTGATGATTATTGTATCGTAACGTTGAATAATTTATCTTAATGTGGTGTTGTAACGTTTATTTATTTTTTATTATTCTGTATTGTGGATTTGCCGAATTCTGCCATTTTGAATTGTATATTTTGTCCGAAAAAGTTCCGGAAAAAATCTAGAAACTGCAAAAATGCCCAGTTTTTTTACCCCCCAGGTACATATAGGGACGACTAAGTCGCCCCTAAAGTAACAAACAGCACCTAAATATTAAACTTAGGGACGACTTGGTCGTCCCTAAGCAAATAAAAAACTCAGAATATTAAACTTAAGGACGACTTGGTCGTCCCTAAGTTTAATAATCTAGGCTTCTTATTTGCTTAGGGACGACTTCTACTTATAACTTAGGATCGAAAAAGTCGTTCCTAAATTTATATTTACTTACCTTTTTTTTCTATAAGTTAATTTATTAATTATAAAAATAATATTTTTTTTAAACATAAAAAAAATTCATTTTTATTAAAAACTTGGGGACGATTTTTTCGACCCTAAATTTCGAAAAAAAATCGTCTCTAATTTAGTCAATATGTTTAACGAAAAAGCTGTGGGGCCCAGTTGGTCGTCCCTAGATTTTAAAGGATTGGTCGACCTTAGAAATCTAGGTCGAATTTTTGGGCACGGATATCTTGGGTCGAACAAGTCGTTCCTATGTGTTTAAGGCCGAAAAAGTGGTACCCTAACATGCAATATTGTTGTAGTGTTCAAATAACAGAAAATAACTTTCAAGTATCTTGTTCAAAAACTTGTTGATGCTTTGACAATTAGTCATTGATAATCAGATTGATACTTCGACAATCTATTTCAGTTTTCTTGATTGTCCTACTCATTTGAATCCTTTAACGGATTTTAGTGATCCCTGTTGGTGTAAGAAAGCATGAAAAAGTTAACAACGTGCACAAGTTACTCTTGAAATTAATATCATATTAATCCAATTCTTCATTTCACGAGGAACATAATAAACCATTCGCAACATGAAAAATAATTGCGTACCTCACTATATAATGTAAAACATTTTCTTCTCAATTATGTATAAAACAAACATTTCTTGTTTAGTTATTAGTGACACTAGCAAATATATACTTTAGCTCTTGTTGTAAAGCGAATGCAACCAAATTTACTAAAGATGATTATAGTACATGAAGACGCCATAAAATAGTCTATAGAATTATTCATATAGATTAATGTCATGCATGTTTCAAAGTTATATGTAAATTATTACTGTAGTATTTGTTTCAATATGCAACACTCATATCTGATTGTTACAACTTCAAGCGAAAAATCTGTCTTAATTAGCCTCTTAATTAGCCTCTTAGTGGGAAAAGAGAGATATTTGTGTGAGTGTGGAAAAAGATGTTTAAAGAGATTTGAGCCCTCAATTTTTTCCACTAAGAAGCGTGAGACGAAAAAATCAATACAAAAAGTTAGTAATGTGTACCAAATTACTGGTAGTGTTGAATGAATTGTGATACTACGTATGCTCAATGCATCGCAATGCATTAAATCCCACAAGGAACATAATACATCAAACTCAAGTTGAACAATTAGTGCATACTTCACTATATGAAGTAACATATTTTCTTCTAAAGTATCCATGTGGGATTGAAGCTAACTTCTATTATTTAAAAAATAGATATACAAGCTAGTATAAGATTTAACTATTGTTGTAACTTGTAAGGCGAATTCAGTCAAATTTAGTAAAGATGGGCTAACCCATAGCAAACGATCCTAAACAACTACAATGACACCAAAACAATTTCCACGACAATAAACAACTACCATGATCATAAACAACCTCTCTATCCCAAACGGTAATCAATTATATGAGTATCCACTATAAAATTTATAACATTTGCTTACTAAATTAAATATGAAAAAGTAAGTAATAGAGGGAGCACTAAAAGTTTATATTTACTCAATATTAAGTAAGCAAAAATATTTTCTATTCACTTCTACTAAAAAAGAGTCATCAAAAAATATTTTTATCAACTCCTACTTTAAGAAAAAAGAGTAAGTAATCGAGGGGAGCACTAAAGGTCATTACTTACTCAATATTGAGTAAGTAAAAGTGTAAACTTTTAATGACTCATTTTTTATTAGGAAAAAGAGTAAGGAAATATTGTGGGTTACTTTTGCTTACTTTTATATGCATTGTGTTTGAGTAAGGGAAAGTTATAATGACTTAAATAATTATAAATTTTATTAGTAAGCAAAACTTTTAATAAGTAAATGTCTTTTATTTTATAGTGTATCGTAACATTTAAAGGAGGAACCTTCACCACTCGAATCCTAAATTACAACTTTAATACGTCGTTAAACCGTGTAAAAAGGAGTTTAATTGTTTTGATTCGAACAATGGTAAAACTTATATACATGGAACTATGTTGGAATTTTAACACACTAGACGTCGTATAATTGCGAAAAAAAATTCGCGACAAATAATTAACAATAGGTTAATTGATCTCGTAGTCGAACAAGTAATCCGCCTACTGGTCGAATTAGTGAACCGGTTACTCGATCGGGTTGACTAGGTGTTCGACCCGTTACCTGGTGACTCGACCATGTTTCCCCGTCAGTCGATCATGTGATCTGGTGACTCGATTAGGTTGCCCCGACGATCGAATCATCAACCTGATGATGATTCGATCATCGCTGACCTGGTGGTCGAACCCGTGACCCGATGATTCGATCGGGTTAGCTCGATAGGGAAGTTGTCGTACTCACAACCCGATGATTCAACTATTGTATTTAGTTATTGAAATGGATGGTAACTTTCATATTTTAGATGCTTTCGTGTGGCCTTTTGGGTTGGGCTGTTGGCATTGCCGATGCTCTAAGCTATTGAGTCCTTTTAGCTGGTAAAAAAAGAACATATATGGAAAAGACGCAAATTATAGACGAGTCCACGAAGCTAGGAAATGTCATGCAACATAGGAACGTAAGCTCACTATATAGATGTAAATTAAAAGTTGTTAGTGTACATGGAAACTAAATTAAAAGATGGCTTTCTGTAATGTCTGGGTCATTTTAAAACGACCGAAAGCAATGTGGTTTTTTTTAATAATTTGGTACTGCCAATATACGTGACCGACCAAGAAATATTAGAGATTTTATAATAATAATTAGTATTGTAAGTTTATTTTCAGAACCAAATAAATGTACAGAACTGCGAGAACCACCTTTATACTCTTAAAAATGCATATGTATTTTCATTATTATGTTTAAATTAACATTTAATAATTGTTTTATTGGTTATAAATCCGAGTGTGGTGATCGATATAATGAGTGCACATGTGTTTTCATATTATTCAATGAAAAGATAGTTATAATACATACAAAACAAATACATGTGCATGGTTCTAGGATACATGTTCCTAGTGACATACGACAATGAAAATTTATATATTTCAACCTAATGAACTAACCCATTGAATATACATGTGCATTTTAATAGTAAAAAGATAGTTCTCGTAGTTCTGTACATTTATTTGATTATGAAAATAACCTTTTATTATTGTTATTATTATTATTATTATTATTATTATTATTATTATTATTAGAGTAAAAGGTTACCCTGGTAAGCATTTTAATCACAAGAAAACGTTTGAGTACAATAGAATGTGATTTAAATATCATATTAACCTCAAAGCTTGAAAAACCACTACATCATTTGTGACATCTTCCAAAAGGATTGTATTAACTCAAGTAGTGAATGAGGGAAGGTCGTGTTCTAGAGTAAGGAATTGTTGTTCGAGCATTTGACCTTGATTTTGCATCTATTCTTGAGATAAAAGTGAAAGACAACGAAAAAGAATTAACAAATTACAAATCTTTTACAATAAAAACTGAGAAACGTAAAAACAAAAAAAAAAACCAATATAAAAATTAACTATGTTACAAATTTATTTCTATTTTCTAATATATAAAGGGTGTATCTTAAATGTTGAAATTTTAACATTTTTATATCTAAATTAAATAAATTGTGAAATAGGAACAAAGTGTATTAGTTACAAGGTCACGGGTTCGACCATCACAACTCGGTCGAATTATCGGATCATGTGTTTGACCAAAAGTCAAGTTGGTCGAATCAACGAATCGAAGGTTCGATCACAGGTCAATTCTGTCGAGTCACTGGGTCAGTTTGACCACTCGATTAACCCAATCGAGTAAATGGGTCACTGGTTTGACCCCTAGGTTAACCCAGTTGAGTCACCAGATCATGCGTTAGACCGTCGAGTTATCGGTTTGACCAACAAGTAAATTAGTATAGCGTAAACTATCCGTAGTTAAGAAATTCCACCGCTATGCGCAATACACACTTGCAATAAAAATGTAAAAAGTTATTTAGTGTACGAATTTCTCACTGGATACGAGTCTCATGATACGAGTCTCATGATATATATTCAGCGAGAAACATAATACACGAAACTCAACTTGAGTAATTGATGCATACCTTATTATATATATTAGCACATTTTCTTCTCAGTATCGATGTGGGATAAGAGCTAAATGGCGGCAAATAGTTATATCGATCAATGTCTCAATAGTTATATAAGGTTTTTGATGAATAATAGCAAGGTTTTTTTTGTGATTATTGGTTTGTTTTACAGCATGTTAGCATCGTGTCATAACCATGTTAGACGCTCCTTTCATCTCCTCAAATGAGTCAGAATGTTACGTCATGCTTTGATAGGGTTGGGCCAAACGGGCCACTATTATTTATCTTAGGCTTAAGGTTTACAGGTTTTATAAATACCGTCATTATTATGAATGTAATCAGTCAATTAAATGAATCAATAAAATGTCTCTGGTTTTCTCATCTTCTTCTAAAGGAGCTAGCATCACGCTTGAAGGGCTGTCACTATTCCGATACTACCCGAGAGGGTCGTATCAATTGGTGCTTTCATTGAGAGCTGTCAACTCGTGGTGTGGGGGGTGGGTTAAATTAGGGTTCCAATCATTATTAAAAATAAAAAAAATCTGTTCACCGAAAGTTATCCGTGCACCGACGGCAGTGTTCACAGGGTACTTTTCATCGGTCACTGTTCATTGGTATTGTTCATCGGGTACTATTCATATCCGAAATAAAAATTTGTTTTTTTTCTTCGATTTATTGTTAATGTCATCGAGTACCAGCGATCGGGATGCATTATCTAAACTCTTGCAAATAGGTACGGTGGTTGAATATCAAAGTGAGTTTAAGTATCTTATAACTCGACTAACGGGTATCTCTGAAAGTTTACTTGCCTCATTTTATATATCTGGACTTAAACCAAAGCTACAACTAGTATTGTTAAGGTTTTACCCGAAACCAACAACATTAGGCGAAGCCTTGTATTTAGCCCGTATAGTAGAGACCCGACTTGAGGCAATTGTAGAAGAAAAGCAGACCATTGAAAAAAAAGCGGTTGATTCTTCTACAACATCAGGCGTTGCACCAGAAGAAGTGGGGAATGTTACACCCGGACCTAACAAAGATCACCTTGAATGTGTTGAGGAACCGCAACAACTTATTCGTGAATCGCCATAGCCTACTAATGAATCGCAGCTAATAGTTGATGAATCGCAGCCTATGGTGGGTGAATCGCATCCTATGGTGGGTGAATCGCAGCCTATGGTAAGTGAATCGCAGTCTATGGTTGGTAAATCACAGCTTGTGGTTAGTAAATCATATCTTGTTATCGATGAATCGCTTAAGAGGTCCATATGGGTTGTTTCATCCGAAGATAAGGAGCGTAGGACAGGAATCTAGAAAGTGTTACTACAGGAGTCCGAGAACAAGTTGAAAGAGAATGTAAGTGTTTAGGCATCGACATAAAATTTGGGATCCCGGAATAATGAGCTTTTTAAGACGTCACTTTGAAGGCAAGGTGAATTCGAAGGAGTGAGGAATGTTACACCATTCATTGATAGGGTCGGGCCAAAAGGGCCACTATTATTTATCTTAGGCTTAGGGTTTATAGGTTTTTTAAATACTGTTATTATTATGAATGCAATCAATTAACTAAATGAATCAATAAAATGTCTCTTTTTTTTTTTTGAACGGCAACTTTATTAGAAACTAGCAAGGAGCTAGAAAATTACAAGGATAACAAGTATGGATGTTGAAGCCAATCATCCCACTTCAAAGTACATTTACTCCTAGCTATATACCAAATATACGAGCGTAAAATAATATCATCGAAGAAAATATCTTTGCGAGGACGAGATTCTTGAAAAATAGTATGATTCCGAAAGATCCATAGCCTCCACCACGTTGTATAAAAAACACCTTCTAAAATCTCTTTGATGTTGGTTCTTAAACGAATGGACTTGAACCATGTTAACCAGGAAGCATATGAAGTGATTGTAGAATTCCCCAGATTCCACCAACGACAAATTCGAGAGAAAACAGAAGAGGCCATAGAGCATGAGAAAAACAAATGGTCCACATCTTCAGCAGTGTCTTCGCAAATAGGACAATACTCAGAATCAAGCATGATATTTCTGGAAAGCAACTTATGACGTGTAGGCAAACAATCGTTACTAACCTTCCAAGCCAAAACATTCACTTTAATAGGAATGTGTTTAATCCAGCGAGTCGGCCTATCACTTTTAGGAAGAAAAAATCCGTCAATAAAATTCCGAATCGACTTAGCCGTAAAAACACCATCTCCATTCAAGGTACAAACCATACGGTCAGAAGAACTCGAGAGAGTAACCGGCTGAAGCAAGGATTGAAGATCCTCCAATTGTTGCAACTCAATCCCACCTCTAACAGTACGACGGAAAGAAGCACACAAGTCCTGTTGTAGTTTCCCAGCAACCGAGCATTCTTTTGAAGATTCAAGAGCATACAGCCGAGGAAAAAGACGACAAAGAGGACTTTCCCCAAACCATATATCATCCCAAAAGCGGGTAGTCAAACCATTCCCAACCCGAACTTTAAAGAAGGAAATAATGTCCGCACCTTGGTCTTTTAAAGACTTCATTTCTTTAAGAATAGAGCACCAAAGGGAAGAATATCCAGCAGGACGCTGCTCCTCTAAACGAGAACCATATAGCGCATTTATAACTTGGCACCATAAAGAATTATCTTGCGACAAATATCGCCATACCCATTTAGCAAGCAGACCCCGATTAAGAGCGAAAAAACTGGACACACCCAGACCTCCATACTGTTTAGAAGCGAGAACCGAATTCCATTTGAACCAAGACGCCTTTTTTTCGTCTTCCTTAACCCCATTAAAAAATCTCATGCGCAACCTTTCCATGGTGTTGAGCACCGATTTAGGAGTCCTGAATAAAGACATATTGTAGATTGGAGTAGCTCCTAAAACAGATTTAAGCAAAGTAAGTCTCCCGCCTATAGATAGGGTTTTGATCTTCCATTTGGAAAGTCTCTCCCGAAGCTTATTGATAGTGTCATCCCAAGATTTAACCAGATTCTTATTCTCTCCCACAATGATCCCCAAATATTTGAAGGGAAGTTTCATAACTGGACATCCAATAGAATTAGCGGCTTCTTGAGTGATATGATCTGAAACACCATAACCAAGAAGATGACTTTTTGAAATATTAATAGATAGCCCAGAAATAGCCGCAAAACATTTAAGGATTTTAGTAATTCCTTTAATGTTGTTATCAGTCCACTCGCCTACGAACACCGCATCATCCGCGTAAAACAAATGAGAAATCGTAAGAGATGACCCAAGAACGAAACCAGTAAACAAACCCGCCTCCATTGCACGAGAGAAAGATAAATGGAGGGTTTCCATAACAAGAATAAACAAAAAAGGAGCCAAGGGGTCACCTTGTTTCAAACCGCAATGCATCTGAAATTCCGAAGTAGGACTTCGATTAACCAAGATAGACGCTCTACTAGAAGACAAACTACCGCGAATCCAAGATCTCCATTTTTTCCCAAAACCGAAAGACCTAAGAACTTCGTCCAAATAATCCCAACGAATTGAGTCATAAGCTTTAGCAAAATCCACCTTAAAAATCATAGCTTGTTTGTGTCTAGCTTTACATCTGTCAAGAATCTCGTTGATGATGAAGGGGCCGTCTAGAATTTGTCTATTGGCAAGGAACGCCGATTGAACCTCAGAAATGAGACCAGATATGACAAGCGAAAGTCTAGAAGCAAGGATTTTGGTAACAACTTTATATAGGCTGCCAATGAGACTAATTGGTCTGAAATCATTCACCACTTTCGGGTTAGACTTTTTAGGGATAAGGGCAATAAAAGACGCATTACAGCCATTAGCAAAAGACGCCTTCTTGAAAAACCATTGAACAGCTAAGCATAGATCTAGACCAATAAAGTTCCAGTATTTACGAAAAAATTCGAAAGTAAACCCATCTGGCCCAGGAGACTTGTTCTCACCACAACTCCATACCGCTGTACGAATTTCGTCATTACAGACCGGTCTTTCCAAATCCTCAACCTGATCAACACTAAGACACTTGGGGAAGTTAAAATCGATAGTACCTTTAGATAATCCTGGATCTTTAAATCTGTCAGAAAAATGGCGTCGAAATTCCTCCTTAACATGATAAGGATCATCTATCCATTCTCCATCAACCATAATACCTTTGACAGACATATTAGCCCGCTTGCTATTAATTAAGCCATGGAAGAATTTTGAATTTTCATCACCCTCCACGGCCCATTTAAGCTTCGCTTTTTGCATAAGGTCTGTATTATTCGCCAAAGTGATATCCTGTAATTTCTTTGTAACCTCCATACGAGATAATAAGATATCGTCAGACACATTACCTTGATCGAGAAGAATATCAATATCATGAAGATCTTCTTTGAGAGCACGAACATACCCTGATTGAGTACGCTTAACATCACCAACCCATACACGTAATTCCTGCTTTAGCAATTGCATTTTCTTTTTAAATCGTACCATGTCATTGCTATCAGATAGCTTAAACGAAAGCCATAAGTCTTCAACTTTCTGGTCGAAACCTACAAGACTAAACCAAGAATGGAAAAATCTGAACGGCGTAGCACCATAGTCAGTCACTCTATCTCGGAGTAATATAGGACGATGATCCGATAAGTGTCTGTCCAGGCAAAGAGCAGAAATGTGTGGAAAAAAAGATAGGAATCCGTTGGAAATCAGGAATCTATCTAATTTGCTCATTTTAGAAGCTGAAGGGTGAGCCCAAGTAAAGGAAAAACCCTCCAATTGAACATCAATAAGATCAGCATTCGAGATAAAAGAATTGAATGCAGCCGCACCTTGAACATGAAAGCTGGATCCCCACCTTTCCGATGTGTTACGCACTTCGTTAAAATCGCCCATAATGATACACTCTCCATTCCATCTATCAATGAGATCAGTAAGATAACTCCATAAAGTGCGTTTAGCAGTGATAGATTGAGGGGCATACACGGAAATGACTAGAAGAGAAACATTATTAGGAACCCAAGTTCCATACCAAGCCACGAAATTATCAGAAATAATGTGGTTAACCTTGAGAAAAACATTAACATCCCAAACGCATAGGATCCCCCCCGAATTACCAAGAGCATCACTAGTAAGATGGTCAAACGAGTAATTACCCCAAATTTTTTTAATCGCCATGACTGAGATGTCCTCCATTTTAGTCTCTTGAATAGATAAGAAACTGATTTTTTGTTGTAAAACTAACTCCCTGACCCATGATTTTTTAGCCTTGGATCCTAGGCCTTGAACATTTAAAGATAGACAATTCATTGGAGAACCTGATCTTCTCCTTGAGACCCAATGATCTCCTCAATATCGTTATGACATCCGTTCATTTTGAAACCCATTGCCTGCCCTACTTTGATCATCTCTTCAAGAGAATTCAGAAAAGAACCACCTTCATTTCTCTTAATTCTATTACTAATACCACCAGTGGACGAATTAAAGTTGCTGGAATCAACGTTCTCAAAGACCCGCGAGTTACAACCTTCAGATTTATTTGGGGATTTGAAAAGCGTGTTAGTAGCAAGCGGCTCCTGTTCTTTGAATTCTGTTGGCGTAAAACCAGGTGGGTTAGGAAGACTCTCATCCGAAGCAGTAGAATCATCATTAGTCGCTTTCTTGTTAAGACAATCATAAATTTTGAAAGGATCAGGTGATTCCTCAACATTACCGGTTTGATCGACACCGTTTGGATCCTCTTTTTCCGCCGCCTTATCACCAAAAAACGTATCAGAAACTGCCTCATCATCACTTGCACTACCTACATTATGCAGATCCTTGTCATCAAAAACCGCGTCTTCCCCTTTAATCGAATCATCATCTGAACAATGCGCCATATCAGGAATGTCCTTAAATGTCGGTGACCAAACAAAAAGTTCTTTGGCACGCACCATACGGACCTTCCCTTTCACAATAATCTTGAAGCTTTCGAGAATATTGGTCGCGTGGGAAGTTTTAATACAAATGCGCTTCCTAGCAAAGAGATCTCTTTCACCTTCTTCTACCTCCATAACTTCACCCCACATTTTACCAATCTTAACAAACGTATTATGCGACCAAGCATTTAAGGGTACCCCCTCAATGTCCACCCACACTATGCGGTCATTAGACACAAAGTCCTCTTGAGCGTCGCATAATTTATTAAACCAAGAGGCAACTCCCACATGTTTCAAGAAATTGGTTCTGGACTTGACAGACCCGAATTTAAATAAAACCCAAAACCCGCCTAAGAATGCAACCTGAACATCCGGAAAACCTTCATTGGCCACCATGACTTTAATGTTGTTAATAACAGAGAACTGACGAACCTCACCCATCACACAAGTAGCAAGATCATTTTCCACAAGACAAGAGTCATCTATCACAATAGCAGGGGATGTTGATAAAATTGGGGGAGAGCCAGAAACCCCTTTTACAATCGAAACAAATGAAGACTCACCGTAATTGGCAGCCCTGGCCTTTGGAATAGCGCGATTAACCTTAATAGAAGGCCGATCAAACCGGGCAGCATTAGCATGGAGATGATGACGATCAATCCAAAGAGTACAGAGATTGGCAATCAGTCGGTCTAAATTATCCACTTTGATGTAACGAACAAAAGCATACCTTTTCCCTGACTTAGATGTTCGGTTAGGGATAAACACATCAACCACCTTCCCATACGATTGACATAAACTCCACAGATCTTTAGCAGAGGTATTAGCAGGAAAATTGGTAACAAATACAGTCTTGGAAATCGAACGTGTGTAATCGGCATTACTACGAGTATTAGGAGCCATCGATAAAGAAGAAACACAGCGAATATGATGTAAAAAAATTTTGGATTGAAGGGAGATCAAGAAGAACAATAATTGGGAGACCAAAAACCTGATGATTAGAAACGAACAACCAGATGAAACAATCAATCAAATAAAAGACGATTTAGACTCAGATCGAGAAGAACCGACCTAAGAACTCACAATCAAACATGTTTGAGAATGAATTAAAGGCTTTCATCACGATCGAATCATTAATCGAATGTTATTCGAAGATTAAGAGACATACATATTGGATCTATTTAGGGTCGGAGAAACCTATGTGCCGCCATTGTTGTGTTATTAAGGTTTTTTATACATCAATAAAATGTCTCTGGTTTTCTCATTTTCTTTTTAAGGAGCCAGCATCACATTTGAAGGATGCCACTATCCCGATACTACCCGAGAGGGTCGTGTCACTGAATGAATTATGGAGCCAATTCTTTTGATTTGATTTTACTTATAGATTTTATGGGTTTATATATTTTCTAAAAATAATTGTTTTTTGAACTTTGTTTCCTTCAATCGTGATCAGATTACGATGACATAGAGGTGATTTATGGATGGGCTTAATATAAAGTAAAAAAAAAATTACATTTTTTGGGAGCATTTCTGTATAGGATAGTCTTGTCTTTAAAGTTTTAGAAATAAAGGGCATGATAACTTTGACTTAGAAAAGATTAGTGTCTAACATAGAAATATTATGCAAATAAACGCCAAATGGGTTATAAACCATCGTTTTTATATATATTATGAGACATACGCAACTTATTGTTTTTGTATACATTATGAAAAAATTAATAAAAAAACCACGTAACTTATTGTTTTTCCATCCAATGCTCGTTATCGGCATGTAAGACACAACTTAGTATACTTTTGGGTACAAGCAAGTTGTGGATCGAAAATTGCCTGCGCTTGATTTCAATTAGGTTGTGGACAAATCAAAATTCAGTTACTGAATTGAACAACTATATTCAGTACAGTTCCTTGTTTTATGCGTTCCTATAATTTGGTTCTTCTTCGGGTTCGACCCTTTCAAAGTTGGAATGGACTTTTTTTAGCAGAACAAAATATCATAGCACAAAAGCAGAACCAAGTTCACCAGTTTGACCGAGTTAAGTCTAACTTCATGTTTTTAAACATGCACTTGTATTCATAAATATTATTGTATATTTTAACTTGCAATGGTTTGTGATTTTGGGCTTCATATAAGTTCTTTTAATTGCTATTGTTACATTTAAAAAGTGTTCTTATTTGCCCAAATTATCTCATAGAAATATTCCAAGACAAGAGGTACGATATTAAGAGATTTATATACTTGTCAACAAGGCGTCCAATATCCTGATCTTACCAAGATCATTTATGTCACACAGTAGCAAATTACAAATCTGTTATGTAAAATCAGATGAATCACTAAAGGTGGTTTAGGTGTTTCCAGCTTACACACCTTAAATCGTGCTTTGCTTCTTAAGTGGGTGTGGCGTTTGGTTTCTAATGATGGTTCTCTTTGATCATCTGTTATTAAAGCGATTCATGGTGATTCGTTTGAATCTCATTCTTCGAAACATTCTTCTCCGTGGTGTGCTATCCTTAGAGAAATCGTCCTCTTGTCCAATCTGTGGTTTGTATCAAGAATATGCGCGACATATTGTTTTCCAATGTGAGCTAGCTAAATCTGTCTTTCGTAAAGTTTGTCGGTGGTCGGATATTGAGTGGAGTGACGTTCTCTCTTTTGAGGAATAGGATTTGTGGTTTTCGCAAATCCGCCTTTCTTCTAATCTTAAGTTGCTGCTGGAAGGAGTTTGTTATGTCTTATGGTGGCTCATTTGGAACTTTAGAAATCTTTCTATTTTTAGCAGCTCTCCTCCTAGACGAGATTTGATTTTTGACGAACTTCGTTCGAGGTCTTTCTTATGGAGTAATAGTAGATTTTCTAGCTCGTTAGGTTGGGATATTTGGATGAAAAATTCTTATTTGATTTCTTTGTAATTTGTTTAGTTCTAACATCTTGCTAGTTTTTTTAATAAAATTTATAGTTAATGAAAATCAAATGAATTAATGTACAATTTAATCGTGGAGTTTCAACAATAAAAAAAATATAAAAGTTAGCAATAGGCCTGTAATACCAATCTCTGATGATACTACTTTATCTTCTAAGTATCGAATACCACCGTTAACATAAATACACCAAACTCAACTTGAAGATTTAACGTACCTCACTAAATAAAGTAACACCTCTTCGTTTCCTTTATCAATGTGGGATAAATGCTAACTCAACTTCTTCTCCATTAGCAGTTTAACCGTTGTTGTAACTTGTAAGGCGAATACAACCAGATTTATTATAGATGGTCTAGCACATTAAGATGACATAATTTTAGTCCATAGAATTATTTATATTGATTAACTTAATTCGTGTTGACTAGTTATATGTAAAATATTGTATAGGTTTTCAATAACAACATATAATTTGATAGTTCGAGCTCTTTCTTCAATTGTGGCACAACGGTACAAATGGTGACTATTGTACATACCACCAAGGTATTCGGAGGTACAACAATCTACCCAATGCTTTTGACTAACCAAACGACGCTAAACAACTACCGCGACACTAAACAACTACCATGATCATAAACAACATTTTTTCTCGAAACGGTCTTTACATAAATTATATTGAAGATCAAAACAATTAAAGGAGGAACCTTCCCCAACCGAACCCCAACATGTATCAGCTAACCACATATGGACATCACCCAATTAAAAGCATGGAAATGGGTGGAAAACCTACCACGATCTCGACACTTGCCACACTAACAAATCAAGTGGTGGCACTATAATACGTAAACGGGGTTAATTTAGTGAACATATATCATTGTAAGACCCCTCATATAAAAAATACTTATGACCTTCAATGGACCGATCCTTATGGAGACGACGAAAACAGATCACCACATATCTGAGTACCGCTACACATTCCACAACATAATATAAAAGCACAAGACTCGCATGAACGACAAACCAATCTTAAATGCATTGAATTACAAATCGAGTTGACTGGCCCGTATGATTTTCTTAGCAATCCTCTATGTGGGATGAAATTTATTAAACCGTTGTGTTTGGTTATCAAGATAGGAACAACCAGCCACTATCATGTGTATAAACATGCCTCATTGTTAGTTTATGGTTATCATTAGGACCCAAGTGAATAACTATTAGTTGTACTAATATCACAATTATAAAATATTGAACACGATTATTGTTTATATATCTGTATATTAAACTAATATATTAAAATAAATTTTATTTAAGTGAAAATCCCAAACGTGTACATAATTTATAACTAGTATTAGATGGTCAAAACGAAACAATAAATAAATAAAAGGGAAGAAGAAATTCGGCCGGATGATATTAAGTGATTTATATACTGGTCAACAAGGTGGTCAATATCGAGATCCTACCAAGATCATTTATATCTTTCAAATATCGGGATTGCAAAATCACATCGAAATATCTTTTAGCAAAGTACAAATCTTTTACAATGAGAAAACGAGTGAAAAAAATAAGTACATCCATTCATACCTACAAAACATAATAAAATATATTCTTAATACATAAATCACTTGTACAATTATAACATGCATTTTTTTCTTTGAATATTCGTCAATCATTTATTTAAATTAATCAATCAAATTATTAAATACTTTATAAGCATGATTAATAAGTACAACAATCATTTTTTTAAAAGATTTCAAAAACTTATCAATGCGTCCAAATTAATCACGGTATTTTAACAATAAAGAGTACAGAAAAGTTAACAATATGTATATAAATTACCACTGATAACAAAGGAAGATGATACTTCATCATCTAAGCATTGTATACCACCAGTAACATATATACACCAAACTCAACTTGAACATGTAATGCATATCTCATTTTAATACCTTATAAAATATTTAGACCATTTTTTGAATTTAGTAATTTTAAAATTTTAAGCCTAAAATATTTCTTCTTTAAGAAAGACTAGACGAGTACCCGCGCATAGCGGCGGAGTTTAGTTAGTGTCAAATAATTTACAGTATGCGATATTGTGGTAAGTGTTCCGTGTACGTTCAAAATAAAGCATGAAAAGATCAAATTGAAATTATTGAATGTTTTAATATATGACAATTCAATGCTAGATAAAATATTAAATAAACGTGTATCAAAAAGCCTATAAAAACTTTCAGTAAAGCTGAAAGTAAAACATTACATCAGAGTTTATGAGCTAACTAATAATACACGTTACTCGTTACGTAAACCCTACATATTATATTAGTTGATAAACAATTTAGAAAACCGGGTTAATCCGAGTTTACCCGATGACTCGACCAGGTCGATTTAAAAACCGGGTTTCAAAACATTGAAAAATGGCATCGTTCATAACTTCATATGTTTATTTATTTTCGTTGCACGTCAATAATTCATCTCCAAATGATTTTAGTGTGTTCACATAATATAGTTTATATATGCATTAAAATGTTTGAATTATAAATGTAGTATAAATTAGTGGGACCCACATTTTTCAAGCATTCAATATTTTCAATTTTCAACCAAAGGGATACACCCTTTATAATGTAGTATAGATTATGCATACAATGTTTAAAACTCATTCAACATCCTGGAAGCTATACATACACATTTAAGAAAATTAAATATCCTATATCATAATTTAAAAGGGTTTATCATGTAGTAAATGTATACGTTTTTCTAATGTTGGGTCAATAAAAACACTTAAAAATTAAATTTCTTTAAAACCATAGTTGTAACCGTCGTCCTATATTGTAACATCCCATATCAACAAAACTTATAAAAGACCATTGCACAACCTTTTTAAATCATTTATAAGACGGTTTTAGCTGTCGTTTTTGGTTTCAAACCCCTCGAACATACAACTTACCCTTTGCTGCCACTATATTCTGAAATTACTACATCGACATCTTCGTTACAACATACGTAGTCTGCTTATGTTTAAATTATTTTTGTTGATTATTTTGGCGGTGTTGCGCTGTAATTGTGTATGCCACATGTATATATAGTTTAACCGATCGTGTTGAATGTGCAGTGATTTTTTTTATCATAATTCATACGTTTGCCTCAAAATTTAGTCACAGGTACCCGCCGCTGCATTGCGCGGGTACCCGGCTATTGTATCTATAATAATAGAGGGGAATCACGTTCCCCTAGGAACAGTTCCCCTCTCACAATAGATTTGTTTATTCATTTTCCACTGTTACTTCCTCTCACACAAGCAATACATTATTTTCCATGTGTGTGTGAGTGGAGATTTCTGTAGCACTTCCTCCTTTATGGCCGTTGATCTGAGTCCTATTCCTCATCCGTTGATTTGGTAATTGAACAGGTTATGGGAACTGATATTATCTTTGATGTTTACTTGCCTCACCTCACACACACACATCCCACCGACTTTTTTTTCTCTCTCTATCTGGATCTTTCTTGATCTAGATTTATTGATGATCAAATGATTATTGATAATCATCAATGACCAGTCTCTAAAAACACACAAAACCGAATGAAAAAAGCTATCAAAATGGTCAATGATAGTGATCGATTGTGGCTCTTCCGCTACCGCTAATCACAACGACGTCGGTTTTGCATAATAAGGAGGTTATTATCTTTCCCCCAAATTTAATTTACTATAACTGATTTATTTTATAGTTTTAGGTTTTGATTTTATTGATTTAGAGTTTTCATGGTTTGATTAGAAGGTCAAACACGCATACATCTTGAAAATTTATTTAGTTTACGCAAATTGAGTATAAACCGCCTTAGTTTGAAACTTTGTTTTTTCGTTTGGGTTTTGTAGTTTTACCAGGGGTATTTGGATTAGCTTACAATTCATACATTATTGCATATGAATCTTGCTCAGGATGTTAGTCACCAAACACCCTTTAATAATTTGTAGAGCTAATTATTTATTGTTAATTTTCAGGATGTTATCTATTGGAGATGCCATAATAAAAACTATAGAGGCATTTTCCTTGGATGCGCTGTTGTTGTTCATGTGTTTAGGCGGGTAAAAACGGCCTGTATCATGGCGAGGCAGCAGTGATGGTTGCAGCCATGGCAGGTCAGACACCCTTCTATCCGTTTCCGAACTCGAAAATATGAGATGAAATGCTGTAAGTTTTATACGTAGTTGTATTAGCACTTTTGGAATACAGTGGGTTATAATTTGTTATTGACGCAAGTATGTTGATTCAATGGGACATTAGATCGCTGCCACTATTAATGGCAGGCGATGGTAGTGACAACCGTCACTTTCATTGTCGTTGTTGATGGTAGGCGACGATACGCCCATTTGGGTGCCCTCATAAAAAAATGGGTTATCCACGGCCATATGAACTGAAACGAACACCCTCCGAGATTAATTGTACATGCGATTGTGTGGCATCATGACATATGTTAGAAAGAGAGATTTAAAAGAGCCCGTAGATAGGTTTTGATGAGTATAACTGGGTGTTGTTTAAAAAAACGAGATTACCCGTATGGCGTGTCGACCTTTTAAGGTTGCACCCATGACGTATGAGTGGTCTCTTCCCTATATGCAGTGGGGTTATTAAATAATGTTTATTTACTATTGCTTAGAAGAACCATCTAAGATTCCTATTGCGATGAGTGTTTTTGCCTAGGAAATATATGCAGCGGGGTTATTAACCAGTTTTAGTAAGAAAATTGTTTTAACAATAATGAACAAGCTGTGATGTTAATATGTGAACCTGTCGGTGTGGGTTCGATTAAATTTGGATTTTGTGCATCTTGGTAGGGCAAGCTTCTGCGTTTGCAGCCATGTTGACCTTAACCTCATACCCGATTACCTACTTATCTGAGCATGAACATAATAAATTCTTGGTTTATGCTATGTTGCTAAAGAAAGCGGAAGGATGGCTGAAGTCGAGATCTGCTCGCTTCAGCAACCTCCCCGACCCGGCCACGATATCATTACCATGATATTAATAACTATATGTTCTTAGTGAAGGCGATGTGTAAAATTTTCTGCATTTATATTTTTATGCACATACCATTGCGCGATAACCAGACGGGTAATGTGGTTGCAGCCATGGCGTTGTGTGATTATGTTTCCATATCTTGAGTTATCTTTCTTAGATCAAACGGTGGGTGGACGTGGGAGAATGGTGTGTGTGTGTGGCCGAGTTATAAAAAATAAAAACTTAAGACAGGATGGGAATCACGATTCCACATAAATAGTAACTCACTTACACCTTTAATTGTTTATTGGTCGGTCTCACACATACTGCCACAGTTTCAGTTGGACGGTTGTGAATAAAAAACCTATTTACACGGTGTTTGGGTTGGCAACCATAACGGATTCTGAATTTAGTCATTTGCGATGAAGATATTGTTTCATACGTGTGTTCGTCAGTTTCCAGCTATAGTTAGTTGGCCAATGATGATGGTTTTTAGAGACCTGATTTTCAGCGTGGCATCACGACGTCGTGTTTGCAGCCATATCAGGTCGTTGGCTAGAATTGCTGGTACAACACGTTCAACTCTGGGCCATTACATTCTAACATCAGGGGTTTCGTGTTCCTAAATATATGGATACCCTTCAAGGGAAGCAGGGGGCATTTTGCGATCTTTAGTTTGTTTAGAGCAGGCTAAACATCTCAAACTACCCCCTGTTTACCTCGAAGGGTATGCATATACTTGCGAACACGAAACTTCAGATGGGCGCCCGTTTACTAAGGATAATACGGTTTCCTCCTTTGCGGAGTTTTGTGCATGGGCTTAGACAACAGTTCCACCACCTTCGAGAATCTGCAGTTCGCCAAATGGCTTTCCTGTTAGTTCTCCAAGGATTAAGGTTCAGCCTCCAACATATATTTCATTTGCAGAATGTTCAGTCGTATATTTTTATGGTCATGTATCAATTAGTTTAACGTAACTTTTTTGGTTATATAGGAAGTGGCGGATTATTTTAAACGCAAAAAATGTTGAGAGCTGTAAAGATTGGGATGCATCAGCTTACTTGGAAATAGCAAATACTTTGGAGACCCGTACAGGAATTCAGTTCTAAGTTGTGGTATATGTAGCTACTTTAAATAGATTACCTAATCAGTTTTATCAAACCACTTACAGATGTAACGGTACGCAGACAATAAGGCTCAAACAATAATGTCAATAGCTACTACATCATCCTAATTAAGTTCCGTCATAAAAAGTGGCAACCATTATTTGTAGATAAGCAATTTAAACATTAAAGTAAGGGTTAATCATGTGTTATTATGGAATATATGTAATGGGTAAAAATACTACATATGGATATATTGAAATTGGATCTTTCTAACGTACCTTATATGCTGAATAAATTGGATATTGAATGTAGGAAATATGTTGAAATCCGTACTTATTCTGGATTTTAGGAGATTTTCTTTTGAAGTCGGAGCTGCTGCTTTCGGCTATTATGGATTCGGGTATGCACATCCTTCTAAAGGCATGTTATCTACTATTACACAATTAATAGTTGATAAACAAATCATACATGTCATTTTAATTGACGTCGAAATATTTATGTTTGTTGTCATACTTTTTGATCATCGGTCTTGATCTATGGATGCAAAGTCTTTACTGCTATTTTTTCTCTTCATGTTTACCAGGCTGCAAGTTGTAGGCACACATCAATATGACAGTTAAGAATTACGAAGAGGATCTCAATGTACATACAATCGTAATGACGACGTACCTACCGGTGATACAACTCAAAGTGAGTTAAACAATTTACAGTCGTTTTCCCTCTACTCTACACTTTATTCGTAATATTTCTTAATCCTTATTTTTTTGTTGGGCGAACACTTTTCTAAGTGTTGTAAGAGACCACAACATTCAAGTAACAGATCACAGCATTCAAGAAGACCCCTACTTGAAACTGCACACGCAATGCAGAAATCCGAGGTATTCTTTTTGGTTCCCTGTTCAAAGTGTCGACTTAAAAAATTTGGCAGGATATTGGAAAAAAAGTATGAATATATATGTAATTATTTAGAAATATTAATGGATTGGGCCGATAAGTAACACATCTCATGTATTGACTATGACCAAAATGGTTTAGTACCACATGTTTTTCACAAGTTATCTGATGCTTTTCATAAAAAAACCACGGTCGTACAATATATTTTTTGGCATTGTTTATGAAATACCCTTTAGCAGGTTCTGGCATAAGCTTTAATGGAATTTTTTGGTATATATTTGATTGCAGCCCACCCAACTTAACTATGTCTGTATGCTTTGGCAGTCTGGATCATATAAAGAAGCTCTTTAAATATGTCGCGGTAAAGCAAGAAGAAAACTTGCAGTACACTCTGGAATGGTGCTTGAAGCTTCTATAAAATATAATCAGAATTATGACTCGCCATTTTTTCACGAGTGTATTGAAGATAACCATCCTTTCTGCTACAAAAAGTGTGGTTCCTTTTAGGTGAAAAATGGTACTCACTTTCTATTTTTCTTATTTGCTGTAACTTTTTCAAGCAGATGAGAAGTTAGTTCTTAAAAATAAGCAGGTCCTTATGTGATTGGGTTGATCATGATTGGCTAATTCACTACATGTAGGTTCTTTTCCACGAGTCCTACAAAGATTTGTTCGATATAGATATGTTTGTCGGAGACTTGAGGAGTGGTCAGAAATATGCGGAGTTCTTAGAGCCATGTGCTTGCTTATCCGAAATACCTGCACATGGGTCTCCTCTCTTGAGCCATCGACCAAGACGTATCTAGGCTGGGTGGCCTTGCCCCACAAGCGCCCAACCATAGGGTTGCCTCTCCCCCACATGATGTAATCGACGAGGTGGCAAGAACCATCATTACAACCATGGCTACCCGCAAAGTCGGAATAACATGTTCAGGTAACTTCCATCAACTGCTCATCCATTAACTATATGCAATGGCTTAAAGTAAAACAACGAGATCGTTTTTATGGTTGTTAATTTACAATGTGACGCCTTTCTTTTCAGGAAGAGTAGCATCACAGCAACGGACACAAATGAAATTAGAGGGAGGTCCAGCAGGGATATAAGTACAAATGATCTACATGACCAACATCACGAAATCAGTTACTCCGCAACGCTGGAGCTGAAAATATATGTCTCTTCCAAGCAAAAGTATTTCTTGACACCTCTTTTTACTCTCTTATCTCTTATATTACATTTATATTTTCCAAATTTCTTTTATAATTCTATTAGGATGCATAGGTATGACCACTAATATTTTTACCTCATATGATGTACGTAAATACTTAATGACCTTTGTCTTTGTTATGTTACAAGACCACAATGATACAATACACAATATAGGAATACACGTTCATATGCGTTTTGGTTGATGCTGGATTTTTGAAATAAATCGAGACTCCATTATCAATCTTTTGTTTGGAGAACATATTTTTTTTGGCATACAACAACATAGTTGACTCGCATGTAACTGAAACATAGTAGCAGACATGGTATAAAAAAGACACAAGTAATATTTAGTTTTTTCTTAGTTTGTATCATACTGTCTCCATAAAAGTTTATGCAGACTAAACAAGGTTGCAATATTAACCCATTTCGGTACTATCGTACACAAGTAAATTTGGTTACTTATATTAGAGAAACCTTTGAAATATCTAACCTTTCCTCATGATTTCATGCAGATCAAACAAGGTTACAATGTTCACCCATTTGCACTGCAACATTCTGACTTTGGATACTTGCTGATAAAGGTAATAGCTCCTTTCACTAATATGTTTTCCTCAACTGTTGCACCAGCAACACATTTCCCCTCTTTGTCCATCACTTTTAGTATCTCCTTTTAAATTCAGTAGTCCTGGTCACTGAATTGCATAAAGGACCAAGTAATTTGCTGCATCTCATAATTAAAGATCTTCATTTCTTGGTGCAGGTCAAAGCCATCACCAGTGGAAAGCACCCAAGGATTGAAAGTAGACTGGAATTGTATTTACCATACATACACGTTTCAAGTAACGAAATCGAAACGCCCGTGGCGAAGCGCGGGCATCCTACCTAGTTATATAAAATGACACGTATTTTTCTCAATTATTAATGTGGGATAAATGCTAACGCATGTTTTTCTATAGAAAAAAGTAATACAACCGAATTTATTATAGATGGTCTAGCACATGAAGAAGACATAAATTTAGTCCAATTCGATTAACAACATATAATCTGATAGTTCAAACCTCTTTCTTCGACTGTAGCACATGAAGAAGACATAAATTTAGTCCAATTCGTATAGATTAACAACAATGGTCTCCCTGTGGTTTGATGATTCCTACAAGATTCGTCCCTTAGCTTTTTTTCACTGTTTTTGGTCCCTGTGGTTTCTTTTTCCTACAGATTTAGTCCCCTATCAATATTTTCCATTAAATACAAAAAAAAAGGTAGGGGTATTTTGGTCATTTTCGAAAAAAAGAATTTATTTTTTTTTCAAACGTTTGTTTTTTCTTTCAAAATTTTTTTTTAAAAGACGTTTTTCACTAAATATTTTTACGAAAGCTTATTTTTTTCAAAAACTTTTTTTTTAAATTCGAAAATTAAAAGTTTTTGAAAAAAATATTTTCCAAAATTATTTCGAAAAAAATGTTTTTACGAGACAAAACAAAGTGGTAACTTTTATACTTTTTTTTATTAAAAAAAATACTTTTTCGAAATTACGTTTTGTTTTTTTTTTCTTAAATTTTTTTTCCGAAAGTTTGTTTTTTTCTTAAAAAACTATTTTTTTAGAAACTTTTTTTCACTAAATATTTTTACGAAAACATAATTTTTTGAAAAAAAAACTTTTTTTAAGTAACTTTTATAGATTTTTTAATAAAAAAAATCTTCGAAAAATTATATACTGATTTTTTTTTCTAAGAAACTTTCTTTTTGAAATAAGAAAAAAAAATTTCGAAAATAATTTCAAAAGAAATAATTTTATAGATTTTATATTTTTTTGTTTTGATTTAAATTTTAAAAATAATTTTTTTTCGAAATTACGAATTTTAAAAAAAATATAATTTTCCAATCAAAATATTTTCGAATTCTTTTTTGGAGAAAAACATTTTTTTTTATATAAATTTAGACTTTTTGTCTCGTAAAAACATAAATTTAGACTTTTTGTCTCGTAAAAACATTTTTTATAAATTTAGTTTTTTTCAATCAAATAGATTTTTTTCAAAAACTTTTAATTTTCGAATTTAAAAAAAAAAATTTCAAAAAATAAGCTTTCGTCCAAATATTTAGTGAAAAAAAAGTTTTAAAAAAAAAATATTTTTTGAAAGAGAAAAACAAACGTTTGAAAAAAAAAATTCTTTTTTTTCGAAAATGACCAAAATACCCCTGCCTTTTTATTTGTATTTAATGGAAAATATTGATAGGGGACTAAATCTGTAGGAAAAAGAAACCACAGGGACCAAAAACAGTGAAAAGAAAACCAAGGGACGAAACTTGTAGGAATCATCAAACCACAGGGACGATTTACGTAATTCACTCAAAAATTAATTAAACAACTTTTCCGCGATCATAACCAACTTCTCTTCTCCAAACGGTCTTTACATCAATTATATTGAGGATCAAAACAATTAAAGGAGGGGTCTTCGCCAACCGGACCCCAACATATATCACCTAACCATATATGGACATATCAAAGATCAAAACAATTAAAGGAGGAGCCTTAGGCAACCGAACCCCAACATATATCACCTAACTTAAAGCACGGTGGGTGTAAAACCTCCACGATCAACACACTGAAACCCACCGAGCATGCCACACTAACAAATCAAGTGGTGGCACGATAATATGAAGACGCGGTTAATTTAGGGAACACATATCCTCGTAAGACCACCCATATCAAAAATACTGATGACCTTCAACGGAAGCGTGGGTATCTGATAACGATATTTGAGGCAATCAAATGTTACTTTCTTATTCATTAAGTTTATATTTACATTAAGTTAAAATTGTGCCAAATTGAATTCAAATAAACTCACTAAATATAAAAAAACAAAATAAAAGTTAATAAAAATAGATCAAAATAGAAAAAAAAATTTAGAACGGCAAATGTTAGTGGTTAGTGGTTCGAGTCGTGCAATGACATTCAAACGATAAAATGTTTTTTTCGAAATTACAAAAATTTATTACAAAAAGTTATTACAAATTGTCATTGTTTATAATTGTGAAGAAGAAAATAACAACTTGTTTTACTTATTAAGTAAAAAAGTCTAAAAATTCAGCATATTATTTTTAAAAGATCTCAAATGTTTTATAAAATAGTTGTAGATACTTATAGATAAAGGGTAAATGTCGAAAATACACAACGTACTTTCTCAGATTATCCATTATGCCCATCGAACTATTTTATGTTTTATTTACACACTTGACACGTAGGATTTGGTCAAACATTTGAATATACCCTTTGACTTAACGGAACCGTTACTTATTTCGTTAACATGAAATTTAATTTTACATTATCGGTCCCTTAGCTAACTATCATCATATCATCATCATCTTCATCTTCATAAACCATCAATGTACCACCATCATCATCCAAAATCATAACCTTAAACCCAAAAAATCAAAACCTAAAAAAACCTAGAAAATGAAAAACTACTTTAAAACAATCGTGAACATAAATATTTGATAAGAAGCATACAAGTTATTATTTGAAGGTACGGTGAAGATGAAACAACACACCTAAAAAGTACACATCTGAAAGCTTGTGAGTAGCCTTCGTGGATAGTGAAATACCGAAAAGGTGATGAGATAGAAAGAGAGTGTGTGTATTTTCTCTTTTCTCTCTATCTCTCAGAAAAAAAATCTCAAATCATCTATTCAATCTCTCCCTTTATTAAATTATTTTATATTAAAATATCTTCCTTCTTTCTGATTATCATCTTCATCATCATTTCATTAGTAATTAGTAACTATTTCGGTGAATTATGTTAGATGTTGTTTATAGATCTGACGTTAATTAGATCTAATGGATAAAAATCGTGAAGCTAGACGAGTTAGTAACATGGCTGCTCCTCCTGTTAACGGTATTTCAAGACGAAGACATCGTAGTAACAGTTTACGCGATTCATCAGGTATTATATATGAATCTTTTTTTATACAATAGATTTGATTTTTAATATATAAACTTTTTATATGATATACAGATGAGGACGGAGGAATAGAGGTGCACGAAGAAGGAAGGTTAAGAGGAAGAGGAGTGGTGAAAAAAGATCGATTGGATCGAGATAAGGATTGGGCGGAGGAATAGTTTTTGATTTTCTGGGTTTTTTTAGGTTTTGATTTTCTGGTTTAAGTTTATGATTTTGGATGATGATGGTGGTACATTGATTGTTTATGAAGATAAAGATGATAATGATATGATGATAGTTAGCTAAGGGACCAATAATGTAAAATTAAATTACAAGTTAACGAAATAAGTAACGGTTCCGTTAAGTCAAAGGGTATATTCAAATGTTTGACCAAATCCTACGTGGCAAGTGTGTAAATAAAACATAAAATAGTTCGATGGGCATAATGGATAATCTGATAAAGTACGTTGTTTATTTTCGACATTTAACCTATAGATAAATGATTCTATAAAACATTAGAATTACAAAATATCTATTCAACTTACACGTGTCTAATTAAAGCTACGAATAATGGACTGAAGCTATGGGTGGAGGTTCAATGGGTTCTCTTAAACATCGTGAAATAAGAAAATAATTATTTTCAACCTCAAGATTTTCTAATGGATGCTTTACCTCTCGATCACATTTTGGTACAATATCTTCTACAAATATTAAAAAGGGTAAAAGTTATAAAATACCATCTTACTTATTAGTTTGTGCTGACTTTAAACACTTACTATTTAATATCGTGACTTTACCATTCTACTTGTTTGTTTTGTAATAATATTACCACTATGACCGTTTACATTTACACGTCACTAAATTAATTATTAAAAAAAATCTAAAATTAGTTATTATATCCTACATGGATGTTAGAAAAAAAATTTGACCCATCCAGTGGTCCATACCCGATCCAAAATCCAAACTCAATTCAAAGTCTGGACATATCATTGTCACTTTATCCACCCATGTCTTCTTCTTCCTCAAATGATTCCCCATGGTTAATCTAGAGAAATCTGAAACAATACCTAATATATCTATATACATCTTCCTAACTCCAAACCAAAACTATAATTATCATCATGTATAGTTTCTCTTCCTCCACAACAACGTCATATTCTCAAAAATCAATTTCCGCTTCTCATCCATTTGTTTCGCCTTACCTTCCCCAATCAAACCAAAATTCTCCTTAACCAACTCCACAACACCGTAGGAAACTTCACCGACGCCGAAACATCCTAAATCAACCCAACATTCCAATACGTATAAAACGTCTCAAAATCCTTATCCTCAACCATCACCTCCACCTCATCCTCGTCCATGTCCATCTCTTTCACGGACTTAACTCTCGCTTTCGGATTGGCCCTTTTCCCATCCTCGCACCCGTCTTCACCCTAAATCCTCTCCGAAACCTCAAACACCTTCACATCATGCTCTTTCGCAAAGCCGGGCCCCCTTTCCACATTGACCCGAAACTTGGTCTTCAACCTCCTAACATAATCTCATCATCATCAGTCCAAACTCTCTTATTACCTAACTTTTTATCATCTTCGAAGTGGGATATATTAATTTTCTTAGTGGGTGTGAGTTTCTTGGAAGGTTTGATAGCGAAATCGGAAGCGGAAGGCGAAACGATGTCGGATTTGTCGAAGGATGATGAAGGTGGTGTTAAGGAGAGGGTTTTTGGTTTTGTGAATGAATTCTTGACATGATGTTTTCATCGTCAGATTCTGATTCTTGGTCATCTTCTTCTTGATCTTCATGATTAGGGTTTTGTGATGATTCATCTCAGAAGACGGATGGTTACTTTGATGTATTGGTAATTTAAGTTGGGTCATGAGTAATTGAATTCAATTACCAAACTTAAATTGTCTGATTTTTTTATGTATCAAATTGTTTGGATAATTGAATTACCAAACTTTAGGTGGTTTGATATGTATCTGATTTTTTATTAGATAATTTATGTTTGATTTGATAGGTGGTGGTTTGATATGTATCTGATATAAAATCCAATTTTTTGATTAGGATTTCTTTGGTGCTACGGTGGTTTAGTTGTTTAAGTGGAAATAAGAGGTGGCTATATTAAGCTAAATAAAATAATAACGTGGATATTACCGTGCCACGGTGTCGGTAATAAGTTACCAAAATAGTAATTTCGAGACGATTTTGAAAGTAGAAAGGTAAACTCACGAGATTAAATAGTAAATGTTTAAAGTCGGCACAAATTAATAAGTAAGATGGTATTTTATAACTTTTACCCTATTAAAAAAGCAGCAAATTAATTACAAATCTTTTACAATAGAGAAGCAAAAGACAAAAAACAAATACAAAAAGTTATCAATGTGTATGAATTACTAGTTGAATTTGAAACATGCGGATATTTTCTATCCGATATACATTAAATCCCACGAGAAACATAATACACCAAACTCAACTTGTTCAATTAGTGCATCCCTTACCTTATAAAGTGACACATTTTCTTCTCAATTATCGATGTGGATAAAAGAACAAAAGGTAATTGAGGTTGTGAGACGGAAATTCTGGTCTTCACCAAGCATGTCCTGATGTTGGGAAGGTATGGCAAATTAGGCGGGTCGTCAAATGATATTTTTCTTTGTACATGCTAGCACTAGCCAGGTTGGCTGAAGCTTTTTTTGTACAAATAAGTAGATGGTTACAAAACTTATATTGTCTTAAATATCGGAGTACATGTGGTGCGCTCCATAGACATTTCATACGCCTTCATCATGTTTCTTTATAAAATAATGTTCTTATTTTGCCTCTTTTGACATGTTAAAGGTTAACTATTCATTGATACGAAACCACAAGACCATCATGGACAACAACTCAATCTGAACCGCTTTAAATTACATCTCGAGCTGGCCATAGTTGACGTAACATGTAGCTACGTAAGCTGAGAAATATCAACATGACCACAACCCGATCTAAACCACATAACCTGACATGAAGTAAAAACCGATTTGTGCCAGCACCTTGAACCACAACCTTAAAAATATGTCCCACAATACTCGAGGAACCACAACATTTGACCCCTCGATCCACATAGATTTCTACAACAGCCATTCCCATATCAAAACCGCAACATCAAGCAAGATCGATGACTGATGTAGTGTTTTCGTACACGTTTTAGGAAAAACGCGTATGAGCGGCAAGTATTAAGTCTTATGTTTTAGGAAAAACGCAAAACCGAATAAATGCGGGTTCGTTCTCGAAGGAGGTGTGTGGATTAATGTGCCAATTATATAAAATCAAAGTTTGGATTAGTGACGTTTTTGTTTAGAAGAGAAAAAGTAAAGACGAGCTACGACTACGATTATACTACGACGTATTGACGTAAAACGAAGACGTAATTACGTAAAACGTGACAAAATTAAAAATTAAACCTAAAAATTAATTAAAAGTTTAAACTAAGTCTAAAATAATATAAATAAGAATAAAAATTCAATAAATATATTTTATAACCTTTTATTAATTAAATATTCAATTTTAAATGCTAATTAAAGCCCTAAAATCAAATATAATTAAGAAAAAGCCCAAAGTATTGTTTTATTAAAAAAATAACTCACTTATATTATTTAAAGACTAAAAAGTATTTTTTCTAAATTTTTTAAACTATTTTTCTATTTTTAAATCACTAAAAACTAGTTTTTAAACTAAAATAATCATAAAAATAATAAAATAATGCTAAAAATAATTTGAAAATTTTAAAAATCCTAAATTATACTAATTAACAGTAAAAAATGAAAAAGTTTGAAAAAAGTAAAAGTTTTCACTAAAAGACAAAACTGACAATAATTAAAACCCTAATTAAACTAAATTAATTCTAAAAATTAATTAAAAAGGTGAACAGTAAAAACTTTTTAAACTAAAAATCTTAAAATGTTTTTCTAAGTCTATGAAAATTTTTAAAACTGAAAAATATTAATTTTTGTCACTAAAAGACAAAAACAGAATATTAAAAAGTAATTTAAATAGCAATTAAATCTAAAAATACTAAATGAACAGTAACTGAAAAATAAATTAAACAGAAAAATCACAAATTAAATAAGAAAAATAATGAAACAAAAATGAAGTTGTAAATCCTATTTTTGATCACTAAAGACAAAAAAATCTAGAAAACTGAAAGTGACACTTGTTGGATTTTGTTTGGTAGTGAAGCAGTACCAAGTTTAACACTAGCAGGGGGGAAGTTAGTTCCCACTGGTAGTTATAAAAAACGTGTCTGTGAGCAATAAGCTTAGGAAAGCTTATTTTTGAGCTTTTTATTGGATAATAAGGCACCCCTACACTCAGTGGAGTGTAGGGAGTCTATAAGAACAGTAAAACACATAAGTTCAAGCCAAAAACAACAAACAAATACACAAATACAGTCACTGTTAAGGCTTTGGGGTCTGATGAATAGTGGACTGGTGCAAATGGCACTAGGACGAATTTCTAAGCTCCCAAACTCATTCACAACATCACCAATCTATATCAAACAGGTTCCAAACCCTAAATGGACACCCTAGCTAACAAAACTCAAAGATTTAAGACAAAAATTGCACTAAAATGAACACACAGGGAACTTACTGATTTTGCTAAGATAATACCAATTTTAACAAACAATGTCCTTTTAAAACCCTACCAAAATAAAAACCAATTACTGAAATGACCTATAAGCTATTAATAAAGTGTGTTAGGGCAGGTATACAGTCAAAATCTGATCAAACTTGTTCACTAAACCCTTATCCCAAACACCCCTTTATGTTTAGTAAATTAAAATTAACACACCAAATCTATTTCAAATTGACTTAAACTGATTTTAAGCTAACTAAACATGCATATAACACTTAAACAAGCATGAACAAACAGAAAAATGAACAAATAAGCAGGTTTCTCACAAATTATACAAAATCACACAAAATTCATTCAAGCAAGATTATGGAAGGTTCAAGCCAAACCTTAGGCTGAGGCCTTTTCCAGGCAAGTTTCTGAGCTTATGAGAGTTTGTAAACAAGTAGAGAGGCCCGTTGGTGGAATCCAAAGAAGGACCCAAGGCATAAAATATCTTCAATGTAAGAAAAATGGATGAAATAATGAGGAGCTTCTTGTTTACTCCTTGCTTCCTGCACAAACACAACCAACCAGGAAATAAACACAAGTAGCAAAGGCTACAAGCTTTTGGCTTGTAGCTTTTGCTAAAGTAAACTGTTAAAAAGAATAAGGACAATATTTTTGTGAAAAATCTTGGAGAAAACTTGAAATCCAACTTTCTGAAACCTGTGAGTCTAAATGATCTTGACAAAAGCTTAAACAAAACCTGAACACAACTTCCCAATCCACTTTCACTTCTTGTGAAGTATGGATTCAAGCTTTTAAAAAGATTTTTCAAGAAATTTTTAAAACACCTATTTTCTAAAAAAAAGAACTTTTGAAACGTGAATTAACTTCTTTCTTTAAAACCTTGAACTAAGTTGGAAGAATGGTAAATATTACACTACAAGAACAAAGGAAATGGAACTCAGTTATTGTGAAAAGCTAAAACTTTCATTTTCGTTAATTGTTAAAAATTTTACAATAAACTGGAACAAGGAAAATGAAACACAACCCGTTTCATTTTATACTCCTACATAGAACTTTCTAGAAATTTGAATAAAATATTACAAAGAAAATCAAACCCTAAACCCTAACAAATTAATTCCAAAAATACCCCCTTTTTCAAATTTTGAATCTTGGTCAATGAGAGCCCCATGTGATGTGCAACTGTCATATCTTGATCTTGGTCGTTCATTTGGTGTGGAGGACACGTTTTTTATCCAGGCCGTTGATCTTGTCCCCTTTTGGGGTTTTGGGTGAAAAAGACTTGAGCAGGGGAGGTACAAGGGGGGTCCATGGGTGAGTGTGAAGGGAATTTGGGTTGTGGGTTTGGTTTAGAGGGTGTTTAATCATTAGTCTGGAAAGGATGGGGGAAAAACCCCTTTGTTTTGAGTGAGTGAGGGATTAGGGTTCATAACCTGGGTTTGGGGATTATTGGGGTGTATTAGGGTAACAGTAAGTGTTTCCCACCCTTTTTTAATTATATTAAAATCGTATTAAAAACTGGTTTAATAAATAAAAAGGAGTTAAGGGTGGTGGGATCTGACGTGGGATGTTGGTGAAGTGTGATTGGTTGGGTTGGAGTGGTGGGTGACGTGTAAGGCAGGGAGTGGTGGAGTAGGGGTTTCTTGTCTGGACAGTTTTGGCCCTCCCATTTCACAAATGTTGCCTCTTTGTAATAAACAGCAATAAAACCTTATTCCATTTATAACAAGTTTGCTTAACTTGTCATTTTTGGCCCAATTGATTTGTAAACTTTGAATAAGGACCATACATGCAATATTTGCATTCTTCAAGGGCTAATAATGTCATGTCTTGAAACTTTAGGACCCAACTTGTAATAATTGAGGTTTACAAGGGTCTAAAGTGTCAAGTCTTCAAAGATGAGGGACCAAAGTTACCAATTCTTCAAACTTTAAGGGTAATTTTGGAAATTACATATTTGGGCCGGGTTCTTTGTGCGGCTTCGTTTCCCGTGTTCTTTTTTGCTTGATTCCTTTGATCTTTTGGTGAATTCACGATATCCGTACCTAAAATACACAATGAACAAACACAGGCATATATTTGGGTATTTTGATGATATTTTAAGCGTTTTAAACCCGATTTGGACGATGAGACTATGTATAAATACAGTCTCATCAATGACACTTGCCACTAAAAACATGATGCACAATAAAAATATTCGTTTGTAAATTTGTTCATACTAGTCGGAGACAAAAGGTTAATTTATAGTGTAGGATAATACCCAAGCATGATAATTGATTTATGCGTCTATTAATCGATCATCAAACACCACGAGGAACATAATACACGAAACACAACTTAAATAATTAGAGCATACCTCACAATATAAAGAAACATATTTTATTCTCAATAACCAATGTGGAATATTGGGACCGGGTTGCAGGAGGAAGGGCTGCCCAAGCAAGTCGTGTCCAGGCCCGCATGGTTGGCAGATTATGTCATATAATCACTATCTTTGCTTAACATGTTTTTGAGTCAATTTAGGAAAGTGTCGTTTAATAAGGTATCGTTATTTTTATGCGTATCTCCTTGTTTGTGGAGTTTATCTTGCTGCGACTTGTGTTGCAAGATTAGGGTTTTGTTTGGCATAAATACCGAACCATTCAATAAATCACAGTCATAGTTTTGTCAAATACTCTTCTGGATTTTTTTTCTTCTATTTCTTAAGGAGATCGCATCACGTTTGAAGTGGTGCCACATCCCGATATAATCCGCAAGGGTCATATCACGAGCCGACACATATGACGTAATATAGAACTACCAAACATGAACAACACCAACATGACCGCAACCCAATCTAAGCCAAATAATTCATCACCAACGACAAACCAATTTGTACCAGCTCGACCCACAACCTTAGAACCACGATCCGCAACACTCGAACCTTGACCCACACAACTTTCTACAACAACCATTCACGAAAACGTCAAGCAAGACCCATAACACTACCCAATAAACACTCGCTGGACGACAAACACGGTCCTTTTTTAAACGAACTGTAGATATAAACACGCTGTTCTCAAGGATTTTCCATTGAACTCACATGTATTCGACCATTTCATTGAAATGGATGAAATATTGAAACGATAACTTTCATAATTTAGATGCTTTCGTGTGGCCTTTTAGGTTGGGCTGTTGTCAGTGCTGATGCTCTAAGTAAATTAAAAGTTGTTAGTGTGCATTGAAACTTAAAGATTGCTTCGTGTAATTTTGGAAAGACCGAAAGCAATGTGTTTCTTTGAATAAATTGGTGCCACCAATATCCGCGACCCAACAACACTACTAGAAAAATAGTGTTTTCCCACGGCAAGATCCGTGGGAAGTTCCATGAGAAAGGGCCCTTTCCCACGGATTTCCCACGGAATTATTCCGAGGCTAAAACCTTTGTGGATAAATATTTTCCCACGGATTTTCTCACAGAACGTTGACTATTTTCCCATGGATTTCCCACGATTTTTATCAACCATTTTTCATATAAAAGGCGGGTTTTTTTGCCACGGATTTTCCACAGACATTTTCTCACGGATTTCTCACAATTTTTAAATAACATTTTTCATGTGTTTACCATGGATTTCCCACGGATATATTTTCACAGATTTTCCACTAACATTTACCCACAATTTTTAACAACCATTTTTCATATGTTTACCAAAGATTTTCCACGGGTATATTCCCACTGATTCCCACGCATATATTCCCACTAAGATATTCTCACGAATATCTCACAATTTTACATTTTTAAATTCCAATATCTAAAAATATGAAAAATCGAATATGAAACAATAAAAATCATTAATAAATCACCAAAATAAACAAATTAAATTCCCGTTATACGTAAATGTGTCTTCCTTTAAACATAATTTGTAATCCTAAAGTGTTATCGACATACTACCAGTCAATAGTTCTAACTTCTAACACAAAAACCAAAGCTTAAACAAAAACGTATATTCATAGTTATGATAGACCGTTCTAGAATTGGATCCGCATGTGACAAAGATATCTAGTAGTGGAAACTCTTTTTCGTTTACCCTGAAACACATTAATCATGTAAGTGTAAGAGCTGATATATTGACTAAATATTTATGAGATTATATATGGTCCGAACCTATTCGTTAGTAATGAGTGTAATATATTATCAGCAATCATGATTGAACCTATTCGTTAATAATGAGACTTATCGCTATTATCAGAAGTCATCATTGAGTGTCACCACGAATCCAATTGAAACTTGAAATTAAATGATTTCAACAATATAAGAACACTCAGAGATTGCAAAGTGTAAAGTCGATTTTACCTATTCAAGAGTCTCTCAGTATACGTAATAGTGGTGCTTTGGTTCCAATTGGTAGACACGGAAAATAATCGAGTAGAAAGTAAACCACGACTCGCACAGAAAAGAAACTATCCATGGAAGGTAGTGGTTTTGGTTGTTAAAAGAAAAGACTCGATACGCAAGAAGGGAATGAGCAAGAATCACGAGGTCTATGGCTCGCAGGGACGAAGCTAGGGCAAAAGATGACTGGGGCACAAATATTTTTGAACCATAAGATAGTAGAGATCAATTACTTTTAAGTATATTAACTTAATCGAAAAAATCCATAAGTGTCACGGGCACCTGCGAGACACCCCAGCTCCGTCCCTGATGGCTCGGGCCATTTTATTGTGATGTATTATTGTTTCTTGTATAGGAAGAAAAGTTGAGTCATGAGTGTCTTTAGCCATAAATGTACTTAAGCTTAAAATTATGAATGGCCTTTTTTAAGTCTCTGTGTTGTTCTTGGAGTGAAAATATGTGGTTGAAAGAGTTTTTATAAAGGATTTTCAGCGGTTGAGTTTTGGGGAGTGGTTCAAACTTCAAAGTTACATTCGGTCCAATAACGTAATTTTCATTTAGCTGCAGCAGAAAATCTAGACAAAGACAATATCGACCTTCAACGACAACGATTTGTCTGTTAAACCTGATTGATAGGCTAAAGTTAAGGCCGGAATTGAGTATGTGTGGGGCGGACAACCGCATAAAGCATCAAAATTTGTAGGTGCACCATACTTGTAGCTGCCGGTTTTCGTTTATTCAGCTTTTTAGCATAAGATTTATTGGAACTGAGAATGCGTGGGGCGGACAACCGCATAAAGCATCTAAATTTGTAGGTGCACCCTAATTGTAGCTGTCGGTTTTCGTTTATTAAGCTTTTTAGCATAAGATTTATTGGAATGTGTTTAAAAACTAAGGAAATTTTTAAGTTTTTAAAAGTGTAAGAGGAAAAGTAATTATGGTGCATATGAATAAAGTTTTTATGTTTGAGGCATACATTCTAATTTACAGTGCATTCTAGTTCTCGCACAGGGCATACAAAACCACGGGACGGCCGTGCTTATAACTTCCTCATACATGATCAATACAACCAAAAAAGACATGTGTGTTATTAAATCTTGATGTCCTTGTAACCAATCATAAATCTGAGGTGTACAATGTTGAAGGATGAAGGTGAATATAAAAAGATCGTGGCCTAGTTCTGATCAAGTTTGATCGTGAATATGGAACAAAGCATAAAGGGCCCATTTGAAGCAACGTGATATTTTTATATTGCTGTTACAGTCTTAATATATGAATCAATTCGTGCTCCAAAAAAACAGAAAGTTACGGCCAATCTACTAAAGCTAGATATGGTTTTAGCTCAATTTTGAATTCTAATTATAATCTAAAATTATATCGAGATTTCTTAGGTTTAGTCTGTGTACCTTCCTATCTCATTTTACTCAATAGAGGATTATCTTTCATACTATTTACCATATATACGATGAGTAACACATTTTTTTACAATTAAACAAATTTGTAATTCTAGAGTGTTATCGACATACATACGATGAGTAACACATTTTTTTACAATTAAACAAAAACGAGTTTAAAAGTTAATAATTTGTACAATTATTTGATGCATGTACAGCAATTGTAATCCACAAATAACATAACACACAAAACTCAACTTAAACTATTAGTGCATACCTCAATGTATAAAGTAACGTATATCTTTGCAACTAGCAATGTGGGACAAAAACCAACTCTCGGTCTCAAAATTATTTTACTTTGATTAAAAACACACAATTTAAGGAAAATATTTTGATTATAATTGTCTCTCTCTTCTTATTAATAGAATGACCGTTTTACCGTTAATTATTTAATTAAACTCTTTTCTAGTGAACACAAAACGGTGGCGCTGTGGCTCACTTTGTGAGCTATAACGCCACTTTGCCCACTGCGCACCACTACACCCCTCGCGATGCGGCCTCTCACGTCTTCACCACTAGTCCAACTTTCTGAACTTTTTTTTATTTTTTAATCTATGTGTTATTCCCCTTTTTCAAACGTCTAGTTTTCTTAAAATCTTTTTTTTTAATTTAACCTCTTAAAATTTTATAAAAACCTTTATAACATACCATATATTTATACCACTGTTAATATATCTTATTTATAACATACCATATATTTATACCACTGTTAATATATCTTATGAACACCCAATTTATTATTTCATAACCAAAATGAATCCTAATAATTAATGAGTTGATAACATGCTTAACGAGCTTTCCAACCAAATCTCATAATCATCTTCGAATCTGAAAAACAATCCGGGCTCCTCTTCATATCCGGCTCAACCTTTGTTCCTATCCAGTGCAACCTTCGTTTGAATCTAGCTCAACCTTCGTATCTGAACAACAACGGTCTGATGAATTGACTTACATATTTAAAGTGATGCTACGGTTCAAACCAGAAAATATTAAAAGCAATGCTCGAAAAACAATACGATTTGAATCGCAAGGCGAAGATGGATATCATCGAAGTCGTGACAAAGAAGAGAACTGAACTAATGAGTTCTCAACTTCTAGTCGGATACGAGGGTGCTACAAATCGACACGAACAAAATGTCACCAATTGACGCGAGTATTGTTGACGTCATGAAAAATATGATCCGAGCTCGTTATGCTAATAACTAAGCCCTTTTTAATGTGTTTTATTATTGTATTTTAATTTTATGTGTTTTTTATTTAATGTAATTCCTTTTATGTAGTGTTTTTTTTATTAATGGAATGTTTTTTAATTACTATATAATTTTTCTTAAAATCTTTAAATTATTAAAAACAACTATGACATCACTTTTACTTCACAAAACACCTCAAATATGGTGCTATAACAATTCTGTTGACATAACTTACGTGATATCACTTTTTGGCTATAACGTTATTTTTTACCTCATACGGCTCTTTGTGCTATTAAAGTTTGTAATAATAATTTTTAGCAAGAATAATATGGTAAACTTAATAAAAAAAAATTTCTTCTAATTTTAGTGGTGACGAGTTATATTAAACATTTAAAAAAAAGATTCACTAAATGATAAAAAGGAGTAATTTGTACGGCAAAATAAGGTCTACCACATGGAGACGGCAAAATGAAGTCCACAACGTTATACGTAAGGAGTTACACAATTCTAACAGATTCTTTTATTAGACAAACGACCCTAAACAACTACCATGGCACCACCACGACCCAAAAAAACTTCTCTTATCGAAACGATCCTTACATCAACTATATTGAAGATCGAAACAATTTAAGGAGGAACCTGCTAAACGCTCCGCCAGCATACCACTTATTAACCGCATAAGGGCATCACTCGATCAGTTTGAAGCATGAAAACCCTACCATGCCCTTCACACCGAAACATGTCAAATACTCTTAAGTTGAATGTCCTTTCTCGCCTTTATATACCATTACGTTATTTATGAGAATAAAAAGTTAAGAAAGTGTAGAAATCATACTGAAATCATTAAAAAAAACTTGGTTCTTTTTTTTTTAAATTATTATCATTAACTGATATACATGTATAGATGTGTGCGTTCCTTGTATCGCAGGAAACACGAATTTGCCTCCGTTTCCTTAACCTTTTTTGTTTTCCATGTAAATCTCCATAAGGCTGGCGTATCTTCTAAACACCTCCCACGTCTTCGAAACTTCGATTCCCACCAAACACGAGAACTGATAAACATGAAAGACAATCTGATTGGTCCCTTTGTTTTGTCTATGATTGCCAATCCCTCCTCTTTGTATTGATCTTCATCATGTGACCCCATTGACCTAGTACATGAAAACGTCATAACGTCATAACATAAATTATACTTTATGATTCTATGTTGCGCTGCATAATAAGTTGGCTAAGTAGCACTTGCATTATTAATATGTTTCCAAATCATTCTCATTTTCCAATTTGTATTTCAAATGTATGGTATGGTCGATGGTGATCTTCTATAACTTTTTTTTCTAAATTTGTGAATCTCTTACAGTCTAAATTAGTTTGGTCTGCTTGTAAACTCTTGCAACATGCAATATACATTCAATATCTCAACATTATTTTCCACATCGGTAGAAGAAAACAACATTAATACATTTATAAGCCCGAGTGATTTGTTAGTTAACAAGTTTCAGACATTGTATCATCAAAGAAGTTTCTCTTGTTTGATGGTTTGATGTTTCTGGTTTTTTTGTTATTTTCTTATTTTATGCTTTTGTATTTTACTATTTAAAAATCAATGCATTACCTCTCTATCACTATATATTTTCACCATCGTGTATATTTTGCAAGAGAAAGATTGTCGCTATCTCATCTGCCCATTATAAACATTTGTCGTTGGTTTTTTTACAACATAGTTGTCTTTTCGCAATTTGCATAAAAGCAATAGCATGTTTGCTAAGTGAATTTATGGAATACCGTAGCTCTTCTGCCTATGCATTCATACAATCTGCCAAATGGAATCGATGCCATACTAGCCGATAACAATTCTTTGCAAAATATTCTTTCTTTCATAAAAGCGAAACAGGCCGGATATATAAACTTAGTGAAGTACAAAACATTTACAATGGGAAAGCCAGATGAAGAACTAAAAACGAACGAATACAAAAAGTTGGCAATGTGTACAAATTCATCGTCGAATCAAAGCTATAATGATACGCGTACCATCTAAACTTTAGATTCACGACGAACATAATATACAAATCCCAACTTAATATATACATTTGGTACACCCCAATGTTCGGCTACAAAGTGAAGCGCATTTTAAGACCATCAGTAAACCATCAATTTGGATCCAACAAAGTCATTTCCGCTCATTTCTCTCCGATGACCACTTTTTGATATCTACCACCCGTTCCGTTATCCGATGATACTTATCGTTTCCAGTTGCCATCTCAGAACATAATATCCTTTATACCTACTAAACATGTTTATTAAATACTAATCCCCCTCGAAGTTCATTTGAAAATGAGGATCAGATCGCTTTGAAATGTTATGTTCGTTGACGTAACTTCTATTTGACTGATACAAACCTCCAAATTCAAAAGAGCCTCGATTTTAAAAAATTTCCTACACGTTCATACTGCAACCCAATCTTTCAACATTCATGCATTCCTTGTACCGTAGGATCCCCGGCAGAATTTGACTCCGTTTCTTAACCTTTTGTTTGCCATGTAACTTCTAAACACCTCCCACATCTTGGAAACTTCTCACCAAACAGGGAAATAGAATAACAAGAATGACACAGTATTAATGTGACCCCTTTGTTTTGAATGTGATAGCCAATCCCTCCTCTTTGTATCGATCTTCATCCCCTAACCCCGTTGATCGTACTTGCCTCTTCCGTTAGGGTTCAAAAGTAAAGTCAAAGTAGGATGTCAAGTCCCACCAAAACATTTCTATCAGTCCCTTGTATAAATATCAATTTGCTTATTCATTTCCTACTAATTATCTAGTCAGTTGTGTAAACAATCTTCTTTCTCGTTTCTCTTGTAACAAACTACCCATTGTAAAAGATTTCCTGTAACAATTCATCATTGATAATCAAGTGGATGATTCGACGATCTATTTCTTTGTTCTTGATTGTCCTACTCATTTTAATCCTTTAACAGACTTTAGTGATCCCTTTTACCTTCCTAGTCTGATTCATTTCTTGAAAATGTTAGTCCATAAAGAGCTCGACTATTATTATCAGAAGTTGTTAAAGATATTTGTAGTAAAAAGTACAAATTACTCGTGGAATTGAAGACTTGGAGTAATATCATTTCAACACAATCCTTAATTTTAAAGGGAACATAATACATCAATCTCAACTTGATAAATAACTTTATCCCTCACTATATAAAGCAACACATGTTCTTCTCATTTATCGATGTGGTATAAAACCAACACTTCTTGTTTAGTAAAATTGTGATACAAACAAATATATGCTTTAAGTCTTTAACCTTTTTTGCAAGGCGAATGCAACCATCCATAGACACTTCATACCCCTTCATCATGTTTCTTTATAACATAATGTTCTTAGTTTACCTCTGTTGACCCGTTAAAAGTTAATTATTCATTGATAAGTGCTTTGGTGTGACATTAGAGTACTTATAATACAGTCTTTTCCATTTATCACGAGGCAAAGGACTATAACACGTTCGTGGTTTCCATGGCAACATACTCTCTAAAATTAATAAGTATCATATATGTCTAATTATATTCTTGATGCTCAACTTGGTTTTCGTCACCCGCAGGTGCCTAACCGTACTCCTATTAAACTCAAGCAGAGAAATTTATGTGTTACTAGGGAAGGTTTAATGGGTTCTAGCAACATCCCTTATCTGCTGAAGCCTCAAACCAAACAGTTTCGGCAACACAAACAAATCAGGTGGTGACGTATCGCCGAAGTATTTCATTTAGAGAGCACACATATCATTGTATGACCACCACATGTTAAAACTAATCATGACCTTGAACGAACAGACCGGTTGTTAGATGGAAAAAATGTTATCGGCCACCTAACCATCAAATACGACCCATATTTTTTTTTTGAACAGAAATACGACCCATCTGAGAACATCCATACAACAAGTGCAATGTTGTTTAAAGTTAATTATTAATCATGCTAGCAATTATATTCGATTTAGAAAATTTTACTCTTTGAATGATAATTAAGCAGGCCAATTACATCAGTTTCTTACTACTTGACACAAATGGTTAATGTAGAGTTACAAATGAAACCTCAAAGATAACATACTCGATAAAATATATATATCTTTTATTGTATCTAATTATAATCTTTATGGTCAACTTTGTCTTCGTCACTCACGTTGTGTTTATTTATCGTTTACGGATATTAGACTGAAGCCTATTGGTGGAGGTTTAATGGGTTCTCAAATATGCCTTTTGCTTCAAACTTTATAAAAAGTCTTCTCTTTCAATGGTGAAAAGCTTGTGAAAAGTTTTTTCAAGTAGTAAAAAGCTATTAAAAAAAGCCCCATTGATGCTCTAAGTAAATGATTATTTATGTACCAGTTACTCACAAGAGGTAACTGAGGCCACTTCACGTCTTCACCAAGCATGTCTTATCTAGTTGACGGAGATGTTGTACACGCAATACATCTTGGTGTTGGGAGGTACGGCAAAATGGGCGGTTGGGTAAACTACTCATGACCTTGAACGGACCAACCGGTACTTAGACAAAAAAATGATCTCGACCATGTGACCATGAAATACGAACCATGTACAATGACACAATCAAAAACCCAATATGAACCCACAAGACCCTCCGTATGGACAACAACCCAATATGAACCACTTCGAACCGTAACTCGAGGTGACCCATATGACGTTACATGAAACTACGTAACCTATGCAACATCAACATGACCATAAGCCGAACTAAACTACACATAACCCGGCACGAAGTACAACCCGGTTTGTACCCCTCAATCCACAACCATAAAACCATGCTCCAAAACACTTGGACCTCAATCCATAACATTTGAATTTCGATCTACACAGCTTTTTGCAAAAACCATTCCGAGAGAACCACAACGTCAAGGAAGACCATAACACTGGCCACTAAATATTCGATTTAACAAAAAACAAGAATCAAGATGATTCAACCAACCTCCCCTTATTATTTTATTAAATGCGTTAGGCAATCACTTCAAATGTGATTCCTAGCTTTTTGATCAAAACATACAATACAAGAACAAAGAAAGAATACAACCAGATGCGTTACAAAGATCTTACAACCAAGATCAATGAACACCAAAACCAGTCTGAACAGATCAATGAAACGTGAACCAACAATGGCGATAACAACAATGTGAGAGAGATAAAACTAAACTGAATAACCCTAATAGCTAGAATGAGATGAATATATAGCCCCAAGAGTCGTCAGCTTCTCACTTTCCAAGAATGGCACAAGCAGTCCCTGCATTATCATAAATAGCAAAATGTGGCACAAAGTGTAAAATATAAAGTAAAACTTACCTTTCTTACCCTTGAAGATATAAAACATTGGCAAACACAACTTATACTTTTAATACCCCCTCTTAAGTTGAGTTTTGGTATAAGTCAATAAGCTTCAGTTTCTCACAAAACCACTTATGATCTTTGATTGATAATCCCTTAGTGAATAAGTCAGCAATATTGTCTTCAGACTTGATTTTACAAGTTTTAACCAATCCTGCTGAAACTTTTTCTCTAAGGAAGTATAAATCTATTTCAAAGTGTTTTGTTCTCTCATGGAACACAGGATTAGCTGCAATTTGAATTGCAGAACTACTATCACAGCTGATAGGCACAGGTAGAGTAATATCAACCTTAAGATCTTTCATAATCTTAAGGATCCACATAATTTCACAAGTAACACTGTTCATAGCTCTATATTCAGCCTCAGCTGAAGATTTAGCTATCACAGACTGTTTCTTGCTTTTCCATGAAACAAGATTTTCACCTAGGTAAACAGTATATCCAGTAACAGATTTTCTTGTAATCTTACACTTAGCCCAATCTGAATCAACAAAAGCATTAAGATTCAGACAGTTATGCTTCTTAAAAGATATACCTGTTCCAGGTGAATTTTTAAGATACCTAAGCACATGAAAAGCAAGTTTGAGATGTGATTTATAAGGAGCATGCATAAACTGACTTAGACAATGTACTGCATAAGCAATATCAGGTCTAGTCAAAGTAAGATAAATCAACTTGCCAACAATTTTCTGATAACAAGTTTTATTATCAAGCATTACATCCTTTTCACTATCAACAACAACTTTCTTTTTCTTAGAAGGATCAGGAATAGGAGATTTAGCTGGCTTACAAGCTAACATACCATATTCAGAAAGTAATTCAAGACAATATTTCCTTTGATTAAGGCATAAACCAGAGCCAGTATCAAGAACTTCAATGCCTAAAAAATATTTGAGTTTTCCAAGATCTTTTATTTTGAATTTAGAACTCAAATACTTTTTAAAGTCATTAATCATTTTATCATTATTTCCAGTTATAATGATATCATCCACATAGACTAGCAAAGCTACAAAAGCATCATTCTCAGTCTTAGTAAATAATGAAAGATCACTTTTACTTTGACTAAATCCATTATCAGTTAAAACACTAGTGAGTTTTTCATTCCATTTTCTAGGTGCCTGTTTTAACCCATATAAAGATTTAGTCAGCTTGCACACCTTATTAGTATCTGAACCATATCCTTCAGGAAGGTTCATATAGATTTCTTCATCTAAATCTCCATAAAGAAATGCATTATTAACATCTAATTGATATACTGGCCAATTATTATGCACAAGCACAGAAAGAAGACATCTAACAGTCACAATTTTAACAACAGGAGAGAAAGTCTCTTCATAATCTATGCCTTCTTTCTGACTAAATCCTTTAGCCACAACTCTGGCCTTAAACCTTTCAACATCTCCACTAGACTTGTATTTAACCTTCCACAACCATTTACAAGCTACAGGTTTTCTACCATGAGGTAAATCAACAATAATCCATGTATTATTTCTGTTAAGGGCTTCCATTTCTTCATTCATTGCCTCAACCCATCTAGGGTCTTTGGCAGCCTCATTATAAGATTTAGGCTCATGAATTTTATTCAGATTATTAGAAAACACAAAGTTGTGCATAGACAGATTAGTATAACTCACAACAGTATTAATATCATACTTAATTCTTTTATCAAGCACATAGTTATCAAATTTAGCAGGAACTTTGTGTGGTCTAGTTGACCTTCTTAACTCAGATCTTTCTGGACTGTTTTGAAAAAGTTGATTAAATTCAATAAATTCCTCACCCTCATATTCATACTCATCATCACTTAGGGCAACATTTTGATCTATAGGACTAGCCTCACTACTGCCTAGATCACTCTGGCTTCCAACACTATGATTCTTATCTCTCATAGAGTCTGACTCCTAAGAGTGACTGGTAATAATGGGATTAGTGTCAGTAGACACTTTATCAGCTAGGTCAGATCTAGTTAAAATGCTACCTCTATTTCCTAGGTTTACATCTCTCACTTCATCATAGGGATCATCAGACTTGTCTGCTACTAGGTCAAAAATATTTAAGCTACTTATACCTTGCTCTTCAAAAATTAAACCATCTTTACAACCATCATTTTTGAAAGGAAACACAGTTTCATAAAACTTTACATCCCTAGAAAACAAAACAGTCTTAGACTCAAGACTAAAAAGTTTGTAACCTTTTTTTGTAAAAGAATAACCAATAAAAACACACTTTTCACTCCTAGCAGCAAACTTATCCATATTATTAAGTATAGTACTAAAACACAAACATCCAAAAGTTTTAAAATGAGAGATATTAGGCTCAATGTTATAAATCATTTCATAAGGACTTTTTCCAGAAAGAACTGAGCTAGGAATCCTGTTAATAAGATAAACAGCAGTAAGAAACATTCAGGCCACATATTTAAAGGTAATCCCCCCTGGAATATAAGAGCTCTTGCAACATTAAGCAAGTGCCTATGTTTCCTTTCTTCTATACCATTCTGCTGTGGAGTATACACACAAGTAGTTTGATGTATTATACCTTTACTTTTAACAAAAGTTTCAAAATTATTATTTATAAATTCAGACCTATTATCACTTCTGAAAATCTTAATAGATATATCAAACTGAGTTTTCATAAGATTATAAAACTCAACAATTTTACTAAACACTTCATTTTTCCCTTTAAGCATGTATAACCACACAGCCCTAGTATAGTCATCAACCACAGTAAGAAAATATCTATAACCATCTCTACTTTTAATCTTGTAAGGACCTCAAACATCTAAGTGAACAATATCACCCAAGGACTTGGTTTTATGTTCACTCAAAGGAAAAGGATCCCTTGTCTGTTTAGACTTATGACAAACATCACAAGGCTGAACATCATTAGTAGATTGAAGTTGAAGTTTATCTTTTAAAATTGACAAAACTTGATCAGAAGGATGACCAAGTCTATTATGCCAAATACATTTAGACAAACAACAAGTAGTTATAGAACTATTAACAAACTTCCTACCTGAATCAAACACATATAGACCATTGCATTCACTACCAGTCCCCAGAAGGGACTTTTGAAGAGAATCCTGAACAAAGCATTTTTCTTCAGTAAATGACACAAATTTATCATCTTTAGCCAATTTATGAACAGATATAAGACTAACCTTGTAACCTGGAACAACCAACACATTTTTCAACATAATTTTATCAGACAACTTAAAATTTCCAATATGTTTAACTTGTTCAACAGTTCCATTAGGATGAGAAACAGATATGTTTAGCTTAGAAACATCAATTACATCATATAAGTGAGCTGTTGAAAAAGTCATGTGTTGAGATGCTCCAGAGTCAAAGATCCATCCAATATAAGTACTATAAGTACTTATATTAGAATTGTAGTTAAAAAATCTACAAGTAACAAAACTAATTATGTGATTAGACCCATAAACTATACCTGCAGCACAAGACTGCACATCACCAGTATCACTTTTAGAGCTAATTAAAGCCATAAGCCTATTAATTTGATCAGCAGTAAAGGGAAGAGAGTTCCCAGATCCTTGATCAACCTTATTACCAGAACTAGAAACATTATTAGACACATTAGATCCTCCAGGATTTCTTTTCTTGAAACCTGGAGGATATCCATTCAGCTCAAAACATCTGTCAACAGTATGTCCATTCATATTGCAATGAGTGCACACAAATTTATTATTGTTTCTATTAGAACTTCTGCTTTGATTATTTCTATTGTTAGACTAATTATTTGGTTTAACAACAAAAGCAGTAGCAGTATTCTTATCATTACCATTATGCACATTACTATTCTTATGAGACTCAACCCTTGACAAAGTAGCAAAAGCAGATTTAACATCAGGCAAAGGGTCTGCAGTTAACAATTGACTCCTAACAACACTGAAAGTGTCATCAAGACCCATAAGAAACTGCATAAGTCTCATAAGAGCATTATGACTCTTCATTTGAGGAGCACCAGCACAACTACAAGAAGGAAGATTGATAAGAGAGTCAAACTGCCTCCATAAACTATTGTAATTATGATAATACTCAGACAAAGAAGACCCAGACTGAGTGAGAGAGCAAATTTTAAAGTGCAAATTATATATAACAGATCCATCTATTTTATCATATGTTTCTTTAAACTCATCCCACACATCTTTAGCATTTTTAGAGAAAATTTGTCCTTGATATAACTCAAAAGAGATACATCCAAGGAGCCAAGATAAGACCACATCATTACATCTATCCCATTGATCAGCCAAAACATTATCATCATTATTCTTTTCACATGTACCATCAATAAAACCCAATTTATTCTTAGTATGCAATGCAAGTTTAAATGCAGCAGCCCATACTTTATAATTTTCAGGACCAGTGAGTTTAACACTCACAATGGGCTGCCCATTTGTGTCAGTAGGGTGTAAAAACAAAGGGTCATTAGTATGAATGACTGTTTCACTTTCAGTTTTAGTATCACTAACAGGATCATCTTCCTGGTCACCTTTCTTAGAAACAGACATAATGAAAACACACAAAGATCAAACAAAGCACAACAAACCCCTTGTATCTTCTCAACAACCAGAAACCTAACTAATCCCTTCGACACCTAAACCCCTTCTAAAACAACAAATAAAGAAGAGAGAGTGAGAGAGGTGTTACTACACGCGCAACAACAAGCAAAGAAACCCAAGAACCAATAAGATCAAGTAGATCTTATTAAACCAACAAGCACAGCGGAAAACAACCTGAAAATGTTAGTTATAACAAATAACTAACATACAATAACAAACGCCCAAAAATTGAATGAAACCCTAATTTCTGGATTTTAGGGTTTCTTCAATTAATCTTACCAGAAACACAATTGAGCTTGATTAAGCACAAAAGAACCCAATTAAACACCACAGATCACCACGAATCAGAAAACCCCCAAATTTTAAAAAACCTTAAAAAATTTTAAATGATAAAAACTTGCAATTAACCACAACAAGAACACGATTAATCACAAGATTAATCAAAATTGTTAAAGAAAACTGTTTAAAACTTAGATATCAAGAACCAGAGGCTCTGATACCATATTCGATTTAACAAAAAACAAGAATCAAGATGATTCAACCAACCTCCCCTTATTATTTTATTAACTGCGTTAGGCAATCACTTCAAATGTGATTCCTAGCTTTTTGATCAAAACATACAATACAAGAATAAAGAAAGAATACAACCAGATGTGTTACAAAGATCTTACAACCAAGATCAATGAACACCAAAACCAGTCTGAACAGATCAATGAAACGTGAACCAACAATGGCGATAACAACAATGTGAGAGAGATAAAACTAAACTGAATAACCCTAATAGCTAGAATGAGATGAATATATAGCCCCAAGAGTCGTCAGCTTCTCACTTTCCAAGAATGACACAAGCAGTCCCTACATTATCATAAATAGCAAAATGTGGCACAAAGTGTAAAATATAAAGTAAAACTTACCTTTCTTACCCTTGAAGATATAAAACATTGGCAAACACAACTTATACTTTTAATACTAAACACTTGTCGCACAATAAAAATATATATCTGTTTATAATTTTGAAGAGAGTTCAATGGTACAAAAATATCAGTTTCATACTAGTCGGGACATAAGGTTATTGAAGAGTTACAAATTAGAGCTTTAATTGTTGGTATTATAAATCTTTGATCATTGTGTTCAGTATTAGGCAAGCTTTTGCATAAGACCTCTATTTTAAGGCTATAACATGGATTTGGCATAGCAACAAACCTTATCCCACGTTGATCGCATATTCAATTCACATGTACTCGACCTTTTTAATCACTAATGGGCGAAACGGTAACTTTCTTAATGTACATGCTCAGGGGCGGACCTATTTGTTAGGTCCGGGGTGGCGGCGCCCCCCATAGCTTGATAAAAAAACGCGATTATAGTGTATTTTTTCTTCGATTTTGACACTTTTTATTAAATGCCCCCCATCGGAAACGCAAATTGCCCCCCACTCACACATTGAAATCTAACTTTTGACACTCTAAAACCTAAAAATCCTCCATTTTTAAGTTAAAAAATCGGTTTTTTATTCGGATTCTAGCTATTTTTTCCTTGCTATTGTCAAAAAAAAAATTTGCCCCCCACCGCCCAATTTTCTGCGTCCGCCACTGTACATGCTTACTGTTCGTTTTTTGTTATCTTCATAAAACGGGTCCGTTATTTAGACCACCCTTATGTGTGAGGTAAACACATTGGAGACAAGAAAGCTACCAAATCTCATGCCACAAGGGAAGGCGACACTTCACTATAGATGTAAATTAAAAGTTTTGTGCTACGGAGTCGAGTAATATATAATTAAGAGTACGCAATTCCAACTTATCATTGTTGTCCCGTTTCACTCCTTACATTTCAGTGTATATCGGAGCAAAAAGATGGCTTCATGTTTGGGTCATTTGGATGCAGGAAAGAATTGTTGTTCGTGCATCTGACATTGAAATGCATCTGTTCTTGGGATAAATGCCAAAGAGACAACGCAAAAAGTTAGCTAATTACAAATCTTTTACGATGAAAAGTGAGAGATGAAACAAATTTCTAGTGGAACAAGATCACATCATATGCCACTTTTTACAAGATCACAAATGACTATCCCCGTAGTGGTACACCTTCAATGTTGATCCAACACAGTCTTTTTTGTTTATTCCCCTCGGATGACCACTTATTGTTATCTAGTACCTGTTCAGTTAGCCGATGAGTTTGGAGACCCCCTAGTAACTTGTACTCATGATATTCTAAACGCTCTACTCTGCCAATATATTCCATCTCTTCAAGAACTCAACATCCTTTACCTTACGTCCATACCCTCTTAACACGTTTTTAAATACTCCTCCACCTCCAAGTTCATTTGAAACTCATAGAGGATCAGATCGCTCTAAAAGGAATGTTGGCCACATTACTTCTATGTGAGTGATACAGACCTCCGTTTAATTAATTTTACGGATAGTGGGCTAAACCCTATTGGCGGAGGTTTACTGGGTTCTCGAATATTCCTTTTAACAGCGTGAATTAAGAAAATAATTATTTTCATCCTCAGAATTTTTATCCTATATGCCTGGCCTCTCTATCACATTTCATTGCAAGATCTCAACGAATATTTAAAGTTAGCAAATTAATTACAAATCTTCTACAGTAAAGAAGCAAGAGACGATAAAACAAATACAAAAAGTTAGCCGTGTGTAAAAATTACTCGGTGGACTTTTTGCATTCGGATACTTCATATCCGATATGCATTTAATCCCACGAGGATCATATACTCAAAGCCAGCTCATTCAATTAGTGCATACCTTATCATATAAAGTAAAACATTTTTTTCTCAATTATCGATGTGGGATAAAAGCGCAAGAGGCAATTGAGGTCCTGAGACTGAAATTTATAACCAAAGGACCACTTCGCGTCTTCCCCAAACATGTCTTATGTAGTTGACGAAGATGTTGTACAGACATGACATCTGTGTGTCAGGGGCGGAGCTAGGGGGTTCCCGGAAATACACGGGAACCCGATGGAATTTTGTCACGTAATGTATATATATTTGTTAAAAATCTCGATTTTGTCAAAATGAACCCGGTAAAAGATTATATGTTATATAAATACTCGTATTAAAAATTTTGTGCACCCGGTGATGTTATGCTCTGGCTCCGCCCGTGCTTGGTGTTGGGAACGTACGGCAAAACGGGCGTGTTTAAAATTCTTCATAATTTATCTAATTATATTGTTCATGTTTAACTTAGTTTTCTTCACCCATAGGTGCCTAACGTTATCGATATTGACGGAGGGATAAAAAAGTTAGCAATAAAGTTATCAATGTGTAAAAATTAGTCATGGTTTTGTACGTAGATGATATGCTTGGATCATAATTCACTAAATTCCATGACGAACATAATATACTAAACTACACTTGTACATAGGTGTCTTATATTGTACCAAGCATGTAGATACGAGTTGCAGCAATTTAACCAATGCTTTTGACCAACCAAACGAGCCTAAACAACTACCACGACTCTAAACAATGCAACTTCTCTTATCCAAAAGATCCATATATCAACTATATGGAAAATCGAGGAACAACTACCGTAGGATGTTACACTTCCACCAAAAGGAAACAAACAAAAGCCACTACTCACACATGACCTGGACCACTAGCAACAAAAGTACCAGCCCAAGTGAAAAAAAAACAACCAAACAAACCAACAAACAACAGCAGTTGCAAACATAAAAGGAGCCAAAACTAATTGCAGACATTTGCAGACCCAAACGCCAAACAAACTTAAATGTGACCCCTACCAATTTGTAAAACGAAAATGATACGAGCCCGTGTCAATATGATTAAACTTGATACATTACGGTAAATGAAAGATTTAATGATATCTAGCATATGTTGTCGTTGAGCAGTGTTTACCCAATATCAACAAAGGCAAACACTAACTAAAGAAGTGTATGACAATACGCCAATCTAGTATGCTTCGGATTTCTGAACATGAAACATGGTCATATGACACTTGAAATTTTATGTCATTTTACTCTGAGAAAACATGTATATGAAACTCTCAGACTCACTTAGTCAGTTATGGATGTGTGCATCTGAAGACCTCACTATCACACAAACTTCTTCTCAACCACCACTTAAACTTCTTTAAGTAGGGTTCAAAATCACCAAGGACTTTTTTTCGAGTATCCAAAGATCTAAGTGTCAAAATGGTTGTTTTGTAGTCATCAAAATAATATCATGTGCATTTAACCTTTTGGCGATTAATATAATTTTGGCCGAGCCCGTATGCCATACCACACCTAGCATCTTATATTTACTAGTACTCTGATCTGTTGTCCATTAAACTGATGATAGCCACGGATTGGTAGTCATGGTTATCAAAAACCAATCTAGACCCATATTTGATTATCAGTATGGAAAAGCGTTCACACACAATGAACTTCAATGAGGAGACACAAACTACTTCATGCACGAGTTTCTTCATAGCATGGGAGTCTCGGTGGCCAAACATAGGCTTGAGATACTAAAGCTTGTACGAAAGAATGATCTATCAGAACGTCCCGAAAACCATTTCTCTAAGCTTTTTTCAGCTATTTACATAACCAGAATGATGCTTTCAAGAACTTTCGAAGATGTGTTTCTAGCAAATATACGGTCCATAAACCTAGGCGCGACCCTAACCGTTTCGACCACAATAGCTCAGTAGCAATCTAAAGAAGATCATGAGTGAAGAGAATACCATTAGATAGAAAAGTGAAGAGACTAAAGGTTCACAGACTTATTTCGATTTTGAAACTAACAGTGTGTATTTTAAGTCAAGGACGGGTCGTGTATTTTAGACTTTTGTTCATAAAAGTAAATTATGTAACTCGGGTGAGTTTCATTTCCAAATCAAGGATCATACTATTTTCTTATTTTATACCCAAGATTTTGTTTTGCATTCACATTCTTCATTTGATTATCAAGCAATCAGAAAATCACTACGCTATTTGCTTGTTTTATAAAAACAATCATTAGTGTCAATCAAATGGAATCATTAGTGTCAATCAAACGGACTAAAATGTGATAGCAATTGAAATGAAATAAAGTTTAAAAATTAGTTCTATCCCACATCGATAAGTTAAGAAACATTAGAGCAATATATAATTACAACGTATTGCCAATAACTAACAATAAATCAATATATATTCAGTATATGAGTGGTTTAGCTGTTTTTTTTAAATTTTTATTTTTTTTTTAATTCGAGGTTGTGATAAATATATACTTAATTTTTAGATGTTTAGATTTTTTATAGAAATAAAAAAAACTAATTTTTAACCTCTTTTTAAAGATAAATAATTTTACAAACGGTAATCGAAATGTTTTAACAATAAAAAATTCAAAAAGTTAGCAATGTGTACAAACCAACTCAAATATATAACGCACACTACACTATATAATGACACGACTTCTTTTTAGAGGGTGTTTAAAATTACTTATTGAAAATTGATTATTCGTTTTCAAAATAAATAATCAGATAATCAACAAGCAGAAAACATGGTTTTAATAAATAGTGTTTGAATTTGATTATGTTATTTGAAATCGCAATAATTAGATAATCAGTTTTTTTAATATTTGACAAATCAGATTATTTGTTTAATTGATAAGTAAAATGACTAAAATATATTCAATTTAGTTTTTTCATTTTGAAAATAAAATAAGTACCTCCTCACTTACTTTTTCAAAACTCTATTTTGGAAACTTTTAAATGCAAATAATCACTTTTTTCCTTTTATTACCAGAACATCATTTTAACTTATATCTATTTTGAAAATGAAATAAATAAATAATATAGTTCCAAACGTAATCCCAAAAATCTCCTTAATTATCAATGTGGGATAAATGATAAGACACTTTTCTTGACATAAAAAAGTGATACAAGCTAGTATATCCTTTAGCTGTTGTTGTAAGTTGTTGAATGTAAAATATTGTATTTATTTGCAATAACAGCATATAATTTGATAGTTCAAGGCTTCAAGTTCTTTATTCGATTGTGGTACAACGGTATATGATGTTTACTATTGTAAATAACAAGGTGATAGGAGTTACAACAATGTACCCGATGCTTTCGACTAACCAAATGAAGTTACCATTATCATAAACAACTTCTCTTCTCGAAACGGCATTTTCATCAAGTATTGTAGAAAATACTCATGGATAATATAATGCACCATTGATACTAGATATCAATGGATCATCATTTGCCATGAGGAACATAGTACACGAAACTCAAACTTGAATAGTTTAGTTAATACCTCATTATATAACAGTAACGTATCTTCTTCTCAATTATGGATGTGGGATAAAAGCCAACTCTTCACCTTTGATAGTTTAGTGCATACATCACTGTTCTTGTAAAGTTAGTGCAACCAAACTTATAAATATGGTCCAACACATGAGGATGTCATAATATAGTCATAAATGTATTTCCTTACAATAGCAAACATACTTCAACTATGGCACAACCGTATGATCTTGTGCATCGTGTGTGTAGAATCTTGATAACCTATGAATCTATGAAGTGGGTTGATGTTTTCTAGAGAGAGAAACTAGAGAGAGAAAGTGAGAGAAAACTATGTGTATTTTATTAAGTGGAAACTAGAAAAAGTGAACAACAACCAACCCCTTTCCATGGTGGAAAGGGGTATTTATACTTCCAAGCCTTATGTGGACTTGGGCCGGCCCATGACAAGCCCATGGGCCGGTTCTTACTTAACTAAATAAGTATTTGTTAACTACGAGCTATTACAACATAAATAATATTGTGGAGTGACCGATACTTCTAATATACGTTAAAACGTATTTCTAACAATCTCCCCCTAAGGGAGGTCACTCCACGTTACAAAGTTCTAAACCTAGCATACTATACTAAGTCTTCGTTCTTTAGCTCGTAGTCTTTTCTTCTTTAACTTTTTGTTGTGAATATGTTGGTTTGATCTTTTAGGCTTTGGCTTGAAAGCATTGTTCTTTTGGCCTTTCACGTGCGATCTTTGCCTTCTTGTGAATTTTGCCTCCTCGTGACTCCATGTTCCACACACTTATGTCTTTTTGTTGAATTCTCGAAAGCTTCAGAGTTTGGTACAGCGGAAGACTTCATTTTGTACTTTCTTGAATTTTTGCTGAACTTTGTTGCAGAAAAACATAAGCATGTGGAAACGACTTCTACAGGTACACCGCAACACCACCGTCTTTAACTGGTACACAGCAACGCCACCATATTCAACAGGTACACAGCAACGCCACCGTCTTTAACAGGTACACAGCAACGACACGAATGAAATGGCTTTGAACATTTTATTCTAATTCGGTAGCATTTTACCTCCGGTCGGTGAAGACCGTTGGACGATATTAGATATCGTACCCGTGACGGATAGTTTCAATTAAGCAACTTCCTGACAGGATTTCGCGGCTAAACCCGTTCTCTTTATTCGACCGTCCAAAGCTGACTGCGAACATAAAGAGTGAATCACTTGGATAAATTATCCTTGTGATTTGAAGCCGTCAATTCATGAAACCTGGAACAAGTGAATTTCAATTAAGATTTTCACCATCGTTGCTTTCCAGTTATCACGAGCTCAATTCATAAAGAATCTTGCACGTCACCTACCAAGTGCTGTTTGATGTTAACACTAGAAGGATTTCCACTCGTCACTATGATCAATAAAGAGTCACTCTGAGTGTTCTGGCAAGATCATATGATAATGCGAAGAGGCCTGGAACGAGTTTAAGTTCAATTAAGAATTAAACCACTGTTTCTTTCCAGTTTTTCACAAGATTGGTTCTAAAAGAACCGCACGTGTAACCTACCATGAGCTTGTTTGATGTTGGCTCAAGCAGGATTTCCATCTTCATTGTAATACTTGCGTATTACTCGGATGTTCTGGCAGGAATACTGCGTAGGACTCATGAAAATCTCTTACTTTTCACAGTGTGTGAGAAAGCAAGGAATAAATGGAAAGTGTCCTAAGGAGACTTTTGATGATCTCTTGGCTCTAGACTCGATTGTGTGTTTTGATTTAGTGAGCGATGGCTGGAGAGGAGTGCCACCTTTTCAATACCAGTCTATTCGGAGTGAATAAACCAATAGATAACGTGTTGATCTCTGTGTGATTAAAACAAATACCTTTTGAGAGATATTTGAGTTAGCTGGGAAGGGTTGTGCATTGCATCACTGGGTCCATGATGTCTTTCTTCAATATCGAGAATCATTAACAAAAATGATCTCAATAGCATATGTATTGACCCGGTTTCTGCCTAAAGTTTTAAGGAGGGCTTCTTTCTTTACACCCTTTATCTTTACATTTCTTTTTCATTCTTCAACCCCTTCAGTACTTACCAATACATCATCACTAGCACCTTGTTGTGATTGTTCCAGTGCTAGCATCAGTAATTAGTCGGTACTCAGCTACGTTCACATTCTTTCTCCATCTTTCATAGGACTTCTAATTCTATCTAGGGAATTGTCCTTGGGAAGATTCCATCGGCTCTGATGAATCATTGGACTAAACCTATTCCTACCACCCTTTTGTCACCACATTCGTCGTGAATTAAGCGTGTTTTGGGAAGGAATTGCCACCATGAAAAATCATTGAAAATCACCTAAAGTACTTGTGATATTGAAATCAAAAGTTTCGTACCTTAGGTGTTTTTGATCATCAAAAACGCTCCCCCTTAACACGTGCTTTACACATATTAAGTTGGATTATCGTTAAGTCTTTTTCATTTTTAGCCAAGTATCATTTAAGTATCCTTAATCCCATTTTCTCCCCTTACCCAAAATGTTAACCATTAATATTTGGGATATTGAATGGATTAACCGGTCTTTGGGTAAAAAATGAAATCGATGTTTGGCCATAGAACATGTTAATGCTCCCCCTTAAATTAATAAGGGATATTTGTAGTGCTTTTGTATGATATATTTTGAAAGATTTAGAATCTCGTGAGAAATTCTTGAAAAAATTATCATACCTTAACACTACATCAAGCCACAAAAGCACAATATTCACAAATATACATATTCACAATTAAAACCAATATAAAGTGGGCCTGAAATGTACGACCCATTAGATGGATCGTTGCAGTAACTTGTGGTGCACTCCATATGGTCTACCACCAACGAATCTTTCTAAGCTCCTCGTCAATCTTCGTTCAAGGGTTCTTGCTTCGGCAATTACGGCTGCTCTAGAATTTTGGAGTGCTTGTACTGTTGGATTAGTCATCGTATTTGCTTAAGATAAGACATGAATGGTTGATGCACAAACAATATATAGATATATATCATTATGACTTCTAAGCATAACACATTTCAAGAAGTAATTATATTAGGCAAACAACTATCAATCCAACAACTCTTCATCCGGAAGTCCTTCATTCGGAACTCTTCATCCGGAAGTCCTTCATTCGGAACTCTTCATCCGGAAGTTCTTGGAACTCTTCATTCGGAAGTTCACTCGGAACCTCTTCATTCGGAAGTTTCATTCGGAACTTCTTCATTCGGAAGTTCTTCATTCGGAACTTCTTCATTCGGAACTTCTTCATTCGGAAGTCCTTCATTCGGAACTTCATTCATTCGGAAGTTCACTCGGAACTCCTTCATTCGGAAGTCCTTCATTCGGAACTCCCTTCATTCGGAAGTCCTTCATTCGGAACTTCGTTCATTCGGAAGTTCACTCGGAACTCCTTCATTCGGAAGTCCTTCATTCGGAACTCCCTTCATTCGGAAGTCCTTCATTCGGAACTTCGTTCATTCGGAACCCTTCATTCGGAACTTCTTTCATTCGGAACTTCCTTCATTCGGAACTTCCTTCATTCGGAACTTCCTTCATTCGGAAGTCCTTCATTCGGAACTTCCTTCATTCGGAAGTCCTTCATTCGGAACTTCCTTCATTCGGAACTTCCTTCATTCGGAACTTCCTTCATTCGGAACTTCATCCGGAACTTCCTTCATTCGGAACTTCATCCGGAACTTCCTTCATCCGCAGCCTATTGGTGATTATTCGAAGCACGATTGTGAGTTTTAAGGCATGCTAAGGCAACAAAACATCTTCTAATCCTAATCCGCATAAAACCCAACTAAAACCCCTAATTAATTAATCCTAAATTAAGGCAGAAACCCTAATCTTGATTAACTTAATTAAGTGAATTTAAATGAATTAGGCGAATTAATTTTCCAACTTAAGCATCGCATCCTATTAGTAAATCTCCAACATCTAAAGCTAGTCCAATCACCAGTCGTATACTAAAGCAAAACCACTCATAAATCATTTAGCCAATTAATTTTCCACAAACACTGTTGAAAATCGTTTTGATGACAAAGATGATTTAATGTTTTCTCCCCCTTAAACGATGACCCGTTTTCTATTTAAAGAGTTGTAGTCATTGTTTAAAGAGTCAAATATTGATAAAAGCATTTCCAGTTAGTATCTTGAAAAAGATTGATTCGTGGTGTCAAAAAGATTTCTCTTATTTTAACAAATGAATGCACTGAGACGTACATTAATTCGTGTTAGACCAAGTTGTAAAGTAAACTTGATCCCTTTGCATGATTTGGCTTGTAAATCATGCCCGAGAAAATTAATTCCCGTTGTGAGCCAACGTTTTCCTAAGAAATACGTGACTTTAATATGAAAACCGGGTTGCAATCAGAAATAACTACAAGCCATAATGGGCATGTTTTAAAAATGTACAACTTTTATACGGACTCTATTTATGGCACCGTGTCAATATTGATCGACATTTATAAGGCCGTAAATATTACCGTACTAAAAGACATGCCCGATTTAAAAAAAAAACGAAAAATATTTTTGGTTTTTCTTGATTTTATATTTTTTATGGTTTTTGTAGGAATTATATTTTTTATGGTTTTTCTTGGTTTTATATTTTTGTATTTTTCTTTTATGGTTTATATATTTACTATAATATACATGATCACGAACAAAGGATACTCTGAATAGTTTACCACCACTATTCAGCTGATTCTTCTGCCAACTCTTTGAGAGTCGCTGGAGTGAATGATTTCATGCCAAGCTTGTCGATCCAAAACTCGATTCGTCCTCGATCTAAGGCTTTGGTGAACATATCTTCCAGCTGATACTCAGTAGTGACAAAATACAGCTCGATCACTCTGTTCTCCACCTGCTCTTTAATGAAATGGTAGCGAATGTCTATGTGCTTGGCCCGGGAGTGTTGAACATAGTTGCAGCAAAGGGCAATGGCGCTCTTCTTGTCCCAATACATCGGTATTTTGTTGAAGCCCAAATCGTAGTCAGTTAATTGTGATCTCATCCAAAGGACTTGAGCACAACAACCGGACATGGCGATGTATTCAGCCTCCGTGCTAGAAATTGCAGCGCTTTTCTGCCTTTTTGAAGACCAACTGATCAATCTGTCTCCAAGGAGTTGCACAGATCCAGACGTGCTACGCCTCGTGTCTTGACATCCAGCATGATCGGCATCTGCGTATGATATTAAAGCAATAGAGGAATCTTTCGGATACCATAGACCATGATGAAGTGTTCCTTTTAGATACCGAAAGATCCTTTTAACAACATGTAGGTGCTTTTCGGTAGGCCGAGCCTGATACCGGGCACACATGCATACGGCAAATTGCAAATCAGGCCTGCTAGCAGTCAGATATAGAAGGGTGCTGATCATCCCACGGTAAAGTTTTGGATCGACAATAGTCCCATTCCTATCTTCATCTAACTTGGATTTCTCCACCATTGGAGTGTCCACGGGGTCACAATTTTCAAAATTATATTTCTTTAAGGATTCTAGAGCATATTTGGATTGATTAATAAAGATGCCTCTGGGATTCTGAGAAATTTGTAATCCTAAGAAAAATGAAAATTTTCCCATCATCGACATCTGAAAGCGTGTGGACATTATCTTCTCAAAGCGTTTGGACAATTCTATGTTAGAGGCAGCAAATATTATATCATCAACATAAATTTATACCAGAATCATGTCGTTGTCCTCCTTGAGAGTGAATAGAGTGGGGTCCACCTTGCCTTTGGAGAAGCCTTCCGAGATGAGATATGTTGAAAGGAGATCATACCACGCGCGTGGAGCTTGTTTCAACCCATAGAGAGCCTTCTTAAGCTTGTACACATGATTAGGAACCTCCGTGCTAACGAACCCATCCGGCTGACTAACATAGACTTCTTCCCTTAGTTCACCGTTCAAAAATGCCGTCTTCACATCCATTTGATAGACGATCATGTTCTTATGAGCAGCATACGCAAGGAATAGTCTAATGGCCTCCAATCTTGCAACAGGAGCAAAAGATTCTTCAAAGTCTATACCCAAGGCTTGTTTATATCCTCTAGCGACCAATCTAGGCTTATTCTTCAATAGTGCACCCATCTCATCAAGTTTAACCTTATAAACCCACAACAAAGTAAGGATGTTAACTTTTTCAGGGAGAGGAACTAATTCCCATACTTCAAGTCTTTGGAATTCATTTAGTTCCTCCTGCATGGCTTCAATCCAAGATGATTGGGTCATAGCCTGCTGCCAATTTTTAGGTTCAACTTCAGAGAGAAATGCATCAAAGTAGCAATAAAGTGCACTCTCTTGTAATTGATGGCGTGTAGAGACTGGTCGATCTAGATCTCCAATGACATTCCTAATTGGGTGATCTTTTGTCCATTTGGTGCTATGATTTTCAATCCTAGGTGGTCTGGAGTAAACAATAGAAGGAGCTTCTTCTGAGGTAGACGCGGCTGAAGGGTTTTCAGGTATCGCTACACCAAAGAAAGGAAGCTCTTGCAGGTGAGCATATTCCAAATCGTGATCAGTAGAATCCTCTTCCACATCATTAGGCACAAGTAGGGGTGACGATTCCGGTGTAGTTTGAGAATCACTTGGTGAAGGTGCATCCGGTTCAATGTTAATTGAGGATGCATTTGATAAAGCTTCATTAGCTGGAGCAACAACTTCAGGAATTGGAGCTATCACTACGGGTGCTGGAACTTCATCATTTGGGGGATCAAAGAATTCGTCAAACAATGGTTGAAACAGTTTATCCCACTCGGGCCTTATTGGTGGTAAAAATGATGTAGAAGTAGGATTATTGGGAACTAATCCGGAACTAACAGCACCGGTTCCCATCTCATGAAGCGCGGGTTCAGAGCTGTGTTGCTCAGAAGCCATCGCTGTCAGCTCGTCGAAAACTGCGTCCATAGTTTCTACAATCTTACCAAGACGAAGGTTGTAAATTCGGTATGCTTTCTTGGAGGGTGAGTAACCAATGAAAATACCTATATCGGCTTTCGGTTGAAGCTTGCCCAAGTTCTCACTATTAATGTTTGGATAACAAAGAGCACCAAACACATGAAAGAATGAAACATCGGGTTTACGATCATGTAGAAGCTCGTAAGGTGTTTTTCCATGGCGTTTTCGAATGATAGAACGGTTTTGGGTGAAACATGCAGTAGATACAGCTTCTGCCCACAAGAACAATGGAGCGTTCGCATAAATAAGCATAGTCCTAGCAGCTTCCATAAGCGTACGATTCCGTCTTTCAACGACACCGTTTTGTTGTGGAGTGCGTGCAGCGGATGTTTCATGTGAAATACCAACTCCTTCATAGTAATCACGAAGAGTCTGGTTGACGAACTCTGTTCCATTGTCTGTACGAATACGGCGGACAGTAGTGTTCAAACGTACCTGAATGAATTTCAGAAAAGTGATGATAGCCTTCGGTGCTTCATCCTTTGTACGTAAAAATCTTACCCATGTAAATCTGGAGAAATCATCCACAATAACGAGAATGAATTTCTTACCGCTCACACTTTCAGTTCTCATTGGCCCACAAAGATCCATATGCAAAAGATGAAGTTTTTCTTGATTGGTGTCTTCAGCTTTGGGCTTATATGATTTCTTGGTACTCTTCCCCCTTGAACACGCGGAACATAAATGGTCCTTGTGGAATTTGAGATTTGGAAGACCACGAACTAATTCGTTTTTAGCCAGATGATTAATAGCATCAAAGTTGAGATGAGATAATCTGCGATGCCATAACCATGACTTGGTCTTAGATGCTTTAGAGAGAAGACATACTGGAGAGGCGGCCATCATGTCTTGTAGGGACAATGTATAAATATTTGCCCCACGAGAACCCTTCAACAAGTCTTTTCCTTCCAAGTTGCGGATGAAACAAGTATGTTGTCGAAAAGCAACCTCTAGGTTGAAATCACAAAACTTTCCTACTGAAAATAAGTTATGACCAAGACCTTCTACATAGTATACCCTTGAAATCGTAACGTTTCCAATCTGATATTCACCATACCCCATTATCTTTGCAATATGATCATTCCTGAATTTAACCGTACCAAGAAACTTGCTGACGAAATTTCGGAGCATCGAGCGATCTCCGGTCATATGCTTTGAACAACCGGAGTCCAAATACCAGAGGATGATTTGGACCACCTGAAAATATCACCACACGAAGACAATGTAGAGGTATCGGAATCTGAATGTTCCTTGTTATTAGCAGGTACAGATTTAATAATCTTAGATTTGCTAATTTTAGGTTTCTTAGATTTCCTAGCCTTCTTCTTCCTAGTTGGTGGTGTAGATTCTAGTTGGCTTAAATCCTGTGGTATTTCTTCACTGATAGGCACTATAGTGGGGGCTGACCTAATTAAAGGGCGCTGTTTCCATACTTTAGTGCTAGTGTGCCTAATTAAAGGACGCTCAGGCCTAACCTCAATGGATGCATTCCTAGTTAAAGGGCACATGTTTCCATCTAATGTAAAGGTCCTACCAGTGGGACGCCATTGCCAGCCAACTTGGGCACGAGTTCTACCAGTCGGCTTCCATTCAATATTATTCCTAATGGCATTCATTTCATTCACATGATCAATAAGACACAAATCATGACGTTGGGAAAACATACATTCATTACAATTCCAACAATTCAAATTAGAATTCACGAATGGTTTAGGCTTCTGCACAGGCGCAGAGCTTTTAGTCTTAACATGATTCTTTTTATTTAAAACTGAACTAACATTCCTATGGTGAGCTTCTACTTTCTTCTTTTTGGCACTACTAGTGGAGGGCTTGATCTTATCTTTCTTGAGTGGCGATCCTTTAGCCTTAGTAGTCTCTTTTAATCCTGTAGAAGGCAAAGTGGGAACATTAGCAACAGATTTTAAAGGTGCCTTACTTGATTGTGCCAATGACGGTTTTGCTTCTGGAGTCTTATTAAATGGAGTTACAGCAATGGGTCGATTAGTGAGTAGTGCCGAACCTGGTTTACCTATGTATTGCAAGTAGGCTAAGCAATATTGAACACGCTTAATATATTAATGGGCTGAATAATAGTAGCTACTTGAGGGATCTCAGGCATAAAGATCGTCTAAGATATCCCTAACAAGATCTACATGCTTAATTGCATTCTCATATAATCATCGTAGGTAACCGGGTTTTTCTTATGGAGCGGGTTCTTATAAAGCACTACTGACTTGGTTGTTGGAGCACTAGTGGACGGTGCAGAATCGGTAGCGAAGTTATCAACAACTTCTTGTCGGGTGAGAAGAAGTGTCTCCTTTAACTCGGCCAAAACCATATTTTTGTGAATGAGCAGGATGTTTAAGTCAGAGATTTCCTCACATTTTTGGTTCAATTGTTCAACATAAAATTGTTGTTGTGCCGCATTAAAAGCGAAGCGTTCTTCTAGTGAACCATAAAGTTTGGACATTTCCTGTCTTGCACGATCCATCTCCCCTAGAATAGACGAAAGTCTAATTTCTAAGTCCTGGTTTTTAGACTCTGCGGCCTCTAGTTCCAATTTTAATGTTTCATTTGATGACACGTCTCTCTTCAATCTCATAATCTCTTCTTTTAATGTCTTAACTATTGCAATCATCTTGTCACTCGTCTCAACACCGTTTTCACAACTATTTGTTATCAAAAGATCCTCATTTTGAGTTTGTTGTTTTAATTCTAAAGATATACAATGTTGTTCGAGTTGATTAAAGCGTTTTGAAAGTAAATTGTAAGAATCTTGTAGCTTTAAAAATTCAGCGTTAGATTCGTGACAAGAATGATTATCTACCTCATTTACAGTATCAGCAACATTTACAGAGAGATCACACACATCATCACAAATATTCATAGCATCACAGTTAATCATAGCGGATGTAAGCTCATTCGAATAATTAACATTTACAGTAGTAAGCACATCATACGAAATTACTTGGGACAAGAATCGGTCATATTCGGATAAAATCTTTTCCTTTTCAATTAGTTGTAGTTCGTAAGCGGTGTCCATTTCATAAAACACTTTTTGAACTTCTCCAATTTCAAACTGAAGATTTTCCTTAAGAGATGCAAAACTTCCTTTTAGACTTTCGACAAACGGATTGATCTCATTTTTAAACACCTCGTTCATGTGTTCGAAAGCCCATTCTCCGGCGTTTAGGCCATTTGAAGTCGTACATTCCAAAATGACCTTGTCAAAATTAGTAAAGTATTGATTAATCTCTTGCAAGTTTAACCATACAGTGCTAACAGGTGGAAGATCCTTTGGAATTTCCTTAGGACCTTCCATATTGACAAGTGTAGGAAATGTACTAGGGTTTTCTTCATCTAACATGTAGGTTGGTGCTGTGATGAGATCTTTGTCCATATGGAAGCGAATTCTAAAATCTGTTTTTGCAAGCTCCTTATTCATTTTAAAATAATCACACTCGGGATATTTTGTAGAATTGTATGACCGATCCTCATCAACTAGATCCTTACTTGTTCGATCATCGAAAATAACAATCGGGTCTAAGACCAATCCTAATTGGGTTGCATTATAAAGTCTTAGACTATGTCTTAAAGCTTGTTTTGTATACCTTGGGTTAGGGGGAAGGCCTTTTTGACGTGATAAGTTAAATTCTCTAAACGAAGCATCAAATAAGTGCACTAGTTGAGAAGCAGCGTATTGTCTTAAAAGCAAGTAATCTAGACTTCTAATCTTATTAGCAGCATTAATCTCCATTTCATCTTCTTAGACTCGAGTAATTCAAAATCCGTTTGAAGTTTTTGAAAATTAGTGACCACTAACTCCTTTTCTTTAAGTTCATTAGAAAGATTTGCTCTTAAGTTTTCAATTTCTTGCAAATGACCCATTTGTTTGTTTCGAAAATGATCATATTCGGGATTTGTTAGAACACTAGACGAAGGCACTAATTCCAAGGTTTGAACTTTCTCATTGCTTAAGGCAAGCTCATCAGACAAAATCTTATTCTTAGCTAGGGTTTCTAAGAGTGCAGCATTCATTTGGCTAAGTAATGTAGCAGGAACCATGACCAAATCTTGTTGAGCAGGGGTATGCGTATGCGAAATGGCTCCCGGTTGTGATTCACTCAAAGTCTGGGGACTCACATTGATATTACTATCATTGATTGTCTCCTCATTTGAAAGACTCACCACCGAAGATTCATTCGAATCAGCACGCTCTTGCACAACTTGATGTGGTTGAATACTAGCATCAGTGGTATTATCAGTGGTATTAATAAGTACCTCAGATCTCTTTTCTGGCCCTAAGCTGGAGATAGTTACCATAAGAGCAGCCTTTGCAGATTGGAATTCATCACAGTCTGAGTCATACGCATCAAGATCATCTGCTTGGTATGCTGCATTCTGTGTGGTGACAACGTCTTGTTCAGCAATCCCTGGATCAGCAAGAAATGCAAGCTCCTCTTCATCAAGTTCTCTTCCTTGTGCCTGAGCATTCACCAGATAAATCTTCTCTGCAAACCATTGACCATCCCTTCTCCTCTTGGGTTTCTTGCAATCCCTGGACATGTGTCCTTCTTCCTTGCAGTTGTAGCATGTAATCATTCTCAACTTGCCTGTGGAATTAGCCCGTGGAGGAGTATTGACCATTGGAGCAGGATTGACCGTGCGAGCATTGGTAGTTGATGTAGTAGGTCTCCCCTGATAAGGTTGATTTGGTTGAACCATTACCCTGCCATTCTCAATAGTAGCTTGTTGGCGAGAATTGGATGAATTCCTCAACTGATTGTTAGTCGGAGCTGATCCTCTAAATCCTCGTTTGCTTAAAGTCCTTGTGAGATAAGCAGACATAGTGGTTAACACTTCAACTGGGTCAGTTCCTTGTTTGAACACAGGAATGGGGACTTCCTCATCATCACAGTACATTGCTTGGTCTTGTTGAGATGCATAATCACCAGAAGGAATACTCATGTGATCAGAATAGCTTGATGGATATGCTGCATTCTCTTGATAAGAAGAATATGAAGGCTGACCATAAGGTGCAATGCTTGCTGGGTGAGGTTGTGAAGCATATTATGGTGGAGGTGCATTAAACCGATATTGTTGCTGATGTGAGGTGGGTGGTTGCGGTAGAATCGAGTATTGGGGAAAGGTTGGTGTCATGTAAGGTGATGGATGATAGGCTTGATGTCCCAAAATATAAGGAGTGTTGTTGTGTGACAAGCTTGGTTGATTCGCCATCAAAGCTAAGGAATCAGGGTACATACCTCGAGGCGAACGGTGCATGATCACATGTTTTTCATGCTGCTGAAGAAAAGCATAGAGTTGATCCAAATTGTACTTATGCAAATCCCTGGTTAACTTAACATCGGTAATGTACTCACCCCATTCAGCTTGAGGTAAAGTATTCAAGAATTTGGTGTTAACCTGGAATGGAGCAATCACAAGATTGTATACATTCAGATCATTCATGAGAGTGGTGAATCTGAAGTAATGATCGTGAAGCGTTTCCCCTGGGTTGTACATGAATCTATCAAACAGATCATACAACTGACATTCCCTTTCCTGTTTGGTAAGAGACGTACCTTGTAGCAACACCTTTAGACGTTCCCATAAATCCTTTGCCACAGTATACTGACTTACCATCCGATATATATCATGTGGAAGAGCTTGGAGAATGGTTTGAAGAGCTTTTTCGTCTGCATCTGCAACAAGTTGTTGAGCTAGAGTGAGTTCTTCAAATTCTCGTGGTCGAGTCACGTTGTTAACCACTATGGTACCATAGTCAAGTGGAACATTTAGAATTGACTTGACCATAAGCCTCCCATATACTGGTTTTCCCTTAAGGTAAGACATCATCCGGCCTTGCCAAGCTTCAAAAACTTCTTTGATGAGCATTGACGGGCGATTATCCGTTCCCGTAATGACGGAAATATCCGTAAGCGATGTCATCTGAGGCATTACTGAATTCGGATTCATTTTGTTCACTTCAAAGAGACAAAGATTATCGGTTGATCGAGCAGTGAAGTAAAGCTTGTGAATTGTGTTGAGTTTTTGTTGTAAGAAACCAAGATTAAATCCTCTAAGAAATCGTCGAAAAAAACAAGTAAAATAACCCTTGATTCGGAACTTTTGTTGATTCGGAAGTGTTGATTTGGAAGATTTTGGCTTGGAATACCTTGATTCGGAACTTTTGGTTCGGAAGATTTGATCCGGAACTTTCCCTTGATCCGGAACTTTTCCCTTGATCCGGAACTTTCCTTGATCCGGAACTTTCCCTTGATCCGGAACCTTTTCCTTGATCCGGAACTTTCCTTGATCCGGAACTTTCCCTTGATCCGAAACTTTTTCCTTGATCCGGAACTTTCCTTGATCCGGAACTTTTGGTTCGGAACTTCTTGATCCGGAACTTTTGTTGATCCGGAACTTTTCGTTCGGAACTTTTGGTTCGGAACTTTTGTTGATCCGGAACTTTTCGTTCGGAACTTTTGGTTCGGAACTTTTGTTGATCCGGAACTTTTCGTTCGGAACTTTTGGTTCGGAACTTTTGATCCGGAACTTTGGTTGATCCGAAACTTTTTGATCCGGAACTTTTTGGTTCGGAACTTTGTCTGGGTAAACAGAAGGTTGTTCGAGTATAACAGTCAATCAAAAATGATGATAAAAACCCAGATTTTTTACCAAGTTACCCAAAAAGTTTTGTGATTTCAACTATAATAAGTAAAAACTAATACTTATCAACTAATCCCAATCACAAAAACACCAAAAACTCCAATAATCAAGATGATCTTCTTAAAGAACACTAATACAATCAAAAACTAAAAGATAACACAAATCATTACCTTAAATCACCCCATAGCTCTTGATACCAAATGTAGAATCTTGATAACCTATGAATCTATGAAGTGGGTTGATGTTTTCTAGAGAGAGAAACTAGAGAGAGAAAGTGAGAGAAAACTATGTGTATTTTATTAAGTGGAAACTAGAAAAGTGAACAACAACCAACCCCTTTCCATGGTGGAAAGGGGTATTTATACTTCCAAGCCTTATGTGGACTTGGGCCGGCCCATGACAAGCCCATGGGCCGGTTCTTACTTAACTAAATAAGTATTTGTTAACTACGAGCTATTACAACATAAATAATATTATGGAGTGACCGATACTTCTAATATACGTTAAAACGTATTTCTAACAGTGTGTTCCGTATCTTTAGGGACATCAAAACACAGACCACGTTATATATTCGAGTTACAAAATTCACTTTCAACAATAATTGTTGACGCTAAAGGGTATTATGAATAAAGTGTTACGATGGAAAAACGATGGAAAAGGGTATCACGTCTATGAAGGAAGGTCACCCTTCTCTACTTTTCATTAATGTGTTACGAGCTGTTTAGTTGGGATATTTTTTTTAGAAAAGTTTTTATATAAAAATAGAAAAATAATGGTGCTTGTTATAGGAGCCTAATAATCAAATCAATAACACTACAAATGTTGTCATCGTATTTAACATTCATAACACTATTTCTACCATCACATTCAACAGTATGTCAAACCAATCACTTGTGATTTGTGCAAAATCTTTGTAAAACTAGAAAGTCAATTTTTAAATGATCAAAAGTGACAAACACTTTTCAAAACCTCTTGATAAAAACTTAAACAAACTAACAAGCATGCTCAAAACCAATCTTTTATTTGCTCGTGCGTGTGTGTGTGAATTACTGCAATTGTATAAGCATTACAACTAAGTAAATTTAAGCGGACTCATTTGTTAAGTTGAAATGTTTATAGATATGTAATTGAAATTGGTTTCAGATATAATAGTTTTTAGGGTGTATTGGTAATTTTGTTAGCTTTCCGTAACTTTCCTGTTACTTAAAAAAACAAACTCGAGAACACAAATCGATGAGTTAAGAAAAATACAAACTCGAGAGCAATCAAGACGAAACAAAAGTTTAAAGATTAATTTTGTCAAAAAACGATGAGTTAAGAAACATTAGAGCAATATATAAGTATCACTCTTTGCCAATAACTCAACAATGGATGCCTACATGCCAAATAATAAATCAATATATATTCGGTATATGGGTAGTTTAGTTTAGTTGTTTTTTTAATTTTTGAATCCTTTTTTGATTCGAGGTTGTGATTAATATATACTAAAATTTTATATTTGTATACTTTTTTATAAATATAAAAAAACTCATTTTTTCCTCTTTTGTTAAAAACAAAGAATTTTACAACGATAAATTATAGTGTTTTAACAAAAAAAAATACAAAAAGTAAGCAATATGTACAAATTATTGATGTATCAAACAATTGGATTATAATTTTATCATCTAATCATTTAATACCATCATTAACAAAATACACCAAACTCAACTCGATAATTTAACACATACCTCACTATATAAAATGACAAGACTTCTTCTCCATTATAAATGTGGGATAAATGCTAACTCATCTTTTTTTAATAGAAAAAAGTGATACAAGCTAGTATATCCGTTAGCCTTTGTTGTAACTTGTAAGGCAAGTACAACCAAATTTAATAAAAAATGGTCTAGCACATGAAGATGACATAAACTTGTTCCATAGTATTATTCATAAATTTAGCATATGAATAGTTATATGTAATTTTCAATAAAATCATATAATTTGATAGTTTAAGCTCTTTTTTAGATTATGGCACAATGGTATACAATGGTGACTATTGTACATAGCAAGGTGCAAGGACTTACAACAATCTACCCGTTGCTTCCGACTAGGCGCGACCGTAACCAGTTTTGACCACAATGGCCCAGTAGAAATCTAAGGAAGATCGCGGGTGAAGACAATGATGAGATCAGGATCGTTAGGTAGAAAAGTTCAAGAGATTAGAGGTTGGAAGACTTATTTCGATTTTGTGACTGAAAGGTGTAATTTGCGTCAAGGATGAATCGTGTATTTTCGTCATTTGTTTATATGAGTAAATTATGTCACTAGGACGAGTTTCATTCCAAAGCGAGGATCACACTATTTTCTTAGTCTATATCCAAGTCTTTGTTTTGCGTTCAAATTCTTCATTTGATTACCAAGCAATGGGATAATCGCCTAGCTATTTGCTCGTTTTATAAAAGCAATCACTAGTGTCAATCAAATGGAATGATAACATGTTGAAGCTTGAAATGTGCTCAATTGCATATAAAAGAATAAAATGTGATAGCAATTGAAATGAAACAATGTTTAAAGATTAGTTCTATCCCACATCGATAAGATAAGAAACATTAGAGCAATGTATAATTACAACTCTTTGCTAATAACTAAACACTAAATATCTACGTGCTGAATAATAAATCAGTATATATTCACTATATGGGTAGTTTAGTTGTTTTTTTGTTAATTTTTAAATCATTTAGATTCGAGGTTGTGATAAGTATATACTCAAATTTTAGATTTTTAGATTTTTTTTATAGAAATAAGAAAAACTCATTATAAAAATAAAGAATTTTACAAGCGGTAATCAAAGTGTTTAAACAATAAAAAATACAAAAATGTAGCAATATGTACAAACTCAACTAAGATATTTAACGCAGACGTCACTATAGTGACACGTCTTCTTCTTAATTCTCAAAAGTGACACAAGCTACCATATCCTTTAGCCGTTGTTGTAACTTGTAAGGCGAATACAACTAAATCTTTTATATATGATCTAGCACATGAAGATGACATAAATTTAGTCCATAGAATTATTCGTATAAATTAGTTTCATACATGTTGAATAGTTATATGTAAAATATTGTATTTATTTTCAATAACAACATATAATTTGATGGTTCAAGGCTTCAAGCTCTATATTCGGTTGTGGTACAACGGTATACTATACCGATGGTCACTATTCTACATAGCAAGGTGATAGGAGTCACAACAATCTACCCGATGCATTTTGCGAAATAGCATTTTTATGGCATTTTGCATAGTTTCAACTTATAATGTCAGATTGTGTGTGTAAGAAATAGTTTGAAATTATCCTGACACTTTTAAGTGTCAGAATAGGGTGTCACTATATACTTTTACCAGCAGGATTTTAACTCACACATTTTATAACTATAGGTGAAAAAAAAGTCTTTTAGTGACACTTTTTGGACATTTACCCACACTTTTTGTCTGTCATTAAAAGACCTTTTTCTTGTATTGTAATATGGAAGATAAGGATCTTCAAGTCTTCGTTTCCTTTTTGAATTTCGCACACTAGCTAAAAAAGAGCCGCTAACCAACGTTTAAAAAAATGAAAAAAAAAATTATACGAAAACACACTTGTTGGTGTGGGATGTGGCGTTTTCAGCACACCCAAAACGCATGCGAAAACGCACCGTATCCCTATCTCTTATATACTCACAATTTTAATGACGATAAAAGTAGCCGTAGTATACACTTAAATTTTATTAAAATAAAATGTTAACAAAGTGTAAATATTACTCATAGCACATCAACCAGGTATCAACAGATCATCAAATACCATGAGGAACATAATACACAAAACACAACTTGAATAATTAGAGCAAAGCTCACAATATAAAGAAACACATCTTCTTCTCAATAACTGATGATGTGGGATAAATGCCAACTCTTCTTCCTTAATAAGAAAAAGTTATACAGGCTAATATATGCTTTAACCGTTCTTTTATGGTGATTGATTAGGTGAATTTAACCAAATTTATAAAGATGGTCTAGCATACCAGGACACTTTAATAACAACATACAGTTCAAGCGCTTTCTTCTATTGAAAGTTATTTGTGTGGAATTTCCCAATTCCATTTCACCATTGTTGGCCCATTTTAGTCCATTTCACTGTGCATAGAACTAAAAATTTATGACCCTGCTTGAGTGAAAATTTGCATATGAACTTTTGTCATTTTCCTTTTTTTTTTCCTTTTTCACAAATAGGTGTAGACTGGCGGGAACACCTGACTTCGGGTGTCTTTTGGCACCGGCCATTGTCTACCTACAAGGAATACCTCCGACAACTCTCCTGACCCAAAGGAGCAACACCTAGAGTAAGACGAGCCAAGATTCGACCCTCGATCTCTTATTCCACAAAGTCTCTCCAATGTGTCCATAGGGTTTTGCGGAGACGAGTACATATTTGAAGCAAATGCCAAGAATTAGAATTAAACTTGAGTCATTTGACTCAAGCATAAAAGCTCCATATTAGTAAATTTTTCTTTCTTTTGATAAATGAAATAGAGAATAGAAAAAGTTAATTAACAAATGGCAAATTTCTAACAATGAGAAAACAAAAGACAAACAAAAAACATATTTAAAATGTTAGAAATTCCTAGGGACAGTGGTACTCGATGAGAAACATCCTATACGAATTCTAACTTAATACTTAGTGCACAACTCGCTATATAAAGTACTAGTTATAATACCCGTGCACGCACGGGTTTTTTTCTAAAATTTTTAGCTATAAATCATTATTGATTAAAATAAAGATACATTACTGTAATAACCATTAGAAAATCAGACCAAAAAATTTAAAACAATTATAAACCAAATTTCCCATACTTTTTATGCTTCATACCTATAAACGCACCCGATACGCCAGTATGCTTGGTTTTTCAATTCAATTATGTTCCTTCGTGACATATTGATATAACGTGCTACTGCATCATTCTACCATCATCCCATCCCATTAAAAACATTCATTCATAATGGAGTTTTGTTTTGACAACTTTTCAAGCCGGTATATCATCAAGCTTTTTAACTACAAAGTTACTTACCACTGATAAGATTTGAAACTAATAAAAGCTTTTATACATGGTTGCGGAAGATGTACATTTATACGTTCCGCGTGCCCTTTAAAATAGTTCAAGGGGGTTCTACTTTAAGTTGATGCACCAAAGTGGAAGGCAGTGTACTTTTGAAGCTGGACTCTGAAATATTATGGTTTTAGCCGAATAAAAGATCACAAGAAACGGAACTCAACAAATGCCAAATCTTGTAATTTGATAATGTTTTCTCGACAATAATCGTTCTCAAAGTTATTTGTTCATAGGTGGCTAAATAGGAAGAAGACACCGTCATCCAGTACTATGAAACAATGTTTCACTGTCCGTTAGACATAAAGGTCAGCATTAGTGCATTACAACTCCACCAAGATACTACTTTGTTAGTTTCGTCACTTGTCAGTTGAACGACCATTGTAACTAAAAGACCACTGAACCATATTTTTTGCCGACTCTCCTTTTGGAACCTAATGGCTGGCACTCTAGTGCCACAATAACTTTTGCAGCATTCCCTAACCATTCCATCTTTGCCCCTAGGTTATCCCTGTTAATCAACCATTGCAATGAGTCGCAGTTAAATAATCCAACACATTAAGAGGGTGTATCAGATTGCTTAATAAAGTACATATCTGCTCACTTCTAAGTAAGCAATTTGGGTAAAAAGTTTCCATTTAAAGCAGGGCGGAGACTATGAATGTTCGTGATATTTGTGTTTTGCAAACGCACTAATAATCAGAAAATAACCCAAAACGCATCTCAAACACCCTCTTGCTATTTTCAACAAAATAACTAAAGTAGTCATTCTAATAAGATATCCTAAACCTGCCACTTTGTAGCGGCATGTCATTATGGACATGTACTACGACAATTACTACCAGAGTACCAAGGGGTGGTTTTTAGTTGTTGCATGGATTTCTGATTCAAAATTATTCACATAGGCGCTTTTTTCATGAAATATGTGCAGAGATAACATACCTCAGGAAAAGACCACCCACTCTTCCTAAATCTTATCATTACGTCCTTTTGGTCACATCATGAAAGATAATATGTGCTCGTCTTAAGCATGAGTATATTTCATCACGACTCTTGCTTGGAGTACCTAGAATTTGAACAAAAAGATAAATATTAGATACTGTATTAAATCCTGAAATATGTGATTCCTATACATAATTTTTACTGGAACGCTATTCCTATTTTACCGAAACACGTAATCTATTCCCTACTGTAATACATAATCATTGTAGAACAACACTGATGTTTACTTCCAACAAATAAAAAGACGGTCATTATCTTAGTATATAATATCATGATAATCACATACAGAGTAATAATCTTTAAGTAAATCAGAGTCGTGTTAATAAATTAAACTACCAAAGAGGCCTCTGGTTAGATGAATAATTACTGAATATATGTATCAAATTTAATGGATCACATCACTTTTAAAACTTCCATGAAGTGGATAGTAGGGAGCAAGAGTTATTTAGGATATTTGGCTAGAATCTCACTATGACTTGCACCGCATATGTGCAGAGTATAAAGGCAACTCTGCACACCATGTGTCCCTAGATAGAAAATATTCTTACATATACAGGTAACTGATTGGAATATGGCCTTTTTAAATTAAGAAATAGATTACAGATAACTTACCAAATCACGTCACAACCTTTGCACAATTTGGTACGCACAAACCCCATCCGGTACCATAAATTCAGAAGCACACACAGGCGTATAGCTGCTTACAATACACTGGAAGTAATGGACTCCCAGGCTTTGTATTACCTGCATTAAATATGAATGGGTGCTGTAGTATTCAGTCTATGTGCTGTGATATGCAGTAACATATCACATTATGTTATATTTTTATATCATAAAAGTTATGAGTATTACCAAAAAATGGTTGATAATTAAAATGGAATAATATCGATAGCCGCAATCTACCTGTAGAGGGCAACGACCTTAGTTTAGTCCTCTGAGCACATGCTTTTGGTCTTTCCACTGTAGCTACATGTACGCCCTAATAAGAGCCTGTAATACATTACCGGAAGATCGTTTATCCAAAAATTTAGGTTATCATAAGTTCTTATTGCAGTGTGCTAGAAAATAAGAGTACTTCGATTATTTGGATTCTACATGATAATTAAATAAAAGCCATCGTTGTTTAGAAAAAAGCTATATGAGCAACTTTTATAGTGTGTAGATAGTCAAGTACAATAGTGTTTGGTTTCTTATGAGCTGTGTAATTGATATGTAAAAAGTGAGCATCCACCCTAAGTGCGTAGTTAAAAGCTACTTGACGAAGCAAATAAAATAGTTTTCCTAAAAGTTAGCAATATAAGCTTGTTGTACATTTATAACCTGACCCAAACACTCCATATTGACTAATAGAGGCACATGTACTGAAGCACTTGCCCGATCATGAAGCACTTGGTTTCTGCAAACACCCTTTCATTTCTATATATGTTAATCATCCATATTTGTGACACAAAGATGATAAATCTTCAGTTAGTTACCAAAAAGAACTGATGTCGAGATGCGTGTAAGATATCATTGTTCCTTTTCCATGTCTAATCTTCAACCCATGATCAAAAGGTACTTGATGCACTAAAGGTGTCTGCGTTTGATGATATGCTTCTTGCATTTTTATGTGTAAATGTCTTCAGCTCGAGTAGTTTCTTGAAACCAACATACTCACATGCAGATAAATATATAGCAAAAAAATTTCCAAATACAAAGTCTGCTGAATTCTTTAAGTTAAGCTAACACCCTTTATAGATATTAATCCAAAAATAAAAGCATGTCTAAGGCTGAAGGGAGTGGATTTATTCCCACGGGTGAGTTTACCATGTAGCTCGTGACTTCCATTCCACATATATAAACCCGCGCGCGAGTAAGTCTCCCAGAAAAAAAAAAACAGGGGCTAACTCACCCAGCATGAGTTTATTCTTGTGGGGTCGGGTGATTTTATTTTTTTGGTAAGGTTTATTATTGGGTGTTTTTTGTGAGTGGAGTGTATTTAAATAATAAAAAAATAGGTATGAAAGGTGAGTTGTAGTGAGTTTGGGTGGGTGCCATTACCTCCTGTGGTGAGTTTGGGTGAGTTTGGTAAAAAGCTGACGTGGCGCTAAGGTGGAGGTGAGTGGGTTTCACCCCACTCCCACCAGTCTAAATTGAAAGAGATTGCGATTTTAGAGAAATATAATTAGTATACTTTTAAAGTGTCAAATGATTGAATTGAATTCGTAAAGAAGAATTACATATACTTACTTGAGTGTAACTGAATATCTTTAAACTTGTTGGCTCCACGTCCACCGAAAAATCTTCTAGCAGCTCAAATCTTTAGGAATGGACGATATAGCGAGTGCTTCCTTCCATTGCACAGTCCAAGCGAATCATTCAAACAAACTTAACTTTTGAACCTTTTTTTTTTCGTTTCCCATGCGACCTACACCAATAACCGAACAATCAAAACCATTCATAACCATTCCAAGCTCAATAATTAAATACACAATGACACATCTTCAAAAAAAGTTACACTTCTTTGTTGTTTGAAATAGGAAGATACTCTTTATGTTCTAGAGATTATAGCAACAGACTATAGAAATCATCAATGTAAATCTCCCACAACAGAACCAGACTAACAAATTTCATTAAAAGACCCAAAGTACTAAATTAACAACACCTTTTAATTAACAACACCTTTGCAATCAAACTGGCACATAGATAAAAAAAATCCTAATGTTTGTAATTGATTAATTGATCAGACATAAATAAAAAACTACAAAATTAACAACACCTTTGCAATCAAACTCGTACATCCGAACGAAAACCCTCAATCAAAACTAAAATTTGATTAATCTTAATTAAGGTTTGTAATTGATTCATTGAACCGACCTCCTTTGTAAAGATGTGGATGGGCTCATTTTTGTTGTTATCATCGACCTCTTTAGTGGTTTTGATGAGATTGAAATTCATGCTCAGACGGATGGTTGTTGATGTTGTGGTGTTTAGACGGATGGTGGGTTATGGTGGTTTGATGACTTCGTTTGTCTTTTGGGCATAAAGTTTTATAACTGATACAACCCTCCAATGTTTTATAACTGATAGTTTTAACCTTAGAGTTATATAACTCCTAACCCGCTTTTTATAAGTTTTTATTTTTATGTTTCTTACACATATACTTTTTATCCGAATTTTTACTTTCAATGAATATAAGTACGAAAATTAGACAATTGTTACTAAATTAAGGAACAAATACACTTTTCAAAGGAATAAAATAAATGATTATTTCCTATTAAGAAAAGAATCTTATGAAAAAGTCCCTACTTTGGGTTTTGCTTTACAAAGAAAAAGATTATATTTTCTTATCAATTGTTTACGTGGGATAAAAAACGCTAGTATATTAAGTATATGTTTTAATAAAAGGCGAATACTCTCAAATATATAAAAGATGGTATAGCGACAATCTTTCTCTAGCGAAATACTAGTTTTAATGTCCGTGCACGCACGAGATTTGAATATAAAGTATAAATTAAGTAATAATTTTATTATTGCGATTTTATGTATGTTTTATATATTTTTTAAAACATCTAATGTTTATATGTTAATTATGTTTATATGATTGATTATGATATTCTTTTACTGTGCATCGTGTAAATGAATATAAACTCAGCTCAATTTTTATTTTTCGAATTTCATACTCTTTTACTTTCGATATTTTTATTCTAAATTGTTATATTTTAATTATTAATCAACAAACTAATTACATTAACCTTACACTTACACCTACACGATTTATAAATTTATGATTTTTTAATGCTTAATATTACTTTATAAAACAACAAATTTTTAAAAATTAAATAGTTACGATGCCCATGAACCACAAGTTTTACATGATTTTGTATTATGTGATAATATTAATTGATATTTTGTATAAATATTTGTTGCACAAAGGATTTGTTTAACCGATCTCGATATTGTGTGTTTAGTAACACATAGCGACCTTGAAAAAAATATATGTTGTTGTAATATGTAGAATCCCGTCTATTTATTTTTATCTCACACCGATGTCTGAGGTCCGACACTGATTTTGATATTTATATTCATGTTAATTATAATTTACGTAAATTGCATTGATTGACTTTGTTAATTGTCCAAATAAAAATAAATAATAATTTTTGTTTTTATTTGAATATCTATAATCATGCGATTTGTTGATTTTTTTAATATAACATAAATGTTGTATTTTAAATTAAAAAACATAGAAGATATAAAGTTTATGGGGGTATTTTGTTTATTTTATAAAATTACTAAAAAATATAGAAAATTATAAGTTTACTTTTAAGTCCATTTATTTTATTTAAAATTAAACTAATAAAGTTTTATCAATCTCTTCCTTTTTTTTAAGTTTTTATTTTCACAAATTTGACACATATATCTTTGGGTGTTTTTATCAAATTCTTCCATCAAAATTTTTAATTTTGACTAAACTGAATTCAATTTTGACTTTTTTCCACCAATCATATCGCTCGATTTTGCTTATGTGTCAAAATCAAGCAATTTGATTGGTCAAATTGTTTTTCCTACAACATCCACTTTTCACTAAAATTCACAAAAAAATCTAATTCTTTTATTATATAAAAGATACACGTTATTCACAAGGCGTACATACGATAGTTGCCCATTCAACTCGCCCGTATCCCACCTTTGAATTAAAATCGACGAAATGGTAACTTTCATGTAAAAACATGCTTATTGTTAGTTTCTTGTTATCTTTTGAAAACGGGTCCGTTTTTGCATCACCCTCGTGTTTCATGTAAAAAAAGATGGAAAAGTTGATACCTAATACAAAGGAGTCAAGAAAGCTAGCAAATCTCATGCTACCAATTATAGAATGTTGTTGCCTCAGAACCAAAAGATGACCTTGTTTAAGTTTTGGGTCATATTGAAAAGACCTGAAATAATGTGTTTGTTTGAATATTTCCGTGTAACCAATATCCGTGGAAGGTCGTGTTCTAGAGGAAGGAATTGTTGTTCGAGCATCATCTGACCATGACATTGCATCTGTTCTTGGGATGATTAACTCTTCACATCGCTACACCGCCCATATTAGCGCCTACCTATTTCACGACCCATTATAAACATCTATCATTGTTTTTTTTACAACACGCAGTGGTCTTTTTGCATTTTGCAGAAAAGAAATAGCATATGTTTGCTAAGTGAATTTATGGAATACCGTAGCTCTTCTGCCTATGCATTCATACAATCTGCCAAATCGAATCGATGCCATACTAGTCGATAACAATTCTTTGCAAAATATTCTTTCTTTTATAAAAGCGAAACATGCCAGATATATAAAGTTAGTGAAGTACAAAACATTTACAATGGGAAAGCCAGGATACGCGTACCATCTAAACTTTAGATTCGACGAGGAACATAATATACAAATCCCAACTTAATATATACTGCATTCCTCACTATATAAAGAATAAATTTTCTTCTCAATTATACATGTGGGATAAAAGCTAACTCTTCTTCGTTAAAGTATATGCTTTAACCGTTGTTTTCAGGCGAATACAACAAAATTTACGAATCATAGTTTGAGAATTCATTTGGTACACCCCAATGTTCGGCTACAAAGTGAAGCGCATTTTAAGACCATCAGTAGACCATCAATTTGGATCCAACAAAGTCATTTCCGCTCATTCCTCTCCGATGACCACTTTTTGATATCTACCACCCGTTCCGTAATCCGATGATACTTATCGTTTGCAGTTGTCATGTCAGAACATAATATCCTTTATACCTACTAAACATGTTTATTAAATACTAATCCCCCTCGAAGTTCGTTTGAAAATGAGGATCTGATTGCTTTGAAATGTTATGTTGGTTGACGTTATGATTGTGGTAAAATACGACCTTTTAGGAAAAAGGCGTATAATCGGTAAGTATTAAGTGATGATTTAGAAAAATCAAACACTAATAACCCAATTAAGTTCGTTTCCCAAGGAGCTATATGTGTGTGAATAATTCATAATTGATTTGAGATTAATATTTGAAAGAAGGGGATGAGAAAATAGAATGACGGATACGTGAAAATTATTACTACGACGACTAAATTAAAAACCGTAAAAAGAGCTAAAATAAAAATTAATTCTAAAAAATTCCCAAAAAAATTATCAAAAATCAAATTAATTAAACTAAGAGTTTACAAATGATCAAAACTTTTTCAAACCTTTTAATTAATTAAATATTAATTTTTAAATGCTAATTAAAGCCCTAAAAATCAAAATAATTATTAAAAAGCCCAATAAAGATTTTTTTTACTTTGTAAACCTCTAAAATGACTAAATAAGAATAAAAACTATTTTTATAAAATTTTAAACTAATTAATACTATTTAAAATGATTAAAAACTATTAAAAACATAAAATAAATCTAGAAATTAGAAAAATTTATGATAAAATTAATCTAAGAGTTGCAAAAATTCTATTTTAATGTACTAAACCTAAAAAAATATAAAAAGTTCTAAAATGTGAAAATTGAAATTTAATAATAAAATAATATTAAAATAATATTCAAAATCCAAAAATTATAAAAAATTCTAAAAACTTGCAAACTCGGTTATGGAGATTTATTTTCTAAGTAATTCGAGTGAAGTCACTGCCCCCAAACTCATGAAGAAAATGGCAGATATATATTTTGCTCGGGTTATTAAGAATGCAGAATTCACTTTTGTTTTATCTGCTCGACAGACGGCTTTATGGGCATCTCAGAGGGAGGATCATACTTCTGATTGGCTTAGGACGGTTCCTATCTCGGGGTTGGGTCAGACTATGAACAGGAGGACCTATCGATGTGTTTTGTGTTATCGCTTAGGTATTCCCTTGTTCTCTGTTTCGAAGCCCTGTTCAGCTTGTTCGAGAGTATTTGATAGGGACATATTTGGGGATCATGCGGTATCGTGTGCGGGTATCATTGGGATTAAGCATCGTCACAATTTGGTTCGTGATACTCTTGCTGATATATGCTATCGTTCAGGGATATCTGTCGGTAAGGAAGTTAATATCGGATTAGATGAAGGGCTTGATAGTCTTACGTCCGGCAGATATTTTGTTTTATTCTTGGGATGGAGGTAAAGATGTGTGTGTTGATCTGACTGGTTCTTCTCCTTTGACTCGTACGGGGATGAATGACTTTGTACCTAGCCGAGCTATGATTGATGTTGCACAACGTAAACGATGCAAGTATTTGGCTAAGTGTGCAGCTCTCGGATATGGGTTTCTTCCTTTATCTTTTTCTTCTCTAGGTGAGTTACAGGAAGATGCAGTTGCGTTGCTGAAGCGGATCCAGAGATTTTCTAAGGCTCAAGACATTGGAGCGCGCGCTGCTTTACATATTTTCCATAGAATAGGTTTTAACATTGTTAAAGGGGTAGGAGCGCAGATAGTTCCAATTTGTTGTAAATCTCTTTTTGTTTTTAATAAAGTGATAATAATAATAATAATAAAATAATAATAATAATAATAATAATAATAATAATAATAGTAATAATAAATGTTTTAATAAAATAATAAATATTAATAATAAATGAAAAATCATTTTAGTCATTTTTAGTAATGAGACGAAGGGTAATTTAGTCATTATATATATTTCAACCGGTCAAACTAATATTCAACGATAAAATGAAATGAAAGTGAAAAGGGTCGACGAGGTTTTGACAACATCCATAACTTTTTCAAAAAATGAATCTACAGTGAATGACCCGGAAAACCACAGTTACCAAAAATCTAGTTTACTCTTAGAATTATAAAATTGTTTATTTAACTTACTTTTTGGTCAGTGGCATGTCTCTAATTAACTGACGTATATAGTATAATTAAAATTGGACAGAAGCTATGAGTGGGTTCAATGGGTTCTCGGATATAACATCGTGAATTAAGAAAATAATTAGTTTCATCTACAATAAATTTTTATGGATGATTTATATCTTGATCACATTTCGTTGCAAAATCTTATGCGAAAATTAAAATCTAGCAAACTGATTCCAAATCTTTTACAATAAAGAAGCAAAAGACCAGAAAACAAATGCAAAAATATAGCAATGTGTACTAGTTAGTTGCAGGATGCAAAGAAAGAGGATACTATGTACAGTACATAATACATCAATCTCAACTTATCTAATTAGTGCATACCATACCATATAAAGTAATACTATGTGGGATAAAAGCACAAAAGGTAATTAAGGTTATGAGACAAAAATTTGTAACCAATGGGATACTTCACGTCTTCACAAAGTATGTATTATGTATTTGACGATGACTATGCACATGCGAACCATATGGTGTTGGGTATTGGGTTGGCTCAAAGGCACTTATTACCGTCTTTTTTATTTATAAGTATAGTATACGTAAAAGTTATTTACAAGAATTATATTACTTCAAATGATTCTTGTTTCATAGATAAGTGATTTGGACATAAGGATTTAAGCAAGTTAAAATTTGATATAAATAATGATAGATATGTGATTTCGACATAAGGATTTAAGCTGTTTGAAGTTTCCAAGGTAGCAAAATGTAATTTAATATGTTTTTTTTTCACATAACATAACCTCAAAGGTAACATAGATAAAATATTTACAATATATTTTATATATGTTAACTTAGTTTTCGTCATTGACTATTGATAATGTTACTAATATTGGATTGAACCTGAGGGCTATAAAAATGGGAATTGATTTGTACACTTATGACTTAGGGGTGTCATTCGGTTCAGTTCCCGGGTTGTTCGGTTTATTCGGTTCGAGTTATTCGGTTAATTTTTTTTTCTGAGTCAACCCGAAAACTGAACCGAACCGAACCGAAAACCGAATTTGAATTCGGTTCGGTTTTCGGGTTGACCCGAATAACCCGAATTTTCTGAATTTTTCAAAAAAAATATATAATTATATAAATATTTACAAAAAAAGGTTATTTCAAGTATAAAATAATATTTTTATATTAAAATTATGTTTTAATAACTAGTTTGCATATATTAGGATTAAATTAAATTTTAATAACTATTATATATACATAAATTTATAAAAAATATATATATATTTATAAACTTTCGGTTTTCGGTTCGGTTCTCGGTTCCGACGGCCAAACCTATACCCAACCCGAAAACCGTATTTGTAGTTCGGTTCGGTTCGGTTATGACCCAAAACCCGAATTCTATTTTCGGTTCGGTTCTAGTTCGGGTTCGGTTCGGTTCGGTTTTCGGTTTTTGTGGGTCAAACCCGAATTATGGACACCCCTATTATGACTTATGAAATTGATTGGGACACACTTAATATTATGCATTATCGAGTTATATTGTATTTTATAATGTGTTTTATCTACTTGTATTATGAGTGTTTCAATCACTTTTATTCGCGCGCAAATCATCTCCCATAAAAAAAAGTAGTATGTCCATAGATCTTTTACAATGACAAGTGAGAGACGAAAAACAAAAACGAATAAATGTGCGGTAAAAGCTAACTCTTTGATTTGTAACCAAATTTATGAAATATGGTCTTGCACATGAAGACACCATAATATACTCCATAGAAAGTTGACCATACTCGCCTTTCCCTATTTATTGTTATAAAAAGTTGTTAAAAGATTTTTGTAAGTAACTAAAATCAATGTTTTAAAAGCCGGTTATTGAATCGATTCGGTTGAGTCACCGGATTCGGGTCAACACGGTTTTCTAGAAGTAATTTTTTTTGTATTTTTAATTATTAGCAAAAATTATATATAAAAACCATGAAAAATTCTGTATATTGAACATATAAACTATTTACCAACTAATATAAAATATAAAAATAAAATTCCGTCGCAAATACGTAACATTTACATATTTTTTTCTAAACACGAAAAAATCGAAACCCGGCTAGGTCTTGAGAACTGGGTTAACCCGGGTCACTTCAAACCCGGCGGGTCTAGCTGGATTTCGAAAATATGAAACTCGAGTCAATATAACCCTTTTTTGGTCGAAACTAAGTCAACCAGTTGACCCGGGTTTGAAGACATTGACTAAAACATGAGGATTACTCCAGTGATATCTAAGTAGTGAGTATTAAAAAGTTAATAAAGTGTACAAATTCTTCGTACAAGAGTATTGGATTGATATACCATAACAATCCAATCATTACTTTAACGAGGAACATAATACACCCAACTGAACATGATAAATAACAACATACATGAGTTTATAAAGCAACACGTTTTCTACTCAATTATCGATATGCGATAAACCGACGCTTCTTATTAGAGTTAATTGCATGATTCGTTCTTGTGGGTTGCTCGATTTAACGTATCCGATTTGGTCATTTGACACTAGTTCAGTATCGGGTTTAGTCTCTATCAGAACTAGTGGTCAAGAGATCAAATTTGATACGTGTCAAAATCACAAAAAGATAATTCACTATAAAAAGTTTGTAAGTAACAATTTTGTTAAACGTGACAAACCACAAGATCATCAATATAGTCTACAAAATTATTCATCTAAAGTTAATGTCATATATGTTTAATAGTTATATGTAAAATTTTACTTCCCCCTTTCAAAAGTAATGTCCCCAATTGATTTTTCGGTATTTTTCTTTCAATTTTTACCTTAATTTTTTGGGCAAATAGCATAAAAAGGTACCCATCTTATGCTTAAATTCAATTAAAGGTACAATCTTTTTTTTTTCTCTTTTTTGAGGTATCGAACTTTTTTTCTTTTGTAGTTGGGTAATTAACAAATTTTAAGGTTATATATTGACGATCGTTTACTTTATTATAGCATCGTTAGTCCTTTATATTAGCGATACTTTAAAATAAACTCAAAAAACATTTTTTGTAGTTTTCGACCATTTTGTCCGTTTTCTATTTTTTCTGTCTAATTTTTACCGTTTTCGTTCGCTTTTTATATCGTTTGCCCGTTTTTACAATGTTTGTTAGTTGATATGAGTGTATTTACTCATATCATTTGTAGCTTAAAACATTGAAATAATGCATTAAATGTATAAAATATGCCTTGGATATGCATGTTTCTTGTTTTCATGTGTGTAGGTACCAAGTTCGTGAAAACCGATGAAAACCGGCACGAGATTGATGAAAAAGATCGAGGAAGCCAAAACCGAGCTCAACTTTAGAGGATTTTATCTTTTATCAAGTTAACAAGCCAAGTGGGTCCCACATGGGCTTATTGGGCCTGAAAAGCCCAATAATGGATGTTAAGTGGATAAATTTTTGACAAGTCAAATTGAAGGCCCAATATGGGTTAATGATACACGAATGAAGTGTGTATTGGATTTAAGCCCAATAGTGAAATGAAATGAAGGAATAAAGGAATGATTTTTGGGCCTGAAGCCCATTGCTCACTATGATGAAACGTTTAAAAATCATGGGCCTAGGGTTGAGATGAAATTTACTTCACTTTTCACGTTTATATTAAACGTGTCCCATTTACCAACTCTTAAATAAAACAAACTGACCCCCATTTTCACCTTACCCATACATCTTTATTATCCTCCACACTCATTTTACCTCGTTACAAACAAAGTTCCATTCTTCTTCCCCAACTCCATTTTTACCCTAAAAACCTGCTAAGAGTCTACTGTTCATCAAACCCTAAATGGGTAAAAAGGTCAAAATAAATTGGGGGTTCTTATTTATTCTTTTAATTCACATAAAAAGAAATAAAACCCCCCATTTTAAGGACGAGAATGATAGGAACGGGAGAGATACGTGGCTTCGTCTCATTGGATTCAACACGTCATTAGTCTATTCCAGCCAATCACAGGCCAAAGAAGAAACACAACTAGCACACGGATGCCACGTTGGCGATCCGTGTGCTACTGTGACTCATATCCACCCTCAGATTAAAGAAAGAGAAAAAGATGAGAAGATCGAAGGCTCAAAATTGAAAGGAATATTCTCAAGGAAATCCGCATATTCACACAAGGATGCCCTTGGGGGGGCTATAAATACTCCCAATTTCTTGTGTAAAAATCATCCCTTCTTTTACTTTATTATTATGCTGTCGAAATAGTTGTAGGTTTTAATTTTGTATTTCTTTTTTTTTTAAATATTTGTAATATTCGCTGATTATTAATAAAAGTTTAGTTGATTTGGTTCTGAATCGTGTCTCACTTTGATTTTTCTTTACTGCTTTGATTTGATATATGAATTAATTGCTATTTACTATTTCACAATATAATATTTGATAAATTAAGTTTAATCCAATCAATGGATTGGACTTGATTTTGGAAGTTTAAGATTGGATAAAATCTTTCCCTACTGGAAAGGTTTAAAAGAATTTGTTTAGCTCGATTGGAGTTGGTGATTCGAATGGTTTGATGTTTTGGTGGTTATTGGAGGTTCGGTTTACGGTTTTTAAGGTTGCTCAGCGCACACCTTCTCCCCAATGGCAATCTCCAAAAGGTGAGTTTATCTTTTAATTTTAATGCTATTTACAAGTGATGTGATCTAATTGAAACGAATTGATGGTTTGTGTGGTTATTGTTTAATGTTTGTTGAATAATTGTTATAGTTTGATTATTTCTGAATATAGTATTAATCTGTTTTGCTTTAATTTTCTTTGTTTCCTTGTTACTGTCTATTTTTTATTAGGATGTTAAACTACTCTTGTTGAATATGGAATGATTACTGATGAGTTTGATTTAATTGAAGTTTTAGTTTGAACTGATAAATCTGTTTAGTTGGAATGTTTACATATGACTGATTTGCATGATTGATTCAGTCTGGTATGCATGAATCTGATGAATGCTTGTTATTTTAGTTTTTTTTTAATGCACCCTGCTTTATATGTTTATGAGTTACTGATTTATGCTGATTTGTTTTATATTTGGGTTAAGCTTGTTTTAGTTTATCTGCTAAACTTGGATTGATTAATTTGAATAAGTTACATCAGCATTGTGTTGAGTTTTGTAATGGTTTAAATCTGTTACTTATTTGCTGAATGTTTGAAGTTATGAAACTGAATTTGTAAATGTTTTTCTTTGCTTTATGATTCGCTTGCTAAATGCATAACTGATTTAAGCTGGTATTGATTGAGTTTATTTCAGTATGTTTCTGGTCGTAATCTACTATAGTTTCTGCTTTGTTAGATGTTGATTTTGCTTGCTGAATCGATGTTCTTAGTGTGCTTGAATTGTTAAACTGACTGCATATTAGTTTAGATTTTTTTTTGCTTATCAGTTTTACTAAGCTGATAAGTCCATAAAGTTGTTGTCCTCACAGCTTTTCATAATAAGCTTATTAATAAGCTCCTAAAAAGTCTTCCCTAAGGCTTTTCTGATTCTTTTGTCAAAAAGAATTTAATTCCAAAAAAAAATTGTCATCTGCAGGTCTCGAAGTCGAGACCTGCCCTTCACCATTACTACGTGTTAACCAACTGGGCTAAGGTCCCTTTTGAGTTTACTTCTCTTAATTAGATTAATATAGGGTATTTTAATTCTAGCAGTTTTATATTTTGTAAGGATTTATCACGTTTAATTTTTATTAATTTCTTTTAATTTTAATTAAAATAAAATCTCAACAAGTAGTTTAAATAATATAAAAAAAAAGAAAAAAAAATAAATAAAAGGATAAAAATGGTTTTATTTAAATAGTTTAATTAGTTTAAATTTTATTTTTATAACTTTAGACTTAATAAAAATATAGCTTTTTATTAGATTTGTTTTAAAGTAAATTTTAATAATAAAGTAAATTAGTGTAAAATCTTTTTCATAAAGTAGAATTATTATTTTTAATTAGTTTAATTTTTAAATAGTTTTAATTTTAAATAATTAATTGTTAGATTTATTTTAAATAGGCGGGGTTTAACGATTCATGCACTTTAGGGTAAAGTTAAATAGCGTAAAATTCGTAGTTTTTAATTGTAGTTTAAAAACCACAAACCAATTCAAATCGATTGTCCAAATCAAATCAAAACGTCTCAAATTCATAAGATCTTCGTGTACAACGAACTCGACTCACTCACGTGTTTAATTGAATTCGTCATTGGTATTATTGGACTATTACTTTTTCCTAAAGGTAATTTTCTAATTTACCCTATAACGTATCAAATTATCACTATACATATCTCCGCACATCAAAAATTTTGGCGCCGCTGCCGGGGATCTTGTGTACGATTCGTCTTTGTGGAGATTTGTTGATCGTGGATTTGAAGACCCTTTCCGTCCTCGGAAAGTTTTGTTATTTTTTCTATTAAGTAGTATGTATCGTTTTTCTTGTTTTTTGTGAATAATATATTGTATTACGTAGAACAATAATTTTACATATCTTTCAAATAAGCCTTAGTTGGGATTTCATCACCTAGCTATTGTATTCGAACCCAAAACAAAAATAAAGGCAAAATAGATAAATACTAATAAGAAGTTTGAACTCGATTTATACAAACTATAAGGTGGGTATAAGGCGACGTGCTATAAAAGGCCGTCTAAGGAAAAGGTTTTTAAGTGCTTTGTACCACCTCGTTTCCCCGCTTGCTTGTGCGTATATTGAGAGGGACAACCTATTATTGGTTTGCCGACTCAAGTAGTAATAAATCTTATTTTTTGTAGTTTACTTATTGAACCTCGAGACGTTTAGGTTTTCACCTATCGTTTCAAAGTCGACCGAGGGTAATTTACTTCCATAGTAGTTATCCTTATTCCTTGTTTTTTATCGATCATTATTGATTGAGCAATACCAAATAAAAATACCAAAAATAATCTTCTTCTTGTCTAATTTCTTTTCTTCAATCCTCTAAATTCTCGTCTTTGTAGTGTATGCAATTACGTTCTTCTCGTCTTGTGATTGATTTTAATAGGCTTGAAAATATTCCTCGTAGAAATAGAAATCGTCAACAACGAATAGTGGAACCCGAGATTCCACCTATTGTTGTAGAGATGGCCGATAACCGAACAATGGAGGAATTGCTCCGTGCACCCACCGAAGGGTATGGGGAAGCAATCGTTGTGCCGGCTATTTTGGCGGATCATTTTGAGATTAAGACGGGTCATCGCTCATTCGTGCCGACCAATTTCGTGGCAATGAGACCGATAGCCCGCATTCTCACATTCGGAATTTTAATCGAATTACCTCGACTCTCAAGTTTAGAGATGTTCCGAATGACGTGATTAAGCTCATGCTTTTTCCGTACTCGCTCGAGGGTAATGCTAAGCTTTGGTATGAGAAAGAACCACCGGGTTCGATTTTAACTTGGGATGATTTAGTGTCAAAGTTTATGAATTATTTCTTTCCACAGTCCAAGACAACACACTTTAAAAATGAGATCACTAGATTCGAACAAAAAGTGCATGAATCGTTTGGGGTTGCTTGGGAAAGATTTAAGGATTTGTTAAGACAATGTCCACACCACGGTTTCTCGAAATTGCATCAAATAAATACTTTTTATAATGGGCTTAATATGATTGAACAAGATTCTTTAAATGCCGCCGCGGGTGGTAATCTTTTAAGAAAAACACCGAGAGACGCGTGGAGAATAATTGAGGATAAGTCTAGAGCACAATATTCACGAAACACACCGGTTGTTTCCAATGTGAATTCATCTAATCCCGAGATTTCTATATTGGACTCTAAGATTGATAGTGGATTTGCGACTTTGTTGAGTGAGATTAGGAAGAATCCTCATGGATCGATTAATATGATTGAGAATGTTTGTGTATCATGTGGTGGAGCACATCCTAATTATGCTTGTTTGAACACGGGTTTTGATCAAGCTAGTGCTTTTGCCGCGACGGGAACTTATGGCTCCAACGGTCAAGTTCCTCGCCAAAATCATGTTGCTCCACCGGGGTTTCCACCGGTTCAAAATAGGTACAACAATGGTAATAATGGGAATAATTTTAACCGTGGTAACCAAGGGAATTATAATCGAGGAAATGGGTTTAATGCTAATCAAAACAATCAAGGTTTTCAAGGGAATAATCAAAATGATTTGTCAAGCTACATTAAAACGAATGAGGCAAATTTGAAGGCTTTTCAAAATAATCTTCAAGGACAAATGGCAACTTTGAAAAACGAGTTTCAAAATACGATTAAAGGGCAAAATAATAAGATTGAGCTTAATCAACAAAGGCTAGAACAAAACCAAACCTGTTTTGAGCAAAGGTTAGAGAAAAGTCATAATCGTATGCAACAAAGTTTAGAACAAGGTCAAAATAAATTGCTTTCTATGTTTGAGGGATTCATGTCTAAACCGTCATCTTCTTCGGGTTGCTTACCTAGTAATACCATTCCAAACCCGAAGGGAGAGCTTAAGGCCGTAACCGTTTATGATGATTATGAGAATTTAGATGAAGTTGAAGTGATTGAGTTTAAGCCTCCACCTAAGGAAACTTTCCTAGAAGTTACTAAGGCTACTTTGAATGTGATTAGTACCTCGGTTTTCTTTGATTTCTTTCCCGAGAAGTATAAAGATCCGGGTCAATTCTTGATACCTTGTGTTTTCAATGAGCTTGGGGTTTGCAAAGGCCTAGCCGATCTAGGAGCTAGCATTAACATCATGCCCCTAGCCCTTTGGAAGACCATTGATTATGCACCTCTTAGTACCACTCGAATGATCATTGAGCTTGCTAATGGAACCACCACTCGACCGGTTGGTATAGCGGAAAATGTCATTATGAAAGTGGGAAACTTCTTGTACTTAGCCGATTTTGCTATAGTCGATTATGAGACCAATCCTCGTGTGCCAATTATTCTAGGAAGACCATTTTTGTGCACGGCCAATGTTTTAGTTGATATGAGGAAAGAGGAAATTAAATTGTTTTATGGAGATAAAAGCATTGTTTTTAAACCGGAAAAGATTCCAAGATTTGCTCCTAAGAAAATTGAAAGTGTTAAGCTTGTTGAAACAATTGAAAATGATAAGAAAGCTCTTTTTGATAAAGGTGTCTTTCCGATTTTGGAAACTTCTAATTGTGATAAAGGAAAGTTAAAATCAAATGAAGAAGCTTGCTTTGTTGAAACATGTTGTAACCTTTCCTCATCTACACTTACTCCACACGAGGACGATAAGATTGAAAAACAAATAGATGATTACTTAAGTGAGCCATTCGATGCTAGTGAGTTTGTTAACGAGAATTTTGATCCCGAGAGTGATATTGCTTTAACTGAACAATCTTTGAAAATGGACTCATTTTCACTCTCTTCTATGGATCATGTTGATGTTCCTAAGGCACAATCTTCAATTGAAGAGCCTTTGATTCCTAACTTCACACCGAGTGAGGTTAGTGACTATTCATGTGATAAGTTCATCGATGAACTTTTTGCTATCCTTGATCCACTTCCACGGGGAAGTGAAGACGTTTCCGATCTCGAGATCGAACGTGATTCTTGTGTTTTACCTACCATTCTCGAGGAATTCGCCGATGAATTGCCTTCAAATGAGAATGATGATCTTGTATCCGAATGTGACACACTCGATACTTTGTCGGATATGTCTTGTGATGACAAGGATGAAGACACTTTCGTGACTTACTCAAATCCTCTTTTTGAAGTTTCATTGAACAATAATCCATTGTTTCAAGAGGATTTTGAGAGCATCATACCTCATACATCTCACAACCTTTGTGATGATGATCTTCTTATGAAGGAGGTTGATGAGTTTCTTTATATAGACATTGCTTCGGAATTTGAGGAAGAGTCTAATGACGGTGATGAAGACTCTTGGTTTGATCACCCGATTTATGATGATGACAATGTTGACCCGGAGGGAGAAATTAGTTTTGATCCTATTATCCTTCCCACTCGCTTTGATCTTAATGTGCGGGTTTTCCATGCGACTCGTTTTGAGTACCATGACCCCTTTATTCACATTCATAAGAGTGAAAAGGTCAACAAAGTCATGCAAGTTGAAACCACTATGGTTGAGACTTTTGTATCACCATTATTATGTGCTTCATATGACTTAGGATTAGCATGGGGGGACGACACCTTGTTGTCTATTCCTTTCTCCACCGAGGACGAGGTATTCGACCCCGGAATCTTCGATTTAGGGAAATCTCGGCCTTTCACCGATGCAATAATTGAAAGAATTTTTAATCATCTTGGTTCGAGTTTATCTCGTGGAGCATGCTACATCCATACGATTGTTTGTGACTACCATCTCTTAATTAGATTAATATAGGGTATTTTAATTCTAGTAGTTTTATATTTTGTAAGGATTTGTCACGTTTAATTTTTATTAATTTCTTTTAATTTTAATTAAAGTAAAATCTCAACAAGAAGTAGTTTAAATAATATAAAAAAAAGAAAAAAAAATAAATAAAAGGATAAAAATGGTTTTATTTAAATAGTTTAATTAGTTTAAATTTTATTTTTATAACTTTAGACTTAATAAAAATATAGCTTTTTATTAGATTTGTTTTAAAGTAAATTTTAATAATAAAGTAAATTAGTGTAAAAGCTTTTTCATAAAGTAGAATTATTATTTTTAATTAGTTTAATTTTTAAAGTTTTAATTTTAAATAATTAATTGTTAGATTTATTTTAAATAGGCCGGGTTTAACGATTCATGCACTTTTGGGTAATTTTAAATAGCTTAAAATTCGTAGTTTTTAATTGTAGTTTAAAAACCACAAACCAATTCAAATCGATTGTCCAAATCAAATCAAAACGTCTCAAATTCATAAGATCTTCGTGTACAACGAACTCGACTCACTCACGTGTTTAATTGAATTCGTCATTGGTATTATTGGACTATTACTTTTTCCTAAAGGTAATTTTCTAATTTACCCTATAACGTATCAAATTATCACTATACATATCTCCGCACATCATTAGTCTTTCACAGTTTCTGACTGTGTTTGTCCATTTTTGAACCGTTCTCGACCCTCTTTAACCGTTTTCGCCCCTTCTGGGCCGTTCTCGTCCATTTTTACAAATTTCGACCATTTCCAACTGATTTTTACTTTACGACTGTTCTTCATCGCTTTTGATAATTTTCATCTTTTTTACCGTTTTTACCTCTTTAGATGGTTTCCGTCTTTTGTTTATCGTTTTCGACATTTTTTTTTGCCGTTTTTGACTGCATCCGCTCTTTTTTTATTGTTTTTATTCGTTAAAAAATAGGAAAAAATGGTCGAAAACGATAAAAGAATGGTTGAAACAATAAAAAGAATGTGAAGAGTAAAAAGGGACGAAACGGTTGAGAGTAGTAAAAATCGGACAAAACGGTCAAAAGCAATCGAAAACGATAAAAAACTGACGAAATTGTAAAAAATGACAGAAAATGGTAAAAAATGAAAAAAAAAACCCGGTAAAAACCAGGCGAAAATGGTAGAAAAAGAACGAAAATTGTAAAAATTGGATTTGAAGTTAATTACAAAGGTTCGTTAGTATAAAACACTAACGATGCAATAATAAAGTAAACGTTCGTTATTATATAACTTTCAAACTTGTTAATTGTCCAACAATGCAAGAAGAATAAATATTGATACCTTAAATTGAGAAAAAATAAGATGAGTACCTTTAATTGAATTTGAGCTTAAGATGGATACCATTTTTTTTCAATTTACCCTAATTTTTTGTGTTTTGTTTATATAATACTTAATGAAAAATTATACTAATAAAAATACATTTAAAAGCTAATCAATTCGTATATATATTTCATTTAGCATTCTATAACACAAACAAAAATACGTCTAAGTTAGAAGAAATTGATTGGAACTAGGGTGTCCATCGATTCGGTTCTCAGGTTGCTCGGTTTAAATGGGTGACTTTTTTTTAGTCAACCCGAAACGAAAATGAACCGAAAACTAAATTTGAATTCGATTTTGTTTTCGGGTTTATCCGAATTTTTCTAAGAAACATATAATTATACAAATATTTAGCAAAAATAATTTGTTTCGAATATAAAAATTGTTTTTATATCAGGATTAAATTGTAATAAGCGTTTTATATATATTAGGATTAAATTAAAATCTAATAACAAACCCAGAAACCAAATTTGTAGTTTGGTTCGGTTATCACTCAAAACTCAAATTCTATTTTTGATTCGGTTCTAGTTCGAGTCTAATTTTCGATTTTTTGAGTCAAACCCAAATTATGAACACCTCTGATTAGAACAGTCAATGATAATATTAGGACGGAAGTTTTTCTGTAGTATATGTTTTTAAAACTTTTTTGTTTGACATAACTGCATGGAAACCTACGACGACCTTGACCCTAAAACCTGTCGCACAAACAAATTAAGTGGTGATGCGTAGAAGTAGTTAAATTAGGAAGCACATATAATTGCAACACCACCACATGTTAAAACACATGACCTTGAATGACAAATATTGTTTCAATCGACAAACCGAATATGAAACCACAAGACCTGCATGCATGGACATAAACAAATCTGAAACCCTTTGAAGTAAGCTCTCCTAAAACATTTCTGCAACAATATTAGTTCTACCTTTTCAACAAGCACCACATATTAACAATCAATTGTTTCAAGGCAGAACACTACTACACAAACAGCCTTTACCCACGGAAATTTTCCCACAGAACAAAAACCGTGGGAAATTTGACACGGATTTCCCACGGATTTCCCACAGAAATAACAAAAAAAAATTCCGTGGGAAATTACCCACGGATTTCCCACAGAAGCATTGACCAAGGTTTTCCGTGGGAAAGTCGTGTCAAATTACCCACGGACTTCCCACGGATTGCAAATTACCCACTGATTTCCCACGGATTACAAAACTATTTTAGTTATTTTACACATCCGTGGGAAAGCTGTGGCAAATTACCCACGGATTTCCCACGGTATACACATTATTATTATTATTTATCTATCCGTGGGAAATCCATGGGTAATTTACCCACGGATTTCCCACGGACAACGTATTATTTTATTATTTATTAATCCGTGGGAAATCCGTGGGTAATTTACCCACGGATTTCCCACGGATAACATATTATTTTATTATTTATCCATCCGTGGGAAATCCGTGGGTAATTTACCCACGGATTTCCCACGGACAACATATTATTTTATTATTTATCCATCCGTGGGAAATCCGTGGGTAATTTACCCACGGATTTCCCACGGACAACATATTATTTTATTATTTATCCATCCGTGAGAAATTCGTGGGTAATTTACCCACGGATTTCCCATGAACAACATATTATTATATTATTTATCCATCCGCGGGAAATCCGTGGGTAATTTACCCACGGATTTCCCACGGATTTCCCACGGAAAACATACTATTTTATTATTTATCCATGCGTGGAAATCCGTGGGTAATTTACCCACGGGTTTCCCACGGATTACAAATTTCCCACGGTTTTCCCACGTATTTTCCACATATTACCCACATATTTCCCACGGACTACCAATATTTTGTGATTTATACATCCGTGAGAAAGTTGATAAAAATTTATTCAATAAAACATACAACTTACATTATAAAGTCGATAAAAAGTTAAACAATAAAACAAACGAATCATATTACAAAGTCGAAAAACATACGAATTTGAACATCTCGTGTAAAACGAGACCCTATCGACTACTAATTTGAACATCTCGTATACAATGATACCTCATCGACTACTAATTTGAACATCTTGTATGCAACGATACCTTATCGACTACTCATATGAATATCTCGTCTACAACGATACCCTATCGACTACTAATTTGAAAATCTCGTGTACAACGATACCTTATCGACTACTCATTTGAACATCTCGTGACAACGATACCCTATCGACTACTCATTTGAACATCTCATGTACAATGATACCTTATCGAGTACTAATTTGAACATCTCGTATACAACGATACCTTATCAACTACTAATTTAAACATCTCGTGTACAACGATACCTTATCGACTACTCATTTGAACATCTCGTTTACAACGATACCCTATCGACTACTCATTTGAACATCTCATGTACAACGATACCCTATCGACTACTCCTTTGAACATCTCGTATACAACGATACCCTTTGAACATCTCGTATCGACTACTCCTTTGAGCATCTCGTATACAACGATACCCTTTGAACATCTCGTATACAGAGATACCCTATCGACTACTCCTTTGAACATCTCGTATACAACGATAACCTATCGACTACTAATTTGAACATCTCGTGTAAAACGAGACCCTATCGACTACTAATTTGAACATCTCGTATACAATGATACCTCATCGACTACTAATTTGAACATCTTGTGTGCAACGATACCTTATCGACTACTCATATGGATATCTCGTCTACAACGATACCCTATCGACTACTAATTTGAAAATCTCGTGTACAACGATACCTTATCGACTACTCATTTGAACATCTCGTGTACAACGATACCCTATCGACTACTCATTTGAACATCTCATGTACAACGATACCCTATCGACTACTCCTTTGAACATCTCGTATACAACGATACCCTTTGAACATCTCGTATCGACTACTCCTTTGAGCATCTCGTATACAACGATACCCTTTGAACATCTCATATACAGAGATACCCTATCGACTACTCCTTTGAACATCTCGTATACAACGATAACCTATCGACTACTAATTTGAACATCTCGTGTAAAACGAGACCCTATCGACTACTAATTTGAACATCTCGTATACAATGATACCTCATCGACTACTAATTTGAACATCTTGTATGCAACGATACCTTATCGACTACTCATATGAATATCTCGTCTACAACGATACCCTATCGACTACTAATTTGAAAATCTCGTGTACAACGATACCTTATCGACTACTCATTTGAACATCTCGTGTACAACGATACCCTATCGACTACTCATTTGAACATCTCATGTACAATGATACCTTATCGAGTACTAATTTGAACATCTCGTATACAACGATACCTTATCAACTACTAATTTAAACATCTCGTGTACAACGATACCTTATCGACTACTCATTTGAACATCTCGTTTACAACGATACCCTATCGACTACTCATTTGAACATCTCATGTACAACGATACCCTATCGACTACTCCTTTTAACATCTCGTTACAACGATACTCTTTGAACATCTCGTATCGACTACTCCTTTGAGCATCTCGTATACAACGATACCCTTTGAACATCTCGTATACGGAGATACCCTATCGACTACTCCTTTGAACATCTCGTATACAACGATAACCTATCGACTACTAATTTGAACATCTCGTGTAAAACGAGACCCTATCGACTACTAATTTGAACATCTCGTATACAATGATACCTCATCGACTACTAATTTGAACATCTTGTGTGCAACGATACCTTATCGACTACTCATATGAATATCTCGTCTACAACGATACCCTATCGACTACTAATTTGAAAATCTTGTGTACAACGATACCTTATCGACTACTCATTTGAACATCTCGTGTACAACGATACCCTATCGACTACTCATTTGAACATCTCATGTACAACGATACCCTATCGACTACTCCTTTGAACATCTCGTATACAACGATACCCTTTGAACATCTCGTATACAGAGATACCCTATTGACTACTCCTTTGAACATCTCGTATACAACGGACACTCCTTTGAACATCTCGTATACAACGATACCCTATCGACTACTCATTTGAACATCTTATGTACAACGATAACCTATCGACTACTAACTTGAACATCTCGTGTAGAACGATACCCTATCGACTACTAATTTTAACATCTCGTATACAATGATACCTTATCGACTACTAAATTGAACATCTCGTGTGCAACGATACCTTATCGACTACTCATATGAATATCTCGTCTACAACGATACCCTATCGACTACTAATTTGAAAATCTCGTGTACAACGATACCCTATCGACTACTCATTTGTACATCTCGTGTACAACGATACCCAATCGACAACTCCTTTGAACTTCTCTTATACAACAATATCTTATCAACAACTCCTTTGAACATCCCGTTTACAATGATACCATTTGAAAATCTCGTATCAAATACTCCTTTGAACATCTCTTATACATCGATAGCTATCGGATACTCCTTTGAAAATCTCGTATACAAGGATGATACCCTATCAATTACTTTGTTAACATTTAGTATGTCTATTGATGTATTTCATGTCGACATGCGGATGTGTAATGTGTGAAGGTTAATCTATATCAATAAAAGTAAAAAGTAACGATCATGTCCGTGGGAAAGTCGTGGGTAATTTCCCACAGATTTCCCACGGACATAACAAATCCGTGGGAAATTTGTGGGTAATTACCCACATATTTCTCACAAAAAAATATCCGTGGGTACTTACCTAACTTTATAACAATTATAAAAAAATAACCGTGGGAAAATAGTGGGTAATTTCCCACTGACTTGCCACAAAAAAATTTCATAAATATTTTCACTATCTCGCTTATGTTTTCCCAAACTTAAAATGCCCCGCCTATATTGTTTTCCCCAAAACTTAAACACTTTCACTTTTAGGTTTTCTGCCTAAAAACACATCTCACATCCCCATCTTATCTTCTTAATCTCATCTGGGGTTCGGGAAAAAGGGTTCACCATCATCACCTCCAAATTCCCTTTACTAATATCCTCCAAATCCATTTCCTTTTTAAAATCTCATTTCAAATTCATCACTCACAACCAAAAACCAATCCAAAAACCCATCATAATTTCTTGATTGAAATTAGGGGTTTTTTCTTTCAAGAATCTGAATCTTGATTGTAATTTTTTTTTAATAAAAATTGTCAAATAGATCAATTGCAATCTGGGTTTTTTGAATTAGGGTTTCAATTGCAATAAAAATTAAATCTTGATCAAAACTAGGGTTTCATTTAAACATAATTATTTCTCAAAATTGGTCAAATTTAATCAGTCAAGAACACTCTAAATCAAAAACCCAGATAGAATCTGATCTGGGTTTTTGTTAATTAGGGGTTCTATTGCACAAAATTGAAATTTGAGTGAAATTAGGGTTTTGAATTTGGGGGAAATGGATGGGTGGAGGATAACAGCGAGTCCACGGCCGTGTCTCGGACGGTGAGTAGTTGTGAAGAAATGACGTCGTAGTGAAGGGTTAGTGAATAGTGTTAAGAAGCTTTTTAAGAGGGAGATTAGTTCTAAGAGAGATCGCGGGTTTAGAATGTGTGATTCCTTATTAATCTGATGAGCTTGAAGTTGAAGTTAAAAAGTAGCAAAGAAGTGGAGCTGCTAATTTAGAAGTACTGGTGTTATTATAATTATTATGTTAATTTTATTTATTAAAAAAATGAAGGTTTTGGAATAAATTTGTGTTTTTTTGTGCAGGTATTGAAAGATAAAAAATGAAAGGTAATCTTGCTGATAAAAAAAGCTTTATAAAGAGTTTGGGTAATGCTGCTGCCAAAGCCAAGAAAGTGAGTTTTTTCATCTATTGCTTTATATCATTTCTGTTTTTGGACGCATAATTGCTACTCTGGCAACAAGAGGCAGAGCAAACAAGCTCATCTTGTATTTTGTTTTTCTCATGGATATACAGAGCTATTATTAAGTTCAATCACTACGAAAAAACCAATACTTGGGGGAGCTCTCATATAGATTGATATTCTGATTTTTTTCGTCATATGTCACAAATCCAAGTTGCCTATTATCATCATCTGCTAGTTTCTACATTTACACATCAAATCCATCGCTGTAGTGATTGGTTTATTGATTCTGATATAGTGTAATGAGTAGCAATAGCTGTATCATAGGCTGGTAGACCAAGTAATATTGCTTAGATTAAATTGTTATGCTCTTGTACAATTGTTGTTGCATATATGTGTATAGGCATTCCTGAATAAAATCGTAGGCTAAATCAAAATCATATGAGCAAATTTGTTATGCATTCCTCAGTCATATGAGCAATATGATTGTCTGATTTATGATTTAAAATCAGCAAAAACAGATTATGGCTCTGATTATTAGAATGTCTAATATAGTCTATAACCTTGATTACAACTTATTCTCTTATTCTAATTATGTAATATGTCATAATCATATTCAGGAGGAGTTCCGGGTTGCAGTTTTCAGAAACAAGAAACAAGCAAAATCTAGTTGGAGACAGGGTATGTTAATGTCATTAACGTGAACTTCGTTCTTTGTTTCATATTCTGGTCACTATGGACAGGCAGATACAGTGCTGATGTTACGGGTGGAGATGCTGCTGTTGAATTGACAAGGCGTTGTAGGCATGAAGCTGCTGCTATAGGTGATCTAATATTCATCTATGGTGGTTTGCGTGGAGGTAAGACCTGATCCAACATTGTACATGCTCGTACTTATTTAAAAGATGGCTAATTTTTTGGGTCTTTTGACTTAAGCACTTTGCTTTGTATATTATCTTCAGAAAGGAATAATTACTCAATGTATGTCTCATATGCGGTGGCTTATTTCGTTTTTCTTCCGTTACAGGTGTATTGTTAGATGATCTTTTAGTTGCCGAAGACCTGGCTGTTGCTGAAATGACATCAGCAGCATCACATGCAGCAGCTGCAGCTGCATCCTCCAATTCACAGGTAGGGAGGTTACCTGGACGGTATAGATTCGGTGATGACAGAACGAGGGGCGAATTCTGAAGCAGATGCTGATGGTGCAGTTGTGCTTGGGGATCCTGTTGCCCCACCAGCAAATGGTGACATGTATGCAGATGTCAGCACCGATAATGCTATGCTTCGAGGCTCAAGGTAGTTTTAGAAAGTTTCATTCCTGATTAACTTTAGTTAGCAATTTCGAGCCATTACTTCTAAAAGGGGATCGAGTAACCAGGCTGAAAGTCGTCACTGTCTATCATTAATGCGTACAATCTCCTATATATATTTACATAATAGAGTTTATATTTTTTAATGAACAGACTGAAGTGTGTTCGTGAATTTGGAGCTTTTTTAAAGAACATAAAAAAATTATTTACGTCAATGTTCCCCACTATGACTTATTCTAAAACGACCGCTTTCACCGGAAACCTGGTGTGACCTGAGACACAACCCGCCCATTTTACAATCTTGAATTGACTTGTACTAGTTGAAGGGTGCGTATAAGATTGAAATCGAGTGTATCATGTTAATATGCAGGAGACTTAGCAAAGAAGTTGAATACTTGGTTGAGGCATCAGCAGCAAAAGCTGAGGCCATTGTTAAAACCCTTGCTGCTGCAAAAGCATGCCAGTCGAATGGAAAAGTTGATTTGCCTGATAGGGATCGTGGAGCAGAGGCTACTCCTAGTGGGAAACAAATATCCACCTTAATAAAGCCAGAACTTGATGTAAAATGATGATGCCTGGCCATCGTGACTCAAACCTGCAGAAGGAATCAAACGGATACATCCCAAAAGCGGTTGTATGTGCTTTGACAGTTTTGGGAAATTTCATTGGAGCCATAGGGTCTGGTGGTACTGGAATCTTGCTTGCAGTTACAATCATTTATCAGTTACAATCATATATATGAGTACTTTGAGACATTTTATAAAATTTTACTTTAACTTTGTAATTTGGATGCTATATAAATTGCTTAGATTCACATATTTTGAAATATAATTTGAAATTATTTGCTTCTATTTTTGATAATTGTGTCTCTTTTAGTATTGTTGTGCATGTATTCCCGTCGGTGTATCTCAATTTTCTAGTAGCAGATTGTGGAAAATGATTGCTAAAATTTGTGTGAAATCCGTGGGAATATGTCGGTGAGAAATTCGTGGGAATATGTCCGTGGGAAATAACTGTGGGAAATATGTGGGAAACATATGGGAATATGGTTGTTAAAACTTGTGGGAAATCTGTGGGAAAATGGTTGTGGGAAATCCGTTGGAAAAAAGTTCGTGGGAAATCCGTGGGAAAAAATCTCTCCTTGAATGTTAAAAATGGGTGATAAAAACCGTGGGAAATCCGTGGGAAAATGGTCAACGCTCTGTGGGAAATTCCGTGGGAAAATATTTACCCACGATGTTTTTACAAACGGAACAATTCCGTGGGAAATCCGTGGGTAAGGGCCCTTTCCCACTGGATTTCCCACGGAACTTGCTGTGGGTAAAGACTGTTTTTCTAGTAGTGGAAGCTGCAAAGTAATTTGTCAAGATTTGTGGTCACGGTGTGGTTGTTCGTAGTGCTTGTGCTCGTTTCAAGCTACACTGCAACATTAAGTTCGCTATTAACTGTTGATCAAATTCAGTTAGCATCAAAGAGAGGTTTAATTGTTTACACTTATGATACCTCTGTACTGGGAGTCGTAAGTGGGAGTTTCAAAAAAGAGAATGTAGTTAAGCTAAATTATTTACTAAAAGCAGAATATTATGCTGATGTTTTGTCACGTGGGAGTAAGAAAGGTGGTGCCGATGCAATTGTTGCCGAAATTCCTTACATTAAGGAATTCCTTGTTAAGTATCCAACTGGCTACACCGTGGCCCCCTATGAAGTTACCACGAATGGCTTTGGCAATTCGTGAGTCTCCTAACTGATGTTTGACTTTATAAATTAATCTCTTTCAAGATCGTCATAGTAATGTTAGCTATAACTTGCAGCCATTCCCGTTAGGTTCACCCTGGGCCCCTTTGATCTCGACACAGATTGCCAAACTACGAGAAGACGGTACTCTAAAGATGTTGGAGAATAAGTGGCTTAATCCAGAATCAAAGGAGGTTGCACCTTTGCAGAAAGTTCTAAACTTTAAAGGGTTGTGTGGTCTATTTCTGATAAGTGGAGTGTCAATGGCAGCTGCTCTATTTCTATACATGCTTTATTACATTCATGACAAATGGCATTTCAACTATGCAATGTTGGCTGGGGGAAAGTTAGCTTTCATTATGAAGTTACTCGCAGTTAGAACTGCTAATGCAGTTGCAGAAAGATGATCAAACAAAAATTACTACTATGCCAGTGCTAAATGCTAATCATAGATAATACTATTGTTACTGTTAGCTAATAAGGCCTATTAGTCCGAACCACTTGTTTAGGCCCATTTATGTTTTAGGGTTTTCTTATTGTGCAGTCTATTTAATGTCTTGTCTCTGTAATATATCAATTCAATAATACAGATTTTTGTTTGTTCATTAGTTTAAGTTTGTTTGGTTATGGTAGGCCTTACTGAGTGGTGAATTTTTTTTATTGGTTGATATGAATTTAAGATTTGTTAAAGAAGTTATGTTTTACTATAGTTGTTTGTGAAGCTGTTCTGCACGAAAAAAAGGGATCTTTGATGGAATGCATTTTCTCGTGTAATGTTTGGCTCAGAAATTCGTATTGTCTTGCAATTGAGTGGTGTTGGGTATTGGTATTAATAATAATGAGTTCGGTTTGGAAGTTGTTTGTTTGGGTTCGATGGTTTTAACTATTGATAGTTTTGCTCGTTTGGTATCCGCTACGAGTATTGGTATTTGCATCGGTTTACAATAGATTATTGTTAGTTAGTTTGGTTTTGGATTGATGTTGGTGAGGGTGATGTTATAGTCTTAACTAATCCGACTATGTCTTGAGTAGTTATGTGATGTTACTTTTAATGCTTTGCTAGCCTTCAAATGTAACCCTCAACTCAACAAATACTTCTTAACGAAAATGATTAGAATGGGGGGAGCAGTGAAGCCAAAGGCGGCTGTTAAGCTTTTGGCACCAACCTTTCATTGGCGCACCATACCGTGTCTGGTGCCAAGCCTTCTCGCGCCAAACCTAACAGCCGGCTGTTAGATTTTCTAATTTTATTTTTTTTGTTTTTTGTTTTTTGGTAATAAAAGTGGGTACATGTGGGCCTATTATACCCCTTTGGCACCACTTTTTCTCGTGCCAACCACTGTCCCATAAATGTGGTGCCAAAGGGTTTCTGGTGCCAAAGCCCCAGAATCCTACGTGGCGGCTTTGGCACCACTTTCTGGTGCCTACCGCTCCCAGCTCTCTTAGTGGCAAACAAAATATATGGCAAAACTACGAAAACTTTGCATATGTAGAAACCTTGAGTTGAGGGGCTATCTGAAACTAAATTTTTGCAAGCGCGATCTTTTATATTTATATTTATTAATAATGACGATAACATTAAATTGGGATTGAGCAATATTAAACTATTTCATATAAAAATAGTATATTAGGAGATGGTGATGATTGATGGTAAATGGTAATAGTAAATCTGTGTAACATTCGTCGCAATATTATATAACATTAAATATTGAAATCTTTTTAATTTATATGGTTACACGTTTTTATACATCAGAGTTTTAAACAAAGGTCACAGAGTTTTATAAGCGGAAAAATATATTATTTAATTATGGTTTTTTAACTTATAGTTACCAAGAATACATGATAAACTTGTGACAGTTTTTAGATAAAATCAAAGCTTATAGAGTATCACAGAAATCTCCAAGCTGCGATAATATCCTGCGAGCTCCCATCCAAGCAAACCTCTTATATATACACGAGACATATAACTAAGAAGAAATAACTAGATGAAAAACCAATGTAACTTATTGCTTTTGCATCCAATGGTCGTTATCAAATAGTATTGTATATTTTAAATTGCAATGGTGTGTGATTTTGGGCTTCATATAAGTTCTCTTAATTGCCAATGTTACTTTCTAAAAAGTTTTCTGGTTTGTGATTTTGGTCATTGTCAACAAGGCGAGCATTATCCAGATCATTTATGTCTTTCATAAATCGGATAGTATAATCACATAGTAGCGAATTATAAATCTTTTATGATGAGAAAGCCAGTGACAAAAAAGAATTACAAAAACGTATCAATGTGCCCAAATTAATAACGGGTAATTTAACCATAAAAAAATATAAAAAGTTAGAAACATGTACAAATTATTAGTGATGACAACGACCAAGATGATTTTACTTCTATCATCTTAGCATTAAACACCACCATAAACATAATACACCATACTAACTCGGACATTTAACGAATACCTCACTATATAAAGTGACACGTCTTGTTCTCAATTATCAATGTGGGATAAATGCTACCTCATCTTCTATATCCTTTAGCGTTGTTGTAAGGCGAATACAACAGAATTTATCAAATATGGTCTAGCACAAGAAGGTGACATAAATTTAGTCAACAGTATTATTCAAATAATTGGTAAAAAGTAGTATAAAATAACAACTAACTTTTTGAACTTTATCACAACAGAATACTTATTTTTTTATTAGCGATACCACCAACGTCTATATGTGTGACATCATAAATTCATTTAGCCAACGATCATTTGCAAAGTTAGTCCTTTGTATTGATGGACGTTTTTAAATAACTGAAAACAAAATTTACTTTTGATATAATTTTTGTTTTATTTCATAGTTTTTTAGATAATAATATTTTTTTTCTTACATTTGAAATTCAAAAATAAAATTAAATTAAAAAAAGTCAAGTTTTTAATAAACCTAAAAGAATTATTTTTCTAACTTTGAAAAAAAGAATGCCAAAGAAAAAAATTAGAAGTTTCAAAAACAATTTAAAAAAAATAAATTATACAAAAAAACTTAAAATTTTTAAAAACAATTAAGATTTTACAAATTTTGAAATAAACTAAAAGTTAAATTAAAAGTAAAAAGAAATTGTTTTTATTTAATTAAAAATGCTCATTGATATGAATGATTGATCTTGCAAACGATGGGTGGCTATGTCACAACATATCGACGTCTGGTTCAAATTAGAGAAAAATTTGAAAGTACGTCTGTAGTATCGGTAATAAAAATGAAAATGTTTCATTATAGTAAATTTCAAAAGTTCGTTGTCAATTTATATCATTTACCCTTCAAATAATACATGTTGAATAGTTAGATGTAAAATAAACAACATATAATTGGATAGTTCAAACTCTTTATATGATTGTGCCGCAGCGGTATACGATGGCAACTCTTGCACATAGCAAGGGGCTACGAGTTACACCAATTATATTGAGGATCGAAACAATTAAAGAAGGAAACTTTGGCAACTGAACCTCGGCATACCACCTAACGACATACGGACATCCCCCAATTTGACGCATGAAAATGGGTGGAAAACCTACCACGAGCTTGAAACTAAAACCCAACGAACCCGTCATACAGATAAATCAAGTGATGGCACAATTTTTAACAATGAGAAAGCGAGAGACAAAAAAAAACATTATCGAAAAATAAAAAGTTAGAAATATGTATAAAAATTCTTTGAGACACAATTGCTGAATGATACATATCATCTGAACAGTATATGCCACGAGGAACATGTTATACGCATATTTTCATCTCAATTATATATGTGGGAGAAAAGCTAACTCTTTTTCTTTAATAAAAAAAGTGATACATGCTAATATATGCTTTAACTGTTGTTTTTTAAAAGGCCAATACAACAAAAATATATCAAAGATGGTATAGCAACAATCCTTCTCGTGTGAAATATGCACGCTATTCTCAAGGCATATATACATGCTGGTTGCCCATTCAATTCGCTTGTATTCGACCTTTTAATTGAAATGGATGAAATGGTAACTTTCATATTTTACATGCTTATTGTTAATTCCTTGTTATCTTTTGAAATCGGATCCGATCTTTTTTTACGTCATTCTGGTATTTCATGTGAAAACGATGGAAAAGGGTATCACAAGGAACGTCGAACTTCACTATATAGATGTAAATTGAAAGTGGTTTGTGTAGAATGATGCAATCCTAATTTACCACTGTTAACCTGTCTTAGTCATTGTATATTAGTGTACATGGAAACTAAAAGAGGGCTTTGTGTAATGTTTGGGTCATTTTGAAAAGATTGAGAGCAATGGTTTGTTTGAATGTTTTTGTGCAGCCAATATCGGTGATCGACCAAGAAATAGTATAGATTTTGTTATTTGAATGAGGGAAGTCCGTGTTCTAGAGGAAGAACTTGTTGTTCGAGCTTCTGACCTTGACATTGCATATGTTCCTGGGATGAGTAACCCTTCCCATGGCTACACCGCCTATATTAGCGCCTATCTATTTCACTTGCCCATCATAAACATCTATCATTGGTTTTTTACATTTTGCACAACAGGAATAACATATGTTTGCTAAGAGAATTTATGGAATACACTAGCACATGAAGACGCCAGTGGGTTTTCATTTGGTACATCCCAATCTTCGGCTACAAAATGAAGCGTATTTTCAGACCATCACTGTAGCGGTACACCTTCAACGTTGATCCAACGCATTCTTTTTTGTTCATTCCACTCCGGTGACCACTTTTTGATATCTACCACCCGTTCCGTTGGCCGATGATACTTATCGTTGCCACTGCCATGGCTGCTTTCTCTGCCAGCATCTTCCATATTTTCAAGAACATAACATCCTATACCTAACGTCCTTACCTACTAAACACGTTTTAAATACTACTCCTTCTCCAAGTTCATTTGAAAATGAGGATTGGATCGATGTGAAATGTTATGTTGGTTGACGTTACTTCTATTTGATTTTGAAAAGTTTCCTACCCGTGTTTCTTTCATACTACAACCCAATCTTTCAACATCCATGCATTCCTTCTACCGTAGGAATCGGCCAAATTTGCCCCCGTTTCTTAACCTTTTGTTTGACATGTTGCTTCTAAACACCTCCCACGTCTTGGAAAACATCCCACCAAACAGGGAAATTGAAATACAAGAAACACACTGTATTAATGTTACCCCTTTTTGTTTTGTTGCCAATCCCTCCTTCTTCGTATGGATCTTTATTCCCTAACACCAATGAATTTACTCGCCTCTTCTGTTAGGGATCAAAAGTAAAGTCAAAGTAGGGAGTCAAGTCCTGCATAAATCATTTCATACTTAGCTAATTATTTGTGTAAACAATCTTCTTTCTTATTTCTCTTGTAACAAACTATCCATTGTAACAGATTTCGTGTAACAATTCACCATTGATAATCAAATAGATGCTTTGACAATGTGTTTCTTCGTTCTTGAACCTACTCATTTGAATTCCTTAATAGATATTTAGTGATCCTTATTGGTGTATATCATCTTCCTAGTCTGATGAAAACGCTTATCTAATATTACCTTCTTGTAACTGTAGTCCCGTCCAGAACTCTCTGTGTTCAGTTAGTCACAAGTACCAAAAGACATTGACTGATTATTATTAAGCATTAGAAGTCTTTAAATATTTTTGTAAGTAAGAAAAACATGAAAAAGTTAACAAAGTGTACACATTACTCGTGTAATTGAAGATTTGGAGTAACAGCATTTCAATCTAATCTTTAACTTGACCAGGAACATAATACACCAATTTCAACATGAAAAACAACTGCATACCTCACTATATAAAGCAACAAATTTCTTCTCAGTTATCGATGTGGTATAAAATAAAAATCTTATAAATATCTAACAATAAAAATGTGAAAAAAACAAAAACGGATATAAAAAGTTAGCAATATGTAGAAATTCCTCGAGCCAGGATTGCTAGATGATACATGTACCATCTAAGCACTTATGCCTCGAGGAACATATTAACTTGATACATGGTGCACACCTCGTTATATAAAGTATCACATTTTCTTTTCATTTTTCTATATGGGATAAAAGCTAACTCTTCTTCTTTTACCGTTGTATTTTAAAAGGCGAATATATCAAAGATGGTACAGCACTTGAGGACGCGAATATACTAAACAACATATAACTTGATAGATTAAGTTCTAACTTCGATTGGGGCACAACCGTATAAGATGGTGTATTATTGTACATATCCTCATATCTTTAGCGGCCCCAAAACTTGCATCGCGTTATATATTTGAGTCTCAAAACTTACTTCCAATGCAATATATATAATCATTATTTATGTAGAATTTTGTTAAAACTGAAGTTAAATTTTAAGATACTATGTGTTGTGTTTTAATGATTGGTATAATATATCTTTGATCGTTGCGCTTAGTTAGTCCCATTACATAAGCTTCTGCACATGGTCTCTATTAGCTCGCGTACAACATGGATTTGGGATAGCGACAATCCTTCTCCTGTGAAAAATACATGTTGTTCTCAAGGCATGTGTACGTTGATGACAACAACTTCAACTCGCCTGTATTCCACTTTTTAATTGAAATTGACGAAATGGTAACTTTCATATTTTACATGCTTATTGTTGGTTTCTTGCTATCTTTTGAAAACTGGTCCGTTTTTTACTTTTTTACATCACCCTCGTATTTCATGTAAACCGATGGAATTGATAAGGGTATCGCCTCTACGAAAAGGTGCTACTAATTATATAGGAGTCAAGTTAGCTAGCAAATCTCACGCAACAAAGGAACGTAACACATTTCACTATAGATATATCATATATACTGAAAGTTTTTTTTATCTACATAGAAACTAAAGATGGCTTTGTGTAATGTTTGGGCCATTTTGAAAACACAGAAAGCAATGTACTTGTTCGAATAATTTGGTGCAGCCAATATAAAAAACGTTCAGAAATTTAAAAATTACTTTCAAGCATCTTGTTTATGAGCTTCGTAGTTCTTCCGTTTGGGTGGCATCATCGTCTCGACAGATTTAGTAGGAAGTAAACACCTATATACTACTTCACGAAACCAAGGCTTTTTAAACAAGCTTGTAGTTTTTGAGGTATCAAAAGGTCATCTTAATTTGCTTTTTTTCCCAGCATGCAACCTCAAAGGTAAACATATATATACTCGATAAAATTTACATCAAAGGTAACATACTCAATTCATAGTATACAACCTCAAAGGTAACATACTCTATAAAGTGTATAAAGCTTATAAGTTATCTCATTATATTCTTCATGCTCAACTTAGTTTTCGTCACCGATAGGTGCCTAACGTTATTGGACTCACGCCAAGGGCTATAAAGAAACTTGTGTGTCATTACTGAAGGTTTAATGGGTTCCGAATAGCAACAACCATTATCGTGGGCACCTCTATCATATTTCTTTGCAAAAGTCTCCTTTCTTTTGATAAATTCGAAGGGGAATAGAAAATGTTATCAATTTACAATTTTTTTACAATTAGTAAGCCATAGGAAATAAAAACAAATATAAAAAGTTAGCAATATGTATCATTGAAGCACTTATGCCAAGAGGAACATATTATACTAGTCACAACTTGATACTTATGGCGCACCTGGCTCGATATAGTATCACATTTTCTTCTCAATTGTCTATATGGGATAACAGCTAGTATGTGCTTTAACCGTTGTTTTTTAGAGGGTAAAAGTTATAAAATACCATCGTACTTATTGAGATGTGCCGACTTGAAACACTTACTAATTAATCTCGTGACTTTACCATTATACTTTTAAATTTGTTCTGATTACACCAATATAAGACTAAAATGACTGTATTACCTTTATCTTTTTTACATAATTACATTTATTGGCTAGTTGGGAAAAGAGTGAATGGTAGTGACTGTTGCCTTCAGCTATGCCATTTCCATACGTCCCATTCCATTAATTTTCGGACATGGTAACCACAAATTCATGATTTGAAGATCCTCACATCGAAACCCACCATTTTCTATATATCAAAGCTGAGATTACCATCAAACTATCTTCACAATATCACAACTTGACTAATTCCATTACCCACTTCTTCAGAAGAAAAAAAACGATCTTCAATTTACGTGAACCCTTCTCGTGGCCAGTAGATGGAATCCCCCATGTTTGTTATCTTGATTGTTTTTATGTGGATTATTTTTTTTTTGGGTCGTGTGATTTTGAATTTGGGTTTGTGAGGAGTAGTGTTTTTGAGCACCCCTTTAACTCTCGAATCTTAAATTAAGGACCATGTTTTTTTGTTGGGGAAGATAGGTTTTGAATTTGTATGATGATATCTGTGATACGGGTTTCGGTGTAATGATTGTTTTGTTTGACAAGAGTGTTTAACGTGAAGAGATAGGATTTGGTCATATTGATCTTGAACTCCATCCATGATGAAGATGTGATTGATGATAAGTACATTATTAGATAATGTTAAAAAAATAAGAGGATTGGGATGCCAACCAATTATAATCAGTCTAAAGCTGTAAATGTGAACTAGAAAAAGACAAAAGGGTATATTAGTCATTTAAAAGGGTAATATAGTCATTTTAGCCTTATATTGGTATAGTCATAACAAATTTGAAAGTAAAACGGTAAAGTTACGATATTAATTAGTAAGTGTTTAAAGTCGACACATCTCAATAAGTACGATGATATTTTATAGCTTTTACCCTTTTTTAGAAGGGGAATACAACCAAATATATAAAAGAAGGTATAGCACATGAAGACGCCATAATATATTCCAAAATATTATTCATATGAATTAATGTCATGCATGTTTAATAGTAACATGTAAATTACTAAAAAAGGAAGGTAACAAATACAAAAAGTTAGAATGTGTACCAATTACTTGCCGACATCAATGTACTAGGATACTTTTCAATTATCGATGTGGGATAAAAGCACAAGAGGTAGCTGAGGCCACATCAAGTGTTCACCAAGCATGTCTTATGTAGTTGACGGAGATGTCGTACACTCGAAACATCATGGTGTTGGGAGGTACGGCAAAATGGGCGGGTTGCGTAAACTACTCATGACCTTGAACGGACCGACCGGTACTTAGACGAAAAAAATGATCTCGAACACATGACCATGATATATGAACCATGTACAACGACACGATCGAAAACCCAATATGAAACCACAAGACCCGTATGGACAACAACCGAATCTGAACCGCTTCGAACCGCAACTCGAGGTGTCCCATATGATGTAACACAAAACTACGTAATCTAAGCAACATCAACATTACCATAAGCCAATCTAAACTACACATAACCTGACACAAAGTACAACATGATTTGTGCCACCTCAATCCACAACCTTAAAACCATGCTCCAAAACACTCGAACCGCGATCTACACATCTTTCTGCAACAGCCGTTCCCAGAGAACCGCAACGTCAAGCAATACCATAACACTTGCCAGTAAACACTTTCCGCACAATAAAAATATCGGTTTATGATTTTTAAGAGAGTTTAGTGGTAGAAAAATATTAGTTTCATACTAGTCGAGACAAAGGTTAATGTGGAGTTACAAATTAGATCAGTCAAGTACTTCGTTTTGAGCTTAAATTATGTTTAGTTATTACGTGACCTCCTCTTTTAACTCAACTACAACATGCATTCGGCATAGAAACAAACCTTATCTGACGTTGATCGCATATTCAATATTTTAGTTCACATGTTATCGACCTTTTTAATTAGTAATGGGCGAAATGGTAACTTTCTTAAAACATGCTTACTGTTAGTTCTTTGTTATCTTTGGAAAACGGGTCCCTATTTTATACTACCCTCATGTGTGAGGTACAAACATTTCAATTCTTATATATTTGTCCCATTTCAATTCTTATATTTTAGTGTACGTCGGAGCAAAAGATGGCTTCGTGTAATGCTTGGGTTAAAGGAATGAATTTGTTGTTCGAGCATCTGACATTGAAATGCATCTGTTTTTACGATAAAAGCAAAAGAAAAAAGAAAAAGTATGCAAATGTCTAGTGAAACAAGATCACAAATGATATCCACCACAATCTTTTCCGTTTATTGACTCGGATGACCACTTTTTGATATCCACCACCCGTTACGTTAGCCGGTGACACTTAACTGCCATGATCGCTTTCTCTTTCGAGACCCCCTAGTAACTTGTACTCAAAATTTTCTAAGCGCTCTGCTCTGCCAGTATCTTCCATATCTTCAAGAACTCAACAAGTTTTATCTAACGTCCTTACCCTCTAAACACGGTTTTAAATACTCCTCCACCTCCAAGTTCATTTAAAACTGAGGACCAAATCGCTGTGAAATGTTATGTTAGCTTCATTTGCCAAAAACACCTTAATTTTCAGATTTTCTACCCATGTTCCGTTTAATAAATGTTACAGATATTGGTGGAGGTTTAATGGGTTCTCGGATATGTCTTTTAACATTGTGAATTAAGAATTAATCAATTTCATCCTCAAGAATTTCTAATCGATGCCTTACCTCTCGATCACATTTGGTTGCAAAATCTTATGCGGGTATTAAAAGTTAGAAAATTAATTAAAAATCTTTTACAATAAATAAGCAAGAGACGGAAAAACAAATACAAAAAGTTAGCAATGTGTACCAATTACTCGTAAGATTGTAAGCCGTCGGATATTTCATATCCGACATGCATTAAATCCGACGAGGAACATAATACACCAAACTCAACTTGTTCAATTAGGGCACGCCTTACCATATATTAAGTAACACATTTTAATCTCAATTATTCATGTGGGATAAAAGCACAAGAGGTAATTGAGGTTGTGAGACAGAAATTTATAACCAAGGGCCACTTCAAGTCTTCACCAAGCATGTCTTACGTACGAAGTTGATGAACACGCAACACGTCCTGGTTGGGTGAAACACACCTCTGCCTTCTTTTCTGTTAATGCGGTGCACTTTTTAGACACTTCATACGCCTTCATCGTGTAACTTTACAACATAATGTTCTTATTTTACCTCTTTTGACCCGTTAAAGGCTAATTATTCATTGATAAGTGCTTTGGTGTGACACTAGAGTTATAATACGCTCTTTTCGATTTATCCAGAGGTAAATGATTATAATAGCACAGGGTACGGGAGCCACAAACCTCGCGCCGTGCGAAAACGCAGCACGATGGCGTCACAAACCACACCCCGTGTGGCGTTTTCGTGTCTCAAGCCGAGGGGACGGCGCGAGTTTTCACGAAAACGCGAGACACGAAAACGCGAGACCGTACCCGGTCTCGCGTTTTCGTGCCTAAATAATTATTATTATTATTTTTTTTTAAGAAAAGTGGGCCCAATTTCCCCCCACGGCTCAAGCCAACCAGGAAGCCATGATTTTGGTGTTGTGGAGGTTTTGGTGTTGTGGGATCATTTAACCACCACACACCATACCCCTTGAAAAACCTCGTGTTTTCCCACGGCTCAACATGAAAACTCAACACCATACCTCGTGTGTTCGAAAAGTGACTTAAACTCTTGAGGGGCGTTTGGAATTCGGTATTCGGATATTTGAATTTGAAGATGAAGATTTGTTTGCTTTGAAGTTCGTATGAAGAGTTTAACTCACGGTGGAGATTGTTAGAAAGTGAGTTAAAGTTTAGGGCCTGTTTAGTAAATTTGTTTTAGTAATTTGTTTAGCTTGTCCAACAAGTTTGTTTTAGCCTATAAATAGGGATTAATTGTTTCAGTTTTCTTTGTAGTTTTGAATTGTAAGTTTAGGTATTGAATAAAAGCTTTCGCTTAGTTTGTTCGTATTTGTTTTGTTCGTTTGATTTATCTAACAAGTGGTATCAGAGCTTGATTGATTCGTCATGGCGAAAAAGAAAAAGAAGAAAAAAAGTTCGTATGATTTCGTTTTGGGTTTAAATATCTTGATTTGAATAATCGTTTGGTAGACAATTCTGAGTTCGTGTATGCGTTCTTATTTGTCGATTGTTTTTTATGCGATTATTAGTAAACTACGCAAATCGTTTGAATTGGGATTGTAAGCATTTGATTGGGTGATTCCAAGTTAATGGGTCGGTGGATCACAATTGGATTTGGTTTGATGAATTTTTGTTCACTTCAAAAGTCGTAGATTGGAATTTGTTTGGTGGGCCATGGACAAATTATGATTTTGGTTTATATATTCAGTGGTACTTTGGTAATATTTATCGTTTGAAATTATATGTTGATTTTGGTGAATGAAATTTGGTTGGTGCTTGGCAGTTGGTTTTGGATGATTATGGAGTTCGATTTGTGAAGATTTTTGCTTGGTAGTTAGTTTCGGTAATTTGTTTCGGTACTCTAGTTTGATGATTTGGAATTGTCGATTATGGCGGCATAACTATTTGAAAAAAATAGAATATTTGTTCGTCGGTTTTTTGAAGTTAGTTGCTCGAATTTGAAAGTATTTGGTGAAGATCGTTTGGGGTGATTTGTTTGTTTGGTTGACCGTTTTTAGGTTCGGTCATTAGTTGGATGACCGTTTTCAGGCTCGATCGTTTGTTTGATTGACCCTTTTCAGGTTCGGTCGTTTGTTTGGTTGATCGTTTTCAGGTTCGATCATTTGTTTGTTTGTTTGAGATCGTTTTCAGATTCGATCGTTTGTTGAATAACATATTAAGAGTTATTCGTTCGTTTTTTAAATAACATATCAAGAGTTATTCGTTCGTTTGTGGAATAACATATCAAGAGTTATTCGTTCGTTTGTGGAATAACATATCAAGAGTTATTCGTTCGTTCGTTTGGAATTCTGAATTAAGACGGAATGTTCGTTTGGTTTGAAGCTTTGAATAGAGTTGAAGTCACGGTGGAGATTGTTCGAAAAGTGACTTAAACTCTTGAGGGGCGTTTGGAATTCGGTATTCGGATATTTGAATTTGAAGATGAAGATTTGTTTGCTTTGAAGTTCGTATGAAGAGTTTAACTCACGGTGGAGATTGTTAGAAAGTGAGTTAAAGTTTAGGGCCTCTTTAGTAAATTTGTTTTAGTAATTTGTTTAGCTTGTCCAACAAGTTTGTTTTAGCCTATAAATAGGGATTAATTGTTTTAGTTTTCTTTGTAGTTTTGAATTGTAAGTTTAGGTATTGAATAAAAGCTTTCGCTTAGTTTGTTCGTATTTGTTTTGTTCGTTTGATTTATCTAACATCGTGCTCTAAGTTCGTGGATCTTCATGCTCAACTTAGTTTTCTTCGTTCATAAACTTGTCGTATGTTTTGAGAAGATATAGCAATAGCAAAAGGAGTTGCTATATAATAATATTATGTGATAAGTATGACTAAATACCAATATGCGATAAGGGGCCATTAAGATTTTGTGGTGCATTAAATCTGTTAATAATGATCGAATAAAACATAAAAGCATCTATTATGATTCACTTTTTTCGGTATAATGTTTTTTTCTTTTTGCTTATAAAACAATATATTAATGATTTGATATCAACCGATTCTACTGATAATTTGTTACTAACTAATTTGTTCATTTTATGTTGTTCTTGTCCTCATTTTAAGTATATAATTGCGTAGCTGACAGATAGAGTACTATTTTAAACTTAGCGTGATTTTTATATATTCAAAATATTTTTGATCGTGTATTGCCAAATGAAACGATAACGAAAGTATTATTGTATATTCATATAATAACTATAAAAAATAGTTTTCATATCCCAGCTAAAGAACGTAATATTATCATTCAGAATGTAGCTGAGACCAAATATCAAACAACCAAAGAAAAATCAGATGAAGCTTTTGAGTCATTCAGTAAAAAACATCATTCAACAATAAATCAATTTATTTTATCAAACTTCCCCTTAATGTTTATTTAGGTTTTTATCCAATTCAAATTTTCTCGATTTTGTCGCTCGGATTACAGAGAGTGTTATGTAATAAGTAAGGCGCAAGCCTGATGTGGGGTTAGGTCCATTAAAGTTTTGTCATGCATTGCAATCTGTAAATTATGATTAATGAAACATAAGAACTCACGGTTTTACCTTATCTAACATATAATAGCAGTAAATTTGGATGGAATGGTGGATGAAAAACTCAACATTAAACACTCATCTCACCTTTTAAGCAACTTTTTCAATAACTTCAATGTTCTTCCGTTTTGGTGACATCATTGTTTCAGCGGACTTGTAGTTCCCGTGACATCATCTTATCACCAGGCTTGTAGTCTCCGTTTTGGTGACATCATCGTTTTAGGCCAAGGTTTTTAACAAGCTTGTAGTTTCTGGGGAAATAAAAGGTCATCTTAATGTGTTTTTTTACAAGGTAACATATACTCGATAAAATGTAGGTATCTTATATGCTATCTTATATGCCTTTGAATATTGTAAACAAAAAATATATATTTTTTCACTCTTAAGAATTTCAAATAAATGTCTTAGCTCATCTATTGCACTTCTTTGCTATCTTCTTTTTTTTACAAATCATATATTTTCCAATGAAGAAAAAGTGGAATATATAAAGTAAACGAATGTTACAAATCTTTTGCAATGATGAACGCATAGATGAAAAATAAAAACCAAGACAAAAGGTTAGCGTGTGTTTAATTGAAGAAAAATATCCCACCTTCTCGTGGTGGTGGTGGTAATAGCAGCCCACTTTCAGTCGTGTCTACTTCATCATCAGGTGAAATCAGGAGCCTTCAAGGGGCGTAATTTTTTTTGAACGACGACATATTATTTAAAAAGAAGTAGCAAGGCGTTAGAAATTACATAGGCTATTTAAGCCAATCAGTCCAACTAATACAATTCTTACCGCTAGATTTTAACCAAGAGAAAGAAAATTTTGAATACTGTCAAAAACTTCACATTATGGCTTGAGAATTGAAAATGTGGTTATTCCTAAACCGCCAAAGCATCCAACAAGTGGCCGTCATAATGACATAAGCTCGGTCTTTGTCGTCCTTTTTAGCTCTCCACGAAGTGAACCATAAGTCCCATTCATTACATGAAGTAAATTTCGGAATTTTGAGCTCAAACCACTAATAAGCCTCCAAATGTTAGAAGCTGCACTACAAGAGAAATAGACATGGGAATTTGTTTCAACGTGCTCGGAACATACTGGACATAAAATTAGATCAATATCCAAACCACGAGATGAAGAAGGGCGTTATTGCTTCAGGTGATCAAGAACAAATATCCTTGAGTAGTTATGTCGGTGAGTTTGTTAATAAGGCAAAACATGAACTCTCTAGTTCTAAAACTGAACTAGTGTATGGAGAAGCTATTCAACATGAAAGTCTCGGTTTTCTAGTGTACAAGTAGCGACGCATGGTTTTCTAGTCATGAACCAAAGGCATGGTTTTCTTGAATGATGAGAATGTGTAAAATGGAAGTACAACGGGTCAATTTCGAAGGCATAAAGATATTTCTAACCATTCAAGCTCTAAGGATAAAAGGAGTCACCTTTATTACGATCATCAAATACTAATCTGGGATCTACATCCAAAACCATGTCTCCATTAGTACTCGAAGAGTCATCATTTCCGTTACCGGTAATTTGAATGAGAAGGTCGCCTGATGTAAAGAGCTATGTTGCACGGAGACGGATACGGAAACGAGGACGGGGACGGGTACTTAGAAACGCCAATGTCCCAAAATCCATGAAACAGGTACGTCTGGAAACATTTTTGTATTTTATAAAATATTTATTAATAAATTAAATAAACATGAATCTTTAACCGATAAATCAAGAAAAAATAAATACCGATAGTGAGACATAACATATATACTTAACATTAAACAAATACTGATAATCAATTTTTAAAAGTTTGTTAGAAGATATAACGACCTACCATATGTTTATACAATATAAATGGACAAAAAAATGTTTCATGGCCCAAAAACATGTTAAAAGCCCAAGAAACGTTTCCCTTCGCGTTTCTGCTAGAGCCTCGGCGTTTCCCATCTTCAGGAAACGTTTCCCATCTTCAGGAAACGTTTCCCTTTTGAGGAAACGTTTCCGCCGCGTTTCCGGGCGTTTCCAGCCGTTTCCCGTTTCCGAAATGTTTCCGGGACGGGCATGACACCCGAGAGACGTTTCGTGCAACATAGGTAAAGAGTACTTTAGTGACCGAAGAAAATGATGCCTCCACCACTGGCAACATCGACAAGCTAACAACAAGAATCTTAAGCTCTTCCATGAAAAACCATTGAACTTTTAACGCAATCTTAAGACTCTTAGAACGAATATCAACAAGAAAAGTTATAACATATCTGAAACAAATAACTTTCAATCTCACATAAGGAAACGTATTCCTATTACAAAGATAATCCCTAATGCTCTAATAATCATGGTTATATCCATACAATTAACTAACCACAAATCCACTTGTAAAAAACCCCAAAATAAAAAAACCTCATCAACCATCCACTCTCTCCACCACTTCCATTTAACAAATAATTATGCGTAATCTCATGAGGCGATTCGTCCTCGCCACATGTCAATCCTAATTTGCTCACCAGCATCATAAATTCAAACTGACCTAACTAACTAAATAAAAAAATAAAACTCTACTTCGAAAGAGTTATAAGACCCTAAGTGTAAGGAATCGATCGATGGATTATCTGAAGTGAAATGAAATCTGATGAAAAGACCTTATCGATGAGTTGCGTGGTAGTTGTTGGCCGGAGGGAGATAGTCTGATTGAGGTTTTAGAGTGTAAGTAAATGATGGATGGAGAGTAATCACGTAGCCTAAGGAAAGTAGTTTATTTTTTTTTTAATAATCTGAAATTATTTAAGCCGTCAGATGATATGTAAATAGAGGGGTGAGATGATTTCATGGTCTATGATGAACATATGGTTGTTGAACTTTTTCCCCGATTCCACTAATTATTTTATTATCACCTTACTAACTAATTTGTTCATTTTAAGTTGTTCTTATCCTCGCTTTAAGTATATAATTATGTTAGCTGGCATATACTATTTTAAACTTAGCTTGGTTCCCACATATTATATATTCGGTCATGTATTGCTAAATGAAACGAAAACAAAAAAATTATTGTATATATTCATATAAAAACTATAAAAACTATTTTTCATATCCAAGCTAAGAGGTCGAGACCAAATATAAAACAACCAAGCAAAATGACATGAAGCTTTTGAGTCATTCAGTAAAAATAACCATTCAACATTAAATCAATTTTTTATTAAACTTCCCCTTAATGTTTAGTCAGTTTTTTCTCCAATTCAAATTTTCTCAATTTTGCCGCTTGGATTACAGAGTGTTATGTAATAAGTATGGTGCAAGCCCGATGTGGGGTTAGGTCCATTAAAGTTTTGTCATGCATTGCAATTTGTAAATTATATTGAATGAAACATAAGAACTCACACGGGTTTACATTATCTAACATATAATACCAGTAAATTTGGATGGAATGGTGGATGGGAAACTCAACCTTATCTCAAATTTCTCTATTCACACACTCAATTCACCTTTTAAGTGTACTGGTGACTATGCAACTTTTAACCAACTTGTTCAATAACTTCAATGTTCTTCCATTTTAGTGAAATCATTGTTTCGACAGACTTGTAGTTCCCGTGGCATCAACTTATCACTAGGCTTGTAGTTTCCGTTTTGGTGGCATCATCGTTTTAGGCCAAGGTTTTTAACAAGCTTGTAGTTTCCGAGGCAACAAAAGGTCATCTTAATGTGTTTTTTTCACAGCATACAACCTTCAAGGTAAAATATAATCCATAAAATGTACGTATCTTATATGCTATCTTAATTGCCTTTGAATATTGTAAACAAAAAATATATATTTTTCCACTTCTAAAAATTTCAAATAGATGTCTTAGCTCATCTATCACACTTCTTTGCTAAATCTTCTTTCTATTACAAATCATATATTTTACAATGGAAAAAAGTGGAATATAGAAAGTAAACAAATGCTACAAATCTTTTACAATGATGAAGCCAACAACGAAAAACGACAAAAAGTTAGCAAATTGTACAATTTACTTGTGAAAACGAAAAAAGATTTAGAAATGTGTACAATTTGCTCGTAATGAGAAAAGTTTGATGATTAATTAGTCATCTAAACTTTAAATACCACGAGGAACATAGTACACATTAACAAACTTGAATAAATATTGAATAACTCATTATATAAAGTGACGCCTTTTCTTCTAAATTATCAATGTGGGACAAAAACTAACTTTTTTTTTCAATGTAAAACGATACAATCCCGATATAACCAAATAATAAAAAGATCGCCTAGATAATGAAGACGCCATTATACTTAGAGTATGTATGGTACGATGGAATGGAAAGGAAAGGAAAGAAAAGGAATCAAGGCAATTTATCGTGTTTGTTTGATTTGAAAATGAAAACGAAGAATTAAAAATCCATTCTCTTTCTAGCCTTTTGATTCTTTATTAGTAAGTGGAGAAACATGAAGAATGGAACATTGTGAAGGAAGCGTTTGCAAATCAATTAAAGAATTAAATTAATTTGCTATTTATAAATTTACCATGTCCAATGCACATGTTTTGAAACCCCAAAAACCGAAATCTCTCTAGCAATGTAAAAACTTCATCTTCTTCGCCATAAAAAATCTAAATGTTTTTTTCTTCAGTCAACAATATGTAACGATCCTTCGTAGCCATAGACTTATTTATCATTGTCACTAAATTGCTAGCAGAGGTGCCAAAACGGGCAGGCGGATGGGCAGAGCCACGGGCAAAACTGGCGGTGGGCTAAACCGGCGCGGGTTAAACGGACGGGTAAAACGGACGAGCTAAACGGACGCAAGCTTATATGAAAAAAGAACATATAAAAATGTACAAATAAAAGTTAGTAATATTTGTTTCAATGTAAAGAGTGGAAGTAAACAAATGCTACAAATCTTTCATAATGATGAAGCTAGCGAAGAAAAATTAAAACCGAAGACAAAAAGTTATAAATTTGTACAATTTACTTGTGAAAACGAAAAAGATTTAAAAATGTGTACAAATTGCTCGTGATGAGAAAAGTTTGATGATTAATTAGTCATCTAAACTTTATATACCACGAGGAACATAGTAGACATTAATATTGATGTGGGACAAAAACTAACTCTTCTTTTTCAATAAAAAACGATATAATCCCAATACAACCAAATAATTAAAAAGATTGTCATACATGCTTTATACTTATATCTAAAATAATATATTTGTTTTCAACATATAATTTAATAGTTGAAGCTCTTTCTTGGATTGTGGCACCATGTAATACGTGTACTTTTAAGCTCTTTTGACTAAACCAAACGACCCTAAACAACTTCTAATATAATTTAATGGAAACGGGTGGAAGTGGTTAATTTAGGGAGAAAAAATGAACTTGACCACATATGAGTACATCGACACAATCCACAACCCAATATGAAACCACACGTCCCACACACATGCATAACAAACCAAAATGAACCGCATCGAACCACAAATCGAGCCAACTGATATGACGTGACTACTAACAATAAAACTCTCACCTAATACCACAAACAAAATTTTGAAGAGAGTATGGTCACTATGGTGGTACAAAACTATTTACGATATATACACCAAACTGAATTTATTAATCAGTGCATAACTCACTATATTAAGGGCCACATTTTCTTATCATATTTGGGATAAAATCTAACTTTTCTTTTGTTCCTCAAGAAGCCATGGTTCTAAACAATCGTCTAAAAAAAGTGGTAACTTTTAATGTTGCCAAAAGAAATGTAGCTATCGAGTCCTTGTCATGTCGAGTGTGTGATTCAGATGCAGAAGACACGACCCATCTTCTTTTCTGTTGTAGTGTGGCAAAAGATGTGACGAAGTTAATATGTCTGATAGGTGTGTAAACACCCATCTTTTCTACCACTTTATTACAATAATAACCGGACCAAAACGTGTATTTTATGTCTTTTATGTCGGAATTATGCGTGGTTTGTGTTTTTGTTGTGATTTAGGATGAAAAGGTGAAAAGTGGAGAAAACACGGACATTCACGGGCATTTACGGACTTTTATTGAAGAAAAGGATGAAAGACGAAGTCAAGAAGTCAAGAGTGCAAAAAGAACGGAAGTCCACGACCAATTCTGAAGATTTATCGAAGAAAAGTCAAAAGACGGAAGTTTATCTAAAGCTGAATAATTCAAGTCTATTTTATTGAAGAATTTAAAGACGAGTTCGAAGAAATCCCGAAGCCAAAAGTCCCTTAAGTCCAAGTTTAAAGAAGATTAGAAGAAAAGGACTAATGACGCAATTAATGAAGATTAATAAAAGGAGGGACTAAAGCTTGTAATTAAGAAGAAATGAAAGAGGGGAGGAAGCTTCCTAATCATCCCCTATAAATAGATTAGGATTGTTCACTTTTCATTGTTGTTGGCTAAGTGTGACAATTAGCTCTTCCACTATTTAAATACCTTGTCATTTACTTTTCTTGTCAAATTTAAATACCTTGTCTTGCACCTTAAGTTCATTTAATTTCAAGTAAGTTTTCATTTAATTATTGTCAATCTTTACTTTATCTTGTCAATCTCTTATCTACCTTTCTTAATCTTTGATTTATGTGTTTATGTTTATGTTCATGTTCATGCTTTTATTTTGATCCAAGTGATTGTTGATTATTGTGGTTAAAGTTGTTAAATTTCTTGTTCTAAATTGTTTGTTGATGTTACTGTTGATTCGTTGTTATTTTTATTAGATCGTTTGTGTTAATTTTGGTTAATTTGTGTTTAAATATGCTGTTACTGTATTCCCTTGTTCTTCGGGAAAGTTTGTTTTGTTTCTGATCTTTCCAAGAATTCTTCCGAACCAAGTAGGAGGGAAAGTGCTCATTCGGAACTCCAAAGTTCCGAATCAAGGGTTCATCCGGAAGATTTTGGGATAAGCAAAACTTCCGAGTCAAGCTGTTCATCCGGAACATTCAAAGTTCCGGACGAAGGGAAACTTCCGACTCAAGCTCTGTTCATTCGGAACTAAAAAGTTCCGGATCAACTTACTTCATTCGGAACTTAAAAAGTTCCGGATCAAGGAGACTCATTCGGAACTTCAAAAGTTCCGAATCAAGGGGCTTCATTCGGAAGTCACCATAGTTCCGAACCAAGGGCTGTTCATTCGGAACTTAAAAGTTCTGAATAAACTTCCGAATCAAGGGACTAGTTCCGGGTCAGTGTTTGTTCATTCGGAAGTTTTAAACTTCCGAATCAAGGAGGTTCATTCGGAAACTTCCGAATCAAGGGTTAATCATAAGTTCCGAATCAAGGCAAAATTTAGAAGTTCCGAATCAGCAAAGTTCCGAACGAAGGATTGTTTTGGATAAGTGACATATTCAGATCAATTTGTTCCGGATCAAGGATTTTGGTAATATTCCAAGCGAAGAAGAATCATTTCAACCGAAGGTGACATTCTGGACGAGTGATTGTTCCAAATGAAGGTTTATTCCGAATGAGCTGTATTCAGGTTCTTATTAGTTTTTGTCTTTGATTTGTATTTTCAATCTTTATTTTTCCCGCCTTTATTGCACTTTAAGTTTATTTGCCTTAGTTTTATTTTAGATTTGCCTTAGTTTTAGTCGCGTTTTAAGTTTGCCTTAGATAGATTTAAGTTTACGTCATTTACTTTAGTCACGTTTTTAAATACTTGCACCTTTATTTTAATTAGACTTAGATTTACTTTAAGAGCACCTTTACTTTAATTGTTTCACACTTTTATTTAAAACACTACAACGACACATCTTTGTTCCACCAAAAACAATAGAGTCACACATAGAGAGCCTAGATCAATTCGATTAGACCAACACAACGAACTTAACTTTTTAATTAGGTAAAACCTAGTTATCAAATGGCGCCGCTGCCGGCTCTTTTCGTAAAGATCAACAGTTTTCTGTGAGAGACACGTTGCTTTTTGGGATCCGTTCACTTGTGAGCGTTACTTTTCTTGTATAAAAAATTCCAAAAACTCATAAAAATTAAAAATTGATAAAAAACCATAAAAATTAAAAAAATCCAAAAAGATTATATCTTTATTGTGTATATATATTGTCTTTGCGTTTGGTTTCTTTTTCTTTTGCATTTTCAGGTGTATGCGTACTAGATCTTCTAATTATCAAGAGCCCGAGCCTCAAGAAGATTTAGATATGGCAGGTGTTAACAACAACAACATTCCACCAAACCTCAATAATAATAATAACAACAATGCTCTTCCACAGCCCGATCTTCGGACCATGGAGGAACTTTTTCAACCAACCATGTTTGGACGAGGAGGATCGATTGCGCCGATGCAAATCAACGCTCCTGAGTTTTCGTTGAAGCACCACATGATTCAGCAAGTACAAACAAACCCATTTAGAGGATTGCCTGATGATGATGCCAACAAACACCTCGACAAGTTCGTTACAATCACCCAAAGCATGAAGTTGCCTGGGGCCACAATGGATGTTCTCCGCCTACAACTCTTTCCACATACTTTATCGTATCATGCCGAGAAATGGTTTGATCGTCTCCCGAAGAATTATATTCACACTTGGGATGATATGACTCAACGCTTTCTATCGCGCTACTTTCCACCATCCATGGTCACAAGCCTTCGCAAACAGATCAGCGGTTTCATGCAAGATCCCGATGAATCTCTTTTTGACGCTTGGGAGAGATATAATGTCTTGATCGATAGATGTCCAAACCACAACATGCTCCCTGTGACCTTAATCGATACTTTTTACAACGGTTTGACTTTTCGAGATCGTGATATGATAAATGCAGCCGCCGGTGGCACATTCATGAAATGGAGACCCGAGGAGTGTAGAGAGTTAATTGAAAACATGACTACTCATCATAAGAACTGGGATTCCTCTGCTTCTTCTAGGAACAACCCGAGAGTCAATGTTTCTTCGACCTCAGCAAACCCTGAGATGACCGAACTCACCCGCATGATGGCCGAAATGAGCAAAAGTATTACACTTCTCGCTTCAAACCAACAACAACAACAAGTTAAAGCGGTTGCTAATCCTTGTGAAACATGTGGCGGTCCTCACTCATACACCGATTGTCCTTCGACACAAGGAAATCCGGAAAATGTGTATGCAGCTTATGGTAATTATTCACCGGAAAATTACCAAGCTAGACAACAAGGGGATAGAAATCTGCTGAGTTACCGATCCAACAATTACCTTTCACCCGGTTTTTCTCCTCAAAACCAAAACCCCGCCAGCAACTATAATAGAAGCAATCAAATCCCACCAAGAGCTTCTAACCCTTATCAACCACCCACCCAACAACACCCACCCATTAATCCCGATGTTGATGCCATCATGAGAACTCAAGGTGCGCAAATCAAGAATCTACAGAGCCAAATAATCAATTTGAAAGGAGATATCTTGAAGCAAGGTAATGACATTATAACCGAGGTTCGTGATAATATTCAATCCTCCTTCAGCACTCAAACAACTGAATTAAAGAATCTATTGGCTAGTTTCTTGCCCGAAGCTCAACCTTCTTCTTCGGGTTCTCTACCTTCAAACACCGTCACCAATCCGCGAGCTAATGTGAGTGCTATAACTACGCGTAGTGGAATTACCATTGTCGATCCACCTATCCCACCACCATCATCTACACCTCCTCCACCACCATGTATCCCTACTCCTCCTACACCTAGTAGTAGTGCACCATTACCGTCTCCGCCTCGTCATGACGATGTATCTCGGAAGGACCCTGTAACATCACAACCTTCACCAACTACACCTTCACCTTCCCCTTATCAACCTAGAATCCCATACCCTTCTCGCATAGGCAAGACCAACGAGCTAACCAAGAATGACTGTCAAGTATCGAAATATGTGGATATGCTATCTAAAATGACCATCAACATTAGCCTTGTTGAAGCACTTTGCCACATGCCGAAATTTGTCAAAGCATTCAAGGAATTGCTTAGCAAGAAGGAGAAGCTGATTGAACTTGCCAACACACGCTTAAATGAAAACTGCTCTGCAGTTCTTCTTAGAGAACTTCCGGAAAAGCTTGGAGATCCCGGTCGTTTTGTGTTGCCTTGCGTGTTCAACAAAACTGAAGAATTTACTGCCCTTGCTGATCTCGGGGCTAGTATTAATTTGATGCCACTGAGTGTTTGGAAAACACTATCATTGCCCGACCTCATTCCAACAAAGATGACTCTCGAACTTGCAAATCACACTCTCGCTTACCCCGTTGGTATAGCCTAAGACGTGTTCATCAAAGTTGGCACATTTACTTTCCCGGTCGATTTTGTCGTAGTTGATTATGAAATGGACCCTCGTATTCCTTTAATACTTGGTCGGCCATTTTTGAGAACCGGACGAGCTTTAGTAGATGTGGCCGAAGGTGAGTTAATCTTACGAGTCGGGGATGATTCAAAAGTTTCTAAAATGGGGAAGCTTACAGGCAAATCCTTTGGAGGCCGAGAATCAGTGAATATGATAAATGTGCTCGATGACTTTACCGTCTATGACAATCCTCTATTCGAGTCTTCCACTGATAATCCACTCTTTGAAGATAATGTGGAAGATTCTCACTCCACTTTGGACGCTTCTCCCATTTATGATTCTCCACCGGTCTTCGATGCTTATGATGATGATGATTCTAGCTCAGATTCGGATGATTTTGATAATTGTACTTCTGAGTATCTCGAGCTGCCCACTTTCGATGATTTTGATGAGGATGATACTCTCTCGAGCGATTCTTCACATGATGAAGATCCTCCGCCATCACTCGATCCTACTTGGGACGATTATTCATTTGAGGAAGATTTTTCTGAATTTCTTAACACTTACTTCCCTCATGAGAGTGATGCTCCTCCTTTGGACTTTGAAGATTATCGTCTTGATCCTACTTTGGATTTGAAGAGCATTCTATCAAAGGAGAAGAAACCGGTTGACACCGAAATCCGTTGCACTTATGATTTGACACCTCTTTGTCCCCCTTCTGAGGACGAGGTTGTGCTTCTTTGCGGATCGTCTTCACACTCGGCTGAGCCTGAGTGCTATTTTCCCCTAAAGGAAAAGGTGTTCGACCCCGGTATTGAAGTCTTTAAGCCATCTCAGTATCCACCTGATGAAATAAAAGGAAAAATCTTTGGAAATTTTGAAGACATGCTTGCAACACTTCAACCTTGCTTCTACCGTGCTCCATCGCTGCTTAAGGGAACCTTGCCTACTCTTCTTTGGCTTGCCTTGTTCGCCTTAAGCTTGTGTTATTTGATGGATGAAAACTATGTCTTCGATCCTGGTGGATATGTTTTATGCTTCTTCCGTTGATGATCAAGGTCGAGTCAGGCTCACGACTCGGTTAACAAAAATCAAGCGCTTCTTGGGAGGCAACCCATGCATCTATCTTTTCACTTTCTTTAGCATAAGTGTAGGGGAGACCCGTTGGTTTGCTATTTCCTCTCCTCACTTCTTAATCAGGGATTCGAGCTTCAATGATCCACTCTTGATGATTCTTGACGACCCGTAATTCCGTGTTCTACTTCTTCCCGGTTCTATCCTAAACTCTTTTCGATTCACTATTTTATATTTTCTCAATATTAAAATAGGAATCTCTTTAGTTGTCTTTTCCTTAGCAAGATTTAAACAAAGTGCACAATGTCCTAAGTGTAGGGGAGTTTACTCCCACATGCTTAAACATTGAGGACAATGTTTATCTTAAGTGTAGGGGGGAATTCTATCGAAGTTAAGTGGTCTTTTCCTTGTATTTGTCCTCATTTTAACCGGAAAATCAATTTTTCGACATTTTTCAAAATTTTTGATCTATTTTGGCCTACTAGTTTTTCTTTTGTATAGTTATTTTCTTTCTTTGCTAGAATAAATGTTTAATAAGTGGTTTTAATTTTCAAACGTTGTGAATCTTTTGACTCAATCCGAGTTTACTCTAGCTAGTATCCTTAACGTGTTTAAGTCAAGTTTTGCTAGGCTTTTATATAGGGAGCTATAAAACGCGAAAGTCTTAACCCTCACGGGTTAAGAACAAGAACTTTTCGCAAGTTCCTATAATTGATCCTAGAGAGTCGTTTATCAAGGGAACTTTAAGATGCGATTTCTAAACTTGAAAGAGTCTAAGAATTTGCAAGATCCTATAGGCAACTCGAAAACCCAAAATTTTGATTTAATAGGCTAAGTATCCACGAGTCTCATTACTTGAGATTTTTAATTGTGGAGAACGAGAGATGATAGAGCCAATTATAAGTCCGGTATTCTTTCGTGAATTTATTTGAGTTAAATATAAGCCTATTCTCCCATCGCTTGCTAATAAATTTATCTGCTAATAAATAAGGTTGTACGATTTGAAAAGTTACTTAGCTTCTAGCCCCAGATCGTTTAAAAGTTGCTCGGTATGGATTAGATATCATAGCCAAGGCATAACTTATTGAAGCAGGACGCGAAAATTGGCGAGTCCGAAAAGGCCCTAACAAGGCATGAGGGTTATATTTTGTTGCTAAAGATCCAAAGTGATGTGAAGAATCATTTATCGAAAATCAATATGAAGGATCGAGACACACGACGTAAAGCAAAACTCCCCAAAAGTCATGGAGAAGTGTATCCGAAAATACCCTAACAAGGTATGAGGATAAATAGATCCAAGTCATAAAAGGAGGCGGATCGTTGTATATCAAAGTCCAAAATAAAGATTGGAGAAAAATGAAGAAGTCGTGGTCCAAGTATGAATCTCTCAAAACTTCAAAGTGACGAATTCCTATTATGAAGAGAAGACCATTATTTCATGAACGTCTCTCAAGATTTGAAGTATGAAGTCGCTGCCAAATATCAGTCCGAGAAAGGTCTCAAATCGCGAAGCGAGTTATGCCAAGATATGAACTTTATGAGGTCCCGAGAAGCAGTTTTAAAAGATTTGGTCCTTTAGCTAACTATTGATTAAATCGTTCACTTTATTTTCAGACTAAATAACTATCGAAATAAGTCAAACAATGCACCCTCGTGATCATTCAAGACAACAATAAAATATAAGAGATACCCCTAGGAATAAGGGAGTCTAAGTGAATAATTGGCCCACATGAGTTCGTGTTAGTTTACTAACTTATAATAACAATGATCTCGTTTTTAAGCTTGGTTTGGAGAAAGTGAAAACTTGAGGATGATGATTATTCATAACATTTCCAAAACCCAAGGTATGCTTTTGATTTCTTTATTTTGTATGTTTTTAATTTTCTATCTCTTTAATAAAGGCCAACGTGGATTGATTATGATGAAAAGTCTAATCTTGCTTTGTAACTAATGCATTGCATGAGGACATTGCAATGGTCAAGTGTAGGGGATTTGATAGGTGTGTAAACACCCATCTTTTCTACCACTTTATTACAATAATAACCGGACCAAAACGTGTATTTTATGTCTTTTATGTCGGAATTATGCGTGGTTTGTGTTTTTGTTGTGATTTAGGATGAAAAGGTGAAAAGTGGAGAAAACACGGACATTCACGGGCATTTACGGACTTTTATTGAAGAAAAGGATGAAAGACGAAGTCAAGAAGTCAAGAGTGCAAAAAGAACGGAAGTCCACGACCAATTCTGAAGATTTATCGAAGAAAAGTCAAAAGACGGAAGTTTATCTAAAGCTGAAGAATTCAAGTCTATTTTATTGAAGAATTTAAAGACGAGTTCGAAGAAATCCCGAAGCCAAAAGTCCCTTAAGTCCAAGTTTAAAGAAGATTAGAAGAAAAGGACTAATGACGCAATTAATGAAGATTAATAAAAGGAGGGACTTAAGCTTGTAATTAAGAAGAAATGAAAGAGGGGAGGAAGCTTCCTAATCCTCCCCTATAAATAGATTAGGATTGTTCACTTTTCATTGTTGTTGGCTAAGTGTGACAATTAGCTCTTCCACCATTTAAATACCTTGTCATTTACTTTTCTTGTCAAATTTAAATACCTTGTCTTGCACCTTAAATTCATTTAATTTCAAGTAAGTTTTCATTTAATTATTGTCAATCTTTACTTTATCTTGTCAATCTCTTATCTACCTTTCTTAATATTTGATTTATGTGTTTATGTTTATGTTCATGTTCATGCTTTTATTTTGATCCAAGTGATTGTTGATTATTGTGGTTAAAGTTGTTAAATTTCTTGTTCTAAATTGTTTGTTGATGTTACTGTTGATTCGTTGTTATTTTTATTAGATCGTTTGTGTTAATTTTGGTTAATTTGTGTTTAAATCTGCTGTTACTGTATTCCCTTGTTCTTCGGGAAAGTTTGTTTTGTTTCTGATCTTTCTAGGAATTCTTCCGAACCAAGTAGGAGGGAAAGTTCTCATTCGGAAATCCAAAGTTCCGAATCAAGGGTTCATCCGGAAGATTTTGGGATAAGCAAAACTTCCGAGTCAAGCTGTTCATCCGGAACATTCAAAGTTCCGGACGAAGGGAAACTTCCGACTCAAGCTCTGTTCATTCGGAACTAAAAAGTTCCGGATCAACTTACTTCATTCGGAACTTAAAAAGTTCCGGATCAAGGAGACTCATTCGGAACTTCAAAAGTTCCGAATCAAGGGGCTTCATTTGGAAGTCACCATAGTTCCAAACCAAGGGCTGTTCATTCGGAACTTAAAAGTTCCGAATAAACTTCCGAATCAAGGGGCTAGTTCCGGGTCAGTGTTTGTTCATTCGGAAGTTTTAAACTTCCGAATCAAGGAGGTTCATTCGGAAACTTCCGAATCAAGGGTTAATCATAAGTTCCGAATCAAGGCAAGATTTAGAAGTTCCGAATCAGCAAAGTTCCGAACGAAGGATTGTTTTGGATAAGTGACATATTCAGATCAATTTGTTCCGGATCAAGGATTTTGGTAATATTCCAAGCGAAGAAGAATCATTTCAACCGAAGGTGACATTCCGGACGAGTGATTGTTCCAAACGAAGGTTTATTCCGAATGAGCTGTATTCAGGTTCTTATTAGTTTTTGTCTTTGATTTGTATTTTCAATCTTTATTTTTCCCGCCTTTATTTTAATTGCACTTTAAGTTTATTTGCCTTAGTTTTATTTTAGATTTGCCTTAGTTTTAGTCGCGTTTTAAGTTTGCCTTAGATAGATTTAAGTTTACGTCATTTACTTTAGTCACGTTTTTAAATACTTGCACCTTTATTTTAATTAGACTTAGATTTACTTTAAGAGCACCTTTACTTTAATTGTTTCACACTTTTATTTAAAACACTACAACGACACATCTTTGTTCCACCAAAAACAATAGAGTCACACATAGAGAGCCTAGATCAATTCGATTAGACCAACACAACGAACTTAACTTTTTAATTAGGTAAAACCTAGTTATCAATGTCGATGGTGGAATTTGGGGGTGCAACCCTTTCATTCATATATTGAGTGGCTCGTATGGTTCTGATGTGTTCGGCTTAGATCTAAATTAAAGGATATTTTGGAAGGCGTTTTCTATGTTACTTGGTGGAAATTGTGGAATTTCCGGAACCAATTGCGTCCAAAAAGCCGAGGAAAGAATCCATTTTTGATCATATTGTGTTAAGATCTTTTAGTTGGTATATTTCTAGATGTAGAAATGTTTTAAACTGGGATATCTGTATTTACTTTCCTTGTAATTGTCCAGCTCTTTGCTAAAATTGCCGTTCAAAAAAAGTGATAACTTACGGTTATACATAATATATATTCCTCATGAAGCTATGGTTTTTACAAGCCTATAGATTCCGAGGCACTAAAAAGTCATCTTAATGTGTTTCTTTCATATCTTAATGTGTTTTTTTTTTCAATTATATACTTCATGCTCAACTTAGTTTTCATCACTCAAAGGTTGCTCGAATTAATATTGAACAGAAGCCGAGAGCTATAAAGAAAGTTGTTGATGTAACTTTTTTGTATACCGTTTTAGGAAAAAGAGCAACAAAGTAGTGGTAAGCGTTAACGAGTGATTTAGGAAAACCACAAGTTATAACCCAAATGGGGATCGTTATCTCGAGGAGGCTAGTGTGTTGTGAATTGGATTGATGATTAATGTTTTTGATTATTAACAAGAAGAAAAGAGAAGAGAAAATGACGAAGACGTAAAATTAAAAATTAACAAAAACTACTACTAGAAAGTTAAGACGTAGAAACGTAAAAACGACAAAAATTAAAATTTTAACCTAAAAATTCCTAAAAATTACTAAAAATCCACAATAAAATTATAAGAGTTTACAAAAAATCCAAACTTGCTATAACCTTTTAATTAATTCAATAATGACTTTTTAATGCTAATTAAAGCCCTAAAAATCACTTATAATTATTAAAAAGCCCTAAACAAGATTTTATAGTTTGTAAACCTCAAAAATGACCTAATTAAGCTAAAAACTATTTTTAAAAATTTTAAAACCAAATTAATCTATTTTTAAACACTTAAAAACTATTAAAATCTATTAAATTTAAATTAATCCTAAAAATTAAATGAAAAGCCGACAAAATATTTGGAAAGTGAGAAAGTTCCTAATTATATGTCTATAATCTAGGAATAATGAAAAAAGTAGAAAAAACAAACTTTGAATTTTTGGGAATAAAATAATAATAAAATATTCAAAAAAATAAAAAGTTTAAAAATAAATTCTAAAAAATTACCAAAATCCTAAATATTCTAACTAAGATAAAAATGAAAATTAAAGTTCCTAAAACCTTTTTATCAATTTTATATTAATTTTTAAAGTTGTCTAAAAACCCTAAAATCAAATAAAATTAAAAATTAAAGTTTTTGAAAACAAAATAGGATGTAAACCTCAAAATAACTTAATAAAACCTAAAAATTATTTTTCTAAAAATTAAAACTACTTTTTGCTATTTTTTTAAACATTTAATAATATACGGCTAAATAAAAATGGATAGAAAATAATAAAAGAAATGGAAAAATACAAAAACTGGCTAGAAAAATCCTAAATGGAAACACTATCCTAGGAAAAATAAGTCTAAGGCAAAAAGCTAAAAAAAATAAGCTGAAAGGAAGGAAAATAAGCTACGGCTTATTTATATAAGCCCAGTTCAAAAAAGGGTTAAGTGGAGTTACTTTGCACCCTTGGTCAGTAAAAGACCCAAGGGCGCAATGGTAACGTGTGTGTGTTGTGAGCGTGATGGTGTGGGTTCGAGGCTGGTGAACCCCTTTTTGGATCTTTATTTTTTTTTCTTTTTTTTTTACTTTTTTACCTTTTTAACACCAATCCAGTGACTTGTTAAGCTTGTAAACACAATTCAAAGACCAATTTTAACAATATTAAGCTTAATATTGGACCAAAACGTACCCAGTTCCTATTTGAAGAACACAAAGCAAAATGTTTTGTTTTCACTTGTGCAAGTATCCAAGAGGACTTGGATTTGATGATTCTTGGTGGTGTTTTGTAGGCAATTCAGGCACCCCTACACTCAGTTGGAGTGTAGGGAGTCAAATAAACACAAGGCAAGCACACACTAGCAAGATCCAAGCACAAAATCAAGAAAAGAAAGCAAATAAAGGTTGCTGTATGAGATTAGCTAGGTCTGGTGGTATTTAGCTTAATCACTTGCACAATTTCGAAACTCAAATGCCCATGTCTTGCACACAATAACTCCAACTAGTATACAAGCAACTCAAAATCCTTAAACAACCTTTGATCTACAAACCAACAAGATATGATGCACCAATTCACTCAAATTAGCAGAAAAATAGGCAGATTCAAGTTTTAGCAAAGTTTTCACTATTTTATCACCCAAACTTGTTCAAATCCTTCTCTAACTGAAATGAAACTAGCATACACCCTAAATGTTACCTAAGAAGTATAATTAACAGGTTTAAAAACAACTTTTATTGATTTTAACCCCTGCTAGAACCCTGATCCAAACACCCCTATAAAATCTGAACATGCATTTTTTTTCAAACCAATCTATTTAAATCCAAACCAAATTGATCCTAATGAGTTCTAATATGCATAAAACAACAATTTAAGCAATATCAATCCACTTAAGCAACACTTTAATGGCAGTTCATACAAATCACATAAGTGACCAATTTTCTGAAAATTTAACAATGGAACAAAGAATCACCTTGTGGGACCCACATCCAGGTCCCACTGTGGTAGCAAAACCACCTCCAATATACCCGGGTATATGCAGACCTTGGATCAATCAAGCACTCTTACCTGCTAAGATGAAAATAAAAAAAAACAAGCAATAATATATTATGTTTTCTTCTTTCTTTCTTAAAAATCTTTTTCTAAAATCTTTTTATACACTTTCTTCTCAAAAACTCCTTACACAAACATCTTTCAACACTGAAAATCCAACCTTGAAATAGATTTCTCCAAGAAATCCCAATTTGAAAAACCTTGAAATAATTTTGAAAAACAAAATTTACTTCACCAATAATATTTGGAACTCAGAATTAGCTATTAAATAAACACCAACTTTTTAAAATAAATAAAAGGAATTACTTTGCTAAACAAACACCAACTTTAATATTTATAAAAAAGGAATTACAAATTGTTTAATGCTAAAACTAGAACAAGGATATGAGTGACAGGCCACTCATATTTATGCACTGCTAAAGAACTATCTAGAATGAATAAATCATAAACCCTAATCTATGGGAATTCCAAATAAGCCCTTTGAAGTCTTTGACGAATTTTGGTCAAAAATGCCCATGTGATTGCTTTGTTGGATGCCAGCAGGCGTAGGATGATCTTGGGCGTCAAATGCTCCTTGGAGGCCAAGTAGAAGAATCTGGCACGTTCAAATGGTCGGGTCTTGGTTTTGGTGTGAAAATGATGTAGCAGGGGAGGTACGGGGTGGGGTCCACAGCCCATGTGGTTGTGTTTTGTGAGGTGGGATAAGATGAGGGGATAGTTAATCAGGGATCTGGACAAGATTAGGGGAAAACCCTTTGGATTGAGTCCAATTAGGTCTGGGGATTAGTAGGGTTCATAAGGGTGATTAGTGCATGTTTAATCCATTTTGGGTAAAGTTTTGTTTTAAAAACTGTTTTGGTGGGAAATTAGGGACGGGGTAAATGGGTTTGACTTTTTGACCGTAGTTTAATTTATTAAACCCGGGTTTTGAAGGGTGGGGTTTGGGCTTGGGTGTTGGGCCAGAAAGTGTTATGGGCTGGTGGGTAGCAAATTCACCACCAGTCCCTACTAACTTAACATTGGTTAGATAATTTGCATTTCCAGTCCATTTGTTAGATCCTTTGCAATGGTAGTCCAATACTTTTGTAAGTTAAGTCCTTTGATGAATTAAGACTAACTTTTGCATTCTAAATCAATTTCCAAGGGCCATTTTTGACATATCTTCAAACTTTAGGGACCCTATTCATAATTTTGAATATTTGAGGGGTATAAAGTGTAAATCTTCATAAGTTGAGGGACCAAACTTGACAATCTTCAATTCTTCAAGGGTCTTTTTGCAATTTTCCAAACTTGGGCCCGGTTCATTGTGCGACTTCGTTTCCCGTGTTCATTTTTGAATGATTCTTGTGATCTTTTGCCATTTCCTTAATATCCGTACCTAAAAATACACAAGTAACAAACACGAGCATATATTTGGTATATTTGATGATATTTTATGCATTTTGAGCTCGATTTGGACGATGAGACCATGTATAAAAGCAGTCTCATCACTCCCCCATACTAAACCATTGCCGTGCCCTCACGCAATGCTAGAATAAAGTATCGTAGCATCTCCAAAATTCAATTTTATTCACTTTATTGGAATGATAAACTAGCTACACTACTAATATTACTATTACTTGTGTTATAGACATAATGTATGATTTTCATCGCAAAATGGGATGTTTAGGTTCATAGAATAAGAACACGTGAATGCTTCGTTAGAAATAATTTCATCGTCCTCGATTTTCACCCCAATTCCATGCTAAGCGTGCAACGAGATCATTGTCATTATAAGTTAGTAATGCTAACACTACTCATATGCCCTAATCACGTACTTATCCTCCCATTATTCCTAAGTTGTATCTCTTATATTTTATTTTGTCTTGAATGTTTCACGAGGATACATTTTTGAATTATGCGATAATAAAGATTTAGGTCTAAAAATAGAGTCCTAACGGTGTAACTAAGACCATCAAATCAATAACCCCTTTTAATAGACAACGATGTTAAAAAATTAAGTTGACAAGAAGAATCGATAAACACGGTTTTATAACGGTTTTGAACATGAGACTTATTACCAAGACTTTTATACGCCCCCTAATAGAAGGGCCTTATTATCTTTGGTTTACCTCCATCTTTTATTCAACTTCGCCATGAAGCTTTTATTATGACTTCGGTCTTGCCTTGCCTTTTATTATCCGCCATCATCGGTGGTTTTATTAGCCAAAGACGTATATCTTCACGCTAAAGCGAATTTTGGATCTTTAAAGCTTCGAAGATTAAGGCTTGATTCACTTTCAATTTTTGCATAGATTTTAGGCCTTGTGGGGCTTCAACTTGTTTGCTTGATTTAGGTGAGCACTTGAAATCTTATTATTGGGTGAAGCTTTCGATTATTCGGGTGCCAATACTTCAAAACCGTGACGCTGGCGATACCTTAATGTCTTCCCAATTTAATTACACTGAAGCTACTAGAAAAGACTAGAAACCCAACAATCCTAACTAAACCGCTAAGTCAATATTTATTAAGCAAAAAATATTTACAAGCGAAGGGAGAATAAGCAAACAACGAGAACACATGAGTTTTTGAAAGAATACGAGTATTCTACGTTTAGCATAGTAACTTATAATTAACCCTATCATTTCTCGTCCTCATTTAAGAGACTTAGCCTAATGTGAAGTTAAGGAATCAAAGCTAAGTGCTCAACACGCACGGTCGAGTCAAAAATTACTCTTATTCTCGCCATCGGAAAACCTACATTCGTGTCTTCAAACACTTATAAAACATGAGAAAAATTTTAAAATTTTGGCCATTTTTAGCCTTATTTTGCAACAAAAACGATAACAAAACGATAAACTTTGGAAAGCGTGAAGGTTTGGCAAGGCAAGTATCTATTCACCCCCATACTAAAGTTAAACATTGTCCTCAATGTTTCGAGTCTAGGGGTGCAAACACCCCCATACTAGAGACGTAGTCGAATGCCTAATTTAGCATGGAAAGGGTGTAACCATTAAATTAATAGCCGTTTATGAAGTGTGCTAAAAACCTATGGTTAGAACATCAGAGGATATATCATGGATATTGAGAAATGTCTCCAAAGCAAACGATCGAGTGCTCCCATAAAATGAACACGAGAGGCTCTAATCGTGAAGATCATGATCTAAAAACCACAATGCACAAACAACCACGAAACAAAGGTTGGAAGGGCACAAATCCCCTCACATTAAACTACATTAGAAAGCAATAATATGTACATGGATAAGCATGGTATCTCCCCCACGAGGCACCTTGTTTTTGATAACCGAGTCAAAAGCTCGACTCGAATCCTCATAAATGTGATCATTTAGGGATAATCATGGTGTGGTCAATTTTTGGTGGGGCTTACATGATAAACAAGGCCCAAAAGCACGTGGAGTACTTTTAAAAACCCGATAAACGTATACCGGGGTCAAAGATAGCGTCCTCGTTTTTGGATGAAAGACGAAACAACGCCACTCCAACACAAACCCAAATGGGGTAGAAGAAAATAGGAGAGAATAAATAGAAGGGTGGGACAATGGGTAAGTCTCTAAAAACATGAGCTACTCGAGGTAGACTCGCACCAATCAAATGAAAAGATTTTCCATTTATTGCATCGGTGGAAGACCGAGATTTCCCTATATAAGCAATTCCAGGATCAAATATCTCGTCCTCGGTGGAGAAAGGGGAGGGAACATAAGGGGATTCCCCCACACTAAGTCCACACAAAGCATCGTCAAAAGGAGAAGACGGGCTTGTAGTACTCAATACACGTGGTGATGACGGAGTTAGAATTGTAGAAAAATCTTTTAAATTAAATTCAAAATCTTTTCCTTTTTCATCTTTTACACTCTCCTTGTGAAAACCCGATTTAATTATGTCAAAAATATTTGATGTATCTAAAGCAATGTTAGTCACACTAAAAATTCTCACATTTTGAAATCTTTTTGGTTTGGGTGGTGGCAAGTTTTCAAATCTTTTGTCAACAAAGAAAACCTCCCCATCGGGATCAACGTATTCATCATCCGAAGAATCACTCGAGATTGGAATCATAGGCTTAACACTCTTAACCTCCACCGGCGGAGGGGACGGAACTTCATTTTTATCAACAACTCCTAAAACTCTATTTGAAATCTTTTTGCAAATGCTTTTGATGGGATTGACATTGTACAAAGATGTGATAGAATACACATGAGAAAGAGTGGAGTTTTGGGTTGCATTAATGACGAGTTCTTCCTCATTGAAACGAAGAGTGATTTTTCTTGCATGCACATCGATAAGTGCTCTCGAGGTATCCAAAAAAGATCGACCTAAAATTAACGGAACTTTAGGATCGATGGGAATATCAACAACAATAAAGTCTACAGGATAGTAGAACTTTCCAACTTTCACAAAGACGTCCTCGGCAACTCCACAAGCTAGAATCGTAGAATGATCGGCCATTTCGATTGACATTCTTGAAGGAGTGAGATTTGGAAGATTGAGCGATTTAAAAATCTCAAGAGGCATCAAATTAATACTAGCACCAAGATCGGCCAAGGCGTAGCATTCTTCCATGTCTTGGATAGCACATGGGATTAAAAACTTTCCAGGATCACCGACTTTTTGAGGTATGCGGCTTAGAAAAACCGATGAACAACTAGACGATTTTTGCAATTTCTCTTTGTTATTCAACATACTTTTGAAGTTCGCGGCAAATCGAGGCATCATGACTAAGGCGTCGGCCAAACTTATATTAAAATGCAAGTCACGAAACATTTTCATAAAAAGTTCAAATTGATAATTATTTCGTTCTCGTGCCTTTTCCTTGTCTCGTCTTGAAGGGTATGGTAAAGGTGGTGTGGGTTGGGGCAAAGTAGGCATAGGCCTTGGAATCTCGGGTTCCATGATTGGTGTAGGTTCAACCGTAGGTGTGGTTTGAGCGGTACTTCGTGGGCTTGTAATGTGATCCTTTTCAACCACAACCTCGGGTTCTTTCTCTTTTTCCTTCTCCATAGAAGTACTTGGACGAGAAATGGGTTCTTTGAAAGTTTTACCACTATGAGTAGTAATAACCTTCAATTCTCCCTTCGGGTTCACGATGGTATCACTAGGAAGACCACCCGAAGAAGAGGGCTTACACATGATAGCTTCAAACATCTTAGCCATTCGGTCTTCAAACTTAGATTGCCTAGCATCCGCTTTTAACAATTCTTGCTTAATCTCATGTTGTCCTTGCTCCATTTTTTGTTGATTTTGTTGGAGTCGTGTGACATTTCCTTCCATTTTATTAGCATGAGTTTTAAGTTCATTAGAAGTTCGTTTTTAGCTCGTTTTTCAACTCGGATCTTAAGCTAACCATCTCACGTTGCATATTGTCAAACTTAGCATCATTAGCCTTTGCATAATTCAAAAATTCTCCTTGAAGATTTTTGGTGTGATCATTTTGAAAACCTTGGGCATTGTTTTGAAAATCACGGTTTTGGTTTTGATTAGAAATTTGCCCATTTCCACTTTGGTAATTACCTTTGTTATAATTCCTTTGATTTCCTTGGTAATTTCCACCTTGGTTGTTGTTGCGATAGTTATTAGCATTTTGATTTGGTGGATCTTGATTTTGGCGGGAACCTTGACCGATTTGGTTATAAGTTCCCGTGGCTACAAAAGCATTCGAAGTGTTACCATCCGCGGTAATGCACTCGGAAAGATCATGAGCTCCACCACACGACAAACAACTCTTAGAAACCGCTTTAACCGAAGCGGAGTTCGAAGCTTCTTGAGCTTTCCAATGGGACATAAGGGTCGAAAACCTATCGAAAAACCGATTTTCCTCATTAGCTTCATCATGTAATGCATTGATACTTTGAGACGATGATGAGCCCATTTTGGCAACACTCGGTGTGTGACGAGGGCTATAAACCTTAGACCTATTCTCGATTATGACCAAAGCTTCTTCAACCGTTTTACACAAAAAATTACCACCCGCGGAGGCATTTAAATAATCTCTTTCATGATCGTTAAGTCCATTGTAAAACGTGTCGATTTGGTGTAATTCGGAAAAACCGTGATGAGGACATTCATGTAACATCTCTTTAAACCTATTCCAAGCCGTAGAAAAACTTTCATTTGATTCTTGTGAAAATTTAGAAATCTCATTTTTCAAATGCGTAGTCTTAGAGGGCGGAAAAAATTGGTTCACGAACTTTGAAACGAGATCCTTCCACGTCAATATAGAATTGGGTGGCTCTTTCTCTAACCAAATTTTAGCGGGCCCTGCTAAGGAATACGGAAAAAGCATCATCTTAATCGAGTCATTCGAGACATCCTTAAATTTGCACGTGGCGGTAAGACGATTGAATTGGCGGATATGGTTGTGGGGATTGTCCTTCTCATCACCACGGAATTTGTTGTTTTGGATCATGGACAACAAACCCGTTTTCACCTCAAAATTCTCCGCAAGGATTGCGGGAATCACAATAGCTTCTCCATAACCCTCGGTGGGTGCTTGAAGTAACTCCATCATAGTTCGATTCGCCATGGTAGGTGCTTCTCGTACAATGGGTTCGTCAATAGGAGACTCCTCACTAGAATGAGTTGGAGTGGGAGTTTTGTTCTTTCGTTTACGTGCACGCTTTGCTTGATTACGAGTGAGCATAAACGTCACGTACAACGTGGAGACGAGCAAAGAAGATTCTTTTTGGTATTTTGTGTTTTTCAATTTTTTTGTGGTTTTTGATTGTATTAACTTTTTTGGAAATTGGTGAATGTATTAAGTAGACAAAAGTCCACAAATCTCCTCCTTAATCAAATCTCTTGATTAAAGAAGCCTCATAGAATGAAAACGATCACGTGAAGTGAACGCCTTCGATGACTTTAGAACGATGGTGGAACACCAAATCGTTCAAGAGGGTTTAATCAAAGGAAACCAAGAAAATATATATGATATGTAATAATACTTTGGGCGGCAAAACCCTCGATTCACTCTCAAAATCAAATACGCACAAGCAAGCGGAGGAAACGAGGCGGCGCGAAGCACTTAAGAGCCTTTTTCCTTTAGGTCGTGAAATACAACCGCCTTATACCCACCTTATAGTTTATATTATCAAGATTAAGCTTCACGAAAGTATTTATCTATTTTTGCCTTTTTTCTTTGGTTTGAGATTCGAATACAATGATCGAGTGATGAAATCCCGAATCAAGGTTGTGATTGCTCACGTATTTGGAGTACTTGTGAATTTATTGTTCTACGTATACAATATAGTAATAGTATTCACACAAAAACCGAAAAACGATAATACGTATTAGTAGAGTGCTACTAATACAATTACTATTATGGCTAATATAAAAAACAACAATGGTTCAATCAAAACACAACACGCCTCCCCGGCAGCGGCGCCAAAAATTGATGTAACTTTTTCGTATACCCTTTTAGGAAAAAGAGCAACAAAGTAGTGGTAAGTGTTAACGAGTGATTTAGGAAAACCACAAGTTATGACCCAAATGGGGATCGTTCTCTCGAGGAGGCTAGTGTGTTGTGAATTGGATTGATGATTAATGTTTTTGATTATTAACAAGAAGAAAAGAGAAGAGAAAATGACGAAGACGTAAAAATAAAAATTAACAAAAACTACTACTAGAAAGTTAAGACGTAGAAACGTAAAAACGACAAAAATTAAAATTTTAACCTAAAAATTCCTAAAAATTACTAAAAATCCACAATAAAATTCTAAGAGTTTACAAAAAATCCAAACTTGCTAAAACCTTTTAATTAATTAAATAATGACTTTTTAATGCTAATTAAAGCCCTAAAAATCACTTATAATTATTAAAAAGCCCTAAACAAGATTTTATAGTTTGTAAACCTAAAAAATGACCTAATTAAGCTAAAAACTATTTTTAAAAATTTTAAAACCAAATTAATCTATTTTTAAACACTTAAAAACTATTAAAATCTATTAAATCTTAAATTAATCCTAAAAATTAAATGAAAAGCCTAAAAAATATTTGGAAAGTGACAAAGTTCCTAATTATATGTCTATAATCTAGGAAAAATGAAAAAAGTAGAAAAAACAAACTTTGAATTTTTGGGAATAAAATAATAATAAAATATTCAAAAAAATAAAAAGTTTAAAAATAAATTCTAAAAAATTACCAAAAATCCTAAATATTCTAACTAAGATAAAAATGCAAATTAAAGTTCCTAAAACCTTTTTATCAATTTTATATTATTTTTTAAAGTTGTCTAAAAACCCTAAAATCAAATAAAATTAAAAATTAAAGTTTTTGAAAACAAAATAGGATGTAAACCTCAAAATAACTTAATAAAACCTAAAAATTATTTTTCTAAAAATTAAAACAACTTTTTACTATTTTTTAAACATTTAATAATATACGGCTAAATAAAAATGGATAAAAAATAATAAAAGAAATGGAAAAATACAAAAACTGGCTAGAAAAATCCTAAATGGAAACACTATCCTAGAAAAAATAAGTCTAAGGCAAAAAGCTAAAAAAAATAAGCTGAAAGGAAGGAAAATAAGCTACGGCTTATTTATATAAGCCCAGTTCAAAAAAGGGTTAAGTGGAGTTACTTTGCACCCTTGGTCAGTAAAAGACCCAAGGGCGCAATGGTAACGTTTGTGTGTTGTGAGCGTGATGGTGTGGGTTCGAGGCTGGTGGACCCCTTTTTGGATCTTTATTTTTTTTTCTTTTTTTTTACTTTTTTTACCTTTTTAACACCAATCCAGTGACTTGTTAAGCTTGTAAACACAATTCAAAGACCAATTTTAACAAGATTAAGCTTAATATTGGACCAAAACGTACCCAGTTCCTATTTGAAGAACACAAAGCAAAATGTTTTGTTTTCACTTGTGCAAGTATCCAAGAGGACTTGGATTTGATGATTCTTGGTGGTGTTTTGTAGGCAATTCAGGCACCCCTACACTCAGTTGGAGTGTATGGAGTCAAATAAACACAAGGCAAGCACACACTAGCAAGATCCAAGCACAACATCAAGAAAAGAAAGCAAATAAAGGTTGTTGTATGAGATTAGCTAGGTCTGGTGGTATTTAGCTTAATCACTTGCACAATTTTGAAACTCAAATGCCCATGTCTTGCACACAATAACTCCAACTAGTATACAAGCAACTCAAAATCCTTAAACAACCTTTGATCTACAAACCAACAAGATATGATGCACCAATTCACTCAAATTAGCAGAAAAATAGGCAGATTCAAGTTTTAGCAAAGTTTTCACTATTTTATCACCCAAACTTGTTCAAATCCTTCTCTAACTGAAATGAAACTAGCATACACCCTAAATGTTACCTAAGAAGTATAATTAACAGGTTTAAAAACAACTTTTATTGATTTTAACCCCTGCTAGAACCCTGATCCAAACACCCCTATAAAATCTGAACATGCATTTTTTTCAAACCAATCTATTTAAATCCAAACCAAATTGATCCTAATGAGTTCTAATATGCATAAAACAACAATTTAAGCAATATCAATCCACTTAAGCAACACTTTAATGGCAGCTCATACAAATCACATAAGTGACCAATTCTCTGAAAATTTAACAATGGAACAAAGAATCACCTTGTGGGACCCACATCCAGGTCCCACTGTGGTAGCAAAACCACCTCCAATATACCCGGGTATATGCAGACCTTGGATCAATCAAGCACTCTTACCTGCTAAGATGAAAAAAAAACAAGCAATAATATATTCTGTTTTCTTCTTTCTTTCTTAAAAATCTTTTTCTAAAATCTTTCTGATACACTTTCTTCTCAAAAACTCCTTACACAAACATCTTTCAACACTGAAAATCCAACCTTGAAATAGATTTCTCCAAGAAATCCCAATTTCAAAAACCTTGAAATAATTTTGAAAAACAAAATTTACTTCACCAATAATATTTGGAACTCAGAATTAGCTATTAAACAAACACCAACTTTTTAAAATAAATAAAAGGAATTACTTTGCTAAACAAACACCAACTTTAATATTTATAAAAAAGGAATTACAGATTATTTAATGCTAAAACTGGAACAAGGATATGAGTGACAGGCCACTCATATTTATACACTGCTAAAGAACTATCTAGAATGCATAAATCATAAACCCTAATCTATGGGAATTCCAAATAAGCCCTTTGAAGTCTTTGACGAATTTTGGTCAAAAATGCCCATGTGATTGCTTTGTTGGATGCCAGCAGGTGTAGGATGATCTTGGGCGTCAAATGCTCCTTGGAGGCCAAGTAGAAGAATCTGACACGTTCAAATGGTCGGGTCTTGGTTTTGGTGTGAAAATGATGTAGCAGGGGAGGTACGGGGTGGGGTCCACAGCCCATGTGGTTGTGTTTTGTGAGGTGGGATAAGATGAGGGGATAGTTAATCAGGGATCTGGACAAGATTAGGGGAAAACCCTTTGGATTGAGTCCAATTAGGTCTGAAGATTAGTAGGGTTCATAAGGGTGATTAGTGCATGTTTAATCCATTTTGGGTAAAGTTTTGTTTTAAAAACTGTTTTGGTGGGAAATTAGGGACGGGGTAAATGGGTTTGACTTTTTGACCGTAGTTTAATTATTAAACCCGGGTTTTGAAGGGTGGGGTTTGGGCTTGGGTGTTGGGCCAGAAAGTGTTAGTGGGCTGGTGGGTAGCAAATTCACCACCAGTCCCTACTAACTTAACATTGGTTAGATAATTTGCATTTCCAGTCCATTTGTTAGATCCTTTGCAATGGTAGTCCAATACTTTTGTAAGTTAAGTCCTTTGATGAATTAAGACTAACTTTTGCATTCTAAATCAATTTCCAAGGGCCATTTTTGACATATCTTCAAACTTTAGGGACCCTATTCATAATTTTGAATATTTGAGGGGTATAAAGTGTAAATCTTCATAAGTTGAGGGACCAAACTTGACAATCTTCAATTCTTCAAGGGTCTTTTTGCAATTTTCCAAACTTGGGCCCGGTTCATTGTGCGACTTCGTTTCCCGTGTTCATTTTTGAATGATTCTTGTGATCTTTTGCCATTTCCTTAATATCCGTACCTAAAAATACACAAGTAACAAACACGAGCATATATTTGGTATATTTGATGATATTTTATGCATTTTGAGCTCGATTTGGACGATGAGACCATGTATAAAAGCAGTCTCATCAGTTGTCGTCATCGGTGGAGGTTTAATGTGTTCTCGGATCGACATACCTTATCACGCGTACGTATGCCTTTTAGCATTGTGAATCAAGAAACTAATTATTTTCACCCGCATGGGGAAGCGATCCCTTAACACTAGATCATAATCTTTGCATATATTATTTTCTTCTTATAAAAACAAAAGACGATATAAAAAGTTAGTGAATTACGATTTTTTTACAATGGAAAAGTGAGAGACGAAAAAACAAAAACAAAATTAGCAATGTGTACAAATTCCTCGTGGAGACAAATACTCGATTATACGTGTATCATCTAAGCATTAGATTCCACCAGGAACATATATACAAATCCTAAATTAATATTAACTGCATACCTCGCTATATAAAGTATATATATTTTTTTCTCCATTATCCATGTGGGATAAAAGCTAGCTCTTCTTGACAAAAAAAGTTATACAAGCTAGTATATGCTTTAACACTTGTATAAAGGTGAATACAATCAAATTTAAACATGGTCTAGCACATGAAGACGCCATAATATAATCCATTGAATTATTCATTTAAATTTTGTGGCTTTAATGAAATTACAATTTGAGAATCCATTTGGTACACCCAATATAATGTTAAGCTAAAAAGCCAAATGTATTTTCAAACCATCCCCGTAGCAGTACACCATCATTTTTGATCCAACACAGACTTTTCGGTTCATTCCTCTCCGGTGACCACATTTTGATATCCACCACCCTTTCTTTTAGCCGATGATACTTATCATTTGGAAGTCTCATGGCTGCTCTCTATGCCAATATCTTCCATATTTTCTAGAAGATAACGTCATTTACCTTACGTCCTTACCTACTATACACACTTTTAAATACTACTCCCCCTCCAAGTTCATTTGAACACGAGGGTCGGATAACTGTGAAATGTTATGACAGTTGACGTTACTTCTATTTGACGTTACTCCCCCTCCAAGTTTAAAAAAAGCCCTAATTTTAAAAACATTACTACCCCTGTTTCGTTCATACTGCAACCTAATCTTTCAAGATACGTGCATTCCTTTTACCGTAGGAACGAGCCAAACTTACCTCTGTTTCTTAACCTTTTATTTGCCATGTAACTTCTAAACACCGCCCACGTCTTGGAAACTTCCCACCAACACGTATATAGAAAAACAAAAATAACACAGTACTAATGTGACCACTTTGTTTTGACAGTGATTGCCAACCCCTCCTCTTCGTATGGATCTTCATCCCCTAACCCCGTTGACCTTGCTTATGAACATTTCTATCATTCCCTTGTATAAACAATCTTCTTTATCGTTTCTCTTGTAACAAACTACCCATTGTAAAATATTTCCTGTAACGATTCATCATTGATAATCAAGTGGATGATTCGATGATCTGTTTGTGTGTCCTTGATTGTCCAACCTATTTGAATCCATTAACACACCTTAGTGATCCCTATTTTTGTGTCCTTGATTGTCCAACCTATTTGAATCCATTTGGGTGTTCTGTTTGCGGAGTCACAAGTACCAAAAGAAAATGACTATTATTATAAGTTGTTAAAGATATTCGTAAGTAAAAACGGAATGAAAAACTTAACAAATGGGACTAATTACTCGTGAAATTGAAGTTGAGGAGTAATATCATTTCAATCGAATCTTTAATTTCATGATGAACATAATACAACATTTTCAACTTAAAAATAACTGCATACCTCACTATATAAGTATCACACTTTCTTTCTTAATTGTTTATGCGGGATAAAAACAAGTATACGCATCATTAAAAGGTTTTATCCAAGGAACCTTACTCGAGATCGTGCTAGAGGCATCGGCGTGTAACCAGACACTAACCGATGTGATCACGCTATTTAAAATATGTCCAAGTGGGAGCTGAAAGTTTATGGACTATAATTTAATAGTTGTGTGTTAGGATCGAACTCGGGATTACGGGATTGTACACAATACCTAAAGAGTTAATTTATTTAATAAATATATTTATATGTTTATTAAATTAAATCGAGCAATAACTTTAACCGTCGTTAAATTTAAGAGTTAAGGACTAAACGGTTAATGTGGAGTAATTAACGGAAGTTAAAGAAAGATCTAAAACACCCTTGTGGGTTTGGGACGGCGGTAGAGAAAAAGAGAAAGGAAGAAAATAGTTCTTCCCTTTTTTAGTTTTATCTTGGGCTACAAGTTTGGAGACACTATATAAACACATAGAGTCCTCTATAATTCTTGTACCAAAAAACCACACTTTTCCTTCTCTTCTCTTTTGGCCGATTGGATCATACAAAACCCTAAGGGTTTTCGTTTGGTTTGTTTGGTTTCCTTCTTTCGATCAACACCAAAGGAAAAACACATTTTTTAGGGTTTCTTTTATCCTTTAGTTTTTGTTTAGCAATAATCTAGTCCTAGCCCCTCTCTAGGGTTGTTGGGTAGATTTTCCACAAAGCTTAGAAGCTCGGTTTACACGTACTAGACTTACGGTTAGCTCGTTGCATTACGTGTGTACAAGAACGTGATACACTCTCACTATAGATTGAATCTTGGATCAATTAACAAAACGGTAAGGGGTTAATCATTAATCCGTTATAAACCCTAATTTGGTGATTCGTTCTTATCTTGTGGAATCGCATTGGCTAAAAGGTATGTAACACTAATTCGATTAATTATGAATGTGTTATTATTATGATCTTGTTAAATCGCTTCCGCTATTTCGTGTTTTGGTCTTTGCTTATGTTATCATAATTGTTATGAACTTTATAAACCTTCAGTTTCCGAGGCAGCAAAAGGTCATCTTAATCAGTTTTTTTCACGGCATGCAACCTCAAAGGTAACATATTTGATAAAATGTATATATCTTATATGTATCTAATTATATTCTTCATGCTTAACTAAGTTTTCATCACTCACAAGTGCCTAACGTTAAGCCAATGGCTATAAAAATAAGGTGTTGTCATCGGTGGAGGTTTAATGGGTTCTCGGTTTGCGACAGACCTTATCGCGTACATATGCCTTTTAACATTGTGAATAAAGAAAATAGTTATTTTCACCCGCAATTGGAATCGACGCCCACCTAATCACAATTCTTTGGCAAAATCTTATTTTCTTTGATAAAATCGAAAGAAAATAGAATTGCAAATTTTTTACAATGAAAAAGCCAGTTGAAAAAGCAAAAAAAATACAAAAAGTTAGTAATGTATACAAATTCCTCAGCATTCAAATGGATCGATGAAACGTGTATCATCTAACCATTAGAATCCATGAGGAACATAAAATATAAATACCAACTTAGCATTCACTACATACCTTAGTATATAAAGGATAAATTTTCTTTTCAGTTATCCATGTGGGATAAAAGCTAACTCTTATTCTTTAATAAAAAATAGATACATGCAACTTTACTAAAGATGGTCTAGCAAATAAAGATGCCGTAATATAATCTATTGAATTATTCATATAAAATTATTAGATAAAATTTGTGGCTTCAATAAAATCATAGTTTGAGAGTTCATTTGGTACACCCCAATGTTCGGCTACGGAGCCTAATGTACTTTCTTACCATCCCCGAAGCGGTATATCTTCAATGTTGATCCAACACAATAATTTCTGTTCATTCCACTCCGCTGACCACTAATTGATATCCGCCATCTGTGCCATTAGCCGATGATACTTATCGTTTGCAACTCCCATAGCCGCTTTATTGAACTATACTTGATGAATATTTGGAGACCCCTGGTAACGTGTACACACTACATAACATCCTTTACCTTACCCGCTAAACACGTCTTTATATACTTTTCTACGTCCAAGTTCATTTAAAAATGAGGATCAGATCGCTGTGAAATGTTATGTTGTTTGACATTACTTTTATTTAACTGATACCAACTTCCAAGTTCAAAAAATCCTTGATTTTGAAAATTTTCCTACCCATGTTTCCTTCATATTGCAACCCAATCTTTCAACATACGTCATTCCTTGTACCGCAGGACCTGGCCCAATTTAACACCGTTCTTAACCTTTTGTTTGCCATGTAACTTCTAAACACCTCCCACATCTTGGAAACTTCCCACCAAACAGGAAATTGAAAACCAAGAAAAAGACACGGTATTAATGTAAACCCTTTGTTTTGACTGTGATTCTCCTCTTCGAATCGATCTTCATCCCATAACCCCGTTGAGCGTACTCGTCTATTCTGTTAGGGATCAAATTAATAGTAAATTCAAAGTAGGAAGTCAAGTCTCGCATAAAGGTTTCTCTTAGTCCCTTGTATAAATATCCTTGATGTTAATGTGATATCTCAACCACAAACCTCGTACATATGTTTTTTATGACCGAATTAAAAAAATCACCCCAATTAATTTTAAATCCATGATCTACTCAGAGTATAAAAAGAAGAAAATAAAACAAAAATGACTTACAAAATGTTTCACAATTAAACAAAAGCAAGTTTAATAAATTAGTAATTTGTACAACTTATTTGATGGATTACATTCCGAAGATGATATGTATCATCTAGCAATTGTAATCCACAAAAAACTATTGTATATATTCATATAAAAACTATAAAAACTATTTTCATATCCAAGCTTAGAGGTCGAGACCAAATATAAAACAACCAAGTAAAATGACATGAAGCTTTTGAGTCATTCAGTAAAAATAACCATTCAACATTAAATCAATTTTTTTATTAAACTTCCCCTTAATGTTTAGTCAGTTTTTTTCTCCAATTCAAATTTTTTCGATTTTGCCGCTTGGATTACAGAGTGTTATGTAATAAGTATGGTGCAAGCCCGATGTGGGGTTAGGTCCATTAAGGTTTTGTCATGCATTGCAATTTGTAAATTATATTGAATGAAACATAAGAACTCACACGGGTTTACATTATCTAACATATAATACAAGTAAATTTGGATGGAATGGTGGATGGAAAACTCAACGTTATCTCAAATTTCTCTATTCACACACTCAACTCACCTTTTATGTGTACTGGTGACTATGCAACTTTTAATCAACTTGTTCAATAACTTCAATGTTCTTCCATTTTAGTGACATCATTGTTTCGACAGACTTGTAGTTCCCGTGGCATCATCTTATCACTAGGCTTGTAGTTTCCGTTTTGGTGGCATCGTCGTTTTAGGCCAAGGTTTTTAACAAGCTTGTAGTTTCCGGGACAACAAAAGGTCATCTTAATGTGTTTTTTCACAGCATACAACCTCCAAAGGTAAAATTCAATCACGTATCTTATATGCTACCTTAATTGCCTTCGAATATTGTAAACAAAAAATATATATTTTTCACTCCCAAGAATTTTAAATAGATGTCTTAGCTCATCAATCGCCTGCTTTGCTAAATCTTCTTTCTTTTACAAATCATATATTTTACAATGGAAAAAAGTGGAATATAGAAAGTAAACAAATGCTACAAATATTTTACAATGATGAAGCCAGGGACGAAAAAATAAAACCGAAGACAAAAAGTTAGCAATTTGTATAATTTACTTGTGAAAACATAAAAAGATTTAGAAACGTGTACAAATTGCTCGTACTGAGAAAAGTTTTATGATTAATTAGTCATCTAAACTTTATATACCACGAGGAACATAGTACACATTAACAAACTTGAATAATTATTGAATACCTTAGTATATAAAGTGACGCATTTTCTTCTATATTATCAATGTGGGACAAAAACTAACTCTTTTTTTCAATGAAAAACGATACAATCCCAATATAAACAAATAATAAAAAGATCGTCTAGATAATGTAGACGCCATTATACTTAGAGGATGTATGGTACGATGGAATGGAAAGGGAAGAAATGAAATCAAGGTAATTTCTCGTGTTTGTTTGATTTGAAAATGGAAACGGAGAATTAAAAATTCATTCTCTTTCTAGCCTTTTGATTCTTTATTAATAAGTGGAGAAACATGAAGAATGGAACATTGTGAAGGAAGCGTTTGGGAATCAATTAAAGAATTAAATTAATTTTCTATTTATAATTTTACCATGTCCAATGCACGTTTTGAAACCCCAAAAACCGAAATCTTTCAAGTAATGTAAACACTTCATCTTCTTCGAAATGAAAAATCTAGATGTTTTTTTTCTTCAGTTAACAATATGTAACGATCCTTCATAGCCATAGACTTATTTATCTTTGTCACTACATTGCTAGCAGAGGTGCCAAAACGGGCGGGCGGATGGGCACGAGCGATGGGCAAAACTGGTGGTGGGTTAAACCGGAGCGGGTTAAACGGACGGGCAAAACGGATGAGCAAAACGGGCGCAAGCTAAAATGGAAAAAGAACTTATAAAAACGTACAAATAAAAAATAGTAATATTTGTTTCAAACCGGGGATAAAAATCAAATTTAAAAGATTCACCGAGTAGCGTAATTAGTATTTTTACATCTGCCCATTAAGTCCATTTAGTGTCTTACATGTGCGCCCGTTTAGCCTATTAATAATAACAAATGGACAAAAATTGCCCAATTATTTTAGAAAAGTATTAAAAAATACTCATATTTATCAAAATGAGCAACTTTTTCCACCTTTAATTGCTAGTATGGTACAAGTTCCTTGTCTACGGGTTTCCATTTCTTAAGAATGGGGGGAGTGGTGTAATACCCATTCACCTCCACGTCAGCGTCATATCAGCTTTTAAACAATCCACTCACACTCACTTTTGGAGGGTAACGACACTCACTACAACTCACTACAACTCAGTACAGCTCACTCCCACTTTTTTATTAAATATTTTTATTCATAAAATAAAAACTTTTATTCATACATTTTATTCAAATCATACACGTGGGTAAATGAATAGGATACACAGGTAAATAAAAACATTACAAGAAAAATAAAAACAACCCATGGATAAATAAAAACGATACACGAATAATTTAAGGAAAAAACTGCGGATAAGTTTTTAAACCTCCCAACAATGAAGATACTTAAACCAGCACATATGCTGAATTTCATAGTGACGAAGGGCGTTATTCATTACATCATTCGTTAGTTGCTCCAATTACCAATGTACGATTTGCATTGTGGTAACATCAACAAACTTACTCGCGACCATCATTAGGAACATCTATTTCCCGTTTATGCTATCGTACGTCTGCTTCCTTGGATCATCTAAACGGCCCACCATCATGTGCGAAACCTCGACCCTAAAATTACGAGAATATATTGTGTTAGACACGGAGTTTAAAGTTCCAAGCGCGACACAACACTATTTCTTCCTTAGGTGTCCATAGTATCGGCCCCATTAGAGATGTTAAATAAGATGATGTTTTGGTGTTTGAGGAAGAAGATGTGAAAATGGGAAGTAAAAAAGGATTTTATATGAAAAAATAGGGATAAAAATTAAGTAAAAAGAGGATTTTATAGGAAAATTAAGTTTTGGAAAAATTGGCGCTGGTGAGTTTTACCCTTGGGGTTTGATCATAACGACCAAGTCACGCTTAATTGGGTTGTCGATGGGATGGAAGTCACGCGCGACGTTTTCACCTCGTGAGTGGGTTACCCACTTCCCTCAGCCGAAGAGCTAATGTGTTGTTCATGTGGGGTTTTTACTTGCTTGATTCATCCACCATTAAGGAAAAATATTTAATTGATTTATCAATCGTTCTTCGTTCCTAATAATATATTCATCAATCACTTGTTTTTAATACTTATTTAATCTTATGGCAACTAGTGGTCGTTGTTGAATTGAAATCTGCAAAAATTACAAATTACACAGGTGATTTAATTCATATTGATTAATTATACAACCAATAAAAAATTAATATATAGTTATTATGCAACCGTTAGTTCTATTTACACTGTAAATAGTGTAACTAGATAGAATTGCTATTAGATATGTGATAAAGAAACCAACTATGATATTGACACATTGCTACTATAGTTTAATAAAGAATTATGTTAGTTACCAATGAAGTTTTCATTCCGTTGTCGTAATATAACCAAACAAAAGAAACAAATTTATGTATATTTTCCGAGTTGATTCTTTGTTATTACCAAATAAGGGAATCGATAATTTTTGTAATATTCTCTTTCTTTGTGTTTCTATTCTTCAAAGTAATTCCATTCTCAATTGTTCTATCGTACCAAACATGCCCTAATATCGTAATGCTTTATAGTTATATGTAAAATAATGTACTGATATTTGTTTTGAATAACATATAATTTTCCACGGCCTTGAAACTCGTGGAAACCTCAAGTCAAACAGATCTGAGCACACAAAGAAATCATGTAGTAATGCGATAATACGTAGAAGTAGTTAATTTAGGGAGCACATATCATTATAAGACCACCACATGTCATAACGAATTATGACCCTTAACGGACGAGCCAACCCTTACTGAGACGACACAAAATGATCTCGACCACATATGAGTATATCGGCACAATCCAGAACCCAATATGAAACCACAAGTCCCGAGCACATGAATACCAAATCAAAATTAGCCACATCGAACCAAAAATCGAGTTGATTCATATGATGTGACTGCTAACAACAAAAAAGTCGCTTAATACCGCAAATTTTTTTTAAAGACAGTATAGTGGTACAAAATTATTTGCGATATACACTCAATTAATTATACATAACTAGTGCATACCTCACTATATAAAGGACCACATTTTCTTCTCACATTTGGGATAAAACCTAACTTTTCTTCGATTCCTCAAGAAGCCAAGGTTCTAAGCAATCATCTGAAAAAAGTGGTAACTTACTGTTATACTTAATATATATTCCTCATGAAGCTGAGGTTTTAACAAGCTTATATTTTCCGAGGCACCAAATGGTCATCTTAATGTGTTTTTTCATATCTTAATGTGTTTTTTTTCAATTATATTATTCACGCTCGGCACAACTTAGTTTTCATCAATCAAAAGGCGCATGGAATTAATATTGAACAGAAGCAGAGAGCGATAAAGAAAGTTGTCGTCATTAGTGGAAGTTTAACGGGTTCTCGGATCGACATGTATACCTTATCACACGTACGTATTCTGAAGCAAGAAACTAATTATTTTCACCCGCAAGTGGAAACGATGCCTTACTACTAGATCCCAATCTTTGCATATATTACTTTCTTTTGATAAAAACAAAAGACGATATAAAAAGTTAGTGAATTACAAATTTTTTGCAATGGAAAAGTTAGAGACAAAAAAACAAAAACGAATGCAAAACATTAGCAATGTATACAAATTTCTCATGGAATCAAAGACATGATGATACATATATCATCAAAGCATTAGATTCCACGCGGAACATAGTATACAAATCCCAAATTCACATTTACTACATACAAGGCTATAGAAAGTATATATTTTTTTCTTATTATTTGAGATACAAACATGATTATGGACTGAATTATGCTAGATATCCAGTGGTTATTGAAGGATACGGTAATGCAAATCGGATATCTGACATAAAAGATTCTAGATCGACCAGTGGATATGTGTTTACACTGGGAGGGGTCGCTATATCTTGGAAGTCTTCCAAGGAAACAGTAATAGCTAATACAACGATGGAATCAGAATTTATCGCGTTAGATAAATGCGGATAAGACGCGGAATGGCTACGTCAATTCGTAGAGGACATACCCAGGTGGCCTAAACCGGTAACGGCTATTAGTATACATTGTGATAGTCAATCGGAAATTGGAAGAGCTCATAGCATATAATGTATAATGGAAAGTCTAGACATATCCGGCGTCGACATAATTCGGTACGACAACTACTCTCAACAGGAGTTATCTCAATTCACTATGTGAAGTCAAAGGATAACATCATGGATCCGCTTACGAAAGGCTTAAGCAGAGACGTAGTTAGTAAGTTGTCTAAAGGAATGTGACTAAAGCCCTTGAAGGAATGAGTTTCTACGAAGGAAAACCTAACCCAGATGACTGGAGATCCCAAGATCTAGGTTCAATAGGATAACCTAATCATAGAAATATGGGGGAAGTCATGTCAATGTGGGGGAGTTACTCATTACATTAACTGTCATAGTCCATTCCTAAATAATGCGACTTGTTGAGAGGTTAAACATATGGCTTAATGATTCAAGATGAAATCATAAAGCATAATGATTCAAGATGAAATCATAAAACATATGTTTTTAATGATTCAAGATGAAATCAACTATGTGAGAGAGAATGGGGTCGCTTCGAATGAAATTGTGGGGGCGCAATTTCTAAGAGCTCTTGCAGAACCAGGCGAGTGTTCATGACCATAACGAACACGACTATGAGGACTTGACAAGGTCAGGGAGAGTCTTGTGTGAGTGTGTATTTTCGTCTACGTAAACATAGACTGAATTCAAGGACATCGCGTCTACTCAGATCTAGAAGACTAAGTGCATCTCACAAGGGAAGGTTCAAAGGGTTACACCTACCTATCCTATGCGAGACTTAACCGTAGAAATTTTGCCAAAACTTTTGTGTGTTTTCGACCGATTCCCATTCAAATTGGGGGATTGTTGGAAAAAGTTTCGCAAATGAGTTCTTGTAATACTTTGGACATAATTTATATATGTATATGTTATATATATTTGTAGTACTTATTAGCTTTACGTTCTCCTTGAAGAGAGATTCGTGAAACATAAATTTTGGAGTTAATATGAATGAGATATCGTGTCTCAAAGAGAGTCACGTGAAACATAAATTTTGGAAAAAGAATTGTCCCACATCGCCAAAAACATGAAGTGAAATTATGTTTATAAGGAAATCTTGGTTTCTACCCTTCAATATTTATTTGCTTGTTTTTACGCCTACGCGCGCGCGACCTGCGGACTTGCATGCAGCTCCAAAATTCGCGTGGGTGCAGGCAGATTTTGATTCTTTTTTTGCTGCAAATTTGAATTTTTACTTAATACATAAGTTATTCACAGAATATTTCTTGTGTGTTTAAAAGACAGAAAATCTGTTTCTTTGAGACCAAGTTAAGTTTTCAATATAAATATAACCTCTCCTCATTCAGTTTACACACAGAAAAACGCAGGGTTTTCCAGCTCCATTACAGAACGTCTCTCCAGCAGTCCTTCAGTCAGAAACACTCGATCCTTTCCGTAATATTTCAGGCAAGTGTGTCTTATCCGACTGTACAACAGCTTTGGAAGCGTGTTAAACATGTGCTTCGTCTTAGTCTTTACTGCTTTCTTCTTTACTATTATTTATTTTATAGTTATTTAATTTTTAGTTAACTTTATTATTATAATTCGATATCTTTAATAAAAGTATACACAGTTTCCTACAATGCCTTTAAACATTGTGAATAAAAAAATATATATTTTCACTCCCAAAAATTTAAAATAGATGCCTTACCTCGATGTCACATTTCTTTGCAAAGTTAATTTCATTTGATAATTTCGAAAGGGAATAAAAAATGTTAGCAACTTACAACCTTTTAACTATGAAAACACGAGAGAAAAAAAAAATAATAACAAACAAAAAAAAGTTAGCAATATGTACAAATTGCTCATGACAACTTTTCCTAATGATACACGTATCATACCAATCCCAACTTGATACTAACTGCACACCTCGCTATATAAAAAATCACATGTTCCATCTCAATTGTCTATGTGGTTGAACCATTGTTTTTTAAAAAGTGAGTAGAACCAAATATATCAAAGATGGTATAGCATATGAAGACGTCATTTGTTCAAAAGAAATACGAAGACGCGATAATATAGCACATATAACTTGTAGTTGAAGTTCCTTGTTCGATTGGGGCACAACCGTATAAGATGGGGTATTATTGTACATAGACCATACCCTCATTATCTTTAGGGCCCCAAAACATATATCGCGTTATATATTTGAGTTTCATTCACTTTCAACATAAATTCTGTTAAAAATTATTTATGTAAAATTCTGTTAAAAAATTAAGTTAAATCATTAACATTGAATTTCACGAGAAACATAATATACAAAACTCAAATTGTACATTTCATGCATACCTCACTATATAAAGCAACATATTTTCTTCATGATTATCGATGTGGGATAAAAACTAACTTTTTATGAAAATTGGATAGAATGTTATAATCCGGTTCTGATAAGACCAAGCTAAGCTCGATGGTAATTAATCCTCCAAGAAAAGAGAAAATATAAGATTTAGAATAGATTTTGATGAGTGTCGGTGGTTTGTAACGACATAATTAAAGAGCAAAAAGAGCATCAATTCATTTATATCTCATTTATCTACTACAATTGCTTACAAGTATATTTAACATGATAAATGTTTTTCAATAAAAGAGTATCTATGTCGTATATATATATATATATATATATATATATATATATATATATATATATATATATATATATATATATATATATATATATATATATATATATATATATATATATATATATATATATATATATATATATATATATAGTGTAACTTTATTTACAGAACCTATCTTAGTGACAGAACTTGCAGAACTCTTGTTTTTTAAGGCAAACATGTATGTTTGAAGGAGTACATGTTACTAGCATTTTTTAACTATTTGTCATGGATCACAAGTGATTCATATACATGTTTGAGGGCGTGCATGCATGTATGTGCACGCATTCAAAAACATACATTTTTGAAAGCGCGCATGCATGTATGTGCACCGATATAAAACATACATGTTCGCTTTTATAAACATACATGTAAGCCTTCAAACATATATGTTTGTCTTAAAAAATAAGAGTTCTGCAAGTTCTGTCACTAAGATGGGTTCTGTAAATAAAGTCCCCCTATATATATATATATATATATATATATATATATATATATATATATATATATATATATATATATATATATATATATATATATATATATATATATATATATATATATATATATATATATATATATATATATATATATATATATATATATATATATATATATATATATATATATATATATATATATATATATATATATATATATATATATATATATATATATATATATATATATATATATATATATATATATATATTGTAGTGCTATTTGCAGAACCACTTTATAGGTACAGAACCTACATAACTACTTTTTTACTTCAAAAAATGCATAGTGTACATCCAATTAATACATGATGGCAATTTTGAATTATAAACTAATTATTTTATAAAAAAAGAAAATCAAAAGGGCAATTACGGTATTATATATTTTCATAAAAATAGCATTCTTAAAAGAATCAATTTCATTTTAAAATCAGTATCACAACCTCCATTCCTCCATCTAGATCCAAAGTCGCACTTTTCCTACAATCTTCATCTCTATCACAAAAAGCTTTAACCACTCACATCATAAATTCACAACTCATTGTAGTTTCGATCTAAAAAAGCTTGTATATTCGATCTAATAAAAATAGAGATTTGATCTAAGAATATCCGTTGTTGATGGGATACTAGTGGTGGTCGCCGGAGATGATCCGGTCATCTCGTTCAGATCTTTAAACGGTTTAAATACATGTATGTTGTTCAGACATGTAATCAATTCCCAAAAACAATCATGTCACATCTCTCCTTTTAGATAAAAGAATCACTGATCTTTTCTGGATCGATTAAGAATCAAAAAGTATGAGGAAAAACCAAACTTTTTAATCTTAAAAAGTAGAGATCTACAAAGTTGGTAAATGGTTTTATTTGTTTTTTTTGTTAATTCTGGATCTACAAACTCGATGAACATGTTCGACTGATTTATTAGCTAAGTAATAATGATGTCTCATCTTTTTATAAGACCCCACCATATATTATGTATACAGCCGCTTAAGCCTATAGTTGATTTGGGTTTTGCATTTAATTGGTTGTATTTAAATAAAACCACTTTGTATAAATCCTTGTTTTCTTTAATTTAATATATTGAAAGAAGCAAGTTGCAATGACTTTGACATTAAACTTAGAAGAGACTGTTGATTCGTCGGTTATTACGATGTCTATGTTTTTGTTTGTAGATTCTCTTGCAAGTGTGAAAATACATATGATATTGCATACGCGTATGATGGACAAGATGATCTACACATTTTTGTACTAGGCTTTAAATGCTTGACTAAGACATTATTTAACTTTTTTTTAAAACTATTAGTTTAGTTTCATTTGTCGACTTCTGAAATTTATTTAAAATTTCTTTAGCTTATTGTTGCAGGTTATTTAATAGTTACCGAAGGTCAATCTGAGGCCGAACGATCGGTTCGCAAGCGTGTGACGAAGACGATCGATAAATGTACTTGTGTTGTTAGAAGCCGTGCATATATGTAACCAAAAGACGTGCACATATGTTTTACACAAATCCAGTAGAAGATAATGAAATAGACGAAAACGTAAAGCGGACATCTATGTTACTAGAAGAGTACATCTATGAAACTAGACGAGTGCATCCATGTTCTACGCAAATGGTGCAAAAGATAATGAATCAAATGAGAAAATAAAGAGAGCACATGTCTTCCTAAAAGAGTGCGTACACGTTATTTTAATGACACGCCTCTAACAAGATATATTTTGTATTTGAATTGTATTTATTTGATATAGAATTCTATGTATGTTATTTATGTTTTAAATGATTATAAATCTAGAGGTTACTTGTGTATGTTTATGTTTTAGTTATTAATTACAAAGTTTATAAAATAAAAACATATATGTAATAGTCGTTTTAAGAAAAAAACATGCATGTTAAAAACATGCATGTTAAAAACATGCATGTTAGGAACATATGAATTCTAGAATATTTTAAAAAACACGTATGTACACATTTATTTTCTTCTGAAAACATTTATGTAAAAATAATATGAAATACGAAAAAAAATGTTTTCTTGAATTCCGAAATTAAAGGGTTTTAAAAACGTTTTTTAATAAAAAAAATTCAAAAAAAAGTTAAAATGTATTTTGACTATTATACCCTTTTGAATTAATTATAGAAAATTAATAATACTAAATTCCTATTGGTCTAAAGAGGTTCTGTAAGTTCTATACCAAAAAACAGGTTCTGCATATAGCGTGCCCCTATATATATATATATATATATATATATATATATATATATATATATATATATATATATATATATATATATATATATATATATATATATATATATATATATATAAATATATATATATATATATATATATATATATATATATATATATATATATATATATATATATATATAGTATATATATATATATATATATATATATATATATATATATATATATATATATATATATATATATATATATATATATATATATATATATATATATATATATATATATATATATATATAAAGGAAGGTTAACGTAGGATAGTTGTTAACGTAGGAAGTATAGGAAGTAACGTGAATCGTTAGATGTATTAGTATATGATGTCATTTGATGAACTCTGGTCAATGTCATGTTGTAAATAACATGAAAGGAAGTGGTGATGCGCGTCCCGAGTAACTTTTTGATACCTAATACAAAGATACACGATAGCTTGCTACGAGTAACATTTTGATACATGATCTACAAAGATACATCGTTTCTCGACGTGATTAACTTTTTGATACATAATATACAAAGAAACGCGGGTACCTTGCTATGAGTAACATTTTTATAGATAAATATAGATGAACATACACATAATACATAACTTCCTACACTAACTTATTTTAAGCACTATTTTACAAGAACCTCAATCTACATATATATATATATATATATATATATATATATATATATATATATATATATATATATATATATATATATATATATATATATATATATATATATATATATATATATATATATATATATATATATATATATATATATATATATATATATATATATATATATATATATATATATCTATACTACTATATAAAGCATTTGGGGCCTTCTTAAAATAGTAAGGCTGAAAATTCAGACTTTTTTTTCTACTAAATAAAGCAAGTTGTGATATTTTCATCAACATTATATACTATAACCCTTTGTAACAACCTTTTGTAACAAACTACTTAAATAACATTTTTTCTTTTAAATTGAAAAATCTTTTTATATATTTATTACCTTTATAATCTAATTTCACTATATTTTCTAAAATTTTATGCTCTTTAATTCAATATCCATTTTGCTATATATTTATTAACTATTTATTTTTTTTTAAATTTAGAGTTTTTTTTCTAGATTTTTTACAATTTCAACTATACGAACTTAATAATAAGATATTAATATTTGTTAGTCTAAAAAATGATTATGAGTACTCGCCGCCGCATTGCGCGGGTCTATGCTAGTATATATATATATATATATATATATATATATATATATATATATATATATATATATATATATATATATATATATAGTGTAACTTTATTTGCAGAACCCATTTAAATGACAGAACTTACAGAACTCTATTCCGTACTCTTAATAGTACATAAGGTACAATCCATTAATGCAAAATGGCAATTTTGCAAATATTCATAATTTACTTTGAAGGCAGAATTTAAATCAAGGGTACTACAGGAATTTTGTTTTTCCAAAATTATAGCATTCATCCCTAATTATCCCATTTATTCCATTTATTTATTTCTCACAGATCTAGAATGAGGTTTCCATCTCTTCACCAAAAACCGTCGACACATTTCACAAATATTTCTACATCATCATATCGCGTGTTGTTATTGATCATGGGTTCGATCTGAATCCAATATCTAGAATATCGGTAAGTGGTTTAATTTGATTTTTGTTTTAATATGAGATAATTAAAATTAAAAGATCATGTGATTATAAATCAAGCATGGATATATCCAATAAGGTTACTACTAATTTTAGATTCTATCACCATCTTTCGACATCATCTTCTCACGTGTTGTTATTAATTGTGGGTTCGATCTGAATCGGATATCGTCAAAGTCGGTAGGTGATTTAAACTGCTTTTAGCCAATAACTTGTTCTTTGACCAATGCTTTCAAGCCTTTTTAAAAGCTATTAAAACTTTTCACATTTAGTTTTAAGATGCCCACTGGAATTAAAGAAATCGTTTATGAAAAAGGTTCATTATAATTTTTAATTGCATATGAATAATAAATTTTTCTATGACAACCATGGATGATAAAGAAATAGTTATATATTGTATGTTCATTCTAATCAGAAGGCTACGAAAGCAAATAATGTAATGTAAATTCCTTCTTTACTTTTTTATGCAATTAATGGACCTTGATGGCCTATATTGAAAATTAGGCAATCATGATTTTTTTAACTCGTAAATTAAAAAACAATGATGTTTTTAGTTTTTTTTAGTTGTTTAATTTTAGAAAAAATATGTATGTTTCAGGAAAAACATGTATGTTTCAAGGAAAACATGTATGTTTCAAGGAAAACATGTATGTTTCAGGGAAACATGTATGTTTCCGGAAAAACATGTATGTTTCAGGAAAACATGTATGTTTCAGGAAAAACATGTATGTTTCAGGAAAAACATGTATGTTTCACAAAGAGCATACATGTATGTTTCTGAAAGAACATATATGTTTCTGAAAGAACATATATGTTTCAATAAACAAGTATGTTTTTATATCTTTATTATAAAGAACATATTTATTTTATCGTTATAAGAAACATATATGTTATAAACAACATATATGTTTTATTGTTGGTATAAAATCAATGTAAAATGTGTATGTGTTTGTGGTTTGATTTGATTTTGTGTATGCTTGTTTCAGATAAATGAGGATGCTGAAGATGATGATATTGTTTGAAACCTAGAAGTTGATGAACACAATACATGGAGATAATTTACCATTTCCAAAGAGATACTATTGTTTTCGTTCATGTTATTTATGAAATGTAACATATATGTATATGAATTTTATTTTTTATAAATATATGAATTTTGTTTTTTATTTTATAAAGGCTTGTGTTATTTATATTCGTTTCACACCTCAGAAAAATATTGGTTAGAAAAAAAATTGTTAGGTTGATAGAGAAATGTAAAAAATTACATATTAGAAAGACATATAAAAGTGTAAACAGTTACAATATGCATTTTATTATTTGAAAAACATGAATGTTTAAGAAAGTTATATAAATAATTAAATAAAAAAATAATTTTTAAAAACATATATGTACTGGAATTTAAAAAAATAAAAAAAGTGAATTCCGAAAACTAAGGACTAAAAAACGGGATTTTACAAAATAAAGGCAAAACAAACATATAAATGTATTTTACAATTTTACCCTTTTGGATTATTAAAAATCTTTTATTATTTAGAAAAATCTTATGGTTTAGAAGAGTTCTGTGAGTTCTTTCATTAAGATTGGTGCTACAAATAAAGTGACCCTATATATATATATATATATATATATATATATATATATATATATATATATATCAGTTTATGCTCTTTGAAAGAAAATTAATCAGTTTAATTACATCAACTCCATACTAGTTAAGACAAATGATAAAATAAGTAAAATAGTTCAATTACATTAAACTCCCTAACTAAAACTTGCCAAGCACTCATATCAGATTATTACAACTTCAAACAACAATGCGTCTAATTGCACTCTCTCATCGAATCCAATTTGTAGCATCTGACTATTATTTTTTCAATTCAAAACCACATATTTAGTTTCTAAAAAATTCATTGAAACATTATGATTAGATTGTGTAAAAGTTCATCTTTAGTAGATATATTGTTTGTATTTTACCTACGGATGGCAAAAGCATCCGAAACCGATGGAGAAAACCGAAATCCGAACCGATTGGGTCGGGTTCGGATTCGGGTTGACGGGTTTGGATGCGGGTTCGGGTGGGGATATTTTATTTTTCGCGGGTACGGGTTCGGGGTCGGGTTTTAGTAATACCCGCCCCGTTTACCCGTATACGTACCCGTTTACCAAAATACATATTGTTTATTGTTATTTTATATAATTTTTAAATTTATGTGAAATAGTTGACGAAGATTAATAAACAAATGAAATGCTTATATTAGTTACATTTTATATGCATTAAAATGTTTGTCATCAACATATTTCGATTTTGTAACTTTGAATAAAACAATGATTTATCTGATAAATTAAATCGCATGATATGATATTGAATTAGTATTCTTCATCTTATAAAAACTTAAAAAACTATATTAGGGTATTTTGATTGTTTTCCATTATTTTTTTTTAACTTTCTACGCACAATTATGTCCAACAAAATTTAATTGTGGATACTCGATACCCGCGGGTAAAAACCGAAAACCCGTTGGGTAATAGTAATCGGGTACCCGTCGGGTATTGGGGCGGATGCGGGTTTGGATATTATAAACGGATGCGGGTACGGGTTTAGTAAAACCCGACCCGAACCCGACCCGTTGCCATCCCTAATTTTACCTCTTTTGACCCATTAAAGGTAAAATATTCATAGATAACTGATTCGATGGCATTGGAATTTTCTTTTCTATTGCCAACGCTACTGAGAGAAAAAAAGATGACGTGTCACTGTCTCTAAACCATCAGATCACATAGTTGTTAAATCTCATCCGTATAAATTCTTTTTGTACTCATCCATAAGTTTGAATATGTCTTCCACGGTAAAAGCAGATAAAAGGTATAACTTTCCCTCCTAAGTTTCAGGGATATCTTAACAATATGTGAGCAATATTTTGCTACTTTTCTATTCTAAAGTTGACGCCATTTTCCACTTTATGATTCTATATATAGAGTGTGAAATCTAGACTCAATGTATTGTCACTCTCAATCTCAAACATGCCAAACAATCAAAATCGGGTTATTGCCTCATTCAACTTATTTTAAGACATGTTTGAGTCCTTATAAATGTAAACCCTTATACTCAATCGTATTGGTATTGGTATTGTTTTTTCATTGTTTCTTAGAGTGTGGTTCTTAGTTCTTATGTGTTTGTAGTTCCTATACTAAAGGATTAATAGCTTTTTATTCTAATAATGTTATTTTCATCTACACCTCTTTAGTGAATCTTTTGGGCACCTATTGCGGTTATCAATTGTTATATCCAGTATTCAGTAGCTTGGTTATGGCCACCTCTTTTATGGATTCAATTACACAATCAATTATGAGATGTGTAATTGCTATTGGTTTTACACCAGTTCTGCTAAAATATGATTCAGGTCTACTATATATAACTGTGAGTAATGTCTTTTCTTTGACATCAAGGTTGCATTGTTCTTTTGACATTTGTGGTTTTCACACTTTTATGGTTTTCACACTTTTATGGTTTTCAGTGTGCTATTCAATTAGTGGCAGCCATACTTTATTTGATAGGTGAAGAACCAAACACCCTTTGTTAGGCTGATTCAATAATACATCAGTCACTATCCCATTCTTATTGTAGAACTAAACACTACCGACTATTTTGGCCGCTTTCAGAACTAAACAGCCTATATTTTGCCCCATTTTATTGCATAACCAAACAACCTATCTTTTGACCCATTTTCAGAACCAAACAGCGTATGTTTTGACCGATTTTATCGCATAACCAAACAACCTATCTTTTGACCCGTTTTCAAAACATCCACCACTCAGACTTCCTATTAAGAACTCCATGTGGTCTGAGTGTTGGCGTGTTTAGCATTATATAAACCACTTGAAGATGTGCAGCCTTGAATCCAGTCACTTTAAATATATTCTTGGAAAATATTTAGGGGAAATAGATTGCATTTAAAGTTATTACTTAAGAGTTAATTATGTGTTCTCAAAAAACAGACGAGCAGTTACTAGCGTTTGGATAATGAAACTAATCACGAGTATTTCATGACATAGGTTCATGAGTCATATTGAAATATGATTAATTGACAATCAATAGTCTTTTTTTTTTCTTTTGAACAAGAGACCATCAATAGTCAAAACACATATGTTATGTTACTGAATATAGGGGGTGTTTGTCTTAGCAGCTTACTACCATAACTCCACCTGTTTAAGTAGTAAAAACATCTTAATAAGTAGGACTGTACATATTAATCAACCAGAACATTTAAATCAAGATAACCTTCAGAGCAGTACACTTTGAGACATGTAAACATGTTAACCAACCATAAATTTATGATGCGTTTGAACTTCAATCATGCATGCTCTACTTTTGAACTTCAAACTTATATGTATATTTTGTAAAATTATGATGCATTTTTATATTTTTGTTGATAGCTAATATATGGTGTTTACGAATCACTATGCGTGTGTCGTAAAGATAACTAATTGAATTTTTGCGTGTGGCCCGTGCAACGCACGGGTATTACACTAGTTATATAAGATGCCAAGGTTTTTAACAAGCTTGTAGTTTCCAAGGCATCAAAAGGTTTTAAAAGCTTAATTTGTCATTTTCACAACATGCAACCACAAAGGTAACATACTCGACAAAATGTATATGTTTTTGTATGTTAACTTTGTTTTCGTCATGACAAGTGACTAACGTTACTAATATTGGATTGAACCTGAGGGCTATAAAGAATGTTGTGTTTAGACATATCTTTTACAATGAAAAGTGAGAGACGAAAAAACAAAGTCGAATATAAAAAGTTAATAAATGTTATAAATCTTTGAAGAAAAGACAAAAAGTTTGCAGTGTGTACCAATTACTCATGAAGTAAGGCAGATTCATAATGATGGATGTGTGTATCATATGCTACGTATCATACCCCACGAGGAATCAAAAATGCTAATTCCTCCTACATAATCTTCCTATAAATCCTCTTATACATAGGATCATATCTGACGAAACTGGCGGTTTATATCTGGAGAGATAATGAGTGAAAAAAATTAATATTTTATAATTGTGTGAGTAAGAGGATATATAAGAATGCTCCACGAGAAATATATTACACCAATCTCAACTTTACAACTATTGCATATCTTAGTATATAAAGTACACATCTTTTTTTAATCATCGATGTGGGGTAAAATCTAACTCTTTTTCTTTGTGGCAAAAGAGTAAGGGATAAAGATCAATTTTGTCAAAATCACCCATCAAAAGTTAAACCATGGTCAAGTTTTTTTCATTTGGACAAATTTGGCCATACACAATTGCACAACTGCACAACTCCATTAAATGAACGCCATGTGTCCACTAAAAAAATATTATCAAAATAACAAATAACAAAAACACCCTTACCCTTACCCTTTCTCTTTATCTTTCTTCTTTCTTCAATCCAACTCTCTTTTCTTTCTTTTCTTTCGGCCATTAATGAAATTCAGCAATTCAAGTGTTCAAGCCTGTTCAATTACATTAATGGATCTTGTAGAAATGAAGCATGTTCAAGCTTTTCCGGTGGCCGACACTAAAACATTTGAAACCATAGATACGATAACTCTGAAACCACCTCCCATGGATCATCAGAAATCATTTGATGACGATGATTTTTCAGCAATTCCTATTGCTCCTAAGAAAGTAACCGTATCTCCACCAGATGCCATATCCTACTCAATAGCCGATCTTCAAATAGCTACATATAGCTTTAATGCTGACAACCTCATTGGTGAAGGTTCCACTGGACGTGTTTCCCGTGCTCAATTTGAAGATGGAAAGGTATAACATAATAGTATGTACTTCTGTTTCGCTTTTATGTGATGGCCTTATTTATAAGATATGGCATTGTAGGTTGTTGCAATTAAAAAACTGAAGCCATCTGCCCTCCCCGGTCGATTATCAGATGATTTAATTGATATAGTTTCAGATGTATCGAGATTGTGCCATCCTAACGTCGTCGAGCTTGTTGGCTACTGCTCAGAATATGAACAACACCTCTTAGTTTACGAGTTCCTTATAAATGGGTCACTTTATGATTTTTTGCATCTCTTAGATGAATACAGCAAGCCATTAATATGGAATAGCTGTGTCAAGATTGCTTTAGGGACAGCACGTGCATTAGAGTAAGTCAAAATTGCGCTACTTTAAGCTGGATTGAGATCTTATCATCACTTGAATGGAATAACTAATGCTAATTTCATTTTCAGATATTTACATGAAGGATGTTCGCCATCTGTTGTATCCATTTCTTGCGTTTCCATTTCCACCTCCGTACGCACATGTGTCACTCCCTGCGTTTCTATTTCCTGCAACCCGTAAGTTCTTTTGATGTCAATTAGATCAGTTTTAGTTTCTGTTTTTTAGATACTTTTGATGGCTTTCTCTTTCAGTAAAGTGAGTTCAGGAATCAGATATATAGATAATTTTGACAGGTACTCATTCAATTATCCTGTAAATTGGATTCAAGTTATGGGTGCCAATGCCGACATATTCTTTAGAGACCCCTTATTCTTGATGAGAATGTTTTAGTTGAGGTATCTTCACCTTCATCGTCCAAAGTCCGGAAGAAGCTGCAAAGTCGTTATTAGGCAGTATTTGACTGAGTTTATGTCTACTAGACTTGGTGTCAAGCTTGAAGCGAGTATACTTTCTACTTCGTCTAGGGAAGCTGATGATGGGAAGATGTACTACGAAATTCAGGTAATATTTTCTTAATAATAAGTCCATCACTGTACTTTGGTGCTGATTTTAGTCAAGTATATAACGAGTCTGGAATAAGTCCATTTGACTTTAACGTCAAAGTTAATGTTGCTTGAGATATCACACGCGTGTTTATCTCCATTTTTGGAAGGCTGGATATCATGAGATAGCACTGATTATTGTATATGCAGGATACCTCTGAGGTCATACAAGCTTATGCTTATGGTTGGGGCAAGTACCGATCCTGATTTATATGGAGACTCGGATTCCAAGGTAAGCTTGTTATAGCTATGTGAGTGAGCTCATACATCTATTGAGGATCTTTGCCTGAGACTTTATTGCCATTTTGCTATCTTTTTTCAACACATACATATTCATACACCTGCCTAATGTTCGTTTTGTTTTTTGATCATTTTTAACCGACTCTTATCCGCATGTTAAATAATTTCCTGAGTATCACAAACACATCTATCTATGGTTTAAATGATATCAGAATTATTCTGGTATACAAAATCTTGGGGTCATTAAATTGCATTAGGTAACACTCACCCCCTTAGCTATCTCACTATTTATAAACACATTCTCAAAATACTACATTATTGATCATATTAATTGTTGATAATTTAAGTTAAGAAATGAGGATTGAACGTAATCATTTTGTGTTTGCTTATTATGTTACTGGTCATGGTTTTGGTCATGCTACTTGTGTTGTTGAGGTACTTCCTTTACTTGTTTTTTAGTAGTAGCATCTTTTTTATTTCAAATATTGTTGTTTCTTTGGTCTGGACTTATAAGTTCATATTAGTTTGGACTTATAAGTTCATATAAGTTCATATATGAATCAATGTTACTAAGTAGCTAGCGGCTTGTTTCGTTTCTATAATTTCTTAGCATTGCCAAATGCTCATCATCCTGTAATAAACGTTGCCGTTTTATGGAATCCTAGTATTAGGAAATGTGTTAATGTTTGAACTTAATAAATTTTCTTAAGGAGTTTGATATGAATTTGACATGACAAAATATGGTTTTCATGTGAAGTTCTCTAGCTAAAAATACCTTGTATACTTCCCATGGAACCTGAGGCTATGGATTCTTATGTATGAGTTAGGGCTTTTAAATAATTGTGTACAACGTCTACTCACTAATTGTTTTCTTCCATCAGATTTCTCAAATGCAAGCACACACTATCAAAAATGGTGAGTCATCACCGTCTCTTTCTCATATACTTTTATTGAATCCTAATCTTAAATTGGGATTAATCTTTTAATGTGTACATATCTGTGTTACATATTGACTAAATGTTCAATGTGTTTGTTAAATTAAGGTTTACTATTTATAGGCGTATGTATGCAAATTAGTTATTAATGGTTTCTCTATATGGGCCTTATTTTGTGGTATGGATTAGTTCATCCTTCGGTAAGATTGTTATAGATTTCAATTGTTGGAAGGTATACTATTTGTTAACACAGAACATTGATTGTTGATTTCAGGACCCGCAAAAGTGCACTGATTGTTATAATACAAACTCGAAAAATATTAAATGTTCTTCTCATCCAATTACTTTTGTTACAGTAGTTTTCTAACACAAGAGGGTTACTAAATTTGAAGATTCTTATAGCGCTATAAGTCAATCATGTCTAGTTGACGCCGTTACTACATCTCGAGGCTATTTCTTACAATGCTTGCTTTAACCGAAGTTTAGGTTATTTGATTTTGTAATAGTCTTGTTGATTACTAAAGTTCAATATAATTGGCTAACTGCAGATACACAAACGGTGGAAATTGTGAATCGATGATAACATGTATTTGGATAAGAAGGATGTGAGCAAGCTCTATAACTCGTAGGCTATGAGTAGAGGTCGCGGGTCAGGTGGGTTGGGTACCTGGTCAATACTGGATTGAGTTGACACATGTTATTGGTAGTGACAAGAGGGGTTGGTTGGGTCCACAAACACAAACACTTTTTTTGCTAAATAGATAATAGTACTGTCCCGATTTCTTAATTTTTCAAAACTAAAAGCTGGAATCAGGCACATCCCTTGCAATGTGGGCGGCATTTGCTGCACAAGAACAAGCGGCCTAACCGCTATTCCCGTGGTCGTTTTCAGACTTTTCCATGGTCGTTCCCAGCAAGCCTGAAGGATCGATGTTTGTTATGGTAAGGATGCAGATACAAACATATATTTAATGATATCATATACTCATGTGATATTTTAAGGTCACGTGTCAAGTCTTTTATGCATATAATCAACAAACCAAAATTGAATATTAATTGCAATTTTTTCTTTTGGTTTATGTATAACAGGTGAAATTAGATATTACGGTCTTTTGTGTGAAGCTGGCTCAAGAAGAGCCTGTTTTAAATCTACCTTGTAAGATGAAAGCTTAAGTTTAAGTGCCAGTGTTAGTTCACTATCTTTCTCTTACTTTCCTTGATGCATAGTTTATTGTCCATTATTGTTAAAATACGATACATAGTTTGATTTTGAAGATCAAACGTAACACTTTTTATCTCAAAAGTACGTTTAATTCTGTTTGGCTATGGGCCCGGGACATGTCTATTTGCTAGACGGACGGACCCGGTATTTACTATTCAGTCCGTTACAAGTGTCATGATTTTCTAGAATTTGTAAGAATTTATATTAAGTATTTGAACATTTGAAGTTAAATATTTGACTTCGATTTCAAAATGTGTGGGTTGCACAGATTGGGGACAGTTTCTATAAAACTCTTTTATACAGGTCCCTATCGATGTAGAAGCATAAGGTCCTTCTTACCTTCATTTTCTCTACATGTACTTTTTAGAACAAGTAACACAGTTGAACACAAGGTACCATGACAAAACTGCAATTTGTGAGAACCTTATAATTTATTCTTTGCCATTGTTGCTCCTATTTTTTATATCCTATTACTAATGTAGCTCTGGAATCTTTGATCTTTAAGTGCTACTAGCCATCATGCATGACCATATACTGCCATGCCAAAATTATCTAGCTTTTGCAGGCTTATTACTTTCTTAAGCTTATCAATATAGGAGATTAGTATATAAATACCTAAAATTTATATTTCCTAGGTCATGTTTTCTATCTGAACTTTGTGACTAAGTGAGGGACCATTGAGTTTTATCTTCACTTTCCAGTGACAATGCAAGCACGATCTACTGAGTGTCAAGCTTCATTTGGTTGATCTTGTTGGTTCCGAAAGGGAGAAATGAAGGTAAATAAGTGTTTAACATATTCTATACTAATCAGATAATAGAACATTTGGTTTATTCTGATCATTCAAAGCAAGTTTTTCTGATTATATAAATTTCTTTTGAAAACCTAAATGTCCTTGTGAAACACTGAGACGGGTTTAAAACTGAAAAAAGTTTACGAGTTAACTTTAAAATAAATTAATGTAGTGCAGTTATTGTCACACACTAGAACTTCTAACTGCTTTGCACCTATGTAGCATATTGAATACTCGTCGGTCGTCTCACTAGATGTAGATTTCATAGGTTCAACATGTATAAATATTTCTTCCACTTCAATTAAGTTCTGTGATATTTTTATAACAATCTATCAGCATTTCCTTATTGTTTGCTTAATATGTAGGATGGTATTGCATTAATTGTCAAGTTATTCACTCATTTTGCCAAGGAATTTCCATCTACAAGCTAAGACCTGGAGACTTTATTGATAATGATTTCAATTTACCTAGTTAGGGAAATAAAGTATTACAGAAAGATGATACAGTTATGTTCATGTATGTTGAATTCTAGTGTCATTCTAATGAGTTTGGTTTTGATACGAATTGATATAGTTTGTCCATTCAAGAATTTGAAGTGTTCATATTGCTTTATCTATGTATGTTGTAGTTTCTGAATTTCAAAATACTTGTTTCATACCAGAACACGGAACAACAAATGGCTAAAATGAGGAAGCACATCGGGTTAAATCAATATAAATCGTTTACAATCATATTTTAAGATCACAAAAAGTGTATGTAGTATATACACGTGATTAAGAATTGCAGAAAAAGAAGGTCTTGGTGACGTTTAGAAGCACCTCAAGCTGTTGCATATTGACATAACGACCAACAAAATCGTATACGTTCAGACCTTGTGAACCGGGACGATGACATATCTACACCATGGACTCGATCACCCACCAAATCCAAGATGGGTAAGTCAAGTAGAGGGGTAAGATTATGGCAGAGATGATCATCATAAGTAGAAGAATCATTGTCTGCCATGTCTGTTGGAATCAGCTCCCTTCACCCCTCGGACTCACACCACCAGAACACCAATCAAAACAGCAAGATTGGGTTTGAATGTTTTTGTTTATTAATTTGGGAAACTGATCACCACCAGAACACCAATCAAAACAGCAACATTGGGTTTGAATGTTTTTGTTTATTAATTTGGGAAACTGATTACAGTAAAGAAGAAATATTGAGGCTTTATATAGCCTTTACAAGAAAAACAGCTAGGAATAAACTACCCACTAGACCACTAACTCTTCCTAAAGACTCGTTACATGACCTCCATATCTGAATGTCCAATATACTAGGTCAAAGTAATACCATTTCAAACCACTACTAAGTACTTAGCTAAACACATAAAACATAAAATTAACCTAAGTTTCTCCCACCATGCATGCACGTTAAATGAATGAACCTGTACACAAACGATTAAACCAACATTCACCCCCTTAATCATTTATTTCATGCCACTCATCATAACGGCTTTTGAACAATCTCGGTTAACGTCTTTTCCCGAACACATCCGAAACCATCTCGTTGAATAGAACTTCCAGCCCCAAAACTAAATCAACACCCCCTGTGCTGAAGTCTCTCCATCATCCGCAAAACGAACCGAATAAAAGCCGCCTGCTTTGATGTCTTCCCGTTCCACGAGCTTTGCTCCTTATGCGTCTACCTTTCTCTTGTTGCTTCTTGCTATAGTTTACTGCTTTAGAAAAAAGAAAACAGTCCTTGCTACCTTTCTTGCTATTTTTCTTAGCTACGTTCTCTTGCTTATTTCTTTCTTATAATCACCATACATGATCAACTTCTTTCGGTCTTTGTGTGAATCTTCGGTCATTTGATTCAACACTTCGGTCATGAGCTATTAAAGCTTCAGTCTAGACAACCTGCCGTTCACGGTTATCTCTTCGGTCTTCGGTCTAGTATTTCTCAGGTGAGCCTTCGGTCTCTTGTCACCTGCTGTCGGTCTAGGTGCTGCCCGGTCTTTTGCAGCTCCTCGGTCTTTTCGGTCTCCTTTCTACGGTCATCGGTCTTCAGTCTTTGGCCTTTCGGTCTTCGGCCTTTCGATCTTTCGATCTTCGGTCTTTTGAATCAACAGTATCTTTCGGTCTTTGCTGTTGAAACTCGGTCTTCCTTTCTTTCTCGGGCAACACGCGGTCATGGTCACGGTCTCGGTCTTGGTTGCCTCGTTCGGTCTCGGTCTTGACTTTTTCAGTCTCGGTCTCGATCATAACATTCTCGGTCTAGGAACCGTCGTACCGTCGGTCTTTTGCGGTTCCTTGGTCTCACGTCGTAAGCCACTTTCTTGTGACGATCATTCTTTCTTCTCTTGCCGCTGCTTTCTTTCACTGCCTTAGCACAAGGCACTCCTACTGTTTTCAAACAGTCCTAAAACACCCCCCGCTGTCCAAACCTTCTCAACACTTGCCCTCCACCGATCGACACACCCGCCAATGGCGGAGGCTTCTCCGGTACGAGCCTAGCGCTCTGATACCAAATGTTGGAATCAGCTCCCTCCACCCCTCGGACTCACACCACCAGAACACCAATCAAAACAGCAAGATTGGGTTTGAATGTTTTTGTTTATTAATTTGGGAAACTGATTATAGTAAAGAAGAAATATTGAGGCTTTATATAGCCTTTACAAGAAAAACAGCTAGGAATAAACTACCCACTAGACCACTAACTCTTCCTAAAGACTCGTTACATGACCTCCATATCTGAATGTCCAATATACTAGGTCAAAGTAATACCATTTCAAACCACTACTAAGTACTTAGCTAAACACATAAAACATAAAATTAACCTAAGTTTCTCCCACCATGCATGCACGTTAAATGAATGAACCTGTACACAAACGATTAAACCAACAATGTCATGTACACTTTTCTTTTTTTCAATAATGTCATCAGTTATTTATGCATTCTTAGCGGCAATTTCTTCATGCAGATCAGCCTGGTTGGCCAACTGCATCTTCTTTCTTCATCCATAACCAACTTGCTGCTCGCAAAGAAGAAACTGTCGCAGCTTGACCACCATGCTCAACTGCTCCACCGCCACTGCTCAACTGCTCCACCGCCATGCTCAACTGCTCCACCACCACGTCGCAACTGCTCCACCACCACTGCTCAACTGCTCCACCGCTACTGCTCAACTGCTCCACCGCCACTGCTCAACTGCTCCACCGCCATGCTCAACTTACCAAACCTGCCCGTTTAAGTAACGCTTACAGAATTTTCCAGCAGCTAAAATTACTGAATTAAGTAACGCTTACAGGCTATCAAGGAACTTTGAGCTTTTGAGTCTTATGCAAGACGACAGGAAGCCTTTGGCTGATTACATTTGGATCATTATATGAAGCATTATCAGAAGGATATCCTTTCTGCAAATGGTTATTTATGACATTAAATAAAATTGAATTTGAATCATATCACAATGTTTGTGGTATAGAGAGAAAGCAAAGACTTACAGAAGCCAGTGCCTTGAATGTAGCTTCTCTCCAGCAGATATCTCGGGACTATAACAGGCTTTGCACTCTCACTAAAGGTGCAAAGTACACGAGTATCCCTTAATCTCATAAGAACACCATCAACCCTGAGCTGCAAAAGCAGAATAGCGAGTCATACAGGATTTGATACGCGCATATTTAATTAGCCTGCAAGTGCATTATTCAAAAAAAACTTACCCCGAAACGTAAGAGAAGAAACCAACAGCTATGCATCACTCTCTAGAAACCACAAGATAACTCATCTTCATACAAAACTACCTGTTAGCATAATAACAGTTTAAGTATCAAGAGAATGAAAGATCTCAGAATATACAATATTCAAATCTATCAATGACCATCCTTCATTATAAGTCGTCAACCTCATAATAAAAGAGGATAGGCTCTTTTGATGTTAATGCAGCCACATGAATTTGTTCTTCAGACTCCTCCCATTTAAGAGAAATATCTCCCTCTGAATGAATGCACAGCCATGTTAACCAATAATATTCACGCTACACAAATGTAAGTTACCTCAAAAGATTCACTTCCAGAATAAGGAGTAGTGAAAGTGTAATCATAGTCTAGAATGATCTGCTCAAAAGGGTTGCTGTAAAATAAAGAAAATTCAGGAACCACGAATCAAAAAGTGATATTTGGAATTTATCATATAAGCAAGCAGACTTATAAATTTAATATATTCCATATAGTGTTAGAGCTCTAGTTCTTTATGTCGTCTTCAAGCTTAAAATATTTTTTAAATTCCCTTGTCGTAAACTTTCCACATGTTGCATGTGATTGATTATAACCTATATACTACAAATTGACAAGAAAATAGATGATAACCTTCTAAATTTCCACTGAGCAGCAGCAAGAACTTCAACTGGTGGTAGGGCATCTTTCTTCCAGCCAACTAAAGCATCATAAGCATTAAAGTGAACTTTTGTTCCACTGCTAATGTGCAAAGTCGTGTAGGAAACACTCGTATGCGAGTTTATTTTTGTGTGGATAGATTCATAATATAATGCCCATACCACTAATACTAATTTGTTTGGATATCCTGTGATTACACTAAGTTCAATCATATACACTACGTTAAGTAAATACAAATGATGTAACCTGAATAAGCAACTAAAATTATCGAAAACTTAATTTATAGCAGTACATAACTATAAGCTAACAAAAATTATCATATTCCGCACAAGTTCACCTAATATAAGCTAACAAAAAGCATCTAAAAACTTACTTCGTATCTAACATTCACCACCTAATCTAAACGTGATATCGCTATTAGAAATCGATACATAACAAGAAAGTGATGGTTCGTATATCCGCACACATACATTTGGGAAATTCACTATCTGATTCATGCTTCATGAAATGATGGTCCGTATATCCGCACACATACATTCCTGAAATGATGGTCCGTATAATTTACATATACAAAAGAAATATTAATAGTACAACAACAACATACCCAATCCCGAACATACCCAATCCCGCCACTATAAACAGATTTGACGGTTTTATTACCCACCACTAATATACTGTAGTCTTAATCATGTCATTCTCAAAAACTGCAAACAAAACTCTCTAGCATTAAAGCAAACACTTACGGTTGTATCAAGGATCCTAGTAATGTTATTAATACGATGCACTGATCTAAGCAAAATAAATCCAATTAAGGTTCTATCAAGGATCCTGAACATAGCTCTAATCAAGAAAAATCATAATTCAATTAATCAGTTGTTAGAATGATTATTAAAAACTATTATCAAACAATAAATCGAATATAAATAAAATCAATGATTAGAAGATTTGACAAATAAAAACCCCCGATTCAAATAGTATTAAAATTTGGCAAATAAAAACAATTTAATATAAAACATACCTGAACAATGAGATTCACTGGTGATTGCAATGGGCGTAGTTCGTGAAAAAGGAAGTCGATTAACTCCACCATGTGTCTCACTGGTGATTGCCATGTGCCTGACTAATATAACACTCGTATGAAGGATGAGAAGGAAGAGAAGGAAGAGAGGTTGCAGATGAAAGAAGAAGAGAAAGAGATAAGAAAAAGATTAAGGGTATATTTGTAATTTCAATATTTTAATAATATAATAAATATTGTGTCAGTCAGACACATGGCAATAAAGTAGTGGAGTTGTGTATTTGTGCAGTTGTGAAGTGCTCAACATGACCATATTAGTCTTTAGTGAAAAACTTGACCATGATAAGGTTATGAAGTGATCAAAATGACCAAATTGGTCTTTTTCCCAAAGAGTAATACAAGCTAGTGTATACTTGAAACCTTATTGTAAGTTATGGAGTACATACAACTGCAAGACCACCACATGTTAAAAAAACTCATGACCTTGAATACACCGATGGGTACTTGGACGACAAAAATGATCTCGTTCACGTAAGTACGTAACAATGAAAATATCAAATATGACCCATGTGAGTACATCTACGCAATCGGCAACCCACTATGAAACCACACGACCCGCATGAACAACAAACCAATCTGAACCGCTTCGAACCACAACTCAAGCTGACCCATTTGACGTAACCTAACATGAAAGTACGTAGCTGAACAACATTAACATGAACACAACCTTATCTAAACTACCACAACGTGTGTTTATGATTTTGCTATCCACCACCCGTTTCGCTAGCCTATGATACTTATTATTGCAACTGCCATGACCGCTTAATCGCACTTCATGTTTCCTTATAACATACTGTATAGTTTTTATTTTGCCTCTTTTCACCCAAGGATTTACGCAACAGGCGTGTAGTATCCGAGGCATCAACATGTCCTCTTAATGTGCTTTTTATTTCACAGCGTGCAATGAACCTCAAAGGTAACATATACTCGATAAATTTACATATCTTATATGCTATCTAGTTATATTCTTCATGCTCAACTTAGTTTTTGTCATTGATGCCTAAGGTTACTGATATTGGACCGACCGACCGATTAAAGTCAAGGGGTATAAAGAAAGTTGTTTTCACCGATGCCTAACGCTGCTGATATTAGACTCCCAAGAATTTCAAATCTACGTCTTACCTCTCTGTCACATTTTCATTGCAAAATCTTCTTTGTTTTGATCAAAGAAAAAGAGAAACTAAATAGCATAAAATGAATACAATGTGTACAAATTCGTCATGGTCTACAGAGAATACGTATATCATATAAACTTTGTATCCTACGAAGAACATAGAACAAAAACATCAACGTAAACTATTAAGGCATACGTCAATATATAAAGTAACACCTTATCTTCTCCATTGTCGATGTGGGATAAAAGCTCTTCTTTCGATTGCGACATAACGACATAACTGGTGCTTATATCACTATATGGCAGACCGAAACCATTAAAGGAGGAACATTCGCTAACCCAACCGGAACGTGAGCATACCACTTCCGCTGTTACAAATGGTCATTATATATATTTGTGAGGAAAACATCAATAACTTGCTATATTTAGTAGGTAAAATATCTAAAAATTTTAGATTTTCTATTTTAAAAGAATCTCAAATGCTTTATAAGGTAGTTATAAATATTCATAGATAATGATTCGTATAACATTAGAATTACAAATTAAAAATGTCTATTCAACTTAATTTGAAGGATTTCGAATACTTCATATCCGATATACATTGAATCCTACGAGCAACATAATACAGCAACTCAACTTGTTCAATTAGTGCATGCCTTACTTTATAAAGTGGCGTATTTTCTTCTCAATTATCGATGTGGGATAACAGAACAAGAGGTAATTGAGGTTGTGAGACGGAAATTCTTGTCTTCACCAAGCATGTCTTGATGTTGGGAAGGTATGGAAAATTAGGCGGGTCGTCAAATGATATTTTTCTTTGTACATGCTAGCACTAGCTAGCCAGGATGGCTGAAATGCACCTCTGTTTTTTATTGGTAAAAATAAGTACACATTTCATACGCCTTCATCATGTTTCTGTATAAAATAATGTTCTTATTTCACATCTTTTAACATGTTAAAAGTTAACTATTCATTGATAAATGTTTTTTGTGTGACGTTAGAATTATAATTGGACCCATATGAGAACATCCACATTCCACACAATCAACAACCAGATACGAAACCAAAAAACTGGCATGGACAACAACTCAGTCTGAACCGCTTTAAATTACATCTCGAGCTGGCCCATATGACGTAACATATAGCTACGTAACGTAAGCTGAGAAATATCAACTTGACCACAACCCGATCTAAACCACATAACCCGACACGAAGTACAAACCGATTTGTGCCAGCAGCTCAACCCACAGCCTTAAAAATATGTCCCACAACACTCGAACCTAGAAGCACAAGATTTGACCGTCGATCCACATAGCTTTCTACAACAGCCATTCCCATATCAGAACCAAGGCACATGACACTTGCCACTAAAAACTTGCTGCACAATAAAGAAACGTATTTTCTTCTCTCAATAACCAATGTGGGATAAAAACATTGGAAAAAGGGTATTACATTTATGAATAAGGTTGCAAGAAAACTAGCAAATCTCCTACAAGGCTACAACCTGATTAGTTGCATCTGATCACTATTTGAAGTTGAAAAAGAAAATTTTAACCCATTTAAGGTAAAATATTCAAATCTATCTATGACCATCCTTCATTATAAGTCGTCAACCTCATAATAAAAGAGGATAGGCTCTTTTGATGTTAATGCAGCCACATGAATTTGTTCTTCAGACTCCTCCCATTTAAGAGAAATATCTCCCTCTGAATGAATGCACAGCCATGTTAACCAATAATATTCACGCTACATAAATGTAAGTTACCTCAAAAGATTCACTTCCAGAATAAGGAGTAGTGAAAGTGTAATCATAGTCTAGAATGATCTGCTCAAAAGGGTTGCTATAAAATAAAGAAAATTCAGGAACCACGAATCAAAAAGTGATATTTGGAATTTATCATATAAGCAAGCAGACTTATAAATTCAATATATTCCATATAGTGTTAGAGCTCTAGTTCTTTATGTCGTCTTCAAGCTTAAAATATTTTTTAAATTCCCTTGTCGTAAACTTTCCACATGTTGCATGTGATTGATTATAACCTATATACTACAAATTGACAAGAAAATAGATGATAACCTTCTAAATTTCCACTGAGCAGCAGCAAGAACTTCAACTGGTGGTAGGGCATCTTTCTTCCAGCCAACTAAAGCATCATAAGCATTAAAGTGAACTTTTGTTCCACTGCGAATGTGCAAAGTCGTGTAGGAAACACTCGTATGCGAGTTTATTTTTGTGTGGATAGATTCATAATATAATGCCCATACCACTAATACTAATTTGTTTGGATATCCTGTGATTACACTAAGTTCAATCATATACACTACGTTAAGTAAATACAAATGATGTAACCTGAATAAGCAACTAAAATTATCGAAAACTTAATTTATAGCAGTACATAACTATAAGCTAACAAAAATTATCATATTCCGCACAAGTTCACCTAATATAAGCTAACAAAAAGCATCTAAAAACTTACTTCGTATCTAACATTCACCACCTAATCTAAACGTGATATCGCTATTAGAAATCGATACATAACAAGAAAGTGATGGTTCGTATATCCGCACACATACATTTGGGAAATTCACTATCTGATTCATGCTTCATGAAATGATGGTCCGTATATCCGCACACATACATTCCTGAAATGATGGTCCGTATAATTTACATATACAAAAGAAATATTAATAGTACAACAACAACATACCCAATCCCGAACATACCCAATCCCGCCACTATAAACAGATTTGACGGTTTTATTACCCACCACTAATATACTGTAGTCTTAATCATGTCATTCTCAAAAACTGCAAACAAAACTCTCTAGCATTAAAGCAAACACTTACGGTTGTATCAAGGATCCTAGTAATGTTATTAATACGATGCACTGATCTAAGCAAAATAAATCCAATTAAGGTTCTATCAAGGATCCTGAACATAGCTCTAATCAAGAAAAATCATAATTCACTTAATCAGTTGTTAGAATGATTATTAAAAACTATTATCAAACAATAAATCGAATATAAATAAAATCAATGATTAGAAGATTTGACAAATAAAAACCCCCGATTCAAATAGTATTAAAATTTGGCAAATAAAAACAATTTAATATAAAACATACCTGAACAATGAGATTCACTGGTGATTGCAATGGGCGTAGTTCGTGAAAAAGGAAGTCGATTAACTCCACCATGTGTCTCACTGGTGATTGCCATGTGCCTGACTAATATAACACTCGTATGAAGGATGAGAAGGAAGAGAAGGAAGAGAGGTTGCAGATGAAAGAAGAAGAGAAAGAGATAAGAAAAAGATTAAGGGTATATTTGTAATTTTAATATTTTAATAATATAATAAATATTGTGTCAGTCAGACACATGGCAATAAAGTAGTGGAGTTGTGTATTTGTGCAGTTGTGAAGTGCTCAACATGACCATATTAGTCTTTAGTGAAAAACTTGACCATGATAAGGTTATGAAGTGATCAAAATGACCAAATTGGTCTTTTTCCCAAAGAGTAATACAAGCTAGTGTATACTTGAAACCTTATTGTAAGTTATGGAGTACATACAACTGCAAGACCACCACATGTTAAAAAAACTCATGACCTTGAATACACCGATGGGTACTTGGACGACAAAAATGATCTCGTTCACGTAAGTACGTAACAATGAAAATATCAAATATGACCCATGTGAGTACATCTACGCAATCGGCAACCCACTATGAAACCACACGACCCGCATGAACAACAAACCAATCTGAACCGCTTCGAACCACAACTCAAGCTGACCCATTTGACGTAACCTAACATGAAAGTACGTAGCTGAACAACATTAACATGAACACAACCTTATCTAAACTACCACAACGTGTGTTTATGATTTTGCTATCCACCACCCGTTTCGCTAGCCTATGATACTTATTATTGCAACTGCCATGACCGCTTAATCGCACTTCATGTTTCCTTATAACATACTGTATAGTTTTTATTTTGCCTCTTTTCACCCAAGGATTTACGCAACAGGCGTGTAGTATCCGAGGCATCAACATGTCCTCTTAATGTGCTTTTTATTTCACAGCGTGCAATGAACCTCAAAGGTAACATATACTCGATAAATTTACATATCTTATATGCTATCTAGTTATATTCTTCATGCTCAACTTAGTTTTGTCATTGATGCCTAAGGTTACTGATATTGGACCGACCGACCGATTAAAGTCAAGGGGTATAAAGAAAGTTGTTTTCACCGATGCCTAACGCTGCTGATATTAGACTCCCAAGAATTTCAAATCTACGTCTTACCTCTCTGTCACATTTTCATTGCAAAATCTTCTTTGTTTTGATCAAAGAAAAAGAGAAACTAAATAGCATAAAATGAATACAATGTGTACAAATTCGTCATGGTCTACAGAGAATACGTATATCATATAAACTTTGTATCCTACGAAGAACATAGAACAAAAACATCAACGTAAACTATTAAGGCATACGTCAATATATAAAGTAACACCTTATCTTCTCCATTGTCGATGTGGGATAAAAGCTCTTCTTTCGATTGCGACATAACGACATAACTGGTGCTTATATCACTATATGGCAGACCGAAACCATTAAAGGAGGAACATTCGCTAACCCAACCGGAACGTGAGCATACCACTTCCGCTGTTACAAATGGTCATTATATATATTTGTGAGGAAAACATCAATAACTTGCTATATTTAGTAGGTAAAATATCTAAAAATTTTAGATTTTCTATTTTAAAAGAATCTCAAATGCTTTATAAGGTAGTTATAAATATTCATAGATAATGATTCGTATAACATTAGAATTACAAATTAAAAATGTCTATTCAACTTAATTTGAAGGATTTCGAATACTTCATATCCGATATACATTGAATCCTACGAGCAACATAATACAGCAACTCAACTTGTTCAATTAGTGCATGCCTTACTTTATAAAGTGGCGTATTTTCTTCTCAATTATCGATGTGGGATAACAGAACAAGAGGTAATTGAGGTTGTGAGACGGAAATTCTTGTCTTCACCAAGCATGTCTTGATGTTGGGAAGGTATGGAAAATTAGGCGGGTCGTCAAATGATATTTTTCTTTGTACATGCTAGCACTAGCTAGCCAGGATGGCTGAAATGCACCTCTGTTTTTTATTGGTAAAAATAAGTACACATTTCATACGCCTTCATCATGTTTCTGTATAAAATAATGTTCTTATTTCACATCTTTTAACATGTTAAAAGTTAACTATTCATTGATAAATGTTTTTTGTGTGACGTTAGAATTATAATTGGACCCATATGAGAACATCCACATTCCACACAATCAACAACCAGATACGAAACCAAAAAACTGGCATGGACAACAACTCAGTCTGAACCGCTTTAAATTACATCTCGAGCTGGCCCATATGACGTAACATATAGCTACGTAACGTAAGCTGAGAAATATCAACTTGACCACAACCCGATCTAAACCACATAACCCGACACGAAGTACAAACCGATTTGTGCCAGCAGCTCAACCCACAGCCTTAAAAATATGTCCCACAACACTCGAACCTAGAAGCACAAGATTTGACCGTCGATCCACATAGCTTTCTACAACAGCCATTCCCATATCAGAACCAAGGCACATGACACTTGCCACTAAAAACTTGCTGCACAATAAAGAAACGTATTTTCTTCTCTCAATAACCAATGTGGGATAAAAACATTGGAAAAAGGGTATTACATTTATGAATAAGGTTGCAAGAAAACTAGCAAATCTCCTACAAGGCTACAACCTGATTAGTTGCATCTGATCACTATTTGAAGTTGAAAAAGAAAATTTTAACCCATTTAAGGTAAAATATTCAAATCTATCTATGACCATCCTTCATTATAAGTCGTCAACCTCATAATAAAAGAGGATAGGCTCTTTTGATGTTAATGCAGCCACATGAATTTGTTCTTCAGACTCCTCCCATTTAAGAGAAATATCTCCCTCTGAATGAATGCACAGCCATGTTAACCAATAATATTCACGCTACACAAATGTAAGTTACCTCAAAAGATTCACTTCCAGAATAAGGAGTAGTGAAAGTGTAATCATAGTCTAGAATGATCTGCTCAAAAGGGTTGCTATAAAATAAAGAAAATTCTGGAACCACGAATCAAAAAGTGATATTTGGAATTTATCATATAAGTAAGCAGACTTATAAATTCAATATATTCCATATAGTGTTAGAGCTCTAGTTCTTTATGTCGTCTTCAAGCTTAAAATATTTTTTAAATTCCCTTGTCGTAAACTTTCCACATGTTGCATGTGATTGATTATAACCTATATACTACAAATTGACAAGAAAATAGATGATAACCTTCTAAATTTCCACTGAGCAGCAGCAAGAACTTCAACTGGTGGTAGGGCATCTTTCTTCCAGCCAACTAAAGCATCATAAGCATTAAAGTGAACTTTTGTTCCACTGCTAATGTGCAAAGTCGTGTAGGAAACACTCGTATGCGAGTTTATTTTTGTGTGGATAGATTCATAATATAATGCCCATACCACTAATACTAATTTGTTTGGATATCCTGTGATTACACTAAGTTCAATCATATACACTACGTTAAGTAAATACAAATGATGTAACCTGAATAAGCAACTAAAATTATCGAAAACTTAATTTATAGCAGTACATAACTATAAGCTAACAAAAATTATCATATTCCGCACAAGTTCACCTAATATAAGCTAACAAAAAGCATCTAAAAACTTACTTCGTATCTAACATTCACCACCTAATCTAAACGTGATATCGCTATTAGAAATCGATACATAACAAGAAAGTGATGGTTCGTATATCCGCACACATACATTTTGGAAATTCACTATCTGATTCATGCTTCATGAAATGATGGTCCGTATATCCGCACACATACATTCCTGAAATGATGGTCCGTATAATTTACATATACAAAAGAAATATTAATAGTACAACAACAACATACCCAATCCCGAACATACCCAATCCCGCCACTATAAACAGATTTGACGGTTTTATTACCCACCACTAATATACTGTAGTCTTAATCATGTCATTCTCAAAAACTGCAAACAAAACTCTCTAGCATTAAAGCAAACACTTACGGTTGTATCAAGGATCCTAGTAATGTTATTAATACGATGCACTGATCTAAGCAAAATAAATCCAATTAAGGTTCTATCAAGGATCCTGAACATAGCTCTAATCAAGAAAAATCATAATTCACTTAATCAGTTGTTAGAATGATTATTAAAAACTATTATCAAACAATAAATCGAATATAAATAAAATCAATGATTAGAAGATTTGACAAATAAAAACCCCCGATTCAAATAGTATTAAAATTTGGCAAATAAAAACAATTTAATATAAAACATACCTGAACAATGAGATTCACTGGTGATTGCAATGGGCGTAGTTCGTGAAAAAGGAAGTCGATTAACTCCACCATGTGTCTCACTGGTGATTGCCATGTGCCTGACTAATATAACACTCGTATGAAGGATGAGAAGGAAGAGAAGGAAGAGAGGTTGCAGATGAAAGAAGAAGAGAAAGAGATAAGAAAAAGATTAAGGGTATATTTGTAATTTCAATATTTTAATAATATAATAAATATTGTGTCAGTCAGACACATGGCAATAAAGTAGTGGAGTTGTGTATTTGTGCAGTTGTGAAGTGCTCAACATGACCATATTAGTCTTTAGTGAAAAACTTGACCATGATAAGGTTATGAAGTGATCAAAATGACCAAATTGGTCTTTTTCCCAAAGAGTAATACAAGCTAGTGTATACTTGAAACCTTATTGTAAGTTATGGAGTACATACAACTGCAAGACCACCACATGTTAAAAAAACTCATGACCTTGAATACACCGATGGGTACTTGGACGACAAAAATGATCTCGTTCACGTAAGTACGTAACAATGAAAATATCAAATATGACCCATGTGAGTACATCTACGCAATCGGCAACCCACTATGAAACCACACGACCCGCATGAACAACAAACCAATCTGAACCGCTTCGAACCACAACTCAAGCTGACCCATTTGACGTAACCTAACATGAAAGTACGTAGCTGAACAACATTAACATGAACACAACCTTATCTAAACTACCACAACGTGTGTTTATGATTTTGCTATCCACCACCCGTTTCGCTAGCCTATGATACTTATTATTGCAACTGCCATGACCGCTTAATCGCACTTCATGTTTCCTTATAACATACTGTATAGTTTTTATTTTGCCTCTTTTCACCCAAGGATTTACGCAACAGGCGTGTAGTATCCGAGGCATCAACATGTCCTCTTAATGTGCTTTTTATTTCACAGCGTGCAATGAACCTCAAAGGTAACATATACTCGATAAATTTACATATCTTATATGCTATCTAGTTATATTCTTCATGCTCAACTTAGTTTTTGTCATTGATGCCTAAGGTTACTGATATTGGACCGACCGACCGATTAAAGTCAAGGGGTATAAAGAAAGTTGTTTTCACCGATGCCTAACGCTGCTGATATTAGACTCCCAAGAATTTCAAATCTACGTCTTACCTCTCTGTCACATTTTCATTGCAAAATCTTCTTTGTTTTGATCAAAGAAAAAGAGAAACTAAATAGCATAAAATGAATACAATGTGTACAAATTCGTCATGGTCTACAGAGAATACGTATATCATATAAACTTTGTATCCTACGAAGAACATAGAACAAAAACATCAACGTAAACTATTAAGGCATACGTCAATATATAAAGTAACACCTTATCTTCTCCATTGTCGATGTGGGATAAAAGCTCTTCTTTCGATTGCGACATAACGACATAACTGGTGCTTATATCACTATATGGCAGACCGAAACCATTAAAGGAGGAACATTCGCTAACCCAACCGGAACGTGAGCATACCACTTCCGCTGTTACAAATGGTCATTATATATATTTGTGAGGAAAACATCAATAACTTGCTATATTTAGTAGGTAAAATATCTAAAAATTTTAGATTTTCTATTTTAAAAGAATCTCAAATGCTTTATAAGGTAGTTATAAATATTCATAGATAATGATTCGTATAACATTAGAATTACAAATTAAAAATGTCTATTCAACTTAATTTGAAGGATTTCGAATACTTCATATCCGATATACATTGAATCCTACGAGCAACATAATACAGCAACTCAACTTGTTCAATTAGTGCATGCCTTACTTTATAAAGTGGCGTATTTTCTTCTCAATTATCGATGTGGGATAACAGAACAAGAGGTAATTGATGTTGTGAGACGGAAATTCTTGTCTTCACCAAGCATGTCTTGATGTTGGGAAGGTATGGAAAATTAGGCGGGTCGTCAAATGATATTTTTCTTTGTACATGCTAGCACTAGCTAGCCAGGATGGCTGAAATGCACCTCTGTTTTTTATTGGTAAAAATAAGTACACATTTCATACGCCTTCATCATGTTTCTGTATAAAATAATGTTCTTATTTCACATCTTTTAACATGTTAAAAGTTAACTATTCATTGATAAATGTTTTTTGTGTGACGTTAGAATTATAATTGGACCCATATGAGAACATCCACATTCCACACAATCAACAACCAGATACGAAACCAAAAAACTGGCATGGACAACAACTCAGTCTGAACCGCTTTAAATTACATCTCGAGCTGGCCCATATGACGTAACATATAGCTACGTAAGTAAGCTGAGAAATATCAACTTGACCACAACCCGATCTAAACCACATAACCCGACACGAAGTACAAACCGATTTGTGCCAGCAGCTCAACCCACAGCCTTAAAAATATGTCCCACAACACTCGAACCTAGAAGCACAAGATTTGACCGTCGATCCACATAGCTTTCTACAACAGCCATTCCCATATCAGAACCAAGGCACATGACACTTGCCACTAAAAACTTGCTGCACAATAAAGAAACGTATTTTCTTCTCTCAATAACCAATGTGGGATAAAAACATTGGAAAAAGGGTATTACATTTATGAATAAGGTTGCAAGAAAACTAGCAAATCTCCTACAAGGCTACAACCTGATTAGTTGCATCTGATCACTATTTGAAGTTGAAAAAGAAAATTTTAACCCATTTAAGGTAAAATATTCAAATCTATCTATGACCATCCTTCATTATAAGTCGTCAACCTCATAATAAAAGAGGATAGGCTCTTTTGATGTTAATGCAGCCACATGAATTTGTTCTTCAGACTCCTCCCATTTAAGAGAAATATCTCCCTCTGAATGAATGCACAGCCATGTTAACCAATAATATTCACGCTACACAAATGTAAGTTACCTCAAAAGATTCACTTCCAGAATAAGGAGTAGTGAAAGTGTAATCATAGTCTAGAATGATCTGCTCAAAAGGGTTGCTATAAAATAAAGAAAATTCAGGAACCACGAATCAAAAAGTGATATTTGGAATTTATCATATAAGCAAGCAGACTTATAAATTCAATATATTCCATATAGTGTTAGAGCTCTAGTTCTTTATGTCGTCTTCAAGCTTAAAATATTTTTTAAATTCCCTTGTCGTAAACTTTCCACATGTTGCATGTGATTGATTATAACCTATATACTACAAATTGACAAGAAAATAGATGATAACCTTCTAAATTTCCACTGAGCAGCAGCAAGAACTTCAACTGGTGGTAGGGCATCTTTCTTCCAGCCAACTAAAGCATCATAAGCATTAAAGTGAACTTTTGTTCCACTTCTAATGTGCAAAGTCGTGTAGGAAACACTCGTATGCGAGTTTATTTTTGTGTGGATAGATTCATAATATAATGCCCATACCACTAATACTAATTTGTTTGGATATCCTGTGATTACACTAAGTTCAATCATATACACTACGTTAAGTAAATACAAATGATGTAACCTGAATAAGCAACTAAAACTATCGAAAACTTAATTTATAGCAGTACATAACTATAAGCTAACAAAAATTATCATATTCCGCACAAGTTCACCTAATATAAGCTAACAAAAAGCATCTAAAAACTTACTTCGTATCTAACATTCACCACCTAATCTAAACGTGATATCGCTATTAGAAATCGATACATAACAAGAAAGTGATGGTTCGTATATCCGCACACATACATTTGGGAAATTCACTATCTGATTCATGCTTCATGAAATGATGGTCCGTATATCCGCACACATACATTCCTGAAATGATGGTCCGTATAATTTACATATACAAAAGAAATATTAATAGTACAACAACAACATACCCAATCCCGAACATACCCAATCCCGCCACTATAAACAGATTTGACGGTTTTATTACCCACCACTAATATACTGTAGTCTTAATCATGTCATTCTCAAAAACTGCAAACAAAACTCTCTAGCATTAAAGCAAACACTTACGGTTGTATCAAGGATCCTAGTAATGTTATTAATACGATGCACTGATCTAAGCAAAATAAATCCAATTAAGGTTCTATCAAGGATCCTGAACATAGCTCTAATCAAGAAAAATCATAATTCACTTAATCAGTTGTTAGAATGATTATTAAAAACTATTATCAAACAATAAATCGAATATAAATAAAATCAATGATTAGAAGATTTGACAAATAAAAACCCCCGATTCAAATAGTATTAAAATTTGGCAAATAAAAACAATTTAATATAAAACATACCTGAACAATGAGATTCACTGGTGATTGCAATGGGCGTAGTTCGTGAAAAAGGAAGTCGATTAACTCCACCATGTGTCTCACTGGTGATTGCCATGTGCCTGACTAATATAACACTCGTATGAAGGATGAGAAGGAAGAGAAGGAAGAGAGGTTGCAGATGAAAGAAGAATAGAAAGAGATAAGAAAAAGATTAAGGGTATATTTGTAATTTCAATATTTTAATAATATAATAAATATTGTGTCAGTCAGACACATGGCAATAAAGTAGTGGAGTTGTGTATTTGTGCAGTTGTGAAGTGCTCAACATGACCATATTAGTCTTTAGTGAAAAACTTGACCATGATAAGGTTATGAAGTGATCAAAATGACCAAATTGGTCTTTTTCCCAAAGAGTAATACAAGCTAGTGTATACTTGAAACCTTATTGTAAGTTATGGAGTACATACAACTGCAAGACCACCACATGTTAAAAAAACTCATGACCTTGAATACACCGATGGGTACTTGGACGACAAAAATGATCTCGTTCACGTAAGTACGTAACAATGAAAATATCAAATATGACCCATGTGAGTACATCTACGCAATCGGCAACCCACTATGAAACCACACGACCCGCATGAACAACAAACCAATCTGAACTGCTTCGAACCACAACTCAAGCTGACCCATTTGACGTAACCTAACATGAAAGTACGTAGCTGAACAACATTAACATGAACACAACCTTATCTAAACTACCACAACGTGTGTTTATGATTTTGCTATCCACCACCCGTTTCGCTAGCCTATGATACTTATTATTGCAACTGCCATGACCGCTTAATCGCACTTCATGTTTCCTTATAACATACTGTATAGTTTTTATTTTGCCTCTTTTCACCCAAGGATTTACGCAACAGGCGTGTAGTATCCGAGGCATCAACATGTCCTCTTAATGTGCTTTTTATTTCACAGCGTGCAATGAACCTCAAAGGTAACATATACTCGATAAATTTACATATCTTATATGCTATCTAGTTATATTCTTCATGCTCAACTTAGTTTTTGTCATTGATGCCTAAGGTTACTGATATTGGACCGACCGACCGATTAAAGTCAAGGGGTATAAAGAAAGTTGTTTTCACCGATGCCTAACGCTGCTGATATTAGACTCCCAAGAATTTCAAATCTACGTCTTACCTCTCTGTCACATTTTCATTGCAAAATCTTCTTTGTTTTGATCAAAGAAAAAGAGAAACTAAATAGCATAAAATGAATACAATGTGTACAAATTCGTCATGGTCTACAGAGAATACGTATATCATATAAACTTTGTATCCTACGAAGAACATAGAACAAAAACATCAACGTAAACTATTAAGGCATACGTCAATATATAAAGTAACACCTTATCTTCTCCATTGTCGATGTGGGATAAAAGCTCTTCTTTCGATTGCGACATAACGACATAACTGGTGCTTATATCACTATATGGCAGACCGAAACCATTAAAGGAGGAACATTCGCTAACCCAACCGGAACGTGAGCATACCACTTCCGCTGTTACAAATGGTCATTATATATATTTGTGAGGAAAACATCAATAACTTGCTATATTTAGTAGGTAAAATATCTAAAAATTTTAGATTTTCTATTTTAAAAGAATCTCAAATGCTTTATAAGGTAGTTATAAATATTCATAGATAATGATTCGTATAACATTAGAATTACAAATTAAAAATGTCTATTCAACTTAATTTGAAGGATTTCGAATACTTCATATCCGATATACATTGAATCCTACGAGCAACATAATACAGCAACTCAACTTGTTCAATTAGTGCATGCCTTACTTTATAAAGTGGCGTATTTTCTTCTCAATTATCGATGTGGGATAACAGAACAAGAGGTAATTGAGGTTGTGAGACGGAAATTCTTGTCTTCACCAAGCATGTCTTGATGTTGGGAAGGTATGGAAAATTAGGCGGGTCGTCAAATGATATTTTTCTTTGTACATGCTAGCACTAGCTAGCCAGGATGGCTGAAATGCACCTCTGTTTTTTATTGGTAAAAATAAGTACACATTTCATACGCCTTCATCATGTTTCTGTATAAAATAATGTTCTTATTTCACATCTTTTAACATGTTAAAAGTTAACTATTCATTGATAAATGTTTTTTGTGTGACGTTAGAATTATAATTGGACCCATATGAGAACATCCACATTCCACACAATCAACAACCAGATACGAAACCAAAAAACCGGCATGGACAACAACTCAGTCTGAACCGCTTTAAATTACATCTCGAGCTGGCCCATATGACGTAACATATAGCTACGTAACGTAAGCTGAGAAATATCAACTTGACCACAACCCGATCTAAACCACATAACCCGACACGAAGTACAAACCGATTTGTGCCAGCAGCTCAACCCACAGCCTTAAAAATATGTCCCACAACACTCGAACCTAGAAGCACAAGATTTGACCGTCGATCCACATAGCTTTCTACAACAGCCATTCCCATATCAGAACCAAGGCACATGACACTTGCCACTAAAAACTTGCTGCACAATAAAGAAACGTATTTTCTTCTCTCAATAACCAATGTGGGATAAAAACATTGGAAAAAGGGTATTACATTTATGAATAAGGTTGCAAGAAAACTAGCAAATCTCCTACAAGGCTACAACCTGATTAGTTGCATCTGATCACTATTTGAAGTTGAAAAAGAAAATTTTAACCCATTTAAGGTAAAATATTCAAATCTATCTATGACCATCCTTCATTATAAGTCGTCAACCTCATAATAAAAGAGGATAGGCTCTTTTGATGTTAATGCAGCCACATGAATTTGTTCTTCAGACTCCTCCCATTTAAGAGAAATATCTCCCTCTGAATGAATGCACAGCCATGTTAACCAATAATATTCACGCTACACAAATGTAAGTTACCTCAAAAGATTCACTTCCAGAATAAGGAGTAGTGAAAGTGTAATCATAGTCTAGAATGATCTGCTCAAAAGGGTTGCTATAAAATAAAGAAAATTCAGGAACCACGAATCAAAAAGTGATATTTGGAATTTATCATATAAGCAAGCAGACTTATAAATTCAATATATTCCATATAGTGTTAGAGCTCTAGTTCTTTATGTCGTCTTCAAGCTTAAAATATTTTTTAAATTCCCTTGTCGTAAACTTTCCACATGTTGCATGTGATTGATTATAACCTATATACTACAAATTGACAAGAAAATAGATGATAACCTTCTAAATTTCCACTGAGCAGCAGCAAGAACTTCAACTGGTGGTAGGGCATCTTTCTTCCAGCCAACTAAAGCATCATAAGCATTAAAGTGAACTTTTGTTCCACTGCTAATGTGCAAAGTCGTGTAGGAAACACTCGTATGCGAGTTTATTTTTGTGTGGATAGATTCATAATATAATGCCCATACCACTAATACTAATTTGTTTGGATATCCTGTGATTACACTAAGTTCAATCATATACACTACGTTAAGTAAATACAAATGATGTAACCTGAATAAGCAACTAAAATTATCGAAAACTTAATTTATAGCAGTACATAACTATAAGCTAACAAAAATTATCATATTCCGCACAAGTTCACCTAATATAAGCTAACAAAAAGCATCTAAAAACTTACTTCGTATCTAACATTCACCACCTAATCTAAACGTGATATCGCTATTAGAAATCGATACATAACAAGAAAGTGATGGTTCATATATCCGCACACATACATTTGGGAAATTCACTATCTGATTCATGCTTCATGAAATGATGGTCCGTATATCCGCACACATACATTCCTGAAATGATGGTCCGTATAATTTACATATACAAAAGAAATATTAATAGTACAACAACAACATACCCAATCCCGAACATACCCAATCCCGCCACTATAAACAGATTTGACGGTTTTATTACCCACCACTAATATACTGTAGTCTTAATCATGTCATTCTCAAAAACTGCAAACAAAACTCTCTAGCATTAAACCAAACACTTACGGTTGTATCAAGGATCCTAGTAATGTTATTAATACGATGCACTGATCTAAGCAAAATAAATCCAATTAAGGTTCTATCAAGGATCCTGAACATAGCTCTAATCAAGAAAAATCATAATTCACTTAATCAGTTGTTAGAATGATTATTAAAAACTATTATCAAACAATAAATCGAATATAAATAAAATCAATGATTAGAAGATTTGACAAATAAAAACCCCCGATTCAAATAGTATTAAAATTTGGCAAATAAAAACAATTTAATATAAAACATACCTGAACAATGAGATTCACTGGTGATTGCAATGGGCGTAGTTCGTGAAAAAGGAAGTCGATTAACTCCACCATGTGTCTCACTGGTGATTGCCATGTGCCTGACTAATATAACACTCGTATGAAGGATGAGAAGGAAGAGAGGTTGCAGATGAAAGAAGAGAAAGAGATAAGAAAAAGATTAAGGGTATATTTGTAATTTCAATATTTTAATAATATAATAAATATTGTGTCAGTCAGACACATGGCAATAAAGTAGTGGAGTTGTGTATTTGTGCAGTTGTGAAGTGCTCAACATGACCATATTAGTCTTTAGTGAAAAACTTGACCATGATAAGGTTATGAAGTGATCAAAATGACCAAATTGGTCTTTTTCCCAAAGAGTAATACAAGCTAGTGTATACTTGAAACCTTATTGTAAGTTATGGAGTACATACAACTGCAAGACCACCACATGTTAAAAAAACTCATGACCTTGAATACACCGATGGGTACTTGGACGACAAAAATGATCTCGTTCACGTAAGTACGTAACAATGAAAATATCAAATATGACCCATGTGAGTACATCTACGCAATCGGCAACCCACTATGAAACCACACGACCCGCATGAACAACAAACCAATCTGAACCGCTTCGAACCACAACTCAAGCTGACCCATTTGACGTAACCAAACATGAAAGTACGTAGCTGAACAACAGTAACATGAACACAACCTTATCTAAACTACCACAACGTGTGTTTATGATTTTGCTATCCACCACCCGTTTCGCTAGCCTATGATACTTATTATTGCAACTGCCATGACCGCTTAATCGCACTTCATGTTTCCTTATAACATACTGTATAGTTTTTATTTTGCCTCTTTTCACCCAAGGATTTACGCAACAGGCGTGTAGTATCCGAGGCATCAACATGTCCTCTTAATGTGCTTTTTATTTCACAGCGTGCAATGAACCTCAAAGGTAACATATACTCGATAAATTTACATATCTTATATGCTATCTAGTTATATTCTTCATGCTCAACTTAGTTTTTGTCATTGATGCCTAAGGTTACTGATATTGGACCGACCGACCGATTAAAGTCAAGGGGTATAAAGAAAGTTGTTTTCACCGATGCCTAACGCTTCTGATATTAGACTCCCAAGAATTTCAAATCTACGTCTTACCTCTCTGTCACATTTTCATTGCAAAATCTTCTTTGTTTTGATCAAAGAAAAAGAGAAACTAAATAGCATAAAATGAATACAATGTGTACAAATTCGTCATGGTCTACAGAGAATACGTATATCATATAAACTTTGTATCCTACGAAGAACATAGAACAAAAACATCAACGTAAACTATTAAGGCATACGTCAATATATAAAGTAACACCTTATCTTCTCCATTGTCGATGTGGGATAAAAGCTCTTCTTTCGATTGCGACATAACGACATAACTGGTGCTTATATCACTATATGGCAGACCGAAACCATTAAAGGAGGAACATTCGCTAACCCAACCGGAACGTGAGCATACCACTTCCGCTGTTACAAATGGTCATTATATATATTTGTGAGGAAAACATCAATAACTTGCTATATTTAGTAGGTAAAATATCTAAAAATTTTAGATTTTCTATTTTAAAAGAATCTCAAATGCTTTATAAGGTAGTTATAAATATTCATAGATAATGATTCGTATAACATTAGAATTACAAATTAAAAATGTCTATTCAACTTAATTTGAAGGATTTCGAATACTTCATATCCGATATACATTGAATCCTACGAGCAACATAATACAGCAACTCAACTTGTTCAATTAGTGCATGCCTTACTTTATAAAGTGGCGTATTTTCTTCTCAATTATCGATGTGGGATAACAGAACAAGAGGTAATTGAGGTTGTGAGACGGAAATTCTTGTCTTCACCAAGCATGTCTTGATGTTGGGAAGGTATGGAAAATTAGGCGGGTCGTCAAATGATATTTTTCTTTGTACATGCTAGCACTAGCTAGCCAGGATGGCTGAAATGCACCTCTGTTTTTTATTGGTAAAAATAAGTACACATTTCATACGCCTTCATCATGTTTCTTTATAAAATAATGTTCTTATTTCACATCTTTTAACATGTTAAAAGTTAACTATTCATTGATAAATGTTTTTTGTGTGACGTTAGAATTATAATTGGACCCATATGAGAACATCCACATTCCACACAATCAACAACCAGATACGAAACCAAAAAACCGGCATGGACAACAACTCAGTCTGAACCGCTTTAAATTACATCTCGAGCTGGCCCATATGACGTAACATATAGCTACGTAAGCTGAGAAATATCAACTTGACCACAACCCGATCTAAACCACATAACCCGACACGAAGTACAAACCGATTTGTGCCAGCAGCTCAACCCACAGCCTTAAAAATATGTCCCACAACACTCGAACCTAGAAGCACAAGATTTGACCGTTGATCCACATAGCTTTCTACAACAGCCATTCCCATATCAGAACCAAGGCACATGACACTTGCCACTAAAAACTTGCTGCACAATAAAGAAACGTATTTTCTTCTCTCAATAACCAATGTGGGATAAAAACATTGGAAAAAGGGTATTACATTTATGAATAAGGTAGCAAGAAAACTAGCAAATCTCCTACAAGGCTACAACCTGATTAGTTGCATCTGATCACTATTTGAAGTTGAAAAAGAAAATTTTAACCCATTTAAGGTAAAATATTCATAGATGCATGATTTGGTATAACAATATTGTAATTATACAAATGTCTATTGAATTTACTTTTCGTCACTAACCAGTGTCTAATTAACGTTACGGATATTGGTGGAGTTTTAATGGGTTCTCGGATATGCCTTTTAAAAACGTGAATCAAGATAATAATTATTTTCATCCCTAAAGAATGTACAATCAATGCCTTACATCTTGATCACATTTCGTTACAAAATATTTTGAGTATATTAAAAGTTACCAAATTAATTACAATTTTTTTACAATAAAAAGGAGAGAGACGAAAACCCAAATACAAAAAGTTAGCAATATGTACTAATTACTAGTGGGTGTCTCCCTCTATCGGACACTTCATATCCGATATGCGTCAAACCCCACGAGGAACATAATACACCAAACTCAACTTGTTCAATTAGTTTATGCCTTACCTTATAAAGTAACACATTTTCTTCTCAATTATCGATGTTGGATAAAAGAACAAGAGGTAATTGAGGTTGTGAGAAAAAATGGCCGAGTTGGCTGGAATGCAAAAACATAGATAGTTACAAAACTTATAGTATCTCAAATAATGGGGAGTACATGCGGCGCACTCTATAGACACATCATAGGCCTTTCTCATGTAACTTTATAACATAATGTTCTTATTTTACCTCTTTTGACCTATTAAAGGTTAACTATGCATTGATAAGTGCTTTGGTGTGACATTAGAGTTATATGTTATCTAATTATATTGTTCATGCTCAACTTAGTTTTCGTCACCCATAGGTTACTAACGTTACTGATTATGATCTCAAGCTGAGAAAGTTGTGTGTCATTAGCGAAGGTTTAAGCAACATCCCTTATCCTGTGTACATATTTTAACATTGTGATTTGTAAATAAAAACATATTGTAATTATTTTCAGTCCCACGAATTGCAAATCAACAAAACCACAATTTTTTTACAATGAAAACGCAAGAAAAAAAATTGTAAGTTGACAAAAATATTTGTACATGACTAAAAAAAAATTAACGAACTGTAGAAATTATTCATGTGATATTGACAACTTCATACGTTGATGCCCATTCAAGTCACCTGTATTCGACCTTTGTATTGAAATGGTTGAAATGGTAACTTTCATATTTTACATGCATTTGTGTGGCCCCTGGGTTGGGCTGTTGGCATTGCCGATGCTCTAAGCTATTGAGTCATTTTGCTCGTAAAAAAATAAAATCAATGAAAAAAATGCAAACAAATATAGAGGAGTCGAGGAAGCTATGAAATCTCATGCCACAAAGGAACGTCAAAGCTCACTATATAGATGTAAATTAAGAGCACAGGGAGTGTTGGTGCCGTGGGGTGCCAAACCCACGGCGCGAGTGGCGTTATGAATCCCCGAACAACAAAAACCCACGGCGTGGGTCTCACCGTGAGTCTACTCACTTGGCGTGAGTTTGAGTTTCAGTGTTTTTTTTTTTTTTTTTTTTTTTTTTTTTGTATTGTATGTGTGTATTGGGGAAGAAGAAAGGGGTATTGTGTGTGTATGTGTGTGTATTGTGAGACCCACATTCACCCATCACTCCAAGCCATGACTCCCCACTTTTTTTCGTGTGAGTGGGTGAGTGAGTTTCGATGACGTGACACCCAAAAAATGTATCACTCGGAGCCATGACTCCCTGTGCTCTAAAAGTTGTTAGTGCACATGGAAACTAAAAGATGGCTTTGTGTAATTTTGGGTCATTTGAAAAGACCGAAGCAATGTGTTTTTTTTTGAATAATTTGGTGCGGCTAAGAGGGAACGGTGTGGCAGCGAGGGGGGCTCGTCGTGCCTAGGTGGCAGGCTCGCCGCCGCTCGCCGCCCTTCGCCGCTACACCGACCCCTCCTATCGCCGGTATTCAAATGTCACTTTGTGACATTGCTCGTTGGAAAAGAAGGTGGGGCCCATTTTTTTTATTACCGTTTTCAAACGGCTAATTTCATTAAAAAAAAAAAAAAAAATTTTAAACTTTTTATTCTTATAAATACCACCCAAACTTCTTTAAAAACCACACACAACAAAAACATTCAATTAAACTTTCACAAAAAACTTCAATATGAGCACCTCGTCGGATTCGTACCAGTCAGATATCGAAGAAATGGAAGAAGTAGAAATGGTGTGGAAGATTAACGAAGAGGAAGAAGATGAAGTTCATTCACATCGCAGATACATTTGGCGTGAACGTGACGTCGCCGAACAACGTTTAATGGAAGATTATTTTGGTCCATATCCAAAATACCCGGCAGAAAAATTCAGATTACGATATCGGATGAGACGGGAGCTGTTTCTGGAACTTGTTGAAGGTATTGAAACTTATTGTGCAACAAATAATCCTTTACCCAAGCATTTTCATTTTTTTACTATTCGATATGATGCTACGGGTATGAAAAGTATGAGTGTCATCATGAAATGCACATCCGCTCTTCGTCAATTGGCAAACGCCACGGTGGCGGATGGGGTAGATGAATACTTGCAAATGGGTGAACATTGTGCCCGTGATTGTCTAGACTATCTTTGTATGTGCGTTATAGATTTGTATAAGCCCGAATTTTTAAGAAAGCCTACACCAAATGACGTTCAAAAAATATATAACGCACATAATACGATTCACGGGTTACCGGGTATGCTAGGTAGCCTTGATTGTATGCATTGGGAATGGATTAATTGTCCTAAAGCGTGGCACGGGAAATTTGGGAGAGGTGATAAACAACACCCAACCCTCATTCTAGAAGCCGTTGCATCATACGATTTGTGGATTTGGCATGCATTTTTCGGGGTTGCAGGTTCGAATAATGATATTACTGTGCTGCATCATTCACCATTGTTCGACGACCTTTTGGCTGACAACGAACCAGTGGCACCATATCTTGTAAACGGACAGTTATTCGAAAGAGGGTACTACCTTACAGATGGTATTTACCCTTGATGGTCATGTTTTGTTAAGTCGTTCAGCCAAGCACGTGATGAAAAAATCGTTGCGTTTAAACGGCGTCAGGAAAGTGGCGGAAAGATATTGAAAGGGCATTTGGTGTCCTACAAGGACGATGGCGTATAATTTCTCAACCGGCGCGTGCTTGGACTGTGAACAAGCTACGCAGGGTCATGTACACGTGCATCATTTTGCATAATATGATTTTGAAGAATCAAGGGTATGCGATTTCCGAAGCAGTTGAAATGTACATCCCTCCTGGGAACCATTTGTTAAGGTCATGGGTCGAGCGATGTGAAATACGTCGCATGAGACAAAGAGAACTCCGAGATAGAGACGTACATTCAAGGCTTCAACGGAACCTCATTGAGCATGTTTGGGCACAAGATCAACCATGAATAATCGACCGTATTGTATTTTTATTTCTCGTATTTGTATTTTATTTTTTAGTATTTTGTAATTTTTTATTTTATGAAATGAATTTTTATTTTGTGTGAAAATTGAAAAAGTAAATAAAATGGTGAGTGGTGGGACCCAAGTGAAGAGGAGAGAGACTAGTTGTGATAAAGGGGGTGTTTTTGGAGAAGATGAGAGAGATTAGTTGGTATGACGTGGCGCTGATGTGGCGCAGTGAAGAGGTAAACACCTCTTTGTGATACCTGATGCTCTAATATACGTGACCGACCAAGAAATACTAGAGATTTTATAATAATAATAATTCTTATTATTATTATTATTATTTTAATGTATTATTATTATTATTATTTATTTATTTTTATTTTTTAATTATTAATTTTTTTTAATTATTATTAGAGTAAAGGTTACCCTGGTAAGCATTTAATCACAAGAAAACGTTAGGGTGCAATAGAATGTGATTTAAATATCATATTAACCTCAAAGCTTGAAAAACCACTACATCATTTGTGACATCTTCCAAAAAGATTGTATTATTTCAAGTAGCGAATGAGGGAAGGTCGTGTTCTAGAGTAAGGAATTGTTGTTCGAGCATCTGACCTTGATTTTGCATCTATTCTTGAGATAAAAGTGAAAGACAACCAAAAAAATGAGCAAATTACAAATCTTTTACAATAAAAACTGAGAAACGTAAATAAATAAAAAAAACCAATATAAAAAAACTATATTTCAAATTTATCTCTATTTTTTAATATATAAAAAGTGTATCTTAAATGTTGAAATTTTAACATTTTTATATCTAAATAGAATAAATTATGAAATAGGAATAAAGTGTATTAGTTACAAGGTCACGGGTTCGACCAACAGGTCAACCTGGTAGAGTTATCGGTCATGCATTTGACCATCGGTTCAACTTGGTCGAATCAACGGATCAAAGATTCGATCACCGGGTTAATTCAGTTGAGTCACTGGGTCACATATTTGACTACTAGGTTATCCCATTGAGTCAATGGGTATAACGTATTTGACCCCTAGGTTAACCCACTCGAGTGAACAGATTATTTGTCAAACGGGTTACCAATTCGACCAACGGGAAAATTAATATATATCCGCAGTTAAGCACCTACAATAAAAATGTAAAAACTTAGCTAGTGTACACGAATATCTCGCTGGATAAAAGGTCTCATGATATATGTATGTGTCATATGACAATATATTTAGTGAGAAACATAATACACCAAACTCAACTTGAGCAATTGGTGCATATCTTAGTATATATAGTAGCACAGTTTTTTCTCAGTTATCGATGTGGGATACGAGCTTAGTTTTCAATGAGACGAGTAATTGCAAGGTAAGCGCGCTAAGTGCCGGAAAATACTATGTGGTTTTTGAGATTATTGATTTGTTTATAGAAGGTTTGTTTTTGATGAATAATAGTATGTTTTATTTTTGCAAATATGTACTACTCCATTGTAATGTGTTTTAGGTCTTTTCAAAATGAAAAGCTTAATATTATAAGACACACAACTTGTAATGGAATTATCTTAGTTTTGTATTAAAATGAATATCTTGCATCATACTCATAAGTAACACAACTTGTAAATACTATTTTAATATAGTTTACTGAAAAATTGAACATTGAATACTTATTAATTTGAAACATTCGTGTATATTAATGATAGAAATTGAAAAAATAAAACTATCAACAATTTATTATATATGCAGTAATTTTTCAAGAATTCTTAATCCATGCCTTGTCTCTCGATCACATTTCGTTGCCAAATCTTATGCAAATATTAAAAGTTAGCAAATTAATTACAAATCTTTTACAATAAAAAAGCAAGAAACAAAAGAAAAAGTTAGCAGTGTGTGTACCAATTACACGTGTAGATTCAAACACTCATATACTCAAGATATGCGATCGTTTAGCCATCAATAAATACGTGAGCCTATCGGGAGCACACACTCAATACGGAGAACACACGTTTATTTACGTTTTATTATTTATAATTAAACGTTTAATAAAAACTTAACGTTTTATTTAATTAACGATGGTTAAATTAATTAACGGGTTTTAATTAATTTAATACGAGTGCGTTATTTAAATTATGGAAGGAAATCGACTTCTAGAACCTCCCGCTACCCCTATAGGCGGCCGAATACCCTAAGAGGGTCTAGAAGGATTTTGGTTTAGTTAATTAAGTATTTACTTACTTAATTTAAGTGTTGGGTTGGGCCTTAAGAATTTTGAGGAGGTGCTAGGATGTGTATAAATACAATCTCATACCGTCACAAATTTTTGTCTCTCCCCTCTTGGTTCTTGCGTCCGATCGACCCACCCCCAACACCAAACCGAACGATTTTTTCCTTTAACCAAAATCACACATAAAGGTTTAACCTTTATTAGATCGATCATTCTTGGTGGTTTCTTATAAAGATTTAAGCTCTTTAACTAAACTCTAGATCTCTAGATCTAGGTTTTAGTTCCCCCTTGTGGTCTGATTTGATATAAACCCTAATTAGGGTATACCGGTGGTTTTTCCAAAAGTCTTGTAACGTCTAAAAAAACGGATCCTTACGCAATCCCACTTAGGGTTTTGGATCTTAGGGTTTCTAGTTGCAAGATCTATTAAAATGAAGTTACCACTAGCATCGTGGTGTGTTCGTTTGACGTGTCGTGTGAGCAATCGTTAGAGGACGGTTACTTTACCGTTATAGCTTCAAGATCAAGAGAATTAATTGATTTATTCAATTAATTAAAAGGTTGGTTTTATTATTGTTTTATTATGTGTTAATCGTGTTTGTTTTATTAGATCAATTCTGCTGCGTACCCGTAGTTAATGTTTGTATTCTTTGTTTTATTTGACCAGGCGACAAAAAGTTGGTAATGTGTACTAATTTCCTGTACAATACCGTGTACATATGGTTATGAAATATAACACATGAACATGAGAAACATAATATACAAAACTCAAATATTACATTTCGTGCATACCTCACTACATAAAGCAACACACTTTCTTCATTACTATCGATGTGGGATAAAAATTTACTCTTTTTTTTTATATTTTATGAAAATTAGATACAAGTTACGTAGTATAAGATTTAATATAGCTTTTGATGAGGTTCGGTTGTTCACTTGTTTGAAACGACGGAATTAAAGTAACAAATCTTTATAGCAAAAGAGTGATACAAGTTAGGGAGCATATATAATTTGCAAGACCATATATAATTTAAAGCTACCTTTTCTTCTCTAATAATATACAGCCAAATATATACTTCAAAGCACTTTCTTCAAGCCGACCCACAACCAGATATAAACTACACAAGCCGGCACGATCACTACAAGAAACCAAAAAACCATATGAGAATTATAATTGGACCCATATGAGAACATCCACATTCCACACAATCAACAACCAGATACGAAACCAAAAAACCGGCATGGACAACAACTCAGTCTGAACCGCTTTAAATTACATCTCGAGCTGGCCCATATGACGTAACATATAGCTACGTAAGCTGAGAAATATCAACTTGACCACAACCCGATCTAAACCACATAACCCGACACGAAGTACAAACCGATTTGTGCCAGCAGCTCAACCCACAGCCTTAAAAATATGTCCCACAACACTCGAACCTAGAAGCACAAGATTTGACCGTTGATCCACATAGCTTTCTACAACAGCCATTCCCATATCAGAACCAAGGCACATGACACTTGCCACTAAAAACTTGCTGCACAATAAAGAAACGTATTTTCTTCTCTCAATAACCAATGTGGGATAAAAACATTGGAAAAAGGGTATTACATTTATGAATAAGGTAGCAAGAAAACTAGCAAATCTCCTACAAGGCTACAACCTGATTAGTTGCATCTGATCACTATTTGAAGTTGAAAAAGAAAATTTTAACCCATTTAAGGTAAAATATTCATAGATGCATGATTTGGTATAACAATATTATAATTATACAAATGTCTATTGAATTTACTTTTCGTCACTAACCAGTGTCTAATTAACGTTACGGATATTGGTGGAGTTTTAATGGGTTCTCGGATATGCCTTTTAAAAACGTGAATCAAGATAATAATTATTTTCATCCCTAAAGAATGTACAATCAATGCCTTACATCTTGATCACATTTCGTTACAAAATATTTTGAGTATATTAAAAGTTACCAAATTAATTACAATTTTTTTACAATAAAAAGGAGAGAGACGAAAACCCAAATACAAAAAGTTAGCAATATGTACTAATTACTAGTGGGTGTCTCCCTCTATCGGACACTTCATATCCGATATGCGTCAAACCCCACGAGGAACATAATACACCAAACTCAACTTGTTCAATTAGTTTATGCCTTACCTTATAAAGTAACACATTTTCTTCTCAATTATCGATGTTGGATAAAAGAACAAGAGGTAATTGAGGTTGTGAGAAAAAATGGCCGAGTTGGCTGGAATGCAAAAACATAGATAGTTACAAAACTTATAGTATCTCAAATAATGGGGAGTACATGCGGCGCACTCTATAGACACATCATAGGCCTTTCTCATGTAACTTTATAACATAATGTTCTTATTTTACCTCTTTTGACCTATTAAAGGTTAACTATGCATTGATAAGTGCTTTGGTGTGACATTAGAGTTATATGTTATCTAATTATATTGTTCATGCTCAACTTAGTTTTCGTCACCCATAGGTTACTAACGTTACTGATTATGATCTCAAGCTGAGAAAGTTGTGTGTCATTAGCGAAGGTTTAAGCAACATCCCTTATCCTGTGTACATATTTTAACATTGTGATTTGTAAATAAAAACATATTGTAATTATTTTCAGTCCCACGAATTGCAAATCAACAAAACCACAATTTTTTTACAATGAAAACGCAAGAAAAAAAATTGTAAGTTGACAAAAATATTTGTACATGACTAAAAAAAAATTAACGAACTGTAGAAATTATTCATGTGATATTGACAACTTCATACGTTGATGCCCATTCAAGTCACCTGTATTCGACCTTTGTATTGAAATGGTTGAAATGGTAACTTTCATATTTTACATGCATTTGTGTGGCCCCTGGGTTGGGCTGTTGGCATTGCCGATGCTCTAAGCTATTGAGTCATTTTGCTCGTAAAAAAATAAAATCAATGAAAAAAATGCAAACAAATATAGAGGAGTCGAGGAAGCTATGAAATCTCATGCCACAAAGGAACGTCAAAGCTCACTATATAGATGTAAATTAAGAGCACAGGGAGTGTTGGTGCCGTAGGGTGCCAAACCCACGGCGCGAGTGGCGTTATGAATCCCCGAACAACAAAAACCCACGGCGTGGGTCTCACCGTGAGTCTACTCACTTGGCGTGAGTTTGAGTTTCAGTGTTTTTTTTTTTTTTTTTTTTTTTTTTTTTTTTGTATTGTATGTGTGTATTGGGGAAGAAGAAAGGGGTATTGTGTGTGTATGTGTGTGTATTGTGAGACCCACATTCACCCATCACTCCAAGCCATGACTCCCCACTTTTTTTCGTGTGAGTGGGTGAGTGAGTTTCGATGACGTGACACCCAAAAAATGTATCACTCGGAGCCATGACTCCCTGTGCTCTAAAAGTTGTTAGTGCACATGGAAACTAAAAGATGGCTTTGTGTAATTTTGGGTCATTTGAAAAGACCGAAGCAATGTGTTTTTTTTTTAATAATTTGGTGCGGCTAAGAGGGAACGGTGTGGCAGCGAGGGGGGCTCGTCGTGCCTAGGTGGCAGGCTCGCCGCCGCTCGCCGCCCTTCGCCGCTACACCGACCCCTCCTATCGCCGGTATTCAAATGTCACTTTGTGACATTGCTCGTTGGAAAAGAAGGTGGGGCCCATTTTTTTTATTACCATTTTCAAACGGCTAATTTCATTAAAAAAAAAATAAAAAAATTTAAACTTTTTATTCTTATAAATACCACCCAAACTTCTTTAAAAACCACACACAACAAAAACATTCAATTAAACTTTCACAAAAAACTTCAATATGAGCACCTCGTCGGATTCGTACCAGTCAGATATCGAAGAAATGGAAGAAGTAGAAATGGTGTGGAAGATTAACGAAGAGGAAGAAGATGAAGTTCATTCACATCGCAGATACATTTGGCGTGAACGTGACGTCGCCGAACAACGTTTAATGGAAGATTATTTTGGTCCATATCCAAAATACCCGGCAGAAAAATTCAGATTACGATATCGGATGAGACGGGAGCTGTTTCTGGAACTTGTTGAAGGTATTGAAACTTATTGTGCAACAAATAATCCTTTACCCAAGCATTTTTATTTTTTTACTATTCGATATGATGCTACGGGTATGAAAAGTATGAGTGTCATCATGAAATGCACATCCGCTCTTCGTCAATTGGCAAACGCCACGGTGGCGGATGGGGTAGATGAATACTTGCAAATGGGTGAACATTGTGCCCGTGATTGTCTAGACTATTTTTGTATGTGCGTTATAGATTTGTATAAGCCCGAATTTTTAAGAAAGCCTACACCAAATGACGTTCAAAACATATATAACGCACATAATACGATTCACGGGTTACCGGGTATGCTAGGTAGCCTTGATTGTATGCATTGGGAATGGATTAATTATCCTAAAGCGTGGCACTGGCAATTTGGGAGAGGTGATAAACAACACCCAACCCTCATTCTAGAAGCCGTTGCATCATACGATTTGTGGATTTGGCATGCATTTTTCGGGGTTGCAGGTTCGAATAATGATATTACTGTGCTGCATCATTCACCATTGTTCGACGACCTTTTGGCTGACAACGAACCAGTGGCACCATATCTTGTAAACGGACAGTTATTCGAAAGAGGGTACTACCTTACAGATGGTATTTACCCTTGATGGTCATGTTTTGTTAAGTCGTTCAGCCAAGCACGTGATGAAAAAATCGTTGCGTTTAAACGGCGTCAGGAAAGTGGCGGAAAGATATTGAAAGGGCATTTGGTGTCCTACAAGGACGATGGCGTATAATTTCTCAACCGGCGCGTGCTTGGACTGTGAACAAGCTACGCAGGGTCATGTACACGTGCATCATTTTGCATAATATGATTTTGAAGAATCAAGGGTATGCGATTTCCGAAGCAGTTGAAATGTACATCCCTCCTGGGAACCATTTGTTAAGGTCATGGGTCGAGCGATGTGAAATACGTCGCATGAGACAAAGAGAACTCCGAGATAGAGACGTACATTCAAGGCTTCAACGGAACCTCATTGAGCATGTTTGGGCACAAGATCAACCATGAATAATCGACCGTATTGTATTTTTATTTCTCGTATTTGTATTTTATTTTTTAGTATTTTGTAATTTTTTATTTTATGAAATGAATTTTTATTTTGTGTGAAAATTGAAAAAGTAAATAAAATGGTGAGTGGTGGGACCCAAGTGAAGAGGAGAGAGACTAGTTGTGATAAAGGGGGTGTTTTTGGAGAAGATGAGAGAGATTAGTTGGTATGACGTGGCGCTGATGTGGCGCAGTGAAGAGGTAAACACCTCTTTGTGATACCTGATGCTCTAATATACGTGACCGACCAAGAAATACTAGAGATTTTATAATAATAATAATTCTTATTATTATTATTATTATTTTAATGTATTATTATTATTATTATTTATTTATTTTTATTTTTTAATTATTAATTTTTTTTAATTATTATTAGAGTAAAGGTTACCCTGGTAAGCATTTAATCACAAGAAAACGTTAGGGTGCAATAGAATGTGATTTAAATATCATATTAACCTCAAAGCTTGAAAAACCACTACATCATTTGTGACATCTTCCAAAAAGATTGTATTATTTCAAGTAGCGAATGAGGGAAGGTCGTGTTCTAGAGTAAGGAATTGTTGTTCGAGCATCTGACCTTGATTTTGCATCTATTCTTGAGATAAAAGTGAAAGACAACCAAAAAAATGAGCAAATTACAAATCTTTTACAATAAAAACTGAGAAACGTAAATAAATAAAAAAAACCAATATAAAAAAACTATATTTCAAATTTATCTCTATTTTTTAATATATAAAAAGTGTATCTTAAATGTTGAAATTTTAACATTTTTATATCTAAATAGAATAAATTATGAAATAGGAATAAAGTGTATTAGTTACAAGGTCACGGGTTCGACCAACAGGTCAACCTGGTAGAGTTATCGGTCATGCATTTGACCATCGGTTCAACTTGGTCGAATCAACGGATCAAAGATTCGATCACCGGGTTAATTCAGTTGAGTCACTGGGTCACATATTTGACTACTAGGTTATCCCATTGAGTCAATGGGTATAACGTATTTGACCCCTAGGTTAACCCACTCGAGTGAACAGATTATTTGTCAAACGGGTTACCAATTCGACCAACGGGAAAATTAATATATATCCGCAGTTAAGCACCTACAATAAAAATGTAAAAACTTAGCTAGTGTACACGAATATCTCGCTGGATAAAAGGTCTCATGATATATGTATGTGTCATATGACAATATATTTAGTGAGAAACATAATACACCAAACTCAACTTGAGCAATTGGTGCATATCTTAGTATATATAGTAGCACAGTTTTTTCTCAGTTATCGATGTGGGATACGAGCTTAGTTTTCAATGAGACGAGTAATTGCAAGGTAAGCGCGCTAAGTGCCGGAAAATACTATGTGGTTTTTGAGATTATTGATTTGTTTATAGAAGGTTTGTTTTTGATGAATAATAGTATGTTTTATTTTTGCAAATATGTACTACTCCATTGTAATGTGTTTTAGGTCTTTTCAAAATGAAAAGCTTAATATTATAAGACACACAACTTGTAATGGAATTATCTTAGTTTTGTATTAAAATGAATATCTTGCATCATACTCATAAGTAACACAACTTGTAAATACTATTTTAATATAGTTTACTGAAAAATTGAACATTGAATACTTATTAATTTGAAACATTCGTGTATATTAATGATAGAAATTGAAAAAATAAAACTATCAACAATTTATTATATATGCAGTAATTTTTCAAGAATTCTTAATCCATGCCTTGTCTCTCGATCACATTTCGTTGCCAAATCTTATGCAAATATTAAAAGTTAGCAAATTAATTACAAATCTTTTACAATAAAAAAGCAAGAAACAAAAGAAAAAGTTAGCAGTGTGTGTACCAATTACACGTGTAGATTCAAACACTCATATACTCAAGATATGCGATCGTTTAGCCATCAATAAATACGTGAGCCTATCGGGAGCACACACTCAATACGGAGAACACACGTTTATTTACGTTTTATTATTTATAATTAAACGTTTAATAAAAACTTAACGTTTTATTTAATTAACGATGGTTAAATTAATTAACGGGTTTTAATTAATTTAATACGAGTGCGTTATTTAAATTATGGAAGGAAATCGACTTCTAGAACCTCCCGCTACCCCTATAGGCGGCCGAATACCCTAAGAGGGTCTAGAAGGATTTTGGTTTAGTTAATTAAGTATTTACTTACTTAATTTAAGTGTTGGGTTGGGCCTTAAGAATTTTGAGGAGGTGCTAGGATGTGTATAAATACAATCTCATACCGTCACAAATTTTTGTCTCTCCCCTCTTGGTTCTTGCGTCCGATCGACCCACCCCCAACACCAAACCGAACGATTTTTTCCTTTAACCAAAATCACACATAAAGGTTTAACCTTTATTAGATCGATCATTCTTGGTGGTTTCTTATAAAGATTTAAGCTCTTTAACTAAACTCTAGATCTCTAGATCTAGGTTTTAGTTCCCCCTTGTGGTCTGATTTGATATAAACCCTAATTAGGTTATACCGGTGGTTTTTCCAAAAGTCTTGTAACGTCTAAAAAAACGGATCCTTACGCAATCCCACTTAGGGTTTTGGATCTTAGGGTTTCTAGTTGCAAGATCTATTAAAATGAAGTTACCACTAGCATCGTGGTGTGTTCGTTTGACGTGTCGTGTGAGCAATCGTTAGAGGACGGTTACTTTACCGTTATAGCTTCAAGATCAAGAGAATTAATTGATTTATTCAATTAATTAAAAGGTTGGTTTTATTATTGTTTTATTATGTGTTAATCGTGTTTGTTTTATTAGATCAATTCTGCTGCGTACCCGTAGTTAATGTTTGTATTCTTTGTTTTATTTGACCAGGCGACAAAAAGTTGGTAATGTGTACTAATTTCCTGTACAATACCGTGTACATATGGTTATGAAATATAACACATGAACATGAGAAACATAATATACAAAACTCAAATATTACATTTCGTGCATACCTCACTACATAAAGCAACACACTTTCTTCATTACTATCGATGTGGGATAAAAATTTACTCTTTTTTTTTATATTTTATGAAAATTAGATACAAGTTACGTAGTATAAGATTTAATATAGCTTTTGATGAGGTTCGGTTGTTCACTTGTTTGAAACGACGGAATTAAAGTAACAAATCTTTATAGCAAAAGAGTGATACAAGTTAGGGAGCATATATAATTTGCAAGACCATATATAATTTAAAGCTACCTTTTCTTCTCTAATAATATACAGCCAAATATATACTTCAAAGCACTTTCTTCAAGCCGACCCACAACCAGATATAAACTACACAAGCCGGCACGATCACTACAAGAAACCAAAAAACCATATGAGAATTATAATTGGACCCATATGAGAACATCCACATTCCACACAATCAACAACCAGATACGAAACCAAAAAACCGGCATGGACAACAACTCAGTCTGAACCGCTTTAAATTACATCTCGAGCTGGCCCATATGACGTAACATATAGCTACGTAAGCTGAGAAATATCAACTTGACCACAACCCGATCTAAACCACATAACCCGACACGAAGTACAAACCGATTTGTGCCAGCAGCTCAACCCACAGCCTTAAAAATATGTCCCACAACACTCGAACCTAGAAGCACAAGATTTGACCGTTGATCCACATAGCTTTCTACAACAGCCATTCCCATATCAGAACCAAGGCACATGACACTTGCCACTAAAAACTTGCTGCACAATAAAGAAACGTATTTTCTTCTCTCAATAACCAATGTGGGATAAAAACATTGGAAAAAGGGTATTACATTTATGAATAAGGTAGCAAGAAAACTAGCAAATCTCCTACAAGGCTACAACCTGATTAGTTGCATCTGATCACTATTTGAAGTTGAAAAAGAAAATTTTAACCCATTTAAGGTAAAATATTCATAGATGCATGATTTGGTATAACAATATTATAATTATACAAATGTCTATTGAATTTACTTTTCGTCACTAACCAGTGTCTAATTAACGTTACGGATATTGGTGGAGTTTTAATGGGTTCTCGGATATGCCTTTTAAAAACGTGAATCAAGATAATAATTATTTTCATCCCTAAAGAATGTACAATCAATGCCTTACATCTTGATCACATTTCGTTACAAAATATTTTGAGTATATTAAAAGTTACCAAATTAATTACAATTTTTTTACAATAAAAAGGAGAGAGACGAAAACCCAAATACAAAAAGTTAGCAATATGTACTAATTACTAGTGGGTGTCTCCCTCTATCGGACACTTCATATCCGATATGCGTCAAACCCCACGAGGAACATAATACACCAAACTCAACTTGTTCAATTAGTTTATGTCTTACCTTATAAAGTAACACATTTTCTTCTAATTGTCGATGTTGGATAAAATCACAAGAGGTAATTGAGGTTGTGAGACAAAAAATATATAACCGATTGGCCACTTCACATCTTCAGCAAGCATGTCTTGATGTTGTGAAGGTACGGAAAAATGGCCGGGTTGGCTGAAATGCAAAAAATTCGATAGTTAGAAAACTTATATTATCTCAAATAATGGGGAGTACATGCGGCGCACTCCAAAGACACATTATACGTTTGTTTGTTAGTATAGGGCGAAGTGGGCAATGGCCCAAGGAAGCATAAATGATAGGGGCATCATTTTATAAGTTTGTTTGTTAGTAACTTTAATATTAAAAGCCCATTCCATAATATTAACATAGAGTTTATACTTTTAGCAACAATAATTGAAATATTTATGGGGCGTGATTTATGGAACTGATTTACAGTTACCTTATAAATATTTTGGGACAAAGTCACACTTATGAGAAACAAAAGAAGGAACAGATCTTGGCAACTAAAGGGGCTATTGAATCATATATTTATCTCTATGATACGACCCTCAGGTTGTATCAGGATAAAACACCACTATAGCGTGTGCTGGCTCCTTAAGAACGAGAGATGAGAAGATTAGACATTTATGTAACTTTGATTAACTTTGATTGATTGCTAAATGATTACATCATGAGACATTAAATACTACTTATGAGATAACTCTCACAACACAAGACTTATCCTAAACATAACAAATACTATCTTAAACACATTTCCTAAACAAGAGATAAGTATGATGGTTATCCTAACCCATCATGTAGTTCCTGGCCATATCCACATGCGTAACATTCCCCACTCCTTCGAATTCACCTTGCCCTCAAGGTGATGTCTTGAAAAACTCGTGATTCCAGGATCCCAAAGTCTTCGTCGCATTTCTCTTGTGTGCTTCAAGCTAAATTGCTCCTCGGAAAAAACTAAAGAAAGAATATTTGCAACGAGAACACCAAACGAATTTGCTATTAAAGAGGCCCTCCAATTTGCAGCGCTACCTATAACACCATAAACCCTCATAACAAGTTTGGACTGAGCCGACACAACCTCAAACCCATCATGTCGTTCATGTTCTTCACATGTAGCAACCGTGCTTGTTTGGCAGCATCCTTCGTGTTCGACTTATGGACAATTGTTTCCTCAAGATTTTGAACCTGTACTGTTACGTTGATGTCGTTTGATTCGATGACAGTTGTGGTAACTCTCTCGCCCTTAAGACGGCCCTCATTGATACGGGCTCGGGCGAATGCTTCACCCAAATTTACGGGCCTTGACCTCCACATATCTCGTTGTAACGGCAGTTTAAGTCCGGATGTATAAAACGAGATCAGTAAAGATTCAGAATACCTCGTTACTCGCTTTATAAGTTGCTGAAACTCACACCCATATTCGGCCACGGTACCCATTTGCAAAAGCTTAGATAATGCATCCTTCGCGTCCCAATCTTTGTCACCACCCGATGCCATAAACCGTACTAAAAAATAGTAAAAAAATATATATATTTCTTTACTGATGAACAGTAATTTTGCGATGAACAGTAATTCTGACGAACAGTAACTTCCGGTGAACAGTAATTTCGGCGAACAGTACTTTCTGGTGAATAGTACTCTCGGATGAACAGTACTTGCGGATGAACAGTTATTTTATTTTTTTTTATTTTTTTTTTGTTATTGGAAACCTAGATCAAAATCCCTCAACGAGTTGAGGGCTCTCAATGAAAGCACCAATTGATACGACCCTCTCGGGTTGTATCAGGATAAGGCACCACTATAGCGTGTGCTTGCTCCTTAAGAATGAGAGATGAGAAAACCAGAAACTTTTACTTTTATTGATTATGATAATAGAATTACATAATGAAACCTTAAATACTACTTTAAAAAATAAACATAAATAATAAAAGATACTAAAATGATAAACATAAAACATAAACATATATCCTAAAAATAGAAGATATTCTTGTCGTAACACTCTAGTCTTGAATCTCTTATCTCTACGTAGGCTAATCAGGTGATGTTGTTTTATAATTTGTTTTCATTTTTTTTTTGCTATCTTCATTACAATGTTCTAATATTAGTTCATTTACGCTAAAAACTATGTTAGACCATTCACAACCGTCAAGTGTCCAAAATAAAAAAAAACAAAGCAAAAATTAAAAAACAAGCCTATAACAAATCTCAATTTGATTTTTTAAAACCATTTGTTGTTAGACAAAAAAAAATTAACAATGTTGAAGAAAATATTGAAACTAATGAAAATCCTATATAAACAATGGAAGCTCAATAAGTGACAATGTCGATGTTGAATATATTGACAATATTGTTGTTAATGAAATTGACGATATATATGTTAATGCTGACTATAACATGATAATCGATGAATTTGCTTCAAGAAGCTTACTAAGATATCGTTTTAGGTTATATAGATTAGGTGGATCCTGGATTTCATAGTTTATTTTTGTTCTGTCATGAAAAATAAGTTCAGCGTGAAGATGCTTCGCGTAGCTTAATTGACTAGATTTCAAACTTCTAATATTGTTATGTATTTTTTGTTTATAAGGGGGAATAATTTAGTCGGCTCGCCCCGGACATCGAAAACATGAGGACCGGCCCTGATCATACGCCCTCCTTTATGATGTAACTTTATAACATAATGTTCTTATTTTACCTCTTTTGACCTGTTAAATGTTAACTATGCATTGATAAGTGCTTTGATGTGACATTAGAGTTATATGTTATCTAATTATATTCTTCATGCACAACTTAGTTTTCGTCACCCATAGGTACCTAACGTTACGGATTATGAACTCAAACTGAGAAAGTTGTGTGTCATTAGTGAAGTTTTAAGCAACATCCCTTATCCTCGGTACCAATTAGTCATGATTTGGGCACTAGATTCCAAGAGGGAACATAATACAAATTACTGTTTCTTATAACATACTGCTGTTAAGACTAAACTCCCATTGGCCATTGCATACAAATGTTCTTTCTATTACACTACAAGAAAATAGCATCTTAGCGACTTTTTTAGCGACATGTTTAGCGATGTGTTTAATGTTTGCGAGAAGCTTAGCGTCACAAAAGAATATGTCTCTATAATTGAGTCGCAGATTTTGCGACATGTAAATATACGTCGCAAAGATTGGCGACTTCATCTGCGACATATACCTATTAGTCGCCATTTAAATAGCGACAGATTTTCATATGTGGCTACTTAAATCGCTATTTATATGCCATGTCGCTACTTGCATCGCTAATTATGTCGCTAAATACAGCGGCATTGTTATTCCATGTCGCTATTTATGACGCCAAATGAGCGACTGTTTTATTCCGGGTTGCTTATTATGACGCCAAGTAGCGACTTACTTATTCTATATCGCTATTCCAATCGCTAGTCCTGGCTCACACTATTAATATGATCGTTCTACGACGTCACTATTATCCATCCATGTTCGCGTATAATGGAAAAAGTAAACTGGCCCAATAATATCAAAAGTAAACAATCTAAACTGACCCCATATCATATATCAGAAGTAATCAATCCAAAATGACCCAGTTGACTAGAACAATCCTAGAAATATAGCGTTGCAGCTCCACGTTACAAATTTTAGAATATAGCATTGCAGCTCCTTGTTACAAACATTGCAACTACATGGAATTTATTAAAACTAAAAGAGATTAAAATCTAAAAGAATCCACTCCTGCAAAATTGATAGGCATCTTCTTCAAATATTCATTAAAATCAACCGACAATGCTGAAGATACTCCCGGTGTACACCTGTAACGAAGCAGACAACTAGTTAGTTACCTTAGTTGGATCATCTCCATATTTGTCAACTTCAATATGTACTAGGTCTACACTAAAGTTTGACTATTCTAAATGAGACATGACTTTCCAACAAGTTGGATTCAGAGCCAAACATCAATAATATACACAGAAGTTCAGAACCACTCAACTATAAAAAGTGAATACATGCAAATCGTTTCTAGACCTGACTGAAAATGAAAATAAAAAGACAGAGATACAATCATGAGGAATCCACGTGTTTCTGAAAGTAGAAGCGCGTTTAAAAGAGAAACATAAATGGCAAAAACTGAAATCCACGAGCAAAGGCAGAGGACAACAAGCAACTACGATTTGAATCAGAAACTGGGGACTAAAAACATGGTTCACAAAGTTGTTAAATTACCTGAAGTTTAATGCTCACCTCAAGGATCCCATCTTAATCTAAAGGTAACACTTAAACCTTAAGCCAAATCACTAATGATAAGTACGTTGTCATAAGAAAATCCAAGAGTTAGCAATCTATATATCTTACGAGTCTTTGATACGACTAAACTAAGTTGTTTCTCAGCTAGTCTGTGATGTGACTAAACTAATAAAATCAGCGTATGCCTAAAAGTTCACAAGACTGTGATACGACTAAGGTCCAAACCCATGGTTTTTTTTTTCTGTTTTACCTATCACAATGGTCTATCGCATTGGTAGTGGTCTTGCTAGGCAGATTTCTATCATTTTAGTGGTTCAGTGCTTGGACCTGCACAAGTCATTGGTTGAACCACAATGCGTCATTCTGGAATCAATTTATTTATGATGGTAGTAATGTTAATTAACCTAAATGTGTGCCTGCGTATCAACCTCATATTTATAGACTGATAGACACCTGAGATGAATCCTTGCACGTGGGAAATAAATCAACCTAATTTCACTTCTTATGTTTGACTTTGTATAATGACGCATCGCGTTTGGAAAGTCCAAGTTTACCTATATTGTCAAAATGATAATAACTAGAACTAGAACTTCAATGTAATATAATACATTACCTCACTCATGTTTCAAACGGGTTGATTTCGAACCACAACTAGACGTTGTTGAGTCGCCTTCCCCATTTCTTTAGCAACTGCATGTCCCACTTCATTAACAATGCTAAATGGCTTTCGCTTCTATTGCAGATCTAAAAAACAGAAAATTAAAACTAGCTAACTAAACTGCATAGTCTATTTAGGTGCTAGCTAACTAAGACTGAACTATATATTTTAGACCATAGGGGGATCTCATGAACTAAATGCTTTTTGGAGCCCAAGACTGAACTAAATATTTTATCCCAATCAAACATGGGACAGTAGCAGCTTACTGACCACGCTAGAACAACCAAATATTAAGACAATATCTGATATCACATATTCAATGTCACAAAAGCTCAATGTGGCTACTACCACATTCAGCCTAACCTTGGGATCCACAACAATAGGAGCAGAAAGTAAGGGCACGATTGCATTTAGTTGAACACTTAGCAAGGTTCACTACTACAAAAATGGATTTTTAGACCGGTTGAAAACGACTTTTGAACCAGTTCCAGAGGGGGTCTGTATTGGGGGAGGTCCAAAAGATATGCTATATAAAGACCGGTTGATGGACCGGTCTATAAGAGTTTTGTTTAGACCGGTTGCTATGAACATTGTGACCGGTTAATGCACCGGTTTAAAAGATTTTTCTAAGAACGATGGTTATCAATGTAACCGGTCTATATATCAATCTCGAAGGAAACCAAAACGGCTGTTTAGGATTGTTTTATTAAGTTACTTATTGAGGAATTGATATTGTTTTGAATTGCATACTCAGCTGCTGATTTTTTTGTTAAGGGATGGTTTGGAGTTGCATATTGCAACTGCTTATAAAGGCCATTTATAAGTCGTTGCGATGAGCAATCACAAATAGCCACTTAATAAAAAAAAGGCAATAAGTTCAATATGCAATCTTAAACAATCGCATTCCCTCACTAAGCTTTTTAATAATGCAATCCCAAATAGCCCCTTTAAAGCTAGAGTTTCAATAAGCAATACCAAATCATTCATTAACAAGTAGTTTCTCAGACTTCTACTCGGTGTAATACAGTTTTTTTAATTTTAGAAGGTACAATCTTGCAAATTTTCCTAGTAGTAAACCCGCAACACCCACAAACCCATAATAGAACGATTGAAAGTCAGTTGCGTTAGACTAAAGAACATTTGAAAGTTTATCGCCTTAAATTATCACAAACACGTTAATTCATTAATTTTTTTGATATAAACTGAGCAGATAAGTGTTTAAAAGTCACACACGTTCCAACCCCTTTACCTAGAGGACGAGGCTCTGTCATATAATAAGCATCACAAGTGAAGCTTCCTCAGAAACACTGCATAGATCGTCGCACCCCTTTCTGTCCCAAGGAAATACAAATCATTAGTGTGCTATCGTATTATAGATCTCATTTAAAGAAGCACCGTCACAGAGGTCTTTACTGTTAGATTTCAACAAACCTTGGCATGCTCGAGTTCTTCCAACAACAGGTTTCCAGCTCCTTCCCCCATAACAAACCCATCACGACCCTGTTTAAATTGTAAATAATCAGTTGGGTTTTCCAAGAGTCAAAACATATATGACTCTATTATAAACGAATTTCTACATCATGTTTAGCTTTGGCATATTCAGAAACGTGAATGCTAAAGCAAAAATATTCACTTAAATAGACAGATATCGGAATGTCAAACATGAGTGCATTGATCATACCGAATCCTAAAGACGGGACGCTTTGGCAGGGTCACTGTTTTCTCTGATAGAGCTCTACATACCAAAAATCCTCCCAGTCCTACACCGGTGGTTGAAAAATAAGGTTATGTATATATTCTATGTTAACAATTTACATGAAGAAACAAAATCCAATACCTATAAGTATAATGACATCATCTAAACCACCACAAAGCATCATGTCCTGCAAGAGTAATTTGGACCCATCCATCTCTGATAATGCATTGAGACACCTTCTTTAAAAGAATCACCTCATAATAATGCATTGAGACACCTCCTTCAAAAGGACCCACCTCCTCAATGCTACTGTATGTTATTAATAAATCATCTGAACCACCGCAAAGTATCATGTCCTGCAAGAGTAATTTGGACCCATCCATCTATGATAATGCATTGAGACACCTCCTTTAAAAGAATCACCTCCTAATAATGTATTGAGATACCTCCTTTAAAAGGACCCACCTCCTCAATGCTACTGTATGTTATTAATAAATCAGTTTATTTTTGATTCAATGACGTAAAACTCCAAAAGTTTTGACACTTATACAAACAGCACCAATAAACTCCCAAAAGGATATAGATATAATCTATAAGTTACGAGTTACAAGCATACAATAAGTTGTAGTCATTTAATAAGTTCAAAAAGCATGCGTAAAGAGTGTTGCACAAGTATCTTAGTCATTCATAAAAAGATGGCTGTATAGGATATTTGCTTAAACTAAAGGATTTACTTGTTGAGAAAATATATACGAGTATGTGTAAAGCTCCAACTATTGATAATAATTCATTGATTAAAAGTGTATGTGTATTTGATATACAAGCAAATAGCAAATTACTAAATACTTGTTAGCAAAACTCCATAAGCTTACTCAAACACATCATTATCTTGGTTTACAAAAGATCTTAATGTATACGGTGTACCTAAAATACCAATTTACACATTCATAATATAACCATCAAAATTTTCCTCTAAATCCAAACAAAAACATTGAATAAAGAATTAGACCTGTTATTTTTATTGTAACCGACCCATATGGATTTCTTGTATTTAGACCTGTTGTCTTCATTGTAACCGGCCCAAATGTTTTTTAGACCTGTGCGTTTTGTAGAATGTCTTTATAAGAGGGTCTATAAGACACTTTTTGTAGTAGTGGTTTAAATGAACAATCATTAGCTAAACTTGACTGCCATCTAACAGTTAAGTCATAGAGACACTAGAATTCAAATTATAAGGTACGGGTGATCGAAACAAATTAACAGTTAAAAAGTTATTAACCTTGCAAATTACCGTGCGTTAGATTGAATGAATGATGTGAGTCCTTCCAATTGTTTTTAATGAGCTAAGCTGACATTTACAAATCATATCAAGTTATAATAGATATATCAAGTCAACAAAACTGAAAATTAAAGATGTTACGCCTATCTACACATACATACTTATGAGTCCTAAAATGCTAAACACACATTCACATCTGACGCTATCGTTTCTATCTCAAATCCCAAACCACAGTATTACACTCTTCCGATAACATATTCTGACATATTCCTACGTACACATTCAAATCTAACTCCCAAACACATAAACAACTATATAGCATCCAAATAAGCTAAATCACTCAGTGATCATCAAACATATGCTGATTAAGCTACAAATAACAGTTTCGACCTTAATAAAAAACCAAAAACAGTTGTAATCCATTCGCTACATATATCTACACACATGTCACATCCGATGCTGTCTGAATCACAAAACGCAAAACTTACACTCCTTTTCCAACAAACTACGATCCAAATAGCTAAATCCAATAGTCTCTAATAGTAACATTTTACACTAACTAACATAACATCTGATAACACAACACGTAACTAACAAAGTAAGATCCGAATAGCTAACTACGATCTGAATAGCTAAAGACAATATTTATTTAAAATAATCAATCATGAGATAATGGATGAAAATATACCGCAATGATGAGGTAATAATCGATCAGAGTTGTTGTCGTGGTGCGGCGGTGATTGGGTGGTGGTGCGGAGGTGATGGGAGGTGATGCAGTGGTTACCTAATAATCGATCGGAGTTGTTGTCGTGGTGCGGCGGGCATTAGGTGGTGGCGCGGTGGTGATGGGTGGTGATGCGGTGGTTACCTAATAATCGATCGGAGTTGTTGTCGTGGTGCGGCGGGTATTAGGTGGTGGCGCGGCGGGTATTAGGTGGTGGCGCGGTGGTGATGGGTGGTGATGCGGTGGTTACCTAATAATTGATCGGTTATGGTGTAGCAGCAGTGTTTGGCTGGTTAGGCCGAGATCCATTTTAGCTAAAGTGAATGATAGAACTTGTTTTTGAACGAAATGAATGGTACGGAGTAATAGTTAAAAAAATATATATTTTGTGTAAGTAAATACGTAGTATATTTTTATCTACAATAAGTTACACGATGACCTTTTTTTAAGCTGCTCGAAGAGGTTCAATATAAAGAGATGAAGCGTATAGCTGATAAAATTATCTAATAGCAAATAATTAATAATGAAGTGTTAGTTGATTTGATGATCAAACCGGTAACTCGATTATTTGACCGAACTGATTCGATGATCAAATTAATGAACCGGTGACTCGATCAGGTTAACTTGGTGGTCTAACCCATGATCCGATGATTTGACTGGGATAACTTATGACTCGACCGGGTTAACCAATGACTCAATTGGGGTTGACCCGATAGTCGATTCCGTAAACTTGTGACTTGATCGAATTGATATGGTAACGTTTCTTCTATACACATTATTGCGATATAAATAGCGACTTTCAAGTATGTCGCAAAAATCTGCGACAAAATTAGCGATCTGATAATCTAAAGTGGCAATAGTGGCGACATCATTTGCGAAGTATTCATAGATATCGCAAAATTGGCGACATCATTTGCGATGTGTTGTTAAATGTCGCAAAATTAGCGACTTCATTTGCGATGTGTTGTTAAATGTCGAAAAATTAGCGACTTAGTTTGCGATGTGTTCTTAAATGTCGCAAAATTAGCGACTTCGATTGCGATATATTATTTTAGTATCGCAAAAAAACGACATAGTTTGTGACATAATTTGCGATTACAAATTTTGTGACATGGTTTGCGTCATATTTTGCGACATTGACGAAAGAGTATGTCGCTAACGTGTCGCTAACATGTCGTTGTTCGCGACTTGGATAAAAATGTCGCTAAAATACGACGCTAAAAGACTATTTTCTTGTAGTGTTATTGACTATAAAAAATTTATAAGTTGACAAAGATATTTACTTACAATTTGGCTTCCTGAAATGTTTTGGTCATTTTGAAATGACCAAGAAATAGTAGAGATATTATTGTTTATATAGTAATGTCATTTTTTCTTCAAGGTGAACATAATACACCAAACTCGACATGAAAAATGGTTGCATACCTCATCCTATTTAAAGTAGCACATTTTCATTTCAGGTATCGATGTGGTATGCGTGCTAACTCTTCGTCTATTATACGTAAAAGAGTTGTACAAGTTAGCTTCACCGGTTTGTAAGACGAATACTAATCTAACGGCCTTAAATAACTACAATGATGCCAAAACAACTTCCACGAAACTAAACAACTATCCTGATTGACGACCGTAAAAAACCTCTATTATCCAAATTATCCTCACATCATGGAACATCCAAACCATTAATGGAGGAACTAACATTGCCAAATTATATATTTTCTCCCAAGCATTTAAAATCGATGCCTTATCTCTCTATCACATTTCTTTGCATACGAGAATAGAAAATGCCAAGGAGAATAGAAAATGTTATCAAATTACAAATTTTTAACAATGCGAAAGCGAGAGACAAAAAAGAAACATAAAAAATTAGCAATATGTACAAACTTCGGGAACACTGATTTTAGAGGATACATGTATCATCTAAGCAGGTTTGCATACGAGGACGCAAATTGTTCAGAAAAACCATGAAGTTACACATAAAATAGTGAACAACATATAACTTGATAGTTGAAATTCTTTTATCTTTAATAAAAAAATTAGTGACACAAACTAGTACGTAGTATTTGTTTTGAAAAGCGAATAAAACAAAATATAGACGACGATTCAATTATTCATATGCATGTTTGATAGTTATGTAAAATATTGAACAATATATAACTTGATAGTTTAAGTTGTTATCTTTTGAAAACGGATCTGTTTTATGTTATCCTCGTGTTTCACGTAAAAACGATGGAGAAGGGTATCACATCTATGAAAAAGGTAGCAAGCCAAAGCCCGATCGTCTGGTGCTAACAATTATAGAGGCGTCAAAACTTTAGATAAAGTAAGCTAACACTTCACTATAGATGTAAACTGTTGTTTGTGTAGAGTAGCAGCATTCCAGTTTACCATTATTCATCATCGAATCAAAGCTATAATGATACGCGTACCATCTAAACTTTAGATTCGAAGACGAACATAATATACAAATCCCAACTTAATATATACCGCATACCTCACTATATAAAGAATAAATTTTCTTCTCAATTATACATGTGGGAGAAAAACTAACTCTTCTTCGTTAAAGTATATGCTTTAATCGTTGTTTTCATGCGAATACAACAAAATTTACGAATCATAGTTTGAGAATTCATTTGGTACACCCCAATGTTCGGCTACAAAGTGAAGCGCATTTTAAGACCATTAGTAGACCATTAATTTGGATCCAACAAAGTCATTTCCGCTAATTCCTCTCCGATGACCACTTTTTGATATCTACCACCCGTTCTGTTATTCGATGATACTTATCGTTTCCAGTTGCCATGTCAGAACATAATATCCTTTATACCTACTAAACATGTTTATTAAATACTAATCCCCCTCGAAGTTCATTTGAAAATGAGGATCAGGTCGCTTTGAAATGTTATGTTGGTTGTCGTAACTTCTATTTGACTGATACAAACCTCCAAGTTCAAAAGAGCCCCGATTTTAAAAAATTTCCTACACGTTCATACTGCAACCCAATCTTTCAACATTCGTGCATTCCTTGTACCGTAGGATCGCCAGCCGAATTTGACTCCGTTTCTTAACCTTTTGTTTGCCATGTAACTTCTAAACACCTCCCACTTCTTGGAAACTTCTCACCAAACAAGGAAATAGAATAACAAGAATGACACAGTATTAATGTGACCCCTTTGTTTTGAATGTGATAGCCAATCCCTCCTCTTTGTATCGATCTTCATCCCCTAACCCCGTTGATCGTACTTGCCTCTTCCGTTAGGGATCAAAAGTAATGTCAAAGTAGGAAGTCAAGTCCCGCCTAAACATTTCTATCAGTCCCTTGTATAAATATCCATTTGCTTATTCATTTCCTACTAATTATCTAGTCAGTTGTGTAAACAATCTTCTTTCTTGTTTCTCTTGTAACAAACTACCCATTGTAAATGATTTCCTGTAACAATTCATCATTGATAATCAAGTGGATGATTCGACGATCTATTTCTTTGTTCTTGATTGTCCTACTCATTTTAATCCTTTAACAGACTTTAGTGATCCCTATTACCTTCCTGTGTTATTCCTTTCTTGAAAATGTTAGTCCATAAAGAGCTCTCCATTTAGGTGTTCAGTTTGCGGAGTCACATGTACCAAAAAAAATTGACTATTATTATCAGAAGCTGTTAAAGATATTTGTAGTAAAAAGTACAAATTACTCGTGGAATTGACGACTCGGAGTAGAGGTGGCAAAACGGGCAGGCGGGTGGTATGGGTGGCGGGCTAAACGGGCGATGGGTTAAACGGGCGGCAGGTCAAATGGGCGGCGGGCTAAAGGTGCACGTGTAAAACGGGCGGGCTAAACGGGTGCAAGTTAAACCGAGAAAAAAAAGCATATAAAAACGTAGAATTAAAAAATAAAAATACTTGTTTAAAAGCCGGGATAAAAACTAAATATAAAATATCCGCCAGGTAGCCTAATTAGTGTTTTACATGTGCACTAATTAAACTCATATTCTTATATGCGCCCGTTTAGCCCATTAATAATAAAGAATAAGCAAAAGTGTTCAATCCTTTTTTGAAAATAGACAAAAAATAATCATATTTATCAAAATAAGCAAGATTTACCTAATTTATCATGTAACTTGAGTAATATCATTTCAACACAATCCACTTAATTTATCATGTAACTTGAGTAATAATCATATTTATCATGTAACTTAGAGTAATATCATTTCAACACAATCCACTTAATTTTAAGGGGAACATAATACATCAATCTCAACTTGATAAATAACTTTATCCCTCACTATATAAAGCAACACATGTTCTTCTCATTTATCGATGTGGTATAAACCAACCCTTCATACCCCTTCATCATGTTTCTTTATAACATAATGTTCTTATTTTACCTCTTTTGACTCGTTAAAGGTTAATTATTCATTGATAAGTGCTTTGGTGTGACATTAGACTTATAATACGCTCTTTTCCATTTATCAAGAGGCAAAGGATTATAACAGGCTCGTGGTTTCCATGGCAACATACTCTCTAAAATTAATAAGTATCATATATGTCTAATTATATTCTTGATGCACAACTTGGTTTTCGTCACCCGCAGGTGCCTAACCGTACTCATATTAAACTCAAGCAGAGAAATTTATGTGTTACTAGAGAAGGTTTAATGGGTTCTAGCAACATCCCTTATCTGCTGAACCCTCAAACCAAACAGTTTCGGCAACACAAACAAATCAGGTGGTGACGTATCGCCGAAGTATTTCATTTAGAGAGCACACATATCATTGTAAGGCCACCACATGTTAAAACTAATCATGACCTTGAACGAACAGACCGGTTGTTAGATGGAAAAAATGTTATCGGCCACCTAACCATCAAATACGACCCATATTTTTTTTTTTGAACAGAAATACGACCCATCTGAGAACATCCATACAACAAGTGCAATGTTGTTTAAAGTTAATTATTAATCATGCTAGCAATTATATTCGATTTAGAAAATTTTACTCTTTGAATGATGATTAAGCAGGCCAAGTACATCAGTTTCTTACTACTTGACACAAATGGTTAATGTAGAGTTACAAATGAAACCTCAAAGATAACATACTCGATCAAATATATATATCTTTTATTGTATCTAATTATAATCTTTATGGTCAACTTTGTCTTCGTCACTCACATTGTGTTTATTTATCGTTTACGGATATTAGACTGAAGCCTATTGGTGGAGGTTTAATGGGTTCTCAAATATGCCTTTTGCTTCAAACTTTATAAAAAGTCTTCTCTTTCAATGGTGAAAAGCTTGTGAAAAGTTTTTTCAAGTAGTAAAAAGCTATTAAAGAAAGCCCCATTGATGCTCTAAGTAAATGATTATTTATGTACCAGTTACTCACAAGAGGTAACTGAGGCCACTTCACGTCTTCACCAAGCATGTCTTATCTAGTTGACGGAGATGTTGTACACGCAATACATCTTGGTGTTGGGAGGTACGGCAAAATGGGCGGTTGGGTAAACTACTCATGACCTTGAACGGACCAACCGGTACTTAGACAAAAAAATGATCTCGACCATGTGACCATGAAATACGAACCATGTACAATGACACAATCAAAAACCCAATATGAACCCACAAGACCCTCCGTATGGACAACAACCCAATATGAACCACTTCGAACCGTAACTCGAGGTGACCCATATGACGTTACATGAAACTACGTAACCTATGCAACATCAACATGACCATAAGCCGATCTAAACTACACATAACCCGGCACGAAGTACAACCCGGTTTGTACCCCTCAATCCACAACCATAAAACCATGCTCCAAAACACTTGGACCTCAATCCATAACATTTGAATTTCGATCTACACAGCTTTTTGCAAAAACCATTCCGAGAGAACCACAACGTCAAGCAAGACCATAACACTGGCCACTAAACACTTGTCGCACAATAAATATATATATATGTTTATAATTTTGAAGAGAGTTCAATGGTACAAAAATATCAGTTTCATACTAGTCGGGACATAAGGTTATTGAAGAGTTATAAATTAGAGCTTTAATTGTTGGTATTATAAATCTTTGATCATTGTGTTCAGTATTAGGCAAGCTTTTGCATAAGACCTCTATTTTAAGGCTATAACATGGATTTGGCATAGCAACAAACCTTATCCCACGTTGATCGCATATTCAATTCACATGTACTCGACCTTTTTAATCACTAATGGGCGAAACGGTAACTTTCTTAATGTACATGCTTACTGTTCGTTTTTTGTTATCTTCATAAAACGGGTCCGTTATTTAGACCACCCTTATGTGTGAGGTAAACACATTGGAGACAAGAAAGCTACCAAATCTCATGCCACAAGGGAAGGCGACACTTCACTATAGATGTAAATTAAAAGTTTTGTGCTACGGAGTCGAGTAATATATAATTAAGAGTACGCAATTCCAACTTATCATTGTTGTCCCGTTTCACTCCTTATATTTCAGTGATCGGAGCAAAAAGATGGCTTCATGTTTGGGTCATTTTGGAACCATGAAAGAATTGTTGTTCGTGCATCTGACATTGAAATGCATCTGTTCTTGGGATAAAAGCGAAAGAGACAACACAAAAAGTTAGCTAATTACAAATCTTTTACGATAAAAAGTGAGAGATGAAACAAATTTCTAGTGGAACAAGAAAAAAAATGATAAGAATCATATGCCACTTTTTACAAGATCACAAATGACTATCCCCGTAGCGATACACCTTCAATGTTAATCCAACAGTCTTTGTTGTTTATTCCCCTCGGATGACCACTTATTGTTATCTAATACCTGTTCAGTTAGCCGATGACACATAACTGCCATGACCACTTTCAGTTTGGAGACCCCCTAGTAACTTGTACTCATGATCTTCTAAGCGCTCTACTCTGGCAATATCTTCCGTATCTTCAAGAACTCAACATCCTTTACCTTACGTCCATACCCTCTTAACATGTTTTTAAATACTCCTCCACCTCCAAGTTCATTTGAAACTCATAGAGGATCGGATCGCTCTAAAAGGAATGTTGGCCCACTTACTTCTATGTGACTGATACGGACCTCCGTTTATTTAACGTTACGGATAGTGGGCTAAGCCCTATTGGCGGAGGTTTAACGGGTTCTCGGATATTCCTTTTAACATCGTGAATTAAGAAAATAATTATTTTCATCCTCGGAATTTCTTTCCTATATGCCTTGCCTCTCTATCACATTTCGTTGCAAGATGTCAACAGATATTAATTAGCAAATTAATTACAAATCTTCTACAATAAAGAAGCAAGAGACGATAAAACAAATACAAAAGTTAGCTGTGTGTAACAATTACTCGGTGGACTTTTTGCATTCGTATACTTCATATCCGATATGCATTTAATCCCACGAGGATCATAATACACAAAGCCAACTCATTCAATTAGTGGATACATTATCATATAAAGTAAAACATTTTTTTCTCAATTATCGATATGGGATAAAAGCGCAAGAGGCAATTGAGGTCGTGAGACAGAAATTTATAACCAAAGGACCACTTCGCGTCTTCCCCAAACATGTCTTATGTAGTTGACGAATATGTTGTACAGACATGACATCTTGGTGTCAGGGGCGGGGCTAGGGGTTCCCGGAAATACACGGGAACCCGATGGAATTTTGTCACGTAGTGTATATATATTTGTTAAAAATCTCGATTTTGTCAAAATGAACCGGTAAAAGATTATATGTTATATAAATACTCGTATTAAAAATTTTGTGCACCCGGTGATGTTATGCTCTGGTTCCGCCCGTGCTTGGTGTTGGGAAGGTACGGCAAAGCGGGCGTGTTTAAAATTCTCCATAATTTATCTAATTATATTCTTCATGTGTAACTTAGTTTTCTTCACCCATAGGTGCCTAACGTTATCCATATTGACGGAGGGATAAAAAAAGTTAGCAATAAAGTTATCAATGTGTACAAATTAGTCATGGTTTTGTACGTAGATGATATGCTTGGATCATATTTCACTAAATTCCACGACGAACATAATATACTCCAAACCTATTTCTTCGATTGTGGGACAAACATTGCACGGTGTCTTTGAGGAACATAATTCACTAATTTTTAACCTCTTTTTAAAAATAAAGAATTTTACAAACGGTAATCGAAATGTTTTAACAATAAAAAATTCCAAAAAAATTAGCAATATGTACAAACCAACTCAAATATATAACGCACACTGCACTATATAATGACACGTCTTCTTTTTAGAGGGTGTTTGGAATCAAGGGCGAGCTAGTAGGGGACTAGTGTGCGTTAAGCCTCCTCAATCAACCTATTTCACTTATTATTTATGTGTAATACTAGTAATTTTTTCTACTATTTTCTACATTAAGCCTCCCCATCACTATTACTTTTTGTTTTAAATATGATCAGCCCCTCTTAACTAAAAATCATAGCTCCGGCCCTGTTTGGAATTACTTATTGAAAATAGATTATGCATTTCCAAAACAAATAATTAGATAATCAACAAGCAGAAAACATGGTTTTAAGAACTAATGTTTGAATTTGATTATGTTTTTTGAAATCGCAATAATCAGATTATCAATCTTTTTAGTATTTGACAAATCAAATTATTTGTTTAGTTGATAAGTAAAATGACTAAAATATACTAAATTTATTTTTTTTTCATTTTGAAAATGAAATACGTATCTCTTCACTTACTTTTTCAAAACTCTATTTTAGAAGCTTCTAAATGGAAATAATCATTTTTTTCTTTTTATTATCAAAACATCATTTTAACTTACATCGATTTTAAAAATTAAATAAATAGATAATATAGTTTCAAACGCAATTCCAAACATCCCCTTAATTATCAATGTGGGATAAATGCTAACTCACTTTTCAAACGCAATTCTAGATATCTCCTTTAGCCGTTGTTGTAACTTGTGAATGTGATATATTGTATTTATTTGCGATAACAACTTATAATTTGATAGTTCAAGGCTTCAAGGTCTTTATTTGATTGTGGTACAACGGTATACGATGGTCACTCTTGTAAATAGCACGGTGATAGGAGTTACACAATCTACCCGATGCTTTCGACTAACCAAATGAGCTTACCATTATCATAAACACCTTCTCTTCCCGAAACGGTATTTTCATCAAGTATTGTTTATTGAGGATCACAAAATTTAAAGGAGGAACCTTGGCCAATCGAATCCCAACATATTACCGAACAACATATGGGCATCACCCAACTTGAAGCATGGAACGGGCGGAAAACCTACCACGACCTTGACACTAAAACCCGCCGAACCTGGCACACTAACAAAACAAGTGGTGGGCGGTGGCACCATAATTTACTCAAAACTCACCTCTTGATTCCCCTCACCCTAAGCAACTAAAACATGTCAAACACTCGTACGTTGAATGTCCTTTCTGCTTGTTATATATTGTTACGTTATTTATGACGATAAAAAAGATAGCAAAGTGTAGAAAATACTCATGGATAATATAATGCACCATTGATACTAGATACCAATGGATTATCATTTTCCATGAGGAACATAGTACACGAAACTCAAATTGAATAGTTTAGTGAATACCTCACTATATAAAGTAACGTATCTTCTTCTCAATTATGGATGTGGGATAAAAGCCAACTCTTCATCTTTGAATAGTTTAGAGCATACATCATTGTTAGTGCAATCAAACTTATAAATATGGTCCAACACATGAGGATGCCATAATATAGTCATAAATGTATTTCCTTACAATAGCAAACATACTTCGACTATGGCACAACCGTATGATCGTGTGCAACGTGTGTTCCGTATCTTTAGGGACGTCAAAACACACACCACGTTATACATTTGAGTTTCAAAATTCAGTTTCAACGCAAGGTTTTGCATAAGATCAAATCTAATCCGACGTAATATATACGTTGATCGCATATTCAATTCAAATGTATTCGACTTTTTAATTAATGGACGACATGATAACTTTCATATTGTACATGCTTATTGTTAGTTTCTTTCTATTATTTGAAAACGGATTCGCGTTTTATATTCATATACAAACGTTGGAAAAGGGTATCACGTCTATGAAGGAAGGTCACACTTCTCTACTTTTCATTAAAGTGTTTCGAGTTGTTTAGTTGGGAGAAAATTCTATTTTCTTTTAAAAAAGCTTTCATATAAAAATAGAAAAATAATAGTGCTTGTTATAGCAAAAAGCTGAGATTAATAAGAGCCGAATCTCAGGAGCCTGATTCTGAACAACCTCCTAACGGCTCCGTCATAATATATTTTTCAATAGTGAAAAATTCTCATTCTCCATTTTTATATAAAAAACTAAAAAACATCATTTTACACATTTCTATTTTTTTCCTTCCATCTAAATATTTTGTCATTTTAAAAAAAAGAAAATTAGAACTTCATCTAAACAAATTTTCAACTATTTTCTAGACAAGAAAATCATTCCCTTTTTTGGAATTTAGAAACAGAAAAACATGGAATTTTTTCCACAACCAAACAAACCCCCTTAACTTTTTTTATATTTGTTTCCACTTTTTTGTCTCTCACTTTTCATTGTAAAATGATTTGACCCAAACATTACACGAAGCCGTCTTGTAGTTCAGAAAACTTGTTTTTGGAGTTGCACATACAAAGAAAATGACTTGTTTTCTTTTTGTGCACTTGCTGACTAAACTTGGGTGTATTACGTGTGACACCCAACACTCATGAAATTGCATCACATCTATAATAGTGCGGGGAAATGAATATAAAAAGTTATTAGTGGCGCAAAATGACAAGATGATAGTTGTAATTATCATACGAACTTATACTCCACGAGGAACATAATACACCAAACAAAAGTTGAACCATTTGTGTACTAGATGATAGGTGCATACCTTACTATTTGCAATCGGTTCCTTACTTTTCGATCATATTTTGTACCAAATCTTTTGAGGATATAAAAGTTAACAAATTATAAATCTTTTACAAAAAGTCAGGTTGTGTACCTGTTACTTCTACACATAAATGATAATGACACTTGTCTCAAGTATGCATTAAAGCCCATGAGGAACATGGCGCACAAAGTGGGCTTATTCAATTAGTGCATACCTTACCATATAAAGTAACATATTTTCTTCTCAATTATCGATGTGGGATGAAAGCGCAAGAGGTAATTTATGCTGTGAGACAAAAAAATTTAAAGAATGGGACAGTTCACCATTCACCAAGCATGCCTTGTTGTAACGAAGAAGGAATTGTAGCACGCATATTTTGGTGTTTGGTGTTGTAAAGGTATGGTTACATGGACGAGTTAGGTAATTAATAAAAAGATATCTTGCTTTATACGTGCTAACATGAATCGGGTTGGCTGAAAAGCACTTCTTACCAATTCCTTTTGTATTTATAAGTAGAATGTAAAAATTATTTACAAAACTCATATTATTTCAAATGATTGAGTAAATGTGGTGCACTCAAGAGAGTAGAGACACTTCATACTCTTTCATCATGATACATATTATTTGTATTTTACCTCTTTCGATCCGCAAAAGCTAAAATATCAATAGATGGATAAGTATTTTGATATCTTTTACTTAGTAAAGTAAAATGTTATGTAAGAATTTTGTAGATTTTAAAAATCAGTTCTTTTTAATTAATAATATTTTATTTAATTAAATATATTTTTTTAAAAAATAAAAAACAAATTATTTTCAAATCTAGCTAAAAAATTTAAAACAAATGGGAAAAATTAGGAGAGGAATTTGATGAAGAAAAAAATGACAAAAAAGTATATGTGTCAAATTTATGAAAAACAAAAACTTTAAAAAATATGAGATAGTTAATAAATTTTAATAGTTAAATTTTAAGTAAATTAAATGGAGTTAAATGAAACTTATAATTTTTCATATTTTTACATTAAGTTTAGAAAATAAATAAATACCCCTTACACTTTATATACCCTTTAAACTCTATATTTTAAAGATACAAAATATATAAAATCAATTTAAATACGTAGATTAATACGTGCGAAATTGTATGTATACATGTGGATAATTATTAGTTATATTAATATCACAGTTATAAAACATTAAGTACGAAAAAATATTCATATATTTGTATAATAAAAAAATTATTTATGTGTAAGCCTCACGAGACATATAACTAACAAGAAATAACTAGTTGAAAAACCAATGTAACTTATTGCTTTTGCATCCAATGGTCGTTATCAAATAGTATTGTATATTTTAGATTGCAACGGTGTGTAATTTTGGGCTTCATATAAGTTCTGTTAATTGCTAATGTTACTTTCTAAAGAGTGTTCTGATGTGTGATTTTGGTCATTGTCAACAAGGCGGGCATTATCGAGATCCTACCAAGATCATTTATGTCTTTCATAAATCGGATCGTAAATAAAACAGTAGCAAATTACAAATCTTTTACGATGAGAAAGGCAGTGACAAAAAAGAACTAAAAAAACGTATCAGTGAGTACAAATTAATCGCGGGTATTTTAACAATAAAGAATATAAAAAGTTAGAAACATGTACAAATTATTAGTGACGTCAACGACCCAAGATGATTGTACTTCTATCATCTAAGTATTAAACACCACCCGAAACATAATACACCAAACTTAACTCGGACACCAAACGAATACCTCACTATATAAAGTGACACGTCTTGTTCTCAATTATTAATGTGGGATAAATGCTAACTCGTCTTCTATATGTTTTAACGTTGGTGTATGGCGAATACAACCAAATTTATCAAATATGGTCTAGCACAAGAAGGTGACATAAATTTAGTCAACAGTATTATTCAAATAATGGGTAAAAAGTAGTATAAAATAACAGCTAACTTTTTGAACTTTATCATAACAGAGTACTTATTTTTTTATTAGCGATACCACCAACGTCTATATGTGTGACATCATAAATTCATTTAGCCAACGATCATTTGCAAAGTTAGTCCTTTGTATTAACGGACATTTTTAAATAACTGAAAACAAAATTTACTTTTGATATATTTTTTGTTTTATTTCATAGTTTTTTAGATAATAATATTTTTTTTCTTACATTTGAAATTCAAAAATAAAATTAAATTAAAAAAAGTCAAGTTTTTAATAAACCTAAAAGAATTATTTTTCTAACTTTGAAAAAAAGAATGCCAAAGAAAAAAATTAGAAGTTTCAAAAACAATTTAAAAAAAAATAAATTATACAAAAAAACTTAAATTTTTTAAAAACAATTAAGATTTTACAAATTTTGAAATAAACTAAAAGTTAAATTAAAAGTAAAAAGAAATTGTTTTTATTTAATTAAAAATGCTCATTGATATGAATGATTGATCTTGCAAACGATGGGTGGCTATGTCACAACATATCGACGTCTGGTTCAAATTAGAGAAAAAATTGAAAGTACGTCTGTAGTATCGGTAATGAAAAAGAAAATGTTTCATTATAGTAAATTTCAAAAGTTCGTTGTCAATTTATATCATTTACCCTTCAAATAATACATGTTGAATAGTTAGATGTAAAATAAACAACATATAATTGGATAGTTCAAACTCTTTATATGATTGTGCCGCAGCGGTATACGATGGCAACTCTTGCACATAGCAAGGGGCTACGAGTTGAGGATCGAAACAATTAAAGAAGGAAACTTTGGCAACTGAACCTCCGCATACCACCTAACGACATACGGACATCCCCCAATTTGACGCATGGAAATGGGTGGAAAACCTACCACGAGCTTGAAACTAAAACCCAACGAACCCGTCATACAGATAAATCAAGTGATGGCACAATTTTTAACAATGAGAAAGCGAGAGACAAAAAAAAACATTATCGAAAAATAAAAAGTTAGAAATATGTATAAAAATTCTTCGAGACACAATTGCTGAATGATACATATCATCTGAACAGTATATGCCACGAGGAACATGTTATACCCATATTTTCATCTCAATTATATATGTGGGAGAAAAGCTAACTCTTTTTCTTTAATAAAAAAAGTGATACATGCTAATATATGCTTTAACTGTTGTTTTTTAAAAGGCCAATACAACCTTGTATTCGCAACAATCCTTCTCGTGTGAAATATGCACGCTATTCTCAAGGCATATATACATGCTGGTTGCCCATTCAATTCGCTTGTATTCGACCTTTTAATTGAAATGGATGAAATGGTAACTTTCATATTTTACATGCTTATTGTTAATTCCTTGTTATCTTTTGAAATCGGATCCGATCTTTTTTTACGTCATTCTGGTATTTCATGTGAAAACGATGGAAAAGGGTATCACAAGGAACGTCGAACTTCACTATATAGATGTAAA